>OY728143.1:20690000-21940000 GCA_963277665.1 Viscum album | reverse complement strand
ACCTAATGAAAACATATCACCACATTATTTATTTAACCATAAAACCCATGAAAAATGAAAAAAGGAAAAATCCAATTCACATATTCATTGAGTAATCAACCATGTGGTTGTAGTTTCTAACTCAACAACCTAGGGAAACCCAAAATTCTATGAGGGAATTTCCATTAAATGGTTATCACAATTACCACAAAGCATGTATTTATTTCTATGATATACTTGTACATAAGTCCAAATATCTATTTCATCACCCCAATATGTATTAGATATAGTGGATACCACTAACAATATAATTGTCAGAATAAAAATCATGTGAACACAACCCATCAAAATTATCCCCAATGGTGAGGGGAATCTTCATCATCCTATAGTTTTTCAATTATGAAACTTTAGCTAACCCACCATTAGGGAATGATAGTTCACTGTCATATCTATAGAATCATTTCACAAAAAACTATTATTATCACTATAATCATAAGAAACAGATATAATTTTTTTAAAGAAGTTCTTGATCTATTGAACCTCACACAATTATACTTAATAGAGGATTGGCTTATATCCTAAACATGTATCACAATAAAACTGCTCATACACCACCCTTAAACGATAGAGACTAAAACCATCCATAATCACAGTCTGTCACATGGTCCACCCATTCATAAAAATAACACAATGTATGAAACCATATAAATAGTGGATTAATCAAAGAAACACTTACTAGATACAGATATTTTTCAACTCATCTATTTTAATATCTTGGTACAGCCTGTGGAGGAGAAAAATGGAACAAATAGAAAACACCCTAAAATGATGATTTGAGTTAAAAACTACTATAATGATTATAATTCTAGAACTAAAAAAACATAAATAGAGATACTTACTCACGGTAGGGCATAGGGATATACCAGAAAACATTTGGAAACTAATAATGGTGATTCCAGACATAGGGAAGAGATGAATGATAGATAAGGGGTGATGAGGTGTTTGGATCAAACTTGAAGAAAATAAATAAAAACCTAATTTTATAAATAAATAAAATAATTAATTAATTTAATTAAAAAAATAAAAAAACCACCCAGGTGCCCAACAAGTACCTGATACCAACTGTGTACTCATTCCAAGGGTACCCGGTTTCTGATGTCCCTTCTAGAAAAATCCCCTTCCACCTAGACCAAAAGTGTTCCATGTATCATTTCAAAGGGGTCCAAGTGTCAGATCAATTGCAATAAAGTTATTCTACATATAAGGCCCCAGCCTTAAACCTTACTTAATCTTGAGTTATTACAAGATTACACATTGAGGATCTTTTTGGGTTTAGATTTTTAGAGAATTAGATCATAAAACTTGCATTACATTCCACATATAAACAAAGTGGTTACATAAAGATAGTATTATTCTTTCCCATCAATGGAAACATATTTAAAATAAAACATGGATTCTTTCTTGACACTTCCTTGACACTATCATCGTATCATGTACCTTTCCATAGACCTGTGAAAAACATTTCAAAAAACATGGGATGAGCATAAAAAGCACAGTAAGGGATATAAAAATATGGAAAGGAAACATGGGTACATATATACATAAGAATGAAATCATACTTTACCCATAAAACATATGCACTTTAACATACCTCATCAAATCATGAATAAATCATAGAAATCATAAGACATAAAGGTAACTTGAGGCATTCATAACATTCTTACGTAGGGAGTAACCCTCTTGGTTACGTTTGGAATACCCATCACAGTATATTCCATAAATCTCTTCAGAGAAACCTTAACGTTACACTCCTATGCGTTACCCAATGCATTGAAGAGCTATATCGGGCTCACCCACCCTTAGTTTATCACGGAACCACCCGTCTTCATAATAATGACCAAGAACCTCAACATAATCGTATCACATAAAACATGCATAAAGGAAACATAACATTTCCACCTTTCAATCACAAGATATCAACACAAAAAATTGATATAAAAACATCATGAAAACCATTTTCAATACCAAAATAAAATAAAAGTAAAACATGGTATTTATTTTTCTTTTAATAAAAGTATGGCTTGTAGAGGAAGCTGAAACTCAAATAACGGTCACGACGGCAGAGAATTCGTTGTCGCCGCATACGTACGACAAAAACATTCCCTTTTTTTATTTAGTAAAACGCTTCGTATAAAAAATATTCCATTTGTATAAACGCAAAATTCAAAGGGGTTTATACACCGTATAAAATAAGGTTGTGTATAAAACAAAATATGCCTCACTGAAAGGAGATTGAGACAAAGTCCCATACCTTGGGTCCAACTTGACTCGGTCGTTCTTTAATCTCCAGAATAATAAACTTGAGTTAATTTGTACTTGTTTAGGAACCTTTTTCAAGTTCATTATTCCTTTTATATCACTTATTTCCATGTCATTAACACTATGTAATTATTTAAGTTAATAACGGTCGTTTTAACGATCATTGGTACTTGAGTCAAAAATAAGCAATTTATAATTACAAGATGTTCATGTACCCATTATATCCAGAATGGTATTCATGATTTAGATATCATATATGTCATATATATCTAGTATATGCATTCATTTATAATATTACATAATCATTTAGAGGTAAGAAATGAAATGCACCGTTCATGAAGACGGTAAGCCGTACGTACGCATGAATGCTACTTTCATTTCTATTTCATATTTTATAGAATGGAATCATAATTATATAAAGGTATATTATAATTCCAGTATAATATAATATATAATATCATAGTTCCATCCTTTATACATCCCACATATGGCATTTAACGAATCAAATCACTTTGAGGGGGCGGTAGTCCGCACTTCCTTAAATGAAGATATCGCGTTTACCCATAATGGAAACAATAAAGGTATGACCAAAAAGAAAAAAACAGAAGCTTAAGGAAAACATAAAAATATTACATATCATATATAAATATAGTGACATCTTAGTGTCCACCTTTGAAGGTGTTAAAAGAATTTTGAACAATCATCATTTTGGGAGGCATAAATTCACCATCCACGGAAACACTATGTTCGTTAACCATTAGATGTAGGTGTGTGTAAGTGTAGCTCTAATACATATTATAACAACATCATAGTATATTTAGGATACTGGAGTTGTTAAAAAAGAAAATAATAAAAAGAGTTTAGGGGGTTGGAGAAGCAAAATAAAAAAAAAGGACTCAAAAGAAGACATTACCTTAAAATCGGGTAACTCCCATTGGATTGAGCTCAAAGGCTTCCTTGGGAAGACTTCTGCCCAAAGTGACGCTTCAAGGAGTAATATAGGGAAGTGTAGAGACAAAATGGGCAGGTTTTGTCCGAGCCAAAGGCTTTGGGAGTGTGGGTAAGGAGGTAGAGGTGGGGGCCTTTTATAAGAGGAGAGGAGGGGCACTCTTGGAAAGTAAAGATAAGTTACTTTATTTGAAAAAGAGTTTCGGGTTAAAAAGGTCCCACGTTGATATAATTCGAGGATAAGGTGATAAGGGTTTGAAATCCACTCATCCAAGAGGTTTTGGACATGTGTTGGTCTTAGATATTACATTATCTTTCCATTTTATTTAAATCATTAAATAATGTGGTCATCGCTGCATCATCATGATGTCATAAACAATTTAATTTATTTAATGTCTAAAAATTATAAAAAAAATTCTATGATGTATGAAATATTTTTATCTTTCTAATGAATATTTATAGTCAAAAATAAGTCTTGTATAACCCCATGTAAAAATTGTTTTAGTAAAACACCTTATGTGTGTGTCATTGTTACTTTAACATTTAATAAAAAGTTATTTATGTCATTTCCCAACCAAAGTGTCTCCATGGGGTCCACAAGTTGACCCATGGCTTGTATTGGTCGGCCATGACACATCAAATAAGTTTAGGACATGTGTCTAGGTCATTTCATTTTATTAAAACATTATTCTTACCTTAAACTACACTAATTACCTCTAATCGCGATTAAGAACTTAAGAGTTACTATTCACCAAAAAATTATTTTAGTCTCATTGAACCACATTTTACTTCTTAATGACAACCATGTATGTCTGATTTTTGAAATTCAAAACACAATGATAGAAAAATTTCATTTAAACGGAAAAATCAGTTTTTATAAGTACCACTTAGTGGTTTCACTATTCATAAAAAATTAATGTTTTTCAGAAAATTATCAAAAATTCACCCTAAGCTATATTTGATACTCCGAATTAAAAAATGAAGTATATTTTACAAAATTAAAAACATATAAGTCACATTAATTAATTTAATAATTAATTCCCGCTATCATGACAAATAGCGGGATTTTTTGAAACAATATCTATGAAAAGATTGTCACTATTTTAAGACCAATTTCAAAGTGAAATTGATTCCAATGTCCACCATTGGATTAAATGGTAATAATATATTGTAATTTCACTTCAAAATCAATTCAAAAGATAATATAATCATATTAATAAATTATATTAAAAAGTGTTTTTGAATTAAAATACAACATTTTACAATATTCATTAAAAAATGAACATTGTTAGAAAAATACCAAAAAATCACACAAAGTAAATTATGATGTCCCAATAATAAATAATAAGTTTATTTTGACACACATAGATTATAAACCTATCCAAAGATATATTTAAAAATGGTTTTCTATCAAAAGTCAGTAAAACAATTCATTAAAAAATATTAGTGTATTCCATGCTTAAGATTGGATTTATTTTCATTTTAAGCCTCTAAAACACTATCTAATTCATTATTAGACATAGATAAAAATATCTATTACTCATTAATTAATTTCGATGTTACATCCTTCCCCACTTTAGAAAATTGCGTCCCTATAATTTATTTACTTATCGAATAAATGGGGGTACTTATCCCTCATTACATTTTCATATTCCCATGTTGCCTCTTCCATCATGTGGTTTTTCCACAAAACATTTACCTGATTAATCACCTTATTCCGTAACACTTTCTCCATGTGGTCAAGAATATGGACCGGTTGTTCCTCATATGATTGGTTCTTTTCCAGCTGAACTACTTCTGGACTCAAAACATGAGATAGATCTCGCATATACTTTCTCAACATCGAAACGTGAAAAACATTGTGTACCTGAGATAAACTCGGAGGTAAAGCCACCCGGTATGCAACTAATCCAACTCTCTCCAGAATTTCATATGGTCCAATAAACCTTGGACTCAGCTTTCCTTTCTTACCAAATCTCATCACACTTTTCCAAGGAGAAACCTTGAGAAAAACATGATCACCTACCTCAAAAGAGAGATCCTTCCTCATGTTGTCCGCAGAACTCTTCTGCCTTCTCTGAGCTGTTCTCATGTGTTTCTAAATCAGTTGATCTTTTTCTGCCATCTCTTCTACCAATTCTGGTCCCATCAACTTCCTTTCACCCACTTCATCCCAGAAAGCTGGAGTTCGACACCGCTTCCCATATAATGCCTGAAATGGTTCCATCTGTATACTGGAATGAAAACTGTTATTATATTAAAATTCAACCAAAGAAAGATGTTGGTCCCAACTTCCCTGATAATCCATAGAGCAAGAACGTAGAATATCCTCCAATGTCTGAATTTTTCGTTCTGACTTCCCATCAGATTGAGGATGAAAAGCGGTACTAAAATTTAATTCAGTACCCAACGACTTCTGAAAGCCTTTCCAAAAGTTAGAAGTGAACCTAGGATCACGATCAGATACAATAGAGAGAGGAAGTCCATGTAACCTAACTATCTATTTAAGATACAAACAGGAAAGTTTATCTAGGGAAACAGTATCTCGTATAACAATGAAATGAGAAGATTTGGTCAAGCGATAAACAATAACCCAGATTGCATTATTACCTCAAGATGTATTTGGTAATCCCACAACAAAGTCCATGGATATATTCTCCCATTTCCACTCCGGCACTGGTAAAGGCTGAAGCATCCCTTTCGGTAACTACCACTCTGTTTTAACCTACTTACAAGTCAAAAACTTCACGGTAAAATCAGCAATATCTCTTTTCATTCCATCCCACCAGTAATACTCCTGCAGATCTCTATACATCTTAGTACTGTCAGGATGAACTGAAAACGGATAACTATGAGCTTCACATAAAAACTCTCTCTTCAACTGTGAATCACAAGGAATACACACTCTCTTCCCAAATCTCAAAATGCAATCATTATCAATGTTGAATTCAGACAACTTACCTTTCTGAACCAGCAATACCTTTTTTTGCAACTCACTGTCTTGCTTCTGTGCTTGCTTGATTCTATCTGATAGAGATGATCTCACTGATACCTGAAACAAAATAGAAGAACTTCCTGCACCAACAACTTCTATTCCAAAGTTCATCAAATCCTTAACCAAAGGATCACGTTCCAAACGCAACATTTCTAATGAAGCATTACTTTTTCGACTCAAAGCATCAGCCACTTTATTTTCAATTCCCGGATTGTAATTAATTGTACAATCATAATCCTTGATTAATTCTATCCATCTCCTTTGTCTCATGTTCAAATCTTTCTAAGTGAATATATACTTTAAACTTTTGTGATCAGTATATATTTCACACTTTACACCATACAAATGATGCCTCCAAATTTTTAAAGAAAAAACAACAGCAGCTAATTCCAAATCATGTGTAGGGTAATTTACCTCATGAGTTTTCAACTGTCGTGAAGCATAAGAAATTACCTAATCATTCTGCATTAGGACGCAACCAAGTCCTTTCAATGAAGCATCACTGTAGATAACAAACTCACCATTCCTGGAAGGTAGTGCCAAAACTGGAGAATTCAGCAATCTTCTTTTCAATTCCTGAAAACAATTATCACATTCTTTTGTCCAGATAAACTTAACACCCTTCCGAGTTAGCTTAGTCATTAGACTAGATAACCGTGAAAAATTTCTAACAAACCTTCGGTAATAACCCGCCAAACCCAGAAAACTGATTCAACTGATCCATCACTGTAGTAAACTGCTCAATTCTGATTCTGACCATCTTAGTATACTGATTTGAAAGGTCATTTCCCTCTGTATGACTTCCCATAAAAGATGATCTGTTTCCTCTATGAAAAACCATTCTTAACACAGAAATATCTAAGGCGATGCAACATGGTAATCTTTAAATGCTATATCATTTCAATCATACCATAAATTAATTTATATATTTAACAATTTTCTAACTCCAAAAGTTGTCTAAACTAACCTCTGATACCAACTATAAGGCCCCAGCCTTAAACCTTACTTAATCTTGAGTTATTACAAGATTACACATTGAGGATCTTTTCGGGTTTATATTTTTAGAGAATTAGATCATAAAACTTGCATTACATTCCACATATAAACAAAGTGGTTACATAAAGATAGTATTCTTCTTTCCCATCAATAGAAACATATTTAAAATAAAACATGGATTCTTTCTTGACACTTCCTTGACACTATCATCATATCATGTACCGTTCCCTTGACCTGTGAAAAACATTTCAAAAAACTTGTGATGAGCATAAAAAGCTCAGTAAGGGATATAAAAATATGGAAAGGAAACATGGGTACATATATACATAAGAATGAAATCATACTTTACCCATAAAACATATTCACATTAACATACCTCATCAAATCATGAATAAATCATAGAAATCATATGACATAAAGGTAACTTGAGGCATTCATAACATTCTTACGTAGGGAGTAACCCTCTTGGTTACGTTTGGAATACCCATCACAGTATATTCCCTAAATCTCTCCGGAGAAACCTTAACGTTACACTCCTTTGCGTTACCCAATGCATTGGAGAGCTATATCGGGCTCACCCGCCCTTAGTTTATCACGGAACCACCCGTCTTCATAATAATGCCCAAGAACCTCAACATAATCGTATCACATAAAACATGCATAAAGGAAACATAACATTTCCACCTTTCATTCACAAGATATCAATACAACAGATTGATATAAAAACATCATGAAAACCTTTTCCAATACCAAAATAAAAGAAAAGTAAAACATGGTATTTATTTTTCTTTTAATAAAAGTATGTCTTTTAGAGGAAGACAAAACTCAAATAACGGTCACGGCGGCGGAGAATTCATTGTCGCCGCATACGTACGACAAAAACATTCCCTTTTGTCATTTAGTAAAACGCTTCATATAAAAAAGATTCCTTTTGGATAAACTTAAAAGTCAAAGGGGTTTATACACCTTATAAAAGAAGGTTGTGTATAAAACAAAGTATTCCTCAATGAAAGGAGATTGAGACGAAGTCCCATACCTCGGGTCCGAATTGACTCGGTCATTCTTTAATCTCCTGAACAATAAACTTGAGTCAATTTATACTTGTTTAAGAACCTTTTTCAAGTTCAGTATTCCTTTTATATCACTTATTGCCATTTCATTAACACTATGTAATTATTTAAGTTAATAACGGTCGTTTTAACGATCATTGGTGCTTGAGTAAAAAATAAGCCCTTTATAATTACAAGTTGTTCATGTACCCATTATATCCAGAATGGTATTCATGATGTAGATATCATATATATCATATATATCCAGTACATTCATGCATTTATAATATTACATAATCATTTAGAGGTAAGAAATGAAATGCACCGTTCATGGAGACGGTAAGCCGTACGTACGCATGAATGCTACTTTCATTTCTATTTCATATTTTATAGAATGGAATCATAATTATATAAAGTTATATTATAATTATAGTATAATATCATATATAATATCATAGTTCCATCCTTTATATGTCCCACATATGGTATTTAACGAATCAAATCACTTTGAGGGGGCGGTAGTCCGCACTTCCTTAAATGAAGATATCAAGTTTACCCATAATGGAAACCATAAAGGTATGACCAAAAAGAAAAAAACAGAAGCTTAAGGAAAACATAAACATATTATATATCATATATAAATATAGTGACATATTAATGGCCACCTTTGAAGATGTTAAAATAATGTTGAACAATCATCGTTTCGGGAGGCATAAATTCACCATCCATGGAAACACTATGTTCGTTAACCATTAGATGTAGGTGTGTGTAAGTGTATCATGAATACATATTATAAAAACATCCTAGTATATTGGGGATACTGGAGTTGTTACAAAAGAATAGAATAAAAATAGTTTAGGGGGTTGGAGAAGCAAAATAAAACAAAAGGACTCAAAAGAAGACATTACCTTAAAATCGGGTAACTCCCTTTCGTTTGAGCTCAAAGGATTCCTTGGGAAGACTTCTGAAAAATGTGAGGCTTCAAGGAGTAAGAGAGGGAAGTTTAGAGACAAAATGGGCATGTTTTGGCCAAGACAAAGGCTTTTGGAGTGTGGGTAAGGAGGTAGAGGTGGGGGCCTTTTATTAGAGGAGAGGAGGGGAACTCTTGGAAAGTATAGATAAGTTACTTTATTTTTAGAAGAGTTTCGGATTAGAAAGGTCCCACATTGATATAAATCGAGGATAAGAAGATAAGGGTTCTACTTACACTCATCAAATAGGTTTTGGACATGTGTAGGTCTTATATATTACATTATCTTTCCATTTTATTTAAATCGTTAAATAATGAGGTCATCGCTGCATCATCATGATGTCATAAATAATTTAATTTATTTAATGTCTAAAAATTATAAAACAAATACTATGATGTAGGAAATAGTTTTAGCTTTCTAATGAATATTTATAGTCAAAAATATGACTTTTATAACCCCATGTAAAAATTGTTTTAGTAAAAAACCTTATGTGTGTGTCATTTTTACTTTAACATTTAATAAAAATTATTTATGTCATTTCCCAACCAAAGTGGCTCCATGGGGTCCCCAAGTTGACCCATGGCTTTTCTTGGTCGGCCATGACACATCCAATAAGGGTATTACATGTGTCTAGGTAATTTCATTTTATTAAAACATTATTCTTACCTTAAAATACACTAATTACCTCTAATCGCGATTAAGAACTTAAGAGTTACTATTCACCAAAAAATTGTTTTAATCTCATTGAACCAAATTTTACTTCTTAATGACAACCATGTATGTAGGATTTCTGAAATTCAAAACACAATAATGGAAAAATTTCATTTAAACGGAAAAATCAGTTTTTATAAGTACCACTTAGTGGTTTCACTATTCATCAAAAATTGAAGTTTTTCGGAAAATTACCAAAAATTCACCCTAAGATATATTTGATACTCCGAATTCAAAAATGAATTCTATTTTACAAAATTCAAAACATATAAGTCAAATTAATTAATTTAATAATTAATTCCCATTTTCATGACAAATAGCGGGTTTTTTTAAACAATATCTTTGAAAAGATTGACACTAGTTTAAGTCCAATTTCAAAGTGAAATTGATTCCAATGACCACCATTGGATTAAATGGTAAAAATATATTGAAATTTCACTTCAAAATCAATTAAAAAGATAATCTAATAATATTAATAAATTATATTAAAAAGAGTTTTTGAATTAAAATACAACATTTTACAATATTCATTAAAAAATGAACATTATCAGAAAAATACCAAAAATTCACACAAAGTAAATTTTGATGTCCCAATCACAAAGAATAAGTATATTTTGGCAAACATAGCTTATAAAATTGTCAAAAGATATATTTAAAAAATGGTTTTCCATCAAAAGGTAGTAAAACAATCCTTTAAAAAAATATTAGTGTATTCCATGCTTAAGATTGGATTTATTTTCATTTTAAGCCTCTAAAACACTATATAATTCATTAATAGACATAGATAAAAATATCTATTACTCATTACTTACATTGGATGTTACACTACACCATTATGAACTCCCAGAAACCTAACTTCCAACCACATGTTACACCTTCAACACCTTAATCAAGCCTAAAAAAACATTTTTTAGCCAAATATAGATCCAAAAAACCTCATATAAACACCTGTTCCATTTTAACCATATCATATTAGACTAGTTTTCTCTAATCTACCTTCAACAAAAACACAGAAAACCCTTGAAAAAAAACCATAACATCTCACTTATCTCCACCAAAATGCACCAAGATAATATTGACAACATCCAAAAAACATCACATCATCAAGACTAATAGACTCATAAAGACTAATTCAAACAATTCATACTTCTAACTATAGGTATAATTTTCCCATTTATAAAATTAACAACAACTCAACATAAAAATGTTATCCCTCTTCTATATCACCACAAAGTCACACATACCGAATACTAAACATAACATCACTATGCAAGATACTCGATGCCCAAAATATATCACATTACTAGCCATAAATTCCCATATAATGTATACAATATCTTGAAACCAATTTGGAAAATATAGATCTAATGAAATCATATTATTATTTTAACCATCAATGGATCTCAAACATTCTAAAAAAGTATTGGATAAAATTTATATAGTTAATATGAACCCAAACCTCCTAATTCATGTTCTCTATTTTGGGTCACACTCAACATATATCAATTCCTATATTACTTTTTATTTTTTCTACTACTGTGACTTTCGTGTGTTGATGAATCCCAACTTCTACCTTACTACACAATTATTTTTCTTACTTCAAATTACTAAGGTTTACCAGACCCACAAAAATAATATGATTATGAGAACTCCCAACCAAACATCTAAAAATGTATTATCTTTCTATAAGACTAGAAAACCATGATAATTTGATGATATTGAGTCTGAATTTACACATGAATAATATACTGATAACATCTGAAATGTGAGCCGCTTCGATGAAGAAAATATGATCTGCTTTATTTATGGTCATACTATGACTCATCACACCCATAATTCATACTTTTCGATTCTCAATTACCTTCCCCAAATTATGTTTTTTCCATCTAGGCACAAAACCATATTTCGTATTCTATTATATTAAAAATATCTAGTTTATTCACATAAAAAATAAATGTATATGAAGATGTTCACTAATACTATGATAGCATACAAAATTCCATCTATAATATGTTATACTATAGAGAAATCATCCCCAAATAATAAAAATGACAACCAAAATATATCTATAAACACAATGTCATAATTTATGACCAAAAACATACTCTATGCAAAATTAATGAAATCATGATCTTAGTTTATCCTCATAATCTCAAGAAATAATTATCAAAGAACTTCATTTAAAAATATTTCTAAAATTTTCCAACTTTTTAAATATCCTTCACATACCCTAATAGCATTTTAAAGTTCCCATGAGTCTATATGTTTCCTATATCATCCTCTACTCTGGTGGAATCTTAACCAAATAATAGAAACTTAAACAAAACTATATCCAATATTCAACTTCCTGGGTCCCACCCTATCATTGATATAATATAGTATTTTGAGACTGAAGACCTCTAGTTTGACATTCCTTTGAATTTTTAACTACCTTATTTTCCCATTCAATATGCTATATATCTTATTCAATGATTTCACTGAGGTGATTTTCATATTTTTATTCCAGATCAATTGGATATTTTGGTTTTCCTGATACATTTATATGTGATGAAGTTTCATCAATATCATTAGGGGAAACAAGTAGACACATTGGGGAAATGAAATTGAAAACTAGATACCATGCCTATTACATATACTATTTATCATATATCACAAATAAGAAATTCGGTAACATGCACTACATCATATTCTCTAATCCATTTCCACATCTTCCTTAAGCTCTCATATTATCCAATCTTATATCTCCACTTATAAATTCCATGGTTATGTAACATGAACATGAACAAGACCCAAATAACTAATCATCTTATGTTAGAAGAAAAAAACCATAAATAATAGGTTAGTCAAGTAGAGTTCTTGTAACTCTGTGAGATTTAAAATCGTATATTTTTATTTAAAATAAAATATATTAAATAGATTTTTTTACACAATACACCAAACTAAAACAAAACCTTGATGCATTTAAATAAAATTATTAAATTTTACTTTTATAATATAGTTTTTAAATTATAGGGTATAAAAGGAATTAACTATATTACGAAATCTACAAGGAAAAAAGAAATAAATGGAATCATGTAGTGATATTATTCCTTATGATGCCCATTTTTTTGAGCATAGAAATAGGTTATATTTTATAGGGTTTTCACTAGACCAAGAACAATCAATAACTCAAAAAACTATGGGATGATCTAAATTTTATGTATGATAATTTCATTCTCATGGAGATTACCATGAGGGTCATGCTGTCAAAATCACCAACCATGACTGCCACCAAAGCATACCTTATGACGAGATCTTATGTGAAGATCTTAAGGGGATATGTAAATAGAAATTAAGATGATATAAACATGTAATTATTAACTTAATAAGTCATTTATCATATATATTTTACATAATTTACTTTTTTTTATATTAAATAAAAAGAATGTATTTTTAATAGTGAATTGATAAAATTAATGCGATCATTTTATTCTTAAAAATGTATTCTTCTAAAAATAGACTTTTATATCATTTATTTAATTAAAATAAATTTATTATATATATATTTTATATGAATTATATAACACCAATCTAATTAGTAATTAATATGAAATAATGGTATGAATAATTTATATTTTAGAAAATATTAATTTTTGACAAAAATTGTTTTCATTATATTTTATATTATTATTTAAAATTAAAATATTATCATTTTATCTTAAATTGATTAAATTATTTTTGATATTTATAATAACAAAATTATGTTTGTATGAATTTTTTTATTATTTTAATATAATTTATTTTTAGGTGAATAGTGAAAAATAAAATCATTACTAAAATCATAGTATTTTTTATTATATCAATAATTAAAAACAATATAAAAACCTAAAAATGATTTCCATGGTAAAAAATTTATTCATTAAGTGAAATTATAAATTTAAAAAACACTATTTTGATTTCATGAAACCTATGTATATCATTTTTAAAATTAAGAAATATTTTTTCTAAAAAAAACTAGATATAGTGTTTCTCATTTAATTATGTTTGTTCTAGGTCAAATTCTAATTTATATTTCTTTTAAAGATGCATAAATCTCATTTAGTTGATAATAAAAAACACAATTGCATTAAAATAAAGAAATTTGATAATTTGGTCTAAAATATAACATTTATGCTTAAAAATAAACTTTTTCTAAAAATAGGTTTTTATATATTGATGCACTAATGTTAAAAAATATATCTTACACATAGAAATTTTATTTGATAAAATGAATTTCAAATTTTATGGGACTAGTTACAAATTATTTATTAATCCCCATATTATTTTTAATCATTGAAAGTAAATTACTTGAATAAAAAGTAATTTCTATGGTAAAACCAAAAATGGTAAAAGTTAAAAATCTTGGGATAAAAGACTTTAAAAACTATTAAAACATTTTTTAAAATAAATTGATGAGATATTATCCAAATTAAATAATCTCACTCCATTATTTTCTTCATTTTCTCTACTTTCTTTGTGAAACATGTGCTCCCTTTATATTAAAAAGTTATATTTATACAAATTCCATTCCATTCACCAATAAAAATATCCCACCTCAAACACATTTCTATACTCATTATAAAGAATTATATCAACCAAAAATCTTCAATTGTATCTCCTAAAATATCTCCTTATTTCCAATAATCCTTTTTATTTCAAAAATAATAATATACAATGCCTTAAGGTGTTACCCGAGGGAGAACACCCAAAGGGAGAGTTAATGTTCTTGACTAAGCTACGTTATTTTTTTATCCTTATACCCCATAAAACCAATTATATACATGAAAATATGAAAAAATAATTAATAATAATATTCTTAAAATACAGTATACTAATTTAATATCAATTTTCTACCTTCCTTCAAAGCCATTCAAAAATTAAGATATTGTTAGGCGTACATGTGAAATATCACCTCCGTGAACAACATGATTAATTTTTCATCACCGCCTAAAATATATGGTTATAAAATTATATTTAAATAATTAACTTGATATTTAAATAATTATTAATATTCTCTAATTATAAACCATTCTCTGACTTCATCTAGATCTTTGAAAATAAATGTTTTGCCTGTACGTATGTGCGAGATTCCTCCTATATGAAAGTGACATATTTCATTTTCACTATAGTTTTTATTATATATATAAATCACATAAAACATGGTTTAACACCTTAATAAAATTTAAATAATACAAATATTTATATTTAATATTGGTATTATTAAAAAAGAATCACATTTTTAATCATACTCACCCATCAATTATAGCATGTCCTTGTTTGGGGCGGTTTGACTACCTATATGAACAATGAAATAAATTTATATCACAAAAAGAAAAAGAAACCTAGTAATTAGTGATTTTAGAAAATTATATTTAAATAATTATTTTATTTTTTCAATAATTGTACTAAAAATATATAACCTATTATTAAGATACCACCACATGTTCTATAAAATTATTGAAACATTCTAAACATCGACCTATTTGTCATGAATCATAACTAAAATACTTTTGAAATGAAACTATAAATTTATAAATAATTAAATAAAAATATAATTTATTACCTTTAATTATATCATAATTATTAAATTTTAATCTTAAACCAAAAACAACTTAGTCATTATAATATAAGCTTTAAATTAACAATTGAAGCTAATAACATCAGATGATAAAAATAAAATATAATGAACATATTTATAATAAATGACAATATATGAAGGTTATAAAATTATATAGGTATTAATAAGGTTGTAAAATGTTTTTTAGATATTTATTAATTATAATATATGTTATATCATGTTCAGATATGTAAAATTAATGTTAATGGGGTTTTTAATATAATTTTCATTCATTAAGGAGTGATTGTTCTTATTGAAATTTATTTTTATATGTTCAATATGATCTCCCATACAATTTTATTTTGTTTATTTTCATGTAAATTTTCTAGGGGATTATTTTTCTATCATATATACCCCTTTTGAAATTTTACTTCATTATTTAAAATATTTGTAAGGGGTCTTCCAAACTGCCCTCATTGCTTTTAGGTTACACATTATCTTTGTTTCTCTCCATTTTCCACAATATTATTCTCATGCAATTATCCTATTTGTTTATATATGTTCCTTACATATATTCCTACTTAAATAAATGTTTTATTTTTTTGGATTATACATGGTTTAAGTTCCGTTCATAATTATTATTTTTAATTAATCCAAATAGAGAGGAAATTATTTATTCTTTATTTCTTATCAAGTACCAACACCATAATTTTTTAAAACATATATGGGTTTTAAAATCCAAAATTATTTTATGGAAAACCATTATAGTTTTATTCTTGTTTAATGTAATATAACAAACACATTCCTTTATTTAAATATCCTTTAATACTTTCATAAAGAATCACCTAAGTGGATCATTTTTATTCCTACATATCCAATCCTTTTAATGAATTTTTATACATCGGAAATTAATATTCATGGATTATAATTATTTATTCAAATAATAATGTCCAAAATTACATAATTCATTTTTATTTTGGGAATCCTTATGATATATCCTTCGATCATGCTTTGAAATAAGATTATTAAACCCACTTCATTTTGAAATATTTTATTGGGATTATTCTTTATGTATGTATAGTTTTCCTCATGTAAAAAAATATGAAAGGAAATAATATGATTTTTGGGTGGTATCTAAATTATATATCTCGATAATTTATTGTGTGATATTTTCATCTCATGATATATCTCATATAGTTCACAGGAAGTAAGTCTAGAACTCTATTTTATGTTTTCTTGGTAACAATCCTTGACTTATGCTTATGATGTCATGATTTATATTGTTTCCAAAAATTCACAATTCCGTGAAGATATGATATCATTTCATCATTACATGTTTTCATGATTATATCACAATATTATGTCAAGGTACATTTTTTTTATTTGAGATTTCATGTTCTGTATTATGAATAATAGAAAAAGTTTATTGATTCTTACTATTTTAAAAATTATATTTCTCCTCTCCTCATGTTTTCTCATATACTTATAATCTAAACCATGATTATGTGTTGATATTTTTTACCATACTAAGCCTTTGGGAACAACCCTTTCTTATGATTCCATTCCTTATGTCATGAAGATGAGTATAATATATAAAGACACTAAAAGGGGGACTAGTGTGGTTCAATTATTGAGAAAAGTTCGGAAATATTGTAAAATAATTTCCTCAAGGTATAGATCTTAAAAGGCACGAAGCAATATTTTCACAAGATTATGATATTATTTTGAGATGTAATTTTTATGTTATGAAAATGATTTGAAATATATGTATTCTTATCTTGGGCTATCTCACATTATATCAAAGTTGGAATTTAAAATAATATTTTTTATAACTTCTCTCATGAGTATGGGTCTGGAGAACCTTAGTTTTTATTAGAGTAGGATAAAAGTATATTGAGGGGTAGTGTAGTTATTTTGGAAATTATAATGAGATAATTTATATAATAATAATAAAGATGGGTCTAAGTGTAGGAAAACAACCAAAAGTTTATTAAATAATATATTTTGTGGTATACTACAAATTAAATCTCGATTTAGATCCTGGATAGTGGATGCTACTGTGGAATATATGAACCTATGGGTAATCACACATAAAAATGTTGGTTGAGTGTTAACTCAATCTTCACTCGGTAAACTACTTCAAAACTGAGTATATCTATCTTTAGGACACTAATAGTGCTAGCTAAAAATGCTATTAAAGACCTCCTATGTCAGTGGTAAAACAAACATTGTTAAAGGGGGGATTTAACGTTGTTTCTTTTTGCATTGTTAAAGGGGGTCCTTAACAGCTCAAAAAAGGTGATGTTAAAGGGGGCCCTTTATCAACTCTTATTTACAAGAATTGATAAAGGACCACCCTTTATCAACACATTTAAGAAAGTTCTGATAAATGAGGGGTTTTATCAGTTCTTGTAAACAAGAGCATATAAAGGGGGTTCTGTGAATGATTTTTTAGAAGCATTATTAAATACTCCCCATTATTAGTCCTTTTTTACAAGTGTCGATAAAATTACACTTTAAAAAAATATATTTTCGTAAATATAATACATTAATAAATAAATATAGTTATATTGATATGAATTTAATATATATTTTTTAGAAAATGTTTTAGATAGTGTAAATAAAAAGTTACAGTTAATATATAATATTTTTAGTTAAAATTACTAATAAAATAATTAAAAAAATTAATTAATAATTTTCTTATTATTACGAAAAAATAGTCATTTAATATAAATTTGAAGATAACGACAATCAAAAAATTAATTAAAGATCTAAAATAAGTTGAAAATGTAACTTGATCATCAAAAGGCCAAAAATATTAATCTGGAGGTTTGTTTGGGATTTAGCACATATGAAATCAAAGCCTGAAATGATCTCTATGACCCTAGTGAAACAGTTAAACCTTTGTTAGATTTTTTAGGCCACGAAATGGTCAGAAGCCTTCCAAAAGTGATTTTTTAGTCGACATACCCCAATTTTTTAACATTCAATGGATTTCCCGCCACATTTAAGGGGGTATTTTGTTCATTTTCTTTGGGGAGTGAATTTATTCCTAGGTATTACATTTATATTGATATTATTATTTTTAAAATTTATCATTTTTTACAACATAATTTTATTTATGATTTAATATATCCATGTTTTCATATATTTACTTATAATATATCACTCTTATAAAAACATAAATCAATATATTTACATAAAAGGTATATTTTAATATATTTAATTAATAAATAATCTAATATTTATTTAAAGAAATATCTAACCATTTTTTACATTATAAAAATATATTTATATTGTTTATATATACTTATATGTGTGTATTAATAAACATATATATATATATATTCTAGTATATGTAAATGAAGATAATATATATTATTCTTAAATGAATATAACTATATATATATATCACACAAACATATATTGTATAATTATATTTAAAAATAGTTATATAAATATATGTATATATATATATAAATAAACAGAAATATCCTTAAAAAGACACCAAAAAAATGGTGTAGTGGTAAAGGCATTCTATATTAGAAGGATATGTGAGGGGTTCGAATCTAGGTGGGTGTGCAAGATAGTGGAAATTCCAAAAGCATCGATAAAAGGGATGGTGGGGTGAAAATCACTAATAAAGTGGGGTGGGGTGAAGCACTAACAAAGGGGTTGTTGAAGTGCTGATAAAGGGGGTCGAGTGGTCATGGATGTCAAAAAAAATTACCCCCTTTAACAGGGTTGCTTTTATCATTGCTCAAAAAAGTGATGTTAATGGTTTCTTTTAATAGATCTCAAAAATCGCTATTAAAGGCCCCCTTTAAGAGCATTTTTTCAGTTCTGTTATAGGTTTTGAGATTTTAACTGCACTCTGATGATCATCGCTTTTCAGTGCTGATAGAGGTCTATTATAGTGTTGTTAAAGGCATTTTTTGTAGTGGTGGTACATGATGTGTGGTCCTATGACAATACACATGTTTAGAAAATACTGTGGGATATTATTTACTGAGTCACTTTCTTTTTACGATATGTTATGAAAGATTTATTACATTATGTAATTTGATTAATAAGTATTATATAATACAATATAAATAATTCTAGACTGAACCAAGAGTGATTTAGGTTGAAGTAAAATGTAATGTTATGATTTTAAAGAGTAATATATTTCGAGGTTGAGTTTTTTCTAAGATATTTTCTAATAAATCTATTATTATGTTAATTATTCATCACTCCTGATTAATTAATTTTGGTTTTACTAATGGATGAAGCAAAAAATAACCATGTTAGTATTGGATCCCATAGATAATGTAAACATTTTCCCATCAAACAACCTACCAAAATAAGAATTGTATTGATAAATATGTTAATTATGTCACACTAACTATCATTAATTATGATTAACAACATGAATATAGTTTAATCCCCTTAAACACCAAATAAGATAAGTATGGAGTATCAGGTAAAAATGGGAGACAAAAATGATGAAATAATGAATTTTAAAATTTATACATGTTAAAAATGTAGTAATAAACACTATTTGGAATGTATCAATGGAATTGGAATATTATTCATGTTGGAAATGGTGGTTATAGGGAAACAATTATCTAAAGAAATATGTACCAATTGGTTAACATGATGAAGAGAAAAATGTGTTTCCTAGTTATACCTTTGATATGAAGGTATCAAACTCATTTGAAATTATATATTAACCCATTTATATCTTTTAGATACCCATATCTATTTTCGTCAATAAGTTATAATTATGATTGTGAGGGTATATATTATTTAACGGGTGATAATGTAACACTCTAAGATTTAAAATTATATATATATTTTTTAAAATATAAGGTTTCAAATTGATTACTTCACATGAGACACAAAACTAAATTAAAATTATGATTCTATAAAATAAAATTATAAAATTTAATCATTATAATATAGAAATTAAATTGGTAGGTATAAAAGGAGGAAATCGTATTATGAAATATACAAAGAAAAACGGAAATAAATTCCATCAAGAAGTGTAAGTCTCCCTTGTGAACATTATTGTTTCAATCTAGGAAATTAAGCATATTAACATGTATTTTCACAAGATCAAGCAACATCTGAACTCTAAGAATTATGGTACGAGTGAAATCATATGTGATTGAAGTTCAAGCTTGTGGAAATTTCCATGAGATCAATACTAGTAGAATCCCCACAAGTGATTTACACTAGAGCAAACTCTATGATTAGATCTTATGAAAATATCTTGATGGGATATGTAAGTACAAATTAAGACGTTATAATCATTTATTTTTAATATAATAATTTAATTTTGACATATACTTTATAAATTTTTCATTTTTTCAATGAAAAAGAAGAAATTTTATTTATTAATGCATCGATAAAATTATCAACATCATTTTATTCATAAAAATGTATTTTCCTCAAAAATATTATTATTATGATGTTTATTAACAAACACATTATATTTATTATTTATATTATCAATATAAAACCAATTAATTAGTAATTGATACTAAATAAGATTAAGAATATTTTATATTTTTAAAACGATTTTCCATTATATTTTTATGTTTTTATTTAAAATTAAAATTTTATAATTTTAATATGGATAATTTGTCATTACATTTATATTTATAATAACAATATTATCCTGGGATTATTTTTTGGTATTTTTTAAATGATTTTTTTTTGAATGGTGAAAAATACAATTTTTACTAAAATTATAGCATTCCTCACTATATCAAAATGTGTAAATAAATAAAACATACAAAAAACAATGATAAAGCATTTATTGAGGATGTGTAATTATGTATTTTAAAAATATTATTTTCAATTTTGAAAACCTATGTTTACCATTTTTAAAAATTAAGCAATGTTTTTTCCAATACAAAAAAATTAGTCTCTATCTTTTAATGATGTTTTCTCTAGGTGAAATCCGGATGTGAAATTATTTTAAAGTCACAAAAAATATCTATTAATTAATAATAAAATAATTAATTTCATAAAATTCAATATCATTGATATTTGTTTCCTAAACATATTATTTATACTTAGAAAATCACTTTTCTTAAAAACAAGCATTTATGTGTCACATGTGATAATGTTAAAATTAATTTTTCTTATACGCAAAATATTTATTTGATAAATTTATTATTATATTTGGAATAATTAGGTCCAAATTATTGAATAAGTACCATTTTATTTTAATGTATTATAACTAAATTATTCAACTAAAAAATAATTACTTCCATAAAAACTAAAATTAATAAATTTTATAAATCGAAGATGAAAAGAATAAAAACACGTTTAAAAAAGGTTTAGAGTTAATGGTTGGGGTATTATTGGCCTTAAAGCATCCTAAATTAATAAATTTTCACTTTAAATCTATTTATCATTTAAAAAATGTGTTCTCATTATATTAAAAACTTATATTTGCAAAAAATCCATTGCCTTTACTTATAAAAGGACCTCACCTCCACCTAATTTTTATACTATTATAACAAATTATCTCAAAAAATCATCATTATGTTCTCTTAAACTCTCTTACCATGTCCTAGAATTGATGTTCTTGCAAAAATATTGAGATAACTATCCTTAAGGTGTCGCTTCAGAGAGAATATCCAAAGGGAGAGGAAATGTTCTCAACCGATCTCTCTTAATTCTTTTCATCTTCTACCAATAAAAACCTACTCTATCCATAAAATTATGATAAAATTATAATTATTAATATATTAAAATTTTATTACAGTAATTTAATAGCCATTTTCTACCTTCCTCTAAAACCATTTTAAAAATTAAGATGATATTATGTGTACGTGCGGATTACCGCATCCATGAACAATGTGTTTCATTTTTCATAACCTTATTACACAGATAGTTCTAAAATTATCATTATTAGATCAATATAGTATTTATAAAATTATTAATAATATTTAATTATAAATAAATCCGTATATTTATATTAATCTATTGAAATAAAATGTGTCGCTTCTGCGTACATGAAAACTACTACCTTTACAAAGGTGACATATTTCATTTTTCACTATAGAATTTTATTATGTATCCAAATATCTTAAAATATTTTTTAACAAATTAATATAAACTAATTAATTTTGTTATATTACAATAATAATGATACTTTTCCAAAATAATCACTATCATAACCATACTCACCCATCAATTATATTATGTTTTTGTATGGGTTAGTTTAACTACCTATATTAACAATGATATAAATTTATTCCATGGATAAATAAGGTAAAAATATTTCTATAGATATATTAAAATAATAAGTAACTAATGATTTGTTTTTTTCTCAGATATGTTAATGGAAATACATATCTTATTATTAAGATACCACCCATTGTTAATTAAAATTAGGGAAACAATCTCCTCACCAAACTCATCATCATAAGTCATAACTAAAATACATATAAAATGAAATTATAAAATTATAAATAATTATAAAAAATATATTAAATTTTCTCTAATGATATCAAAATTATTAATATCGAATCAACAAATAATAATCGACCCCACCATTATGAAACTAGTATAAAACTTTAATCAAAGATAATAACATGAAATGATGAAATTAAAATATAACTAACAAATATATTTGTAATAAGTGATTTTAAATTATGTTTATAGATGGTTATAATTATGAATAAGGTTCTAAAATAGATTTTTATTAAAGTTAATATTGTTTACATGATTCTATAATAACGATTCATAACATAATTAACCCCTAATTGCATGATTTATAACAAGGGTTCCAAATTTTTACATTTCCATGATATCTTTAGTTTATAGTTTTATAAAATTAGGTTAAATAGTTTCATAATAATGTGGAAACCATAAAATAATATAAATTTTATCCACAAAAAGAGATCCTTAATTTTACACCCTTATTTCATCCAAAACACTACTACATCATTTAAGGAGAGTCTCCATGGAAGAAATCGTGACCTTGAAAAAATTTCTACTGATCCCTAGATCAGGTTAAAATAATTTGGAAACATGGGATGAGAGAAAAAACAACATTAAGGGACATAAAAATAAAATATTTTCAATATTCTAGTGAAAAATATGAAAACCCATGAGGATATTTACCTTTGTCATAATGAAATTTTTAGCACCTAAATAAAACATTTCCACATGTTAAAATCTATATTTTCTCAATAATAACCCCTAAACCCCATTATAATGAATAGATAAAATCACATGGAATACTAATGTATGTTTTAACATATGAAAAAATTTCAAAATCTATTACCTTTAAAAATTCATAATCATTCTTTACCTCATGAAATCAAAAATATTTCCATAAAATCATTTTTTAATAATAATATAGGTAAAATAGACCAACATATTCGTAACCTGGTTTCAATAATTTATAATTGATATCATAATAAATAAATATCAATTAATTCCATAGGTATCACACTTTAATTTTCAATTCCATGCAGTGTTTTATGTTCTATTTCGGTCCTTATCTTTCCATTGGTTTTCATGAGTTTTGGGTTTGGAATTTTGGTGTTTCTTTTGTTATTGACCTATGACATTGGCATTGGGGGTATTTTATGATATTTTTCTTCCTATTTTTAAATGGTATGGTGTGATGTTGTGGTGTTTTGGAGTTGTATTACTAACACTCCTAGTGGCACCACTTGTGGGGTAAGTTGTTTAGTTGGTTTGTACCCAAGAGTTGGATGAGTTTTGGGTTAGAAAGAGATCTTTGTTTTGTGAATTTCTCTCCCCTATACTTGGCCTATATTTCCCCCTTGGTTTCACCCTTGTGCCCCCCTGAATTTGTGGGATTATGGAAGGTTTTTGGGTGGCCATAATAGGCCTCACGGTTTGGTCGCACGGTTCCATACCTTGCAAGAGTGTCCGGGACATTAAAATTTGATCTTTTTTGCCCTTTTTCTCTTCCAAAAAGAAACCAAATCCACCCCTATCTTCCCTATTTCGTACCCTAACTCCATTTACAGCCTACATGGTCTCTCCCCCTCCCTTGGAACTCAACTTTGAAGGTAGTTTTGATGGAGGAAACATAAAAATCATGAAATTAAGTCCCCCTCTCTTTAATTTCTTCCCTTTCCCTAGGGATTATTTCACCATTTCTTGAGTTCTAAATTTTCCAGAAACTAGGGTTCTTACCTAGGGTTAAACATCTTGTATTTTGGGTGAAATCTTTAGGTTTTAGGTTACTTTTATCTACCTTGTGGTGCGGTGGAGGCGCGGTTGAGGTTTTACACCAGGATATAATGGTTATGACACAAAAGTTAGGTGATTCCAGGTGTAAGAATTTCTTAGTGATTTAGATTTCTAGATTTTTTCATTTTTTCATTTTCCAAAAATGTTATGTGTGGTTCTAAAACTTTTTTATGTATTTGGATAAGAATTTTGTTCAATAGTTTCATTCTGATTTAAATTGGGTGTATTTCCATGTGAAACTCTTGTTCTATTATTTGGGTTATTCTCTAACATATGAAAGTGGTTTAGTAAATGTTTTTTGGTATTCTAGTTATACATTGGTAGGTTATTGGTGTGATTTTGGGTTTCAAAGTTGTTTTTTAAGTGGGTTCAATGTATATAACCATGTTATACTTCTTGGAATTGATTTCTAAAAATGTGTGTTTTTCATATGTCTCTTTTGTGCTATTATTTGAGGTATTTCTATAGAACTTTAGATTGGTTTAATAAATTTTTCAAGGGATGAAAATTTTATTTTGGACTGGTATTGGTGATATTTTGGACTTTAATGAGGGTTTTGAAGTGGGGTTTGTGGGCAAGACATAGTTACACCCTTTGGGTTTGTTTTGTCAAAATTGTCAATGTTTTATATGGTTAATCAAAGTGGGTAAAGGGAGTATATGTAATATTTGGGTGAGTTTTTCACCTAATATTGGGTTTTGAAAGGTAAAGTGGTAATTTAAGATTTCAAACATTTTTTGAATGATTTATAAATTTCTAATATGTAGTACTAAATTGTGATCTGGGTGCGAAACATGTTTGTGGACTGTTTCGTGCGAGTTTGATGATAAAATTTATTTCGAAGGTGAGAAGGGTATTATGTGATATGTGTGTGGGATGAAATGTGAGTTTTAATGTCCTATAATGGTTTTATAAATTTTTTTAAAGGATTTTTGGATGTTTTAAGGAAATGTGAAAAGTGTTATGGGCTGTTTTGTTGTGAGTATGATTTCAAAAATGATTTTGAATAGAAAATTGGATGATGTGGCTTATGTGATATATATGGGGGGTGTTTGGTTAATGTGTGATTTATAAGTTGTAGTTTCATGTGAATATTTTATTTATTGACTTGTTGAACTTGTTTGAGCATAAGAGGAAAACCTAGGTATCTAGGTGGGTGAATGTGTACTAGTATGCTAGTGATCCCATGAGGATTGGACTTAGTTTCACGCAACAATTTTGATGCTTAAAACACTATCTAAACTATGAATATGATTATTTAGGAACACTAGTTTATTTTTATGTTCCCTACTAGTGGATCATCCATGAGAATAGATATTTGTGATTGTTACTTTCACTGAGATACTAGGTACCTTATACCCACATCCAGCTAGTTCCTTGAAGTTATTTCCTATTTCTTGTGCTCATTGGATGATTTTTGATTACCATATATGTGTGGTTGAAAAATTCAGTAGCCTATGATTTATTTTTTAAAATTTTTTATTCTTTAAAATAGCCCACTTGAAAACTGTTTTATTTTATGTTGTATCTTTTTAAAAAATGTTACTATCACTTCATGCTATGAAAACTTGCATAATTTTGGTATTTTAATGTTTATAATATGTATTATCTTAGTGGTGGTATACTACTTGTATTAGGCTCACAACCTAATTAAACCTCTGGTTTTAAGTATACATGGTTATTCTTGTCTCAGGTTTGGGTACAGCTTCTGTGTAAGTGGTTTGGGTTTTAGCAGTCCATCATGATAAAGTGTTGTGGAGATGGCATGAGGGAAGTGTCTATTTTGATGTCGAGGTTCTTAGGCTATAATTCTTGGTTTTATTCATTTTTTATAGTCTTTTATAGTTGTTTTAAACCATGTAATTTAGTTCTGAAATTTTGTAAAAGATGGTTTTGTTTGAAACATACAGATTAGTTTTCTTGTACTTGATTGTTGTTTTATGATTATAAACATGGGTAAATAGTTCTCAATTTTATGTTTATGATACCTGAGAACTTTTGATATAACATGGTGATCAGGAAAGCCCATTGGGCCTTGTCACAGTTTGGGTCAGGTGCCAGTTTTTATGGAGACCAGATTTAGTTGGTGAAAAAATGGTGTCGGATTATTTTTGAAACAGTCAGGATAGTCTGCAGTTAGGATTTTCGGGACTGGAATTCCGGTTATGGGTAGTGTTCCTGATCACCACACCTCATAATAGGATTCATGTCTCCAAGAAAAGTTGTGACTTATCATAGTGCTTTGGTTTTCTTGGTTTGATGATGATTAGGGGAAATGAAAAGAATGTTGGGTTAATGGTCTCAGTGAGATCGCAGGGCCTGGAATGAAATGTGGAGACAGTTATATTTAACTAGAACACTCTCTGTAATGGTGAAGTGATTGGCGTATGTCCACCGACCATATTTCCATGTCACCCACTGAAGCTAGTTTCCCCTAACATTGTCTTATGTCCTTTAGTCTTTAAATCTTGGAAATTTGGTTTTAATGAAAAAATTGGAATGGTTTTAAGAAGAAACTTTTTTTGTGAAATGGTTTTATAATAATGAGGTAATGATTTGATTTTTGAAATGGTGTAACTGATTTTTAAGATTTTTTTTTGAAATGGAAAATGGTGTGTTTACACCTCTATTGAAAGAAGGAGCTATGTTAAAGCTAGTTTTGGAAAATTGTTCCCAATAGATTTTTATAAATTATTTAAACATGTTTTAATACGATGAGATGTTTTGAAATTAATGCAAATAACTTGTTTGAGATTTCTTATCTGAATGGTTGTACCTTTATGAAATATTTTGTAATCTGTAAACTAGTATTTTGATCTAATGGTTAGAGGTCTTGAGAAGAAGGATGTATTGGTTGACCGTTTTGGTATTGAAAAGTGGAAAGAATTTTTTTTTTAATATTTAGTATTTCCAAGAGTGACCACATGCATGGGGTTATATGTGATGATGGATTGATAATGAAACAACATGATGAGTTACAAGATGGATATGAGAAGGGTGCTCGGTGTGGCATAGAAACATGCATGTGTGAGTCCTAGGGGGTACCATTGGTGGACACACTAACCGTTGAACCATTTATTTTTAAAGAAATGTTTTTAAATGAAAACATGATGTCTTGATGACTGGTTTGGTATGGTGTGTATTATTATTTGTTAAAAATGTTCCTGTTGTGGGATGTTTTGATTCCATGAACCCCACCTATTTGAAAGGTGTTTTGGGTTTGTGTTTGTTCGGTAAGCTGGGTTGAAGGGATGTTAGTGGTCACTTCTTAGAAATATTTTTGGGATGTCTTTATTGTGGTTCCCCTCATGTGTTTGGATCTATTTTTTTTGGAATTTCTTGACCAATGGACCAACTTGGTTGGGTCCATGGGTTCTCTCATTGGATAATGTACACCCCCATTAATTGTTACAGCAGAACTAAAGTGAAACCCGGATTGTTTCTCCATTGGAAGACCCTCCAGGTGACCAATATACGGAATTTGTTTCTTGACCTTTGAAGATTAAGTTTTCACCATTTAATTTAATTGATTTATGGATCCTCTTGTAGTGGTAGAGTCCTCATGGAAGGTTTAAAGAGACCTTATTTTCTAAAGTTACCTAATTCATATAAGGTGGAAGTGGTTTGGAGTTGTTAGTGTGGATGAGTTTCTGGATGGTGTATAAGTGGGCCTCTGGGCCCTTTCATAGTCTCTATGAAGCATGAGTTCATGTTAAACCACTAGTGTAGGAAATTTGTTCATGAGAGGCTGTTATGGCCACATTATGGAATCGGGTGTTGTTTGGGGACTTGGTATAAGGTCCCCCTCCATGTATTGTTTCTATTAGTCTCAAAGGTCATTTTCATTGATTCCTTGCGATGTCATGTGCTCATTTGACTATAAAGGGGAAGGTCGTGCAATCCTATGAGAGTCTCTGTTATGTTGCGAGTATGTCTCCCTTGGAAAAACATCAAAATCCTATATTTCAAGGGAAGGTCTTTATATGTGTCCTTTCTATCTGTTGTTTATCACCCAAAGAAACAAGGTATTATGTGTGTGTATCCTCTAATTCCTTTTTTCATTGAAGTTATGGCTAAGGTTAAAGTGGGTTTTGGTGTGGGTTTTTTCTTTGTAAACCCATTGGGGTTTGTGGTGTAGTGATTCATATCACCGGAAGAAGAAGTTATGTCCAGGGGTTTCCAAAGCCTAATTGTGATGCCGAAGATGCTTCAACCCTTTGAGATCTAGCCATAGGTCCTAGAGAGAAGTTGTCATGTAGTCAGGGAAAATCCCAGTGTCATTCAAACCCTTGTACAAAGTGATATCCTTAGTATGAATGATGTTAGGCATTTAAACCTGTAGTGTCATCATCTTTATTATGTTGTTCCCGTTTTATGGAAAGAGGTAGAGGGCCTTGTTCCCATGTTATCATCGATGTCATTCTTCTCCCCTTTTATTTCCATTGAGTTTTTAGAGTAGTGTTGTGAATTTTGATAGACAATTTGAGTGCACGGTTTTCACATGGTTAGTAGTAACCATGCCCTAGAAAACCATGCATGTAGACTAATCCAGATGGTCAGTGCACGATTTCTCAAAAAATGCATATTAACCATGTGATCATCCCAACTCATTAAATTTGGGTTCATCCTGTGATGGCCAATGATTTTCTGTTAAGATGGTTGTTTTTTATGGTGGGGAAACCCACTCTGATTCCCATGTGTGTTATTTCAGAAATTTCAAATGGAATTATACACCTTGTATCGGGGAATCCATTTGGGCCTCCCCATATTCGTGTCCTGATTTTTTATCAAGAAAATTTGAGTTGTCTCTTATGGTGGGGATCCCATTTGTGTCTCCCCAAACTCGTAACTCATATTGGTCCTTGGTCTTGGCATGGAGGAAGGTAGTCTGGTTCAGAGATATCTAACTACCTACATTTCCTAGGGTAAACGCTGGGATTGGAGAACACAAAATGGTTTGGTTAGAGCATTTTAAGGGTAACCTTATTCGTTGTTGTTATTTGTTTGGGTAAATTGATGGAATATTGTTCGGATAGTTCTTGGGATAAAACCTGAATATTCGTGATCATTTCACGAAAGTGATGTATGTTTTGGTTTGTGAGAGTATTCATTTCTCAATTGGTCTCTGGAGGTGTTTTGGCCATTGGGGGTGAAGCCTGAAAAAATAGTACATCATGGTTTCTTGGTTGAGTATGGTTTTTCCTTTTTCCATTCTGTGGCTTTCCAAGGGTGGAAATCTTTATTGTGGTGAGAATTTTCAAGCCCTTATTTTCAATCCCATTCCTTGTTCGAAGTTCTCTTTTGGTTCTTAGCTTTCCCTTGGTTTCCAGGTGTTTCAGGATTGTAATTTTGGTGTCTCTTGTGTTCTTAACCAATGACCATGGACTTGGGGGTATTGTATGGTGGCTGGATTAATATTTCATCAAAGTTATTGTGTGATTTTGTGGTGTTTTGGAGTTGGATTAGTGAAAAACCTATTGGAACCACTTGTGGTGTAAGTTGTTGAGGTGGTTTGTACCCAACAGTTGGATGATTTTTTGGTTGAAAAGAGTGCTTTTTGGGGGGCATTTTTCACCAATATCCATGGACAATATTTACCCCTTGGTTTCTCCATTGTATACCTTTAAATTTTTAGGATTATGGATGGTTTTTGGGTTTCTAGAATAGGCCACACCATTTGAATTCACGGTTCCAACCCGTGCATCCAAACTATGCAAGGGTGTCCATCACATTAAAATTTTATGTGTTTTGCCCTTTTTCCTTTCAATAAATAACCCAAATTCACCCCTATATTCTCTATTTCATTCCCTAACTCCATGAAAAACCTACAAGGCTGCTCCCCCCTCTCTTTCACCTCAACATTGATAGGATATTTGATGGGGGAAACATCAAAATCAGAAAAGTAAGCCCCCCTCTCTTTGGTTTCTTCCCATTACTTAGGGTTACATTCACCATTTCTTGAGTTCTAAATTTTATAGAAACAAGGTTTTATACCTAGGGTTTAGCATGTTGTTTTATGGGTGAAATATTGAGGTTTTAGGTTTCTTTTATCTCCCTCGATGTGAGGCGGAGGTGCTGTTGAGATTTCACACCAAGATTTAAGGGTTTTGACTCAAAAGGTTGGTGATTCCATGTGAAATAATTTCTTTATGAGTTATTATGCTGTATTTATTCATTTTTAATGTTCCTCATATGTTATTTGTGGGGTGAAAACTATTTTTGAAGGGTTTGGTTAAGTATTTAATTCTGTAGTTTCATTTTCATTTAAATGGGGTGAATTTCCATGTGAAACTTTTGTGGTATTATTTGGGTTATTCTCTAACATATTCAAGGGTTTTAGTAAATGTTGATTGGTCTGGAAATTATTCTTTAGTAGGGTTTTGGTGTTCTTTTGGGTTTTAAAGAGTAGTTTTGAGCGGGTTCATTGTGTAAAACCATGTTATAAATATAGAAAGTGATTTATGAAAACGTGTGTTTTTCATGTGTATCTTTTGTGGTATTATTCAAGGTATTTCTACAAAACTTTAGAGTGGTTTAATAAATGTTTCAAGGGATTAAATTTACTTTTTGGAGTGGTATTGGTGTGATTTTAGACTTGAAGGGGAGTTTTGAAATAGGTTTTGTGTGCAAGACATAGTTATACCCTTTGGGTTTGTTTTGTGAAAATTGTAAATGTATTATTTGGTTAAACAAAGGGGGAAATGGTGTATATGTATTGTTTGGGTGAATGTGTTCACTTTATATTGGTTTTTAAAAGGTGAATTGGTGATTTAAGATGTCAAATATTTTTAGAGTGTTTTATAAATTTCAGAAATTATTTTCAAAATTGTGATGTGGGTGCGAAACATGTTTATGGACTGTTTTGTTTGATTATGATGATAAAATCAATTTTGATGGTGAGAATGGTATTATGTGAGATGAGTGTGGGATGTTATGTGAGTTGTAATGTCCTGTAAATATTTTATAAAATTGTTTAATGGATTTTTGAAAGTGTTAAGGAAATGTGAAAAGTGTTGTAGGCTATTTTGGTGTGAGTATGATTTGAAAAATGGATTTGAAAGAAAAAGTGGTTTATGAGACTTTTGTGACATACACGGGGGATTTTTGGTTAATGTGTGATGTATAAGTGGTATTTTAATGTGAAAAGTATATTTCTTGACATGTGGAGCTTGTTTTATCACAAGAGTGAATCCTTGATATCTTGGTGGGTGGATGTGTACTAGTATGATAGTGATCCCTTAGGGTTTGGCCTTAGTTTCACATATCATGTTTGATGCTTACAACACTATCTAAAAAATTATTATGATGACGGAGTAACACTAGGTTTTGGGTAAGATCCATACTAGTGGATCGTTCATGAGAATGGATTTTTGGCTGGTTACTTTCACCGAGATATGAGGTACATGGGACACACATCGAGCTAGTGCCTATGGGTTATTTCATATTTCATGTGCTCATTGGATGATTTCCTCTTACCATCGGAATACAAAATGATTGTGTAGAAACATAAGAAGTCGAGGAATTATTTTTTAAAAGTGAATATTCTTTAAAAATCCCACTAGAAAACTATTTTATTTTATGTTGCATCTTTTTAGATATTTGTTACTAGCACATCACGTTATAAAAACATGCAGGATTTTTGTCTTGGAACATTTATAACAATGAATCTATTAGTTGTTGTATACTACTGGGAATTTTCTCACACCATACTTACCCCATAGGGTGTAAGTATACTTGGTAATTTTGTTGCAGGTTTGGGTAAAAATTTTGGGCAAATGGTTCGGGTTTAAACGGTCCATCGTGATGCGATGTTGAGGAGATGGATTGATGGTGGTGCCTCTTTCCATGTGGGGGTACTTGGGATATTATTTTTGGTTTTATTCATTTTTTATAGTGTTTGATATTTGTTTTAAACCATCGAATTTAGTTCTCAAATTTTTTAAAAGATGGTTTTGTTTGAAAAATCCAGATTGGTTTTATTTGATTATTTGTTGTTTTATGTCTATAAACTCAAGTAAATTGTTTTCAGTTCTCAATTTATGATACCTAGGCACTTGTACCATCCCATAGGGATTGGGAAAAACCTTCGGGACTTGTCACTGGTAGGGTCGGGTTCTGGTTTTGATAGCGACTAGATTCGGTTTTTGAAAATAGGAGTAACCTACCTGGTTATCTCCCTTATTTTTCAACTTATAATTATAAATCATTACCCAATACATTGTTCATATATATAAGTCATTCCCATCACAATGAGCTATATCAGGATCAAATTGCATCATTTATAATTCTCATATAACATATCATAAATAAAAAATTGTAATATTTTACTTTTATTTATAAAACCAATTGAAATTTAATTTGAAACCATAAGTAATACACTATCCATTTTCATATATTCATAAGTAAAAATATCATTTTTCATCAATTACACATAAAAAATAAAAAATCCATAGAAGAGTGCGGATATGAAATTTATCGAAACCCATGTTAAATTTTATTTGAATCATAATAAATAATTATTATTATGACATTAGTAAAGTTGCTTTATATATATGTTAAAAAAATTACAATTTTTTAAAAATTCAAAAATAACCCATACGAGAAAATTTTGAAAATATTCCTATAATTAAATTGTAAAAAAATAAAAAATATTTGAAAATAAAATTTATAAAATTTTGATTCATAAATATTAAAATTATGGAATAATTTAAATAACATGGATATGGAGTCGAAAAAGATTAAAACGTTTAAATTAATGTTTAAATGGAAAATAAATTACCTAGATTCTGGACCCATTTCATTCATATGTCAATCCTATAGAACAATAAAATTATATTATTTTTTACTTTGTTAATATTAATTTTCATTTTCATGAAATTATAATTATTCCATTTATTATATTTTTTACAATGTTTTATTTAGTAAAAAAATAGTTAAGTTCATGTTGGCTATTTTGAGGACGTTTAGTTTATAAACTCAAAATAACATTGGTCTGTTGACCATGGTCAAAGGGTTTATAGTTCCAATTAACTCCATAATATTAAAAAAATAATTATTATTATATTTATAAATTAAAATCACTTTTAAACACAACTAATTAAGGTAGTCATGATAAATGTTCCACGTCTTTTCATGTAGATGGAAGCTTGTATATATGGAAGAACAATGTTTTCATTTTTATAACAGGTGGAAAATAATCAAAGTACATAGTAATTTATTTTTCAAAAAATTAATAAATATTTTATAAATTTCATATTTATTCATTAGTTCAATCATAATTATCTTCTATAATGGTGAAAATGAAAAATTAATCACATCACATCATGGATGTTTTGTTAAACATGTACGCATGAATGATGATATGAATTTACAAAGGATGGATAGTGGAAGAAGGAATGTAATACATTATCTATATTTAATTATAATTATTTAATAAATTTCATATATATTCATTTCATCCATTATTCTAACCATATATATAATCTGGTGATGAAAAACTCAACACATCATTTTGTGTAGGTGGTAGTCCACATGTATGCACAATCGATCTTTTCATTTCTCATAGGATGGAAAAGGAGATTAAAAGTGTTGTTACATAATAATAATAAAATTCATGTATATTTTAGATGATTATGTTATTATTTAATCATGTTTAAATACTATTTTAAGGATTTTAAGAATAGAAAAACATGAAACACTTCATTAAGAGTTATTCTTATTCTTTATAAAACCTCATCTAGATTACACATTAACCCTTCAAGGTTGGGTATTTCATTGAGGCCAAGGCCTATCGAAAATAGGGAGGGGTTTTGGAAAGATATAAGGTCATTTATTGGCCAAAATATAGTTCTAAAAATATATGATGAAGGTAATTAAGGAGGTTCCCTTTTATAAGTGAGGGGAGTGGAAGACTTGTAGTTTTTCTATTGAATTTAAATATTATATGTCTTACTGATGGTAAAGTGAAACATAAAAAACTGAAATTATAATATAAAGGGATAAGGTTCAAAATAACATCATATAATGAGAAACAATATGGTATATTTTACCCTCATTACTTAGTATTTACCTTAATTAATGCCTTTTACCCTTTTACCACGGTGACATATTTTTACCATGGTTACTATTCATAATTTCCAAAAATGGAATTGACCTCATTAATAAATTTAAACCTCATGATTATAAATATAGAATATAACTTTCAAATTTAAATTTATATAATTTTCAGAAATTAAATTTAAGAAAATTGAGAAACATAATGAACAAATAGTTTTTAGAAAATTGTGTTTTTAGCATAAAAATGAACTTATATTAAATTAAAATATAATTTTTATTCCTATAGAATTGTTATAATGACCCATAAATTGTATACATTAATATTAATTTAGAATTTAAGAATATTCATTAAAAAATATAATAAATCAATGATAGGAATGTATTGGTATAGTGTCTTTAGAAACCGATAAATAGAAACAACTGGTTCATAAAACATATACATTGTATCTGACTTATTTATTCATAACTAGAATCATTTTTGAAATATCTTACTTTATAACCTTTTTCATGACATTGATAAAATAACCATATGAAAGCGTGATCTCAAATTCTCATTAAGGGTAAATAGGGTAGATTTCAATCATATCATAATCATATGACATAACTACATTACAATTGAAAATCATATCATGTATATGAAAGATCGTGACATCATGTCATGGGATAAATCATAAAAGTTCAACGTAATCCAAAAATTCATAACATAATAAATGAAATTTTTTTCATACACATATGCATAGAAAATCATTTCATATTAGGCCAAGATTATTTCCAAGGCCATTATAGTAGATAAAGCCCATTACAAAACTGAGTTCACTACTCATTCCATTCTTGTATTACTAAACCAGATTTAATTTTCATTCCAGTAATGTTAATCTCATGAGATGTAAATATTTACCAAATTAATTGGAGGGATTTATATGTATCAAACATCTCATAATGAAATCAATCTTACGTGTGTCATAAAAACCTAAATCATTCATCATAGCATAACCCAAGGAACAGATATGGGTTTTTTAAACACTATTCCATCAAATTCTATATAAAATAAATGGATTTCATAAAAATAATATTATAATAAAAAAATAAAATCTTATTAATAATATGTATATAAACATTACCCTTGTTAAATAATGTCATCTTATATGAAAAATCATTTTCATAAAACACTTGAAATTAATTCTCGAGGAAAATTTCCTATCATCTTCAAAATTATTTTCTTTTCTCAAGATGCCATGAAATTTTAAAAGAAAAGATTATAATTGAAAAAAATCATGAAATATTGTAATTTATGATTCATAGAAATAAGGTGTTATGAAATTTTAAGAATCCATTGATGTCGTATATGTTAAAAAACATTATTCTCATATTATTGCTGAAAAATTCAAAAAGTTCCTCGTACAAAAAATGATAAAATATTATTTTCAAAATGATTAATAAAAATTAAACAATGGGTAAAATTTGATTTAAATAATTGTATAATAATAGAAACAATATTACATATTTAGGAAATATGGACGTGGATGATAAATATACCCTAGTAAATATTTATGTATAAACAATCTCGGATAAAAATAATATTCCAAAATTATCCATTACCTTAAGAAGGATTTATTTGGTATGTATCTGAACCTCTAGTATAATGATTTAAATAATTACATTAAATTATTATAGAATAATAATCATTTTTATGATATCATTTATTATAATATTATCATCTGTTTGTTAGAAACATTATTACTCATCCACCAGGTATTAAATTATTTATTTTTTTACGCATGTTGTGCCAGATAAGTTCATGTTCATTTTATTAGGGTATATGTATATCACTTAAAATGATATCAGTATAATATATATCATATCTATTTACTCAATTCATTTATATAATATTTATTTAATGAAGATCATGAAAAATGAATTTCATGCCATCGTAGAGACGGAAATTCGTACGAACGCACAAGTGATGATATCATTCCCATAATTTTGAATGGCATTGAAGTGATTAGTGTATAATATTTCATAATAAATATCATTTTATAATAATAATATATAGTTATTAATTCCATAATTATAACCATCCAAATAATATGGTGGTGAAAAAACTGATTACACCCTGGTGTGGAGATGGTAAGCCATACATAAGAACATGTGGTTATTTCATTTTTTGTAGGATGGATAGAAGATGGAATATGATTATTTCATAACAATAACATATCATTATATAAGTGATACGTGATTTATTAATTTTTATTGAAACAACTCATGAATAGTCAGTAGAAGAAGAAATAATTATGAAAGAATTAGTAGAAGAGATTGCCTCTATTCAACATGATTCATCTAAATATCATCTTAGGGCACTACAGTTGGTCTTTAAAGAAGACATAAACCTATAAAATGTTACTAGGGAATGTGATAAGGAAATATTACATGGTATGGACGAGATTTAAGGAACAAAGGTGAGTAAATAAGTGAGGTAGGATGTTCCCTTTCATAATTGAGGTGAGGGGATCTTTTGGAAACCTCATAGATATTAATTTATAATAGAATAAAACCATATCAAAAACCTCCAAATGTACAAATATAGAAGATGATATGATATAGGGTTTTAATCTCATCAACCAATAAATTTTTGATAAGTATTATATCAATTTAAACCATATCTTTTTAATTAACACATAGTTATTCTATTTAATTTTTAACTAGGGTAAAAACTAATGAACTATTAAAAGGGCAACATATTTAATTATTTAATATAAAATAACCCATAAATAAATACATTATAAAATTTTATACAATATAATAATTATTATATTTTTTTTAAAAAACTCTTATGACTTTTAAATAATTTAATAAAACATTATTTTGATAAATAATAAAGAGTGTCAATTTTTGACACTATTCAATTCAATGATTTTTAAAAATATTAAGACAACATGTTAACTTCAAAAAAACTATTTTATTACATTTCTAAGTGGTAAATGTATTATATAAAATTCATTATACTTGTTAATTATCCCAAATTATATTTACTTCAATATTTTTAATAAAACATATTTGTTATCTCTATTAACAAAATAATCACTTCATCAATTTTGTTTAATTATTTAATATAATTATTTTTTGAATAAAAATTTAAAATAAAATATGATTATGAAAATAAATATGGTAAATTTTAGAAGAATATTATTAGTCGAATTTTGCTTTTGAAAAATCCAATATTTAAAATATTATACTTATTTAATAATGAAAGTGACAAATTTAAGATCTCGTTAAATAAAATTAAATAAGTGTCACAATCTCATATATAAGCTGCCAAATGGTCAATAACTCGACCCATGGTTTATTATTGTCGAGATATACCTGACCAATTATATCTGGTGAGGTTTTTCGGTCTTTTAAGGGGTATTATTATTTTAATAAAATCTATTTTGTTTATTTTTCATGAATTAAATACTTTCTAAATTGTTAATGTATAAGCTATTAAAGTAATTGTTTATTTTATAAAAATTACAAATAAATTACCATGATAATTAAAAACATCATAGATTTTAATTTATTATTTATAGTCTAATTTATCACTTTTATTACCTTATATTAAAAATGGTTTTGTTATTTAAATTCAAGTGAGAATTATTTAACTTTTCTTTAAATAAAATAAATTAAATGTCATCATCCCATCTATATAGATTCATATGGTTACCCTTTCAATCGAAGTATTATTTGGATAGAAATAGACTCATACAATGATATTAAGACAAGTGTTATGGTATTATTATATTATTATTCTTACACATAATTACCTGATTTACCCTTTTATCATATTAATAAAAATTACTGAAGTTACTATTCATAATGCCCAAAAATAAAATAAAAATATTTACATAATTTGGACCTACTAATTTTAAAAATAGAATAATTTTTTTAAAATTCAAAACAAATAATTTTCATTCATTAATTTAAGATTATTCACATTTTCAGAAAGAGGGAACGTGTTTTAAAAGATAAAACATTGCAAAATAATGAAATTCTTTTACATCTGAATTCAATATAAAATTAATCGTAATGAAATACAGAATATTGAATTATAAAAATGTATTATATTTATACATTAGAACCATTAAATATTATATTTCAACCATGTAAATTATTTCAATGAAAAAGTTGTTTTCAATTAAAATTTAGTATATTTTTTACTGTTCATCAAAATTTGAATGTTATTAGAAAAATAAAAAATTCATACAAAGTAAATTTTTATATCCCACTTGAAAAGAACATATTTATGTCTTCATATAAAGATTATTAATTTATAAAAATAATAATTTGAAAGGGGATCTCCATTAAAACGAGAAAAAGTACCCTTTTCAAAAATATAGACTTATATACATTAAACGGGGTTTATTCATACCTTATTAATTTTTTTTATTAATTATATAAGATATATATTACATTAATTTCATTTACTTATATTAATTCACATATAAAAATATATAATTGATTTATATTTTTCATAAATAATTCGTAGTGAAATATTTCACCATACATTTTCCTAAGATATTTATATTTATTCTCGCTAACCTAAGTGCTAGGTTAAATTTTTAATTTTATACTAATGGAATCTCACGGTTCATTTAAACTCACATTGTAATTCAATTCAAGAAACAGAAGAATTAAATTTATTTAAAGAAAATATTTCATAAAAACAGCAGGGTGTTACATTCTACCCCCCTAAAATAAATTTCTCCCCCGAAATTTTTCACTTAGTTACAAACAGATGATGACATATCTCCCCCATCATACCCTAATGTTTCCACATAGCTTCCTCAAATTAGTGACTCCACCATAAATCTTTAACCATGCAAGTGGTCTCGTATCATATAAATTTCTCACAACGATCAAGAATCTATCTCAGTTATTATTCATAAGAGAGATCTTACTCTAGTAGAATGACTTATGCATTTATTACATGTTAAGGATCAGGTATATACTTTCTCAGGAAATATACATAGAAAACATCATGAACATGAGAGAGATTCGATGGAAGCACCAATCCTTAAGAAACCTTCCCAACACAATCCAGAATTTCAAAAGGATTGATATACATAGGGATCAGCTTGCCCTTCTTTCAAAATATAATTACTCTATTCCAGTTATATATTCATAGAAATTCCTTGTCACTCACTTCAAACTCTAGCTATTTTATTTAGTTTTCTGAAAAACTATTTTTCTGACACTAATATGCTCTTATGTGTTGTTGAATAGATTTAACATCTTATATAATTTCATCAACAAGATCAATTCCTAATAGATTTCTTTCCACAATTTCATCCCAACAAGTTGGGGGTTATGCACTTTTTACAAAGAGGTAATCTTAGGGATCCATCTCAATACTAGATTGAATGATATTTTTGTATGAAAATTCCACCAAAGGTAGGTGTTGATCCCAACAACCTTTGAAATCCATTGAGTATGCTCTCAATATGACTTCTAGAGTTTTATTTTTTTTGTCAGACTAACCAGATATCTAAGAATGATAAGAAGTTATGATATGTAACTCTCTATCCATATCATGCTGAAGGATTCACCGAAACTTATAGATAAACCTTGGATCCGGAGCAGATATAATCGACTATAACCAATATAGCATTATGAGATTTAGATGTTTTGGGAAGTACTGTGACAAAGTCCATAGTGATGTTTTACTATTTTAATTATGATATGGGTAATGGTTGTAAAATCCCCTTATATTTTTATCTCTTAGAATTAACATGATGACAAACCAAGCACCGAGAGACATATTCGGTAAAATCTCTTTTTATTCCATCTCATAAGAAATAATCTTTTAGTAACCTAAACATCTTTGTTCTTCCATTGTGAATAGAGAATGAATAACTATGAGCCTCATCCAATATATCCTTCTTTAATTCTCGTATGGGAGTAATACAAACCTGATTCCTAAACCTTATTATTCTATCACTATCAAGGTTGAATTCAGGAACATTTCTCACATTATTTGTAGCTCGATATCTTCCTTCTATTACTACTTAATATTCACTTATATAGATTGTTGAACATTCTTTTTATAAAGACTTTATTTCTCCCGTTCCTTTAAAATTTCAAGATCCATAAATATTAGATATTTTTTATCCTCTCCATGGATAGTCTATCATACTATTTTCAACCCAAATCATCCTTCACCTTGTTCACTTTCCTAGGGTGGTAATGTACTGAGCAGTCGTAATCTTTAATCAACTCCAACCACATTTTTGGCACATATTTAAATACTATTGTGTGAAAATCTACATTAAAATTTTATGATCACTAAAAATATCACACCTTTCACCATAAATGTAATTCCTCAATATCTTTAATGCAATGATTACTGCAGCTAACTCCAAATCATGAGTTGAGTAATTTAGCTAATGAATTTTAAATTTTCATAAGGAATAATCTATCACCGTATCATTATTCATGATAAAACATCCCATCCCCTTCATGTATGAATCACTATTAATCACAATTATTTCTCCAAAACAAGGTAGTGTGAATACAGGTGAACTGGATAACCTTCTTTTGATCTCTTTGAAATTATCTTCATATTCCTCTATCCATGCAAAATTAACTCCTTTCTGACTCAAACTGGTTATTCAATTAGATAATCGTGAAAAATCATTCATAAAACAATGATAATATCCTGCCAAACCAAGAAAACTTCATATCTCAATTACCATTATTGGTCTCATCCACCTTTCAATAACATCTGTTTTTGATGGATCTACAGATATCCCCTCTCTTGAGATAATGGAACCCAAAAATGAAAATTTCTAGAGCCAAATGTCACACTTGGTTTATTTTTCATAAAGATTATCCTTTCTCAGGGTCATCAGTACAATTCTCACGTGATCTTAATGCTATTAGTTTTTTTCGAATAGACAAGAATATTATCTATTAATACTCCCACATATTGATCAAGATAGTCTATAAAGACACTATTCTTTTGATCCATGAAGATAGTGGGGGCATTAGAAAGACCAAAATTCATCACTATAAATTCATAGTGTCCATACCTTTTATTTAATGTCATCTTTGGTATATCCTCTTTCTTGACCCTTAATTGATGATATCATGAACGAAGATCAATGTTGGAAGAGTATTGTGATACTTGTAGTTGGTCGAATAAGTTATCAATGTAGGGAAGATGATATTTGTTCTTAAAAGTGATATTTTCAATTTCTAAATAATCAATGTTGACTCTCATTGATCCATCATTCCACTTATCAAATAGAATAAGTTCTCCCCATGGTGACTCACTAGGGAGTATGAATACCTTTTGAATATTCTCTTGTAGTTGCTTCTTAAATTCATGAAACTCAATTGTGTCCATTCTATAAGGTGTCTTTAAAGTAGTAATAGCATCCAGTATGAGTTCTATTGAAAACTCAACTTCATGATTTGGTGGAAGACCTGGTAATTTTTTCAGAAATACATAATAAAACTTTTGTACACCAGCCAACCATTTGAGATAGATAACCTTTATTTACAGGGATCAAGACACATAAGATGGAATAAATTTCAACTTTATGGTTATATTCATACTTACATTGATAGATAATTATATATTGATCCGGAATATGAAATGTGACTTAACTCCCTTGGAAATTGATATGAGATTCAAATAGAGAAAGGTAATACATGCCTAGAATCACATCGAATTCCACTATAGGAAGGATAAAAAGATTTACAAGAATCAAATTGCCACAAACTTAAATCTAAGAAGAATTATAAACTTTTGATGAAGATTTTATGACATTAAAAGTTATCACATCTATCTCAAAATCTAATTTTTGAGGTAATACAGTGATACCCTAAGAAAAATCTTCAGAAATAAAAGAGTGGGTGGATCCAAAATCAAATAAAAAAATTTCTACTTTAGAGTGGATAGTATATAGACATTTCACCACTTCATTATCATACCCCACATCATCAATAGTGATTTAACATGACATTAATTTTTTTCCTTAAGAGTTTTCTGATGTTGATCATCATTAATAACCCTTGGATTATGAAATTTATTAATATAATTCCCCATTTCATTACACTTGTAGCATTGAAGTGAAAGAGTTTCATTTTGTGTATCCTTTTCTCTATTCATATCATTAGACATTTTTTTCACATCGCTTTTGAATTCAAAAACCAAAAGACCTTATTTTCCACACTTATAACATTTACTAGTAACTTTAAGACATTTTCCTCTAGGTTTATTACCACACTTTTTTTATAAAGAAAAACACATCTTCTTTTCAATGTGATCATTATATTTTCCTTTGAATTCAGTTTTTCAATTCTTAACAAACCCATAGGGCTGATGTGTTAATCCAATCATTATATCAACCTAGAGATCACATGGAAAAATTTCCTCATAGATATTAGAGTTCCTTATGGTTAATTCCCTTAGATGATTCATTTTAAGACACTAAATGATTTATCAATTTAACTCTCAAGTGAGATAATAATTCCAAAAGAATAACCTACAAGCATTTTAAAATTATCATCGTAGGTACCAACAGATTCATCGTCATTTTTCTTACGTTCAGGAGACTCATTATCCATCTTTGTAAGAAGAATATGAGGAAATTAATTATTAAAAAAATAGTTTCTTGAACTTGTCCCATTACATGGACTCAATTTCATATCTTTTCCATTTATTCTTGATAATATTCCACCATTGATCAACATTACCTTACAAAGGATATATTTTTAAGATGAATTTATCATATTCTGAAAATTTGAGAATTGAAAATTTCATTTCAGTGGTATTAATCCATTGTTCACCAAATAATGGGTTAGAAGACCCATTGAACAAATGTGGACACTGACTCGTGAAGGACTCAACATAATGGTGTTCCATCCATTTCACATTTATAAGTTCATAATGATTCATGGATTGAGAATGTTGTGTGAGCATAGTTACAAGAATTTTCATTCTAGATACCATAAAATATGGTTTCTCAGAAGTACAATCATTATATTTCTCATCGCATTTAGCTTTAACATGATTCCTTTATGTTCCAGCCATTGACCTAAACCAATAAGCATAGTGTGATGATCACTTTTCATTTTTCTAAAACCACATAATCAAAAATAAAATTTCAATTTAGGACACATTAGGTTTTATCCTAGGTTTTTCATGACCATTCTTAAAACACTAGTTTTGTAACCTATACTTAAACAAATACTTTGGGTTCTTAATAAATTTTTCTCATTCTAATTTCTAAAGGATAATTATACCGTTCCTTTGATACTAACTGTTACGAACCATACTTTACATAAATTGATATTACATCAAAATTGAAGAATATTAATTAAAATATATAAAAAATTCACAACAGGATGACATAGGTATAATTTCATTAGAAACTGAGAAACATAAACACCTGGTTCCTAAACCATATACATTGTCTCACACATATTTCTTCTTACGTAGACTCATTTTTTAAATATCTTACATAATACCATTATTCATGACCATGGGAATAGAAAAATATGAAAGGGTGAGATCAAATGCACTATAAGGGTAAAGAGTGGATATATCTATCTTATCATAATCATATGGCATAAAAATATAATATTTGAAAATCTTATCCTACATAAAAAAGACTGTGATATCATGTCATGTAGTAAATAATAAAAGTTAAACATAATACCAAAATTCATAAAATATGAATTGAAACATTGTGGCATACACATAATCATAGAAAATCACTTCGTATTAGTCAATAATCATTTCCATGACCATCATAGTGAAAACATTCCATCACTAAACTGAGTTCACTCCTCATTCTAGTCCTGTATTACTAAACTATATTTAATTGTCATTATAGTCATGTTATCTCATTAGATATAAATCATTACCCAAGGCATTGGTGGGATATATAGTTCCCACCCATCTCATAATGAAATTATTCTTACGTGTTCCACAAAACATTAATCATTCCTCATAGGATAACCCAAGGAACAAAACTGGGGATCTTAAAAATCATTACATCATAATCTATATAAAATAAATAGATATCATAAAAATAATTCCATAATAAAAAAATAAATCTTAGTAATAATAAGGATAGAAAAATAACCCTATTTAAAGAATGTCATCTTATAAGGAAAATAATTTTGGAAAAACACTGGAAATTAATTATTCAGAAAAATATCCTCTCTTTTTAAAAAACATTTTATTTTATCAAAATGCCATGAAATTTTAAAAGAAAATAATTTAATAGAAAATACACTTTAAATCCTATAATACAAGCTTTATGTAAAAAGGAATTATTAAAGCATAATAATCTGTTTTTGTCATATATGTTAAAAAACATTTTTCTCATACTTTTTCTTGAAAAGTGAAAAAATACCTCATATCGAAAAAATAAGATTTTTTCATACCGTTTAACGAAAATTCACCAATAGGTAAAATTGAAATTAAATAATTATTTACAAGTAGAAATAATATTACATATTTATGAAACATGGACATTGATGAGAAATATACCCCATTAAATACTTATATATAAATAATCTTAAATAATAATGAGATTTTAAAATTATCCCTTACCATAGATCGTATTTTCTTTTTACGTATCTTAATAATCTTTATAATTATTTAAATAATTTAATTGACTTATTCTAGAATTATAGTCATTTTTATGATATCAAATATTATCATATAATCATATGTTTGTTAGTAACATTATTACTCATTCATCTCATATTAACATCTTTATTTTCTTACACATGTTGTGTCAGATAAGTTCTTGATCCACTTATTAGGGTATATTTATATAATTTATAGAATTATATAAGTATAATATATCACATATTTATTAATTCAATTAATTTATATCATATTTGTTTAATTAAGATCATGTAGAATGAATCACATCGCATTGTGGAGACGGTAATCCATACATATGCACGAACGTCAATATCATACCCATAATTGTTTATTGATATTTAAGGGGATAGTTTATAATATTTATTAATAAATAAAATTTTATAATAATCTTAAATAGTTATTACTTCCATCATTATACCCATCCATGTAAGGTGGTGGTGAAAATCGCATTACACCACAGCGTGGAGACAGTAAGTCGTACATATGCACACACAATGATTTTATTTTTCATAGGATGGATAGAATATAGAATATAGTTGTTTCATAATAATATTAACATATAATTATATAAGTTATACTGTATTTATTGCTTTATAATGAAACAATTCATGAAGATGATGTAGAGGAAGATAGAATATTGAACGAATCGGTAGAGGAGATTGCATCTTCTTCGACGTGGTTCCTCTAAACCTCTTCTTAGAGCATTAGAGTAGGTCTTTAAAGAAGAAAATAACCACTATAATGTTACTATGTAATTTGATAAGGTAAAATTTTAGAGTATGTCTGAACATGCAGGCATAAAGTGGAGTGAAGAGGTGAAGGAGGATGTGACCTTTTATTATTGAAGTGAGGAGTACTTTTGGAATCTCACAAATATTAATTTATAATAAAATCAAAACCTTACCAAAGACCTCAAAAAAGTCCCAATTTATAATATTATATGATATATGGTTGTAATATAATCCAAGAATACATATTTGACAAGTTTTATGTTAATTTTAGACCATATCCTATTAATTAACACGTAGTTATTCTATTAAAGTTTTAACTATTGTTAAAATAATTCAATATTAAAAGGGCGAAATATTTACTTATTTGAAGTAAAATAGACCATAAATAAATAAATAGGAACATTTTATACCATATAATATTTATTATATATTTTTTAAAAATGATTTATTATTTTTAAATTGTTAAATGAAACATTATTTTAAAAATAATAATTAGTTCCAATTTGACATTATTCAATTCATTGATTTATCAAAATATTAAGATAATAAGTTAACATAAAAAATATTTTATTATACTATTATAAGGTAAATTTAGTCTATAAATTTAATTATTCATGTTAATTATCCAATTTTTATTTTTACTTTAATATTTTTAATAACACTTATTCATTATCTCTATTAATTAAATAATAACTACTTCAATTTTGTGTAATTAAGTAATATGATTATTTGTTGAATAAAAATTAAAATTAAAATACTATGGTGAAGTTAAATCAATTATATTTTATAATAATATTTTTTGTCAAATTTATCCTCCTTAAAATCCCATATTTAAAATGTTATAATTATTAAATTAAGAATGCGATAACTTTATCATAACTATAAATAAAATAATAAAATTTTCATAATCCCTTATATAAGGATCCAAATATTCAATTTGTCATCCCTTGTATGATTGTGGTCGAGATATACTTGACCAATAATATCTATCCATGTTTTTGGGTCTTTTAGTGTGTATAAGTATTTTAATAAAAACAGTATTATCGATTTTTCATCAATTAAATAATTTCCGCAACATTAATATATAAGTTAATAAGGTAATTATTTACTTCCTAAAAATTACAAATAAATTAACATGATAAATAAAAACATATAAAATCTCAATTTATTATTTGTATTTTAATTTATATATTTTACAACATTATATTAGAAATTATTTAGTTATTAAAATTTGAGTGATACATATTTAACTTTTCATTAAATAAAATAAATTAAATGTTCTAATATCATCGAAGTGGATTCAAATGAATACCATTTTGACCCAAAAATGATTTCTGTCAAAAAAACACATCCAATGATATTAAGACAAGTGTAAGGGTAATTTTATAATATTATTCTTACCATTAATTACCTAATTTACCCTTTTGTAATATTAATAAAAATTTCTGAAGTTACTATTCATAATGCCCAAAAATAATATAAAGATTTTTAAATAATTATAACAAACTAATTAAAAATATGGGATCCATTTTTCAAAATTCAAAATAAATAATTTTTAGTAATTTTTTTAGAATTATTTTCGTTTTCGGAAAGAGAGAAAGGGTTTTAAAAGTGAAAACATTGTAAAATATTGAGTTGTTTTTACATTTGAATTCAATGTAAAATTAATGATAATGAAATACATTACATTGAATGATAAATAATATATATTATCTTTACACTTTAAACCATTTCAATATTATAATTTATCCATATAAATTATTTTGATGAAAAGAGTTATTTTCAATTAAAATTTAGAGTATTTTTACTATTCATCAAAATTTGAATGTTATTAGAAAAAGACTAAAATTCCATCCAAAGTAAATTTTTATATCCAAATTCCAAAGAGAATATTTAATTTTTCTTATAAAATTTATTAATGTGTCAAAATGTTAATTTAAAAGGGGTTCTCGATTAAAAGGTGGAAAATCACCCTTTTAAAAAATAGAGGATTTTATACATAAATCTAGGTTTATTCATATCTTATGACAAAAATTTATATATGATGAATATAAAAAATATTTTATTGAGTATATAAAATATATATTTCATGAATTTCATTTACTAATAGTAATTCACATATACAAATATATAATTGATTTATATTTTCATAAATATTTGGTAGCGAAAGAGTTCACCATACATTTTCATATGTTAGTTATATTTATTACCGCTAACCTAAATAATAGGATAACAAGGTTATTTTATAATAAAGGCATCTCAAGGTTCGTTTAAGATCACGATTGTGTCTAATTCAAGCTACTGAAGAATTAAAATTACTTAAAGAAAATATTTCATTAATACATCAGGCTGTTACAATTTTTCGTATTATTGTTAATTAAATTGCTGTAATATTTCATTAAAACAAAAATATAAAACAATGTGAAATTTTTAAATTTATTTTTTTAATGAAAAAATGATAGTATTACAAAATTCAGTATTTTTCATTATTCACTCAAAAGTCATTATTTTAAGAAAAATAACAATAGTTCACCTTAAGAATCATTTTATACGATGATATCAAAAATAAATTCCATTTTATTAAATTCATCATATAAAATAATAAACATTATATTTTAATTAAATCCTTATAATACGTGGAAAAAGATACTTCAGTAAAACTACTCTTTTTTCTTTTGCAAAATTATTTAAGTTGATTTATAAAACTATTATAAATTTTAATCCATAAATAGAATACTTATAAATCTTAATATTTATTTATTTTTATGATTACTTGAGTTTTCACATTTTCCACCCTTTATGAAATTGTGTCATCATAATTTTACTAATTACATAAACTAGTGAGGGTATTTTTCCTCATATAATTTTATGATTCCTATGTTTCTTCCTTTATTGTGTGATTCTTCCATATAAAAATCACCTAGTGAATCTAAATATTTTAAAATACCTTCTATCTATGATCCAAAATATGAACTAAATTTTCTTCATAATATACATTCTCCTCAAACTGTACCACTTCAAGGATCAAAACATAAAATGCTTTAGGAATGTACTTCCTTATAAATGAATCATGAAACACTTCATTTGCTAGGGAAAAACCTCAAATTAAGTCCACATGGTATGAAACTGATCCAATGATTTCTCGAATTTCATAGGTATCAATGAACCTCATACTTAACCTTTACTTTTTACCAAAGTAAATAACACTTTTCTATGTAGATACTTAAATAAAAACAATATCTCTTACATCAAATGAGAGTTCTTTCCTTTGGTTATTTGCATGAAATTTAAACTTACTCGGACTTACCCACTTATAGTGTTGAATCATCTTTTCCTTATCAACTAGTTAATTTACCAATTTTGTTCCCAAAAAAATAATTTCACAAACTTCATGTAAACATGATGTATTTTGATGTCACATTCCATAAAATTCCTCAAAAGGCTACATAATAATGTTGGAATGAAGACTATTATTTTAGGAATATTATACTAATAATATATGTTGATCCTAACTACCTGGTATTAAAAATATAATGATATAAGGATTTCCTACAAAGTCTGAATTATCCACTCTAATTATCCATCATATTGAGGATAAAAGGTTGTGTTGAAATTAAATCTAGTGCCCAATGAAATTTGAAGTCATTTTTAAAAATTTAAGGTAAATATAGGATCACATTTAGATACAGTAGAAAGTGGGACTCAATATAATTTAACTATCTCTTTACAATAATGTCTGGAATGGTAATCTAAATACATAATATCTCAAATAAGGCTAAAATGAACTAATTTTGTTAAATGGTCAAAAATAACCCAAATCACATAATTACATAGAGATATATTTTTTTATCCCTCCTTGAAATCAATGGATATATTTTTTCATTTTCATTCAGGTAATGGAAAAGGCTGAAGTATCCCCTTCGATAGATGTAACTCTACTTTAGCCTATTGAAAAGTAAACCATTACATAATAAAATCATAAATATATATCTTTATACATTATCATAAGTAATGTTTTTCAAGTTCTCTATACATATTAATAATACCAAGATGAGTAGAAAAAGAATGCTTTTGAGCTTAAATTAACAATTCTTTATTCAACATGGAAACATTCATAGCACATAATCTCTTTCAAAATCTGATAACACTTTCTTTATCAACATTAATCTTAGAAAACATAAACTTTTTGGGAAATTATATCTATTCTTGCATGTCATGATATTTTATCTAAGTATTCTTAATTATTTATAACATGGATGATTATACTGACACCCAAACCAAGATAGAGGTAGATTTTATATACACAATTTCTAGGGCACCATTCATTAAATCACTGATCAAATGATCAAGTTAAAAATAGCATACTTAATGATCCATTATCATTTTGATTAAAGACATAAACTACTTTTTTTGTTTTACCAAGATGATAGTGAATTATTCAGTCATAATCCTTTATAAGTTCTATACATTTTATATTCATCATGTTCAAGTATTTTAATGTAAATATAAACATTAAAAATTAATTATTAGTATATATTTCACATTTTCCCACATATAAACAAAGCCTCTAAAATTTTCAAGAAAAAAAATTACTTCTTTAATCTCAATATCATTCTTAGAGTAATTCTATTAATGGGTTTCAATTGAAATGAAACATATGCAATTACCTGCTGGTTTTTTATTAGGACACAATCACATCCTTTCAAATAAGATCCACTATAAAAAAAAATTAACATTTTCTTGTTTTTAATGGTAACATTGGAGAATTAAACAAACAAATATTTAATAGCTAAAATTATTCATCACATTATTTATCTATAAGAATTCAATTACAGTTATATTTAACTTTGTTTGTTGGCTAGATAACTGAGTAATGTTTTGAACAAATCATCAACAATAACACATTAATCCCAGAAAACATTGATTCTATGCGACATTTTTTGGTCATGTATTTTCTTATACTACTTTGGATTTATTAGGATAAATATTAATTCCATCTTTAGAAAAAATATTCCAATGAAAACAAATCTATTATGTCCAAAATTCACATTTACTGAATTTTCCATACATCTTTTTTACATTAATAGATATCAAAACTATCCTTAGATGTTTATCTTATTCCCTATATATCTTAAAATACACAAAAATGTAATCAATTAAAACCATCATAAATTTATCCAAATACACATTGAAAACAATATTCATGAGATCTATAAATAAATTGGGTGAATTTTTAACCCAAATTTCATAACCAAAAACTCATAAGGACCATGACTAGTACAAAATATTGTCCTAAGAATTTTTTCCTCATTCACTTTCATATTGTGATACCCAGACCAAATATCAATCTCTTGAAAAAGTAATTAGCTCCCTATATCTGATCAAATAATTCATCGATATGAGACAGAAAAATACTTGTTCATAATAGTGATGTTATTAAGTGTTCTATAAGATATAAAAATACTCAAGAAACTATCCATATTTTTGACATAAAAAACATGATCTCACCATGGAGAAGTGATAGGGAGTATGAAACAATTATCATGAAACTTATGTAATTATTTTTTCAATTATAAAAAATCAACTAAAGAAATTCAATACATATTTTTTGAAATTTAATTATCATTAAAAACCAATTAAATTGTTAAATCAACCACCTGATTTGAAATAACATCAAGAAAATAATTAGGAAATACATCCATGTATTCATTAACTACTTGAACATCACTAATTTTAATAGTTTCTTTCATATCAATAATTAGTTCAAGATAAATTTCACTCTCATATTTAATCATTTTCTTACCTTCTTCATTTGTTATCAAAGGTATGAAATCATTCTTATATTCAATTTTAAATTCACCCCAAAAATTGAATATGACTTCTTTAGCTCTGCAAACTATCTTATCGTGAAAAACTAACAGCCAATCCATTCCCAAAATAATGTCTACCTCTACAATAAAAAATAACATAATGTTCACAAGAAAAACTATTCCACATATGATAATTAGAATATTTATATAAATTCTTGATACCTTTATACTACCCTAATGAGTTTTTACATTTATTTATGACTTCATTTGATCAGATGGTAGATCAATTTTACATTTAAATTTTTTAGATATGAATCTGTGTGTTGATCCGAAATAAAAAAAAGTGATGTTTTAATAATATGATTATACAACTAATGTACTTAACCTCGCATCATTTGATACTCCATCATCTACCATAGTAGTAGAAAAAGAAATTACAACACCTTTCTTTTTTCGATCTTGAGGATTCCCACCTTGAGTAACTAACTCATGCATGCATCAACATGATGACCCAAATCATTGCAAATAATACATATTGTTACACCCTGACAATTATATTTCTCATTAATGGTATTATTAGTAGTATTTTGTTTTTAATCATGATCCAAATGACCATATCTTCCACATGAGTAACACTTTCTTTATCCTACCAAAAATTTATTAAAATGTTTTTTACCATATTTAGAGCATTTAGTGGGATTGAAACTATATTTTAGGTTGATTTATTATCTATTTAATTCCCCCATATCAACTTCATTATTTTATTATCACAAATTACATAAGTGTTACTAAACACTATCTCAAATTTATCATCACAATGAAAAGATTTTTCATAACTTTTAAATTCATGAGAGACAAAAAAAAAATATGTAAATATTTTTTGGATTATGTCATGTCTATAAATTTTAATCTCATGGTCTAACAAAAATTCAATGCATACCTATCCAGTCTGGTAATTTTTAACATAAACATCCACAGATCGTTCACTCATTTTATTCAACTCTGAAAATTTTATTCTCATTCTAAACTGAAGAACATTAAGAAAATAAATTTGAATAAAAATAACCTTAATTTAGTTCCACTCAAAATCCTGAATATCATAATTTTTTTAGTATTATTAATCAAACATAACTATAGAGTATCTTCAACTTAAAAATGATATATAGGAAGAGTTGTCTTTTGATTTTCTATAAATCACAAAACAGAAAATATTAATTCTATAGTATTGATCTCTCTTTCAATTTTAACCAAGTAAAAACATCCATCAAATATTAGAAGATGTTTTTTCACTTAATATTACACCATAGAAATGTTCCTCTATGGAGAATTTAGTTTCTCTCTTTCAATTCTACCACCATTAACATTCAATGTAAAATAAACCATATAAATCCACAAACCAATATATTAAAATCATTATAGGTCATATAATAAACTTTAAATTACATTATTTATAAAAAAGGTTATAGGTTTTTAAATTTACAATATATTTTCAATTTATTGATTATAAATTCATGTAAAAACATTATATAATAAATTGGTAACATAAATATAGTATACATGTTTTCCACGGAAATATAACATTATGTTTACACCCTAATTTGATCAAAACACTTATGATTCATTTAAGATGAGTCACCATGGTATAAATCATGACATTGAAAGAAAATACTCTTCATTAGATCCAATTGAAATAATTTGAGAACATATGATGATAAAAAAAGAGCATAGTAAGAGATATAAAAAAATAATCTCATTATTCATATGAAAAAATGAAAACCCATGAGGGTGTCTACCTTTGACATAATAAAATTGTCAGAACATAAATAAAAATTTCACGTAAGTAAAAAATAAATCTTTTATCAAATAAAACACTTGAAACCAATTATAAATCATGGTAAAACCATAATGTAATACTATGAAATTTGGGAAATCATGAAAACATTTTAATACATTTTACCTTTTATAAATTTGTAAACATTTCATACCTCATGAAATAAAAAAATTCCATATAATCGCTTTTTGAAAGATTAATATAGATAATTTGGAGCATCATATTCATAAAATATGTTAACTAATTGTTAACCCATGTTATAATAACTAAATCTTGGTTAATTATATAAGAGTAACCTACTTGGTTATCTCCCTCTTTTTTAACATTAAAGGATAAATCATTAACTAATGAATTTGTGAGCTATATCAGGATCACCCCCTATACAGAGCTATTTTGAGATCACTCATCATCATCTATAATTCTCAAGTACCATATCTTGAACAAAACATTTATAATATCTTATCTTCATCATATGGCCCTTGAAAATTCATTTGAACCCATAATTAAAACACTTTCCATTCTCACATTATCATAAGGAGAAATATCATTTTTCCTAAAAAAGTCTTAAAAATAGAGACTCCCTAATTAATAAGAATTTTATATTCTTATAATACCCATGTTATTTTTTATTGGAATCATTATCTAGAATAATGACTATAATTTTGTGAAAAGGTGGTCAATATATATACGTTAAAAAATTTATTTTCACTTTTATAGAAAGTAAAAAATAACCCATATAAACAAAAATAAAAAATTAATTTCTTTCCTTTGTAAAAAAAGTAAAATATAGTTGAAAATTTACTTTTAGAAAATTTTTATACATACATAATAAAATTTTTCAAACGTTTAGAAGAAAATGGATATAGAAGAGAATGATATTAAAACATTTACAAAAAAATTTATACTTTCTTAAGAACCTATTTCAAGTTCATTCCATTATCATTATTCAATTTATTGAATTTTTTACCTAGATTTATTTTGGTGGTGAAATAGTAAATATCATGTTAGTCATTTTTAGGATGTTTATTTTATAACCGATGACACGACCCGGCCTGACGGGGCTCCAGCGATGACTCCCCAAGACCAAATTTAATAGGCCAGGGGTAAGAGACTAGCATCGAGTAGGATATCATACACATGGGAGGGATTAACCTAAGGTACTTATATACACACACCTATATAATCCTCCATGAAATAATGCATAAATATAAAAACAAAAAATAAAATTAATGCATATAACTATCCCAAACAAGAGTACAAAAGAATTACAAACATAGAAAATATAGGGCCAACCATACAAAAACTGAAAAAGCGTCCAACATTCTCATGAAGAGGGGATCGCTGTCGAATGAACCCGCTAGAAAGATCCTCAACTATGCTCCAGTAAACACCCCAGTTCGTCCCTCTCACTAAGCTCCACCTTTTTTGAGTCCTCCTTGGACTCCGTAGAAAGGCATGTGGTCTTCAAAAGACACAAAACATGTACAGTAAAGGCCCATGTATGGGAGATTATAAAGATACTTAGTAGGCACCCCAAAAACCCCAAAATAAAATAGGAAACTGAAGGGAAATAGTCTGGTCATCCCAGATAGAGGGAAACCAAATGAGAGTAAAACACCATCTTGATACCATCCTAGGATAAACACAACTAGTTAGCTCAACCATATAGTGAATCAACCTAAAAGTGACAACACAACAAGGAAACATAAAAAACACCCAGATATACTCATCTCAAGAACCAAGCCTTAGGAGGTTACGACCTCATCGCCAGCGACATATTCTACTAGAGGGTTTAAGGAAACACATAACTAGGAGAACACACTCTATGATCTCTATCATCCTAGATGAAAATCATCCATGAGATACACTCAAGGATGTCTCACACTACCATCCTAGATGGTCCATCTAAGAGGACATGCCCGTTAGATATCACAACTAAGAATGTATGCTAAAACTCCGCAGAAACACAAAACTCATCTGATAGGGGATCACTCCTAGGGACCTCTAGGGGATTCTATAACACAATATAGTAACTAGAATAGATCTTGGAAAGGGTATCACTCTAATGATCTTCTTTGGTATTGTAAAACTAGATCTGATGTTTTAAGGATCACATCACTAATACAAAGAATCATCTCCCATGTATAGTTGGCAACGACTATGCCGAAAACCCAAACAAGTATAACTCGCAAAGTAGGGGATCATACCAATGGAACTACAAACCCTACTAATACCAAACGCAGAGTAAGGGATCATATAACCAATAATAATGAAATCCTACTATCAATTCCCACTTTATAGGGGATCATATACCCATAGATTCCATAAAACCCTATGAAGTTGTACTGCTAGATAGGGGATCGTTGCATGGGTAGATTTGGTCATACTGATACCAAGAACCACATCTAGGGAAATTATAATCTAGATGATCCTGCACCAACTTCATTGGAGGTATTATACAACTCTATCTAATCTCATCTTATCAAGGGGATCTCAATCCTCAATTGACGATGTAATAACAAAAATCCTCATAGTATAAGAAACATGGGGCTCACTCAACCCTGTTGTTCAAGGCATCGCTGATCCAAGAGACCCACATAACACCTCTTATATACCACACCTCTAAGTCCCAAACATTGGTAACCATCATGTTATTTGTGGTCAAACAAATAGGATAAGATATTTACTTGCCACAATTCGGCAATCGATGAAAAGAGTACTTTTCCCCGCAACACACCTGAAAGGGACCTCATGGGTCCTGAACCTCAATCCCAGAACACATCAAATGCATCATTCCATTGTTATACTCTTAGAAAAACACACAGTATTGACTACTCATTCCTCCAAAATGAAAACCTGGTGAAAAGAAATCACATTTCACTACAAACGCCAAAATCGGGCCTCATGGAGCCCACACCACGATTTCAATGTAATCACCCAAAATAATTATGGAAACAAATTTATTAAACTTAAGAGACATAATTTTGATAATAGTGCATCAATCGGACTTATGAAAAAGGAGATACATTTGATACAAGAACCACCACAATAATAATAATTATATTATTGTTATTATCATTTTAATTGGACGTTTCATGCCACCAAAACTCATGCCTGAAAAATAATGTTCTCAAACTAGACTCAAAAGGTCCACCTCAAAGTAAGAGTCATGTTTCCATATATGGAATGTAAACGGGATTTCTAGTTTCAACGATACGGCCATTTGAAGACAGCCCTAGCCCGTAGGCCGATTCTGGGTAGACCGGCCCACTCTAGCTGGTCTACTCTGCTTGGGTCGGCCCGCTCATGATGGTCTGATCCCTTGGCCAACCCACAGATCATCCACTATCCATACCCACTACATCATGGCCCTCCCACCTAGTGCGCTCGCCGGATCTACCCTCCGGCACTCTACACTACCCAGCGGGCTCCGCCGCGCCACCCAGCGACCTCTACCGCACCGCCCAACAACCACCGTCGGAACCTACTACATCGACACCTGACTAGAGTTGACGCGCTATTTCCACTTACCTCGGACCATCGATACCCCGACGATGGTCCGAAAATTAATTCAATACCAGATTTGGGATCCTCGGGACCCGATCTATATTGACACGGTCTCCGCTCGAAGATTTCTTGACGATTCAAACAAAACGATGCATAATCAAGGGGGGTGGAATTTTAACATGAAACCATCTACCTCAGGGTGAGATAATGATTCTTCAAGGTCTAATATATTCTTCAAGGATGCTGTTTCAAGATACATGGGTGATCTTCTTCATGATCGGAGATCGACTGTACTTCGTTTTGTCGATCTGTCCAGTCTGTTCGTTGCCAAAGAGGGAGGTAGGGGGCCGCTGCCGTGCACACCAAATGGAAAGAGAGAGGATTTAATCATTAATTAAATCATATCTAATTAATATCTCAGCTTCTGAATCTCCTATTACTCGATACCCAATGACAAAAAAATTATGTGACACATAGGGTAAATCAAACGTTCCAGACTCTACAACGGTCTTAGAAATTTGATATGGTACTTTGTCCAAGAGTTATTCTATATGACGTACAAAATTAATTGATTTATTTATTTGCAGAAATTACCATGATAACCTTTACCACCAAAATCCTATGCCCCCAAAACTAATACACTGCATAGGGTAAACAGAACGCCACAGACCCAACTGTGTACTCAGTTACCCAATCTGAGGTACCATTTCAGAGATAACCCATTTCCTCCATGTGCATAGTATAAAAAAAATACTGAATAAAATTATAATATTTATTTAGGGAATACCGAGCCATGTAATAACAGACCACCACGACCCCTAACTCTAGAAATATATACAAAAAAATTCCAAATACTGATAAAGAAAATCCCAGGTCTCTATAACCTAAAAATAGCATTAATGTGTGGAAAGTGTTAAATGGGGTTATGGTTAACTGAAGTAAATAATTCTAATCATGTTATAATTAATATATTTTTAAATTAAAAAAAAATTAAAACAAATCATATGATTCATTCATGAAAAATGAGCCACGTCATTTCATGGGCATGGTAGTCCACACATACGCTTGAATGACATTTTCATTTCTTTAACATGTTGAAAAGAAATAAAGTAGAAAATATTTTAATTCAAAAAATCAAAAATACATTATAAATTTCAAATTTAAACTTTGTTTTTATCTTTATGAAAATTCTTATAAGGTGAAAATGAAAAATGAATCACATCACTTTGTGGATGTGATATTGAAGATATTGAAGTTATTATTTAACCATGTTCAAATAATTCGTGTTTTGGGGAGACCATTGGGTGGATGTTGGCCAAACTATAGTGTTCAAAATGTTTTAGTAAGGGAAGAGAGTAGGTAAACTTTTACAAGTTAAATGAGTGGCACACGTATAATTTTCCAAAACTTTTAAATATTATAAATGTCTTATTTAAAGAAAAGTGTCACTTAAAGAACTAAAATTTGAAGATAATATGATATGGTTCAAAATAAAATTATACAATAAAGGTGGTTTCTTCTCTAGAGTGATAAATATATCATGAATATTACACACAAATAGATATTTATATTTATATTAAATCCATTATTGTAACTAGTTGGGAGATGAGGTTAGGAAAAACAAATTAGATCGATCCGTGACGTGATAATCTATTGTACACACGAACGATTGTTTCTTTTCCCATTTGATTGAGGAGGAGATGGATATAGTTAAATAAATCAATTTAATTACATCCTATTATGTAGGATATACTTATGTTATTAATTTATCGTAATTTAATAATATTTTAAATAGGTATATGAAGAAATAAAATGAAAATACTTGATTAATTACTATATCTCTTCTTCGGACAATCCCTTATTAATTACACCACAAGATTTACTATGTTTATTTTTTGATGAAACCAAGGGATCTAGGATGTGGGGATAGATGTAAGGAAGGAATTTGGGTAGTTATTTTCGAAAAAAAATGTTTTTAAAATGAAAATAAAAAATGAGAGCATCTTTCATTTTATAAGGGAGGGGAGAGGCACACTTTCTATTTGTTAAATTATTAAATTAGTATAAACTAATTTTGATAATAAAATTGAACTAAATTGATAACATTATAATATAGGATATATATGATTGTATGTTATCTAATAAAATAAAAATATTACATGCTTAGAAGTTGTTTTTAACCCTTACTATTTTGTTTTAACTAGTATTATCCATGTTTAACCTTTACTAGAGTATAAATGTTTCTTACCCTTATAGAGCTAAGAAAGTTACTATAAAAGATAACAAGGACAATAAATGGACCTTGATTTATATAATGAACTATTTACCATTTTATTTAACAATTATAATATTTTTTTAATTTTAAATCTTTTAATAAAACAATTTTGATCATAAAATAACATTAATGGAATTTTTGGAACTATTCATTTAATTTGACTTTGAAAACCACATATATGAAATTAAATTTAAATATAATACTTTAAAACACATATAACATTGTATATTAATCTATAAAATTCATCAAACATAATAATTATTTGAAATTATTTTAATTTTATTATTTTTTTAAAATCATTTATTTTATTTTTCTATTAATTTTGTAAATATTTTTTTATTGTTTTATATGCATTTAGAGTAATTAGATAATTTCTAAACATTATAAATAAATAAATATCATTAAAACTATTTCATTATTTTCAAAATTACTATGAATATTCATTCAAAATATTATTTTTTATTTTTGGGAACACATAAGATATATTTAAAAGTAAAAGGGTGGAAATATGTCTTTTTTCTTTAATTAAGTTATTATATAGGTCACTTTCATGGATTATTGTACTATAAAAAATATCCAAAATAATGTATAAGGTTTGATATACCTTCATCTAATAAGATTTAAGATAAAAAATTGTGGCCTTATCACTTAGTTTTAACCAAAGTTAACTCGATTTAGTCTTTTACTATGGTGATGAATTTTTACCATTTCTTTTATTGATTATGATAAAAATGAATTTGGAAATTACTAAATAATATAAATTATTATGATTAAAAATATAGAAAAATTTTTATCAAATTCAATCTCTCTATTTGTACTAAATTAATTTTCTTTGTATCCCACAAAGTGCAAGGAAAAATTATTTTTCGGGAAAAATTGCATTTTTAAGTTTAAAAATAGTTTTATACCAAGATCGTATATAATAACAATTAATGTGTAATTAAATATATTATTTATAAATAAAATTTTTTATATTAATTATTTATCAAAATCAAAATATTATGGGGTTTTCTCAATGAAAAGATATCACAGTTTTATAAAAATCATAATATTTCTCTTTTTAAAAAAAATAAATATTTTCCAAAAAATCCAAAAATGTCACCATAAATTAAATTTGAAATGTTGATTTCAAAAATGAAGTTAAATTTTTATAATAAAATTTATAAAATTTAAAGAAATTAGCTATATTATTTTCTCATAAAAAGAAACAAAAATCACTTTTGAAGAAAATGTATTGTTTTAAGAATTAAACTTTTATACAAATAACTTAGTGTTTATTTACTAATAATTAAGAAATCTATTTTTATTACATATGAACATAATATATATTTTATAATTTTTTTATTCCTAATCACACCCCATAATTCAAAATCTATGTTCAAACAGTCATATTTAAATACAAATATTTAGTGATTTGTTTATTCTTGGTGTTGTGTGTTGTTTACAATGTCGAATGTTCTTTTCAAATATAAATTTCTTACATAATTCTATACTAAAAAAAATTTATCCTATAAATTTTAATGAATAATTCCTTTTAATTAGATGATGGTGGTTCTTCTTCATAACATCCTTAGGTTCTCACGTTTCTTCTTCTATTTTATGATTTCATCATTGTACCTTTTTCCAATAAAGTTATATAATTCCTAAATAAGTGCTCTCTAGTGTCAATAATATTAATTGTAACTTTTCTTTAAGATAAATTTGGTTCAATGTATATTATTTTAGAGGTGTTCACATGTAATGGTTCTGGTATATACTTATTTAGCAAAGAGATATGGAACACATCATATACATTGGAGAGACTTGGTGTCATTTCCAAATATTAAGCCACAACTATAATTATTTCTAGAATTTCAAAAGGTTTTATGTACATGTATATCATCTTCCCTTTATTATTAACCTTACAAAACCATTCCATGGAGATACTGTCAAGAAAATGAGTTCACTGACTCGAAATCCAGAATCATTCCTCTGGTTATCAGTACAACTCTTTTCCTTGATATGAGCTACATTAATATGAGTCTAAAAAATATTTAACTTTATTCTTTCTCCTCAGAATTTTCTCGGCATAAAATTTTCCTTTTAGTAAATTAATTCCAATAATTTTTAGCATAAAATATCTTTCCATATAATGCTTCATGTGGTGCCATTTGAATGCTTGAATGGAAGTTATTATTGTATAAAATCTTTACCAAAGGTAAATGATGATGCCACATACCTTGTAAGTCATGTGAGCATAAAAAAAATATTATAATAATTTAATACTCATTTAGGACTATCCAAAGTTAGAGTATCATAAGCGGTTCTCAAAATAATCTCGGTATAAAGAGCCTTCTGAAGTTTTTTTCCATAATTTCAATGTAAAACATAGATCATGATCATAAATTATTGAAAGAGGTTCACCAAGAACTATTACAACTTCATTAGTATATAATTTTTAAATTTTACCATGATTTCATTCTTCTCTTAAATGGAGGAAAAGCATATATTGGTAAAGTTACCAACAATAACCCAAATTGAATCATTCTTTCTTTGATTCTATTATAATCTAGTGAAAAAATTCCATTGTAATGTCATAACCTTTACATATAGGAATCGGTAAAGGTTTCATGAAACCTATAGGATTTTGTCTCTTAGCCATAATCTATTGAAAAACCAAGCATCTTGATACATAATCAATAATTTATTGCTTCATTTTATCCCCAAAAAATGTTCCTTCAAATCCTTATGCATCTTTGTGCTTCCATGGTGTATAGGTAAGTTCATGCTGTGATAATCATCTAATAATATTTTTATCTCTGCTATAAATGAAACATATAATCTTTTCCAAAATTTTGTATGCCTACTTCATAAACAAAGTCTTCAAATTTCCAATCATTCGTGGATTTAATTTTTTTTGGGAATTCTCATCATCATGATGAGATATTTTTATATTTTCTAATAAATAAGTGTTGTAGATAATTTATAAAATTAGTTATGATTACCCATCCTTAATAATTCCTAGATCTATGTATTATAAATAAACAAACATAGGATCCAATTCAATCCTCATTTTGTATAGGTCTCAATGATCTTCCCAACTCAATGCATCTACAACCTTGTTTTCCTTCCCAAGGTGGTTGTGTATTGAGAAACCGTAATAATTATGTTTCTTTAGCCATGAGATTTTCTTCAAATTTATCTCTTTATATGAAAATATATATTTCACATTCATATGATCTTTTTATATCTCATATCTTTCACCATATAGATAATGTCTCTATATATTTAAAGAAACGATTATCTCTACCAAATCAAGACTATAGTTTGGATCATTTTGTTCATGGGTCATTAACTACATTGATGAATAGTAAATAAATTTATTATTATATATAATAACACAACCAATTACATTGTTTTATGTACCAATATATATCACAAATCCATCATTTATTTATAGTAGAGTCAAAATCGGAGCATTTATCAATCTATAAATAAATTCTTCAAAATAGTCTTCACATTCCTTTAACAATACGAACATAACCCATTTATAGGTAATCATTTTTAACAGATTTTCCAATTGGGGATCCTTTTTTACAATTCACCAATGATATCCTTCTAAGACAATTAAACTAGGTACCTCAGATATTTTTTTTGGTGTAGGCCATTTTTTACTACCTTTTTATTCATAGGATAAACTGAGATTTCATCCTTGGAGAAAATATGGACAAGAAGAGAAACAATATTAGACTAGAATTATCACTCGTAAAATTTCCCATATAATCCTTTTATTCATAGAGTATCAAGAATAATCCAGAGGAGATTCGTTTGATCCTTGTAGATTTTAGATTAAACTAAGATATCGTCAACAAATACTAAAAAATTCTAAAGAAATTACTCTAATAAATTGGTGATTAAATCCATAAAAAATAGTTTGTATTGGTCAATCCAAATGTAATTAATATAAAATCAAAATGTTCATAGATTTTAAAAATTTATTTCTTTATAATATCTTTTTTATTTACATGGAATTGGTGATACCAAGAATAAAGGTCAATATTTGAAAAATATTGAGTTCATGAAGTTGATCAATTACATCATCAATGTGAGATAGAGGATATTTTTTATTTATAACAATATAATTTATTTCTCTATAATAAATGAACTAGCTCATAGATACATATTTCTTCTTGAAAAAAGGAACAAGGTGTCCAAAAGGTGAAACACTATGGTGTATGATGAATGCACTATGCAATTCCTCTTGTTTTTTCTTCAACTCCATAAATTCCATAGTGGCCATTATAAAGATTCATTTATATTGGTCTTACATAAAGGATTAAATTGATGGAAAAATTAACTTCATTATATAGTGGGTATCTACGTAATTACTCAGAAAATATATCATTTTGTTCCTATATAATATGTATATCCTCGATTTGAAGTTTATATTTTCTATATGTAGGTTTGATATATTATTATTCCCTAAGAATCTCTTTTAGAAGAAATATTGGGATGGATCTAGAAATGACTCATATAATGAAGTCTATTTTTAAAATATAAGAAGTTATACATATTCATTATGAATTATAATTTCCTTCAATTTTTAATAATTTTTTGCATCATATTTTGAAATTCAAAACTTAATAAGTATTATATCCAAATCAACTGTAGGTTTAATAATAATTTTAGAAAATATATCATATTTATGTCTCAAAATGGGAACTGAGTGGCACATCAGTGTTGCAATGAAATTTCTATTGGGAGTTTTTACTGACAACTCCCCTATTAAGGTTCTACTGGGTATTTGATTTTCTTGGAAAACATGGTATATATTCAACAGTGTGAAGATCCAGAATCAAATAGATCCTTAACTAAATTTGAGGCTATTATTAAAGTACCCACCACCATATCATTACGAAATCAACCTCAACTATAGTTATCCTATAAGCTTATCCTACCCCCTTTATAATATTTTACTATATATTCCCTTGATACCTGATACATTAGCTTGAATAATTCCCCATTTATTTATATTTGAAGATCTAGATAGTAGTGTTATCTTTATTTAAGATAAATTCATTAGACATATCAGTCGTTTCTTCTCACTTGTAACAAAATCCCATATCAATAAAGCATTTCCTTAGAGGTTTCTTTCCATAATTTTCATGTAATGGAAATTTCTTCATTCCCTTCTTCTTCATTTATGTGATTCCATTTTTCATAGTTCCCAATATATGACTTTTTCTATTGAATTCCCTTTAACATAATGGATCTAGAAAATTCATTCTCTATATTAATGGAAGTTGGTACTATATCATCATTTGAGAAAAATATTTGAGAAAATATTTCCCTTCATTGACATGGCATAATCCTGTTATGTAAATGTTAAATCATGATTTCCAAATTATTTGTGTAGATTGAATAATTCATTGATAATATTGTACATTTATACTCATACTCAGTAATACTATCACAAACCTACCCATGTATCCATCCGAATTGACACCTGACCAAGCCCATGTCATGGCCCGAAGGGCATTCTTGATCCCCATGGGCTGTAAGCTAGTGAATGCGTATCAACATTTCACTATTTGGGAATTATTTCACCGAATGTAAGAACCATAAAAATTCACATAAATCAAACATCACATAATGAAACATAACCATATTCAAAAGGAATAAATATAACTCAAGTTAATCATTTTACAACAATAAACAAAAAAACAAAATACCAAAACGGGGAGGGGAAACAACTACACAACCCATCCTCTATGAAAAATGAGGTACCTCACCCCCATGCCACCCCTATAAAAACCTAAAGAAAAAAATACTATAAACTAGATCCACCATCACTGCCATTAGAAATATTCACATTACCTTGGTCAAACATGACATTATATATATACACCCCCGGGTGTATGTAGGGTGTTAGCCAATTACTAGTGGGATAGAACTCAAAAATAATATTCCATTCCATAACATTATATGATCAATTAACATTAATGTTTTATAAAATAAAAAGTAAACATTTTTAATAAAATATTTTAAGGGATAAATATCAAGGGAAGTATGATTTTAAATTTTAAATTAATAAAATGTCCAATATATATCGATGTTAATCATAACATCACAGAAGTACCATTGGAAATACCTATAGGCTCTAGAACTAGTAGGACTCTAAGAACCTCATACCTTGGTGAAACAAGGTGTAAAAACCATAACCCATAACATCCCCATGTACGAGCCACTAGAGGGGAACACATCCCAAGGTCTAGTGGTCTTCAATCGTCATAAATGTTTTGTTTCTACTATAACATCAATCTTATCAGAAGAAATTATGCATCATCCCCACAGATACAAATTGATAACTACTCTGTCCACCCACCAAGATACCTAGGATTCCATTTGTGCTCAATTTTCCATTTCACTTGTTACATAGATAACCAATTTCACATACACACACCAATAAATATGTATACACATGAAAAACCATCATTTTTCATAGGAAAAACATCCTTCGAATCCCTATTCACACCAAATAAATTTGAAAACATAGTTCACACCACTTACAAAATTCTTATAACACTTTTAAAAGCGCAACAAAGAAATCCCACATGAAACCCAACCAATTTCATTTGTAAAATCATCTTTCAACCCATACAAACCTTGAAAACAATTAAAGATGCATTTTTAACCACCTATGAAATCAATATATCACATTTAAGAAGAAAAATATGATACCAAAATCATATAATAAGTCCAAATCTTGTAATAACATCCCTCAAGATTGGAAACTTCTGGAATCTAGTGGAAAACCACAATAGGCCACCAGAGGACCCTGTAAAAGAAATACTATACCACGAACATCCAAATTAAACCCAATGATCTAAAGTTATATCAATTTAAGGGAAAGTAACCTTCTAGAAAATAATAACCCCAATAAAAAGGAATAATAACCCATAGAGAAGGATAAAACCAAGGAATAGGGGGCTTACTTGATGATTTTTTGAAGAATACACACCAAATCCACCCAAAAATTGGAGTTCAAGGAGGAAAAGATGGTGGGGAGTAGGACCCTAGGGATGGAAATATCGAGTTGGTGAAGAAATTGGTGTAATTGGGTTTAAATAGAGGGAGGTTAAAATGAAAAATGTTAAACTAGACTAGGTCAGTTACATCCACCACCACAGAACACAATGCAAGGAAGAATATTGTGGTAAATCACAAGCCCAGGGATGTGACCCCATGACCTACCCCTCATACCACCCAAACCCTTACCACCACACCACAAATTGTGGGGATATAAAGTTAAATTTTATTAGACTAATGGAATATATAATTTCTACCTTCCACCAAAAGTATTATAAAAATGAAGACATCATCATGCCTATGTGTGGACTACACCCTCCATGAATGGCATGAAAGATTTTTCATAAATACCTTTCATGGATTATTATAAAAATATATTCAAAATATTAATATGTATTTTTAAAAAATTTAAGATTCTATAATTACAATCCATTCCCTGTCTTCCTAAGAATCTATGGAAAATGAATTTTTCTCTCTTGCGCACATGCGAACTACTGCCTCCATGAAAGTAACATATTTAATTTTTCGCTCTAGAATTTTCTAATGTATCCAACTCTCTTAAAATATGGTTCAACTCATTAATAAAATATGATTAATATCATGATGCTTCTATAAAAATGATATTTCATCAAAAGAATCTCTTTCATAACTGTACTCACACATAAATTATAGCATGTTCTTGTTTGTGTTAGTTTGAAAGCTATGTGAAAAATTCTATGAATTTGTATTAATAAAGGAAAAAATGAATTTTATAGTGGTTATCTAATAGAAATTTTTAAAACTGAAGCTAAAAATTTCATAAAAATTAATTTATTGGATGTTTTTTAGTGGAATTTTTAAAACCATAGTTAAATGTATTTTTAATTTTTTAATTTTGTAATTTTTTTTGTGGGGGATTTTGAAAAACCACAATTGAATCATAGTTTGTAATTTTTTAACAATTTTTTAAGTTTAATTTTAATTGTGATTTATATAAATAAGTTTGAAATAGATGTGTTTTTTTTAAAAACCACTTTCAAAGTAATTTAAACAAAATTAAATATTTAATATTTAATTATGATGTATAATTAATATTTATTATTTATTGTTTATAATTAGTTATTTTTTATTAATATCTATATTAATTAATTATAAAGTGTTAATTATTAAATATTTATAATTATTAGTATTTTTAATGGTTGAGGCTCTAAGGACCCTTTTATAAAATCAAAAACATAAAAATAAGAAAGGAACATACTAATCCTCAAAACGTCCTTATACAAAAAAAGAAAACACTTGTAAAAATAAAGCAGCATAAGATGTAGTACTCATGCTATGGTGAGAGACACAGCCACCCCAACTACATGGCCATCATCCCCTTATTTATGTTTTGACCTCCATCCATGGTCTATCTCCATTATTTGAGAGTTCATCATTACTACTGTCCTTCATCACATTAACATCAGGCACACAATCACTGGATTGTGCTTTCTCTTCACATCTTCTAGAGGAATGAAAATCAAATGTCTTGCGACTATAGATATTTAAAATAGTGCATGTTGATGTGGTTGCATCTCATTTCCTAATAGAGTGTGCAGCATCCCTAGCCCTATCTACACCTGGAGTCGTAGGTAAAGAAACAACATCAATTCAGACCTCCTTTCCTGGAGTAAGCTCCAAAACCAAATCAGACACTAGTCGTCCAGTAGGGGATATAGCATTTGTATATGCATTCTTTCTATCCAAAGGGACAAAAACTATGGCATGGTGAGCCTCTCATATCAATGAATGTATTGGGATCATCCCACTCTCCTGCTGAGTTTTTAACTCCCTATAGAAAAAACATGTAATTATGTATGCATTATCACCATCTAGACGGATTTAATCTATTATATGTTGAGCATTTCAGCTCAGAGTAGGTTTTGGAATCAACTCTCTCACCTACTGAGTGTTTGACTCCATATAGATATGTTTTATGCCCACTTATTATGATCCAATTAATCTATTTACTTTCTTCTTCCAAGAATCCATGGGTAAAACAAGATGTTTCGTTTCAACTCTAGATTTTACACCACTCGAATTCAAAATGTTAGATGATTTTTATCCTTGTTAATATACATTGAATCGACCAAAACCTATCATAAGAAGAGGAGTAAAGATATTCAATCTTACCTTTAGATCCTACTTACCCAAGATATATATTAATATAATGACAAGATATATCTATAAGTTTCACCTCTTTTCTAGTTTCATCAAAAGACCATCAAATTTCAGATTTTTTTGCATAAATGAATGTGGAGTCCTTTTATGTTAGGAATTCATTATTTTGGAGGCTTCAACATTATAATTACCCTTTTCATTTTTTTAAGAAACTATCTTCCCTTCCTTCCACAAATTAAAATCCACATCATCCAGAGATGATGTTCCCTTGGAATCCTAGTTGTCATCAGAGACTTCATCAGCATTTTCATCAACTAGTCCCTTATACAAGGCATGTTTAAAAGAAACCACTATAATAGGATGATTATTATAATTAATAGAATCATCCCAAATCATTTTGGGATTAGAAAATTACAACATATTTGAAGCATTCCGTGAAGCGGAATGAAACATAGAGTTATCATCCCTTTCACACCCCTCCCCCCTTTGACGTGAGATAACATTTTCCAAATGGAGATCATCTTGAAAATTAACCTCAATAAGATGTTGTACCTACTCTATTTTGGGTTTTTAGGTGACAAAATTAGATCAAGTATGGTCAATATTAAAATTATGAATAGGGCCCTCACTTTTCCTTTTAAGATAATGTAAATAGTAAAATCCTCTCATATGAAAATTTGAACATTCAAGATCACCCATGAAAATGGATTTTGGATGACCAATTATTCCACAAGAATATCAAAAAGTTTGGATCCATTCATATTCAATATACAATAAAATTTCATCTTGTTGTGTTGAAAGAACCGACCTATCAATAAGAGTGAAATTCAAATAAATTTCCATATGAACCTAAGAAAAGTGTCCAAAAGAAACCATTTCTATTAAATTATCCATCCATATTGGTATCCTAATATCATAAAAAGTATCATACAATATTTTAGGGTTTTATAGAACCCATTTTTAATCAATGAATATTTACCCAGACTTGAGTGCAAGTTTCCATAAAATCAAGAAAATTGAAATTCAAATTATAGTTGTTGATGTTTCGGATTTGTAGCCTAAGATTAAGTGAACCAATACATCATGTTGGTCATTTGAACTCAGCCGAGAAAAAAAGGAAGATTCCCAAACTTATTGAAACCCTATGAAAATTAGAAAACCACCAATTCGAAGATAATTAGGTAACTAGGTCTGAGATATTCCATGTTTTCATACCTTTTTACAAATAGATACAAGTGATGAAAGATTGTTTTTATAGCTCCATGTTTTCAAATATAACACCATTTGATGCTGATATGTGAGTAGTATTACTTTTTCTAATTACCCATTGTGGAACTCGATATTTAATTAGGGGAAAAACCTCCCAAAAATCCATAGAATGATGAAATCCAAAGAGAAATACCCCCTTCTTATTTCTTTGAGATCATAGACTCATGATGTAAAATTTGAAGGTTAGAGACCTAGGAGAATAGATTATGTCTTCTCAAATGATTGTGGCATACTCGATAACTGGGAATATCCAATGATGTTCTATCGGATTCCTCTATCATTAGTTACTAATTATTTGAAACATAAAGTAATTCTTTGTTAAGTTGAAAATTAGACTTCTACATAAAATGAAGATAACACATGATTCTGGAGTCCATTTTAACTCCACTACTAATCAAATTGAGTCTAATGAAATTATCTTTAATTATATTATATAATCATTTGGTAAAAATTAATAGAATGAAAAATATTTTTTAGACAAGCTAAAAATTGAACTTGAACATCAAATTAATAGAATTTTGATCCAGGTGTCTATTTGGGCTCTACCACATATCAAATCATTTCTTTGGATGATATCTACGACTTATTGATGGAAAAGACCCCGGTCACTATAGTTTGAGGTCAAAAAGGACTAAAATTCCTCTCAAACTATGTTTTTGGTTTCAATGCCATGATTTTGAAACATTCGTTCAGATTTAAACTTTTTCGAAGAGTCTCTTCAATTTCTTGTTGAGTCTTATATGATTTTATTCCATGGATTTACATTCCTATTTATTTGATGGTGTTTAATCTATTTTGGTTTTCCCTCTTTTGATGATTTATTATCAATTATATATATAAATATTTGTATTTTTATGTATTTCTATACATCTATGTATATTTATTTATAATATATTTATTATATATATATATATGTATTAATATTTATTTAAAATTATATATTATTGTATCAATGTATGGATATTTATATGTATTTATCTCAATTTTTCAATATTTACGTACATTTGTAAATATTTATACATATTTATGTTTATATACATCCATATCTTATATGGTTATATATATATATATATACTAATATATATATATATATATATATATATTTTATTTTATAATTATATACATGGCTATGTTTATATATATTTATACAACATAAATGTGTTTTTTTATATTTATATAAATTTCATTATAGGTGTATATATTTATAAATATTTATATTAATTTATTATTTATTTTTTAGTACTTGTTATTTATTATTTATTACTTATTATTTGTCTATTTATTATTTATTATATATTATTATTTAATATTATTTAGTATTTATTCTAAATTGACTAAATATAATTACATAATATTTATAGTTTATTATTAATATATTATTTATTTATTTATTAATTATTTATGATTTATGATTTATTTTCTATTTATTTACTTATTTATTTATTAATTATTTATTATTTTATATTATTTATTAATTTTTAATATATCTATTATTTATTTATTATTTATATATTAATTTTTAATTTATTAATATTTTATTATTAATTTATTGTTAACATATTATTTTTTACTTATTTATAATTTACTTATTATAATTTTTTATTTTTATTTTTTAATTTCAAATTTTTAATTAATTAATTTAGCATTGGTTTATTATTTATTTCTTATTAATGATATTTTTTTAGTTATTGGAGTTCCCATTAAGTTGAAAAAAGTGACTAAAATGGTCAGGTTCAGGCATTATGACTGCTTCTTGGTAGAGGTGGACCTATGTTCAACTTTGGTTAATAAGGACTTTCTTTCGACATAAAATTATGTGCATAATCTGAAAATTGTGTATGAGAGGATGTGACACATTAGTGTGGATTATTGGTTGATCGGCCATGTGTCCTCAACCTATAAGAGAGATCTTGTTTTCAATCATTATTCAGCTCATGGAAATGAGGAACAAACAAGAAATAAGAGGTATTGGAAACTCAACTATACTATGGATGATTTGCATACTAAGGTACAACCAAATTTGAATGGGAGGGAGGAGGTGAAGGTGCATGCTTCACCCTAGGATGGCTCAGACAAAAGAGTTATTGATGGGACATTTGGTTTGGTATCGCCTCAAATAAGGGTGTTAGATATTAGGCAATCCTTTGACAATGAAAAATCCCTTACAATGGATGTATGTGTGTTGGTAGTGGATGATGACCATGCTTCTGCCCTATCATTTCCCAACAAAACTTGGGTAGACATTGTTGTGGGATAGTAGGAAAATAATGACTTGGAATTTGAAACCTCTATTCAATAGGATGTGGACATAGAGCTTCTACAGAATCATATCATGAGATCCTCTAAAAATGCAAAATCCTGGTTGAAAATTGACTCCTCTGGTCTGGAAATGAAGGAAACAATGAGTACTAATGGTATTTCCAGTTTTGACAAAATAATGCATGGTAGTTCAACTAAGGAAGGTAGGAAATAATTATTATCCATGTTAGTGGACGAAAATGGGTGTCATTATTTTTGTATAGGAAGTCCAGATAACTTTTTTGTTCATGGAAAGACCCCTCCTCTTTGTACTAACACAGAGCACCAAGTGTAGTCAGACCCGCCTCTTTATAAGAAGGCTATTGACCTGTCAGCAGGGGAGTCTTCCATTCTGGATGAGGTATAGGTACTGGTACAGGATGAAGGAATGCGAGCAAAGGCTGGGCAGGAAACACCAAGTCTTTCTTTACAAGATATTCTGTTATAGAAAACCAAAAGATGGGGGAGGCATCTAAAAGGATGTGTCCATGGATGGAGGCGTGATTATTGGAATTTTTGCACAGGGGCGTTGATAAGTTTCCATTATGTCTTCTTTTAAGACCCAACAAATGTCAGAGAAGTAAAGGCAAGAGAAGATGTATTATGTTCTTCTTAATCCAAAAGAATTTCAACTTGAATGGGAATTGGATGATGAGGGTGATGGTTCTGATTATGGTTGTGGAGAGGATATTGATGCTCTATAGTTTTTCTATTTGGATGAGGGTTTGTCTCATTGTGTGACTTCATCCTCCTTCTTTATTGCATGTTAAGGTTTTCTTATCTTTAATGAATGGTTATAGGCTTCGGCTTCTCACTAATTTTTTTAGTATTAATGATTATTAATTACTAAATATTATTATTTGTACATTTATTATTTATTATTTAATATTTATTATTTATTTATTTATTTGATTATTTTTTTATTTTTTATTTATTAGTTATTTATTATATATAAATTTAATATTTATTATTAAATTATTGTTAATTTTTTTATATTTATTATATATTATAACATATTATTTATAATTTATTATTACTTTATTATTTAATAATTAATTATTATTAATTTATAATTGATGTATTATTTATGATTTATTTATTAGTAATTTTTTATTTTTTATTTATTAATTTTTATTTTTTATTTTTTATTTTTTTCTTATTCATATTTTTATTATTATTTTATTATTATTTTACTTCTAATTTATTAATTAATTAATTATTATTTATTTATTATCTATTATTTATTAATTTATAATCTATATATCATAAATATATTTTTTATTTTTAGTTTATTCATTACTTATAGATTATTTATTCATTACTTCTTTATTTTAAATATATTAATAATTTATATTTAATTATTTTATTATTATTATTAATAATTAATTACTATTTATTATTTACTATTTATTATTTATCCTTCTCTTTGATTATTTATCAATCATTTTTTATTAATCATTTGTTATTTGTTTATTAATTATTAAATTCTTCTTTATTTTTTATGTATTATTCATTTTTTATTTTTTTTATTACTTATTATTTTTTAATGTTATTATTAGTTTATATACATATATATTAAATTTGGGTTACTCGCCATATGATGAGCTTACTCTAGTGGTAATGCCTTTTCAAAATAACCAAGAGATAAGGGTTTCAAATATCACCCTAATATAAATATATATATATATATATATATATATATATTGAATTTCTGGGAGCCATATGCATACATTATTAGCATATTCATATGCATGTATCGATGGAATGTGTATGGAAAAAATAAATAATTATTAATGAATAATTATTTATTATATAAGTAAAAAAATAAAAATAAACCTTTTCTAAATGATTATTCTAGTTTTTAATCTCTACTATTAAATCCTTTCACAACAGTTTGGGAAAATCACCACAAAATTATTGGTGACAAGTGATTTAGTGGAGATTTCTCAGAACCATTACAAAACTGTTTAGTAGAGGTTTAATCCATCGTTAAAAGATTAATTTGGCACAATGCATAATAGATAACTAAGGAATCCATTTTACAGATGATATTGAAAAATAATAAGTAAGTTGTATAATGGTAATGGAGGTATGATACATGTTATTGAGATACCAACCCTCTTTCATTAAAATTACCAAAAAAGGATCGTTACCGGCCACATCATCTTGAATCATGACTAAAATAATTTCAAAATGTAATCATAACATTATAAATAATTGTAAAAAATATATTATAGTACAACTATTGATCTCAAAATAATTAACATTGAATCTATAATAATTAATCAACACGACCATTACAAAACTAGTACTGAAAAAATAAGTGAATCTAATAACATTTGATGATGAAAATAAAATAAAACTAACTAATATATTTATAATTAATATTTATAAAGGATTTATATAAAAGGTTATATGAATTAATAAGGTTCTAAAATAGGTGATTTGGATAATTATATTTTTTATACATCAGGTTAGAAAATTTTCAGCTAAGAGGGGTTAATTATTAGCGTTTTTTCTTAACTCATTTTTCATTCAGAGAGATATGATTTTTCTTCTTGAACACTATTATAATAAGTTCAGTGTGTTCTTCCCTGTGATTTTATTATGTCACATATACACTTTATTTTATAGTGATTAATGTTTCTATCACATAAACCCCTTTACAAATGGTACCTACTTCATTAATTATGATGTCTGTTTGGGATCTCTTGAACCGCCCTATTTTCTTTGGGTTTCAGAGTTATTTTTATTTTTCTTCCGTTTTCCAAATATATTTATCATATAATTATTATATTTTTTTATATATTTTACTTACATATATACTTATTTAAATATACCTTTCCTTTTTTAGTGTTATACATGTTTTACGTTCCCCTCGCAATTCCCTCTTTTAAGTAAACCCGATTTAAGGGAACTTATCTATTTATTAATTCATATCATTTACAAGTCCCATAAAAAATTAAATATAAATATTTGTTGAAAATAGTCATTATTATATGGAGATCCATCCTCATTTAATTTATTTTAAATAAAAATGATAATCTATTTCCTTTTTAAAATATTCTTCACTCATCTCATAAATCATCACATAGGTGGCTTGTTTTTATTCTTACTTCATAAATCCTTCTCATGAATTTATCTACATTGTAAATCAATGTGAAATTCACAAACTTTTTTATTAAAAATTAATATCCCAAATGATTTAATTCATTCTTTTTTTGGGAATCCTTATGATGTAGCCTCTAATTATACTTTGAGACAAGATTATGAAACCCACTTCTTTCTTATGGGTTTTATCGTGTTTATGATTTATATATATATGGTTACTTTTAATCATGTGAAACACATATTCATGTACATATTATAATGTGATAGTTGGACCCAAAATCATATATTCCTCCATTTAATTGGGAATTTTCTTATCTCGTGATATATTATGTATGGTTCATAGGCTATTATTCTAGCACACTATGTTATGTTTTCATGGTAGTGAGCCTTGAATTATTCTTATAAAGTATTTCATTATGTTGTTGTTACATATTTTCAATTCAATGATCTTATGATATCATTATCTTATTCTATGTTTCCATTCTTATCTCGTACTCTTATTCCCTGGTGATTTTTTTTCATTCGAGAATTCATGTTTTACTATAATTACTTAAGGAAAACTCTTATTACTCTATTTCCTTTTTAATAAGATATTTCTCCCCTTATAATTATTTATCATTTTTATATGATTTAACCCCGGATGAAATATTGATACATTTTCCATTACATAGTATTAGAGTTCAACCCTATCTTTTGTTTCCATTCCCTAGGACATGTTGATGTGTATAATCGATAGGGTCCTATAAGGGCATCTATTTTGGTTCTATTATAGATAATTGTTCAAAAGTATCATAAATTAATATTTATATATATATAATCCTAAAATACCCTCAACATTTGATTATTTTTATCATAATATCATTATAATATTCAATATATAAGTTGTGAAAATGATGTAAAATATATGTATGTTTATCATGGATCAACTCACTTTGCATCAAATTCAATGTTTAAAGAAAGTGTTTTTAAAACTATCCCCAAGAGTGTGGCTCATGGGTGCCCTAATTCCACTATAAAGTTATAAAGATAAATATTATATAATATTCTCCAAAAAAAATTAAATAAATTTATGGTATAAAATGAGTGAACCTCCATTTTATAAAAATATACCTAATTAATTAATTAAATTAAACATTTAAAAGACAATGTTGTTATGCACCGGGTACATTCCTAGCTTCCACTATATTCCCAATACCCACTAGGTACCCAATGTAAGTATATAAGATAGCTGATGTCCCTTCTAGAATCTCTCATTCCACTAGGAGCCACTTTGTACCTGATATCAGGCTATGGGGTACCTTCTTCCATCTTCCACCAATGATAGATGTCCCACACCAGGATCAACTTGTAGAAACCCAACTCTCAACCACCACTAACACATCCAACACCATAATAATGAATAAATACACATGGCCTAACCAAACATTAACTTAAGACACCTATAATATATTATGGATCATGAAATACGACACATTGAAAAAAGGAACTCTCTATTGGAACCAAAACATTTCATTTCTCTACCTTTATTCTGACACTCATTCCAAGGAAAACACAACCTCAGACACACTGATAATCGTACATAAAAATTAGTTATGCCTAGATATGTTTTCACCTATAATAACTTATATCACACTAAAACCTTGTATAACATTCATCTATCACTAATACTACATGCATGGGTCTGACCATCACATTCATTACTCATGTCATTTAATAATTATCACATCGAATATCAACATACCCGAAGGTCATAATCTACCCATTTCGTACCTTGGTCCTAATTTTAAAAAAATTTAAATAGTCATTTAACCCACCCCACCATCCTCAAACCAACTCACTCATCCATTAAGAACCTACATGGATCCCATACTATATTTTATTCACCACCCAAGGTGGTTGAACAACCCCAAGGCCTCAATTATAAATACCACATTCAAAAGCCACTCGGTGAACCATTCATCGGATATAAACATTACATTCTACTTTGAGTGGACCATCCTAATTTGATTTATTACACTTTATACCAACCACTAGATTATCTCCTTGAAACACCACAATCATTACATGGCCTCTAAATGTCCATCCATGTCACACTAATTAACCACCATTAAAGTAGATTTTCAAAGGCATGATGGTCGTACATCAACTCATACTCAAACCATAACCAACATGGATCTTTAATATATGATTCATAAATCACATAGTCCAATCTCATTGTAACACCATACACATATTCAAGAGGATAACCTAGACTATATAAACTCAACATTGTACTCTGTTTGTTATAATAATTGGTTCTCCATAAATAATTTTTTATTACCATATCTTGTATATGGAGTAATTCCTGGATTTCATTTATTATAATAGTGTTATTTCTTCTTAATTTAATATTTAAATGGTTATTTATATATATTATTTCTGTTTTCGAAATGTTATAGCATTTCCCAACTACAATGAGAACCTTAAGATACTATGATGGAAAAATTAAACTTATGTTTTATGGTCCAAATACATCATACTAACGAGAAACTGATGATTATTAACTCTCTTGTGGTATGGGATCATAATAATTGACACATATTATATGTACGTTCTCACTTGGTCATCTAGAGAATAGATATCATAAGGACCGACCCACCAGTAGGAACACCAAATTTTTTTGGAGTCATCAGAGGATCCTATCTAAAAACATGTGTATTATTCAATAACCTTGACATAATTATTTGTGTATATGATTCAATAATGTAATTTTATTCATGAAAAATTGTGATATCTTATATTTGTGGAAAGGTACCATGTTTCGATTATTTTATTGGTGGTGTGGAATTTTTTGAATGACCATGTTCTAATTTTTTACTTCCAAATATAAAAATAATATACCATTTTCCACATGATAAGGATTTTAATGCCTTAACAAAGTCTATTTAAATGATAAATGAAATAAATTCAATCAAAAAAATTTCATTAGAGATAAATAATGACTTAAAATATGATGAAAAAATGTATGCATCATGTTTTATAAAATGTCACAAGACTAAGAAACTATATTACAGAGTAACTCTTCATAAGAGGTTTCAAAGGTATGATTTATCTTTATCTCTTTAGCGGACCTGATTTGTATCATTATTTCAATCTTAGCATGCGATTAAGACTTTCAACTATCAAGATAAGCTCTAAAATGGTCTCATATAATGTTTATCTAGAATTTTTACAAATTTAGAAGGATTAAATTTTAGGGAATTGGGCCCCACATTCATTGGTTAGTGAACGTTGGAGGGTGAATAATCATAATTAATTAAATTTACAAATTACAATATATATTGTTATTTTTTGGAATAATGATAATGATAATTATTTATTGATTTAATCACATTTTTTCTATGTAAAAAAGTGAATGTGAGGAAATTTAGTTTTTAAAACGATTTTTTTGGAGAAGAGAGGTGACATGAACTGGTCACATAGCTCCTTCGCCAATTAAATTTATTAAATAACAATGTTTACTATAAAATAAAACGATATAAATAATTTACATCAATATGGGATTTGAAGGGGGTACAATTGAATAGTCTAAGTGAAACAAACCAAGAAACAAGGTTACCAGCCCACAATACCTGATCAAAAGAATCAAAGCCAATGAAAATCTACATATGAACTAACATAATTAGCCTCATTGGAAAGGTTAATAGAATAGGAGGCCCTCTGGTAAGAAGTATCCCCATTGATATTTCTTTCATTGCAAGAAGGTAGTAGTTGGTCAGAAAATCTATGAGGCAATAAGATCCAGTCAAACAGTATCCTAGTAGACCTGAGTAGGAGTTTACCACGCAACTCCTTCATAAGGTTATGACATAAGTTCATATTCCTTTTTCATTCTTAAACCACCATACAAAAAATCAATTTGATAATATATGGATTTCATTATTATTTAATAAAATCAATCATTTGATCTATAAAAATAACCATCTAAAATAGATAATATGTAGTAATAAATTGGAAGATAAAATATGATTCTCTTACCTAAATATAGAACATAAAATGCCTATAAAACTATCATGAATCATCATATACAAATGGAGGGAGATATGAATCCAAATAAGGTCCCTCCCCATTCATTCTAAAATATCCACCAAATAAAACATGAAGGGATTCATAAGTAACCCCCACCACTCGAAAATTTAAAAATTACCCTATATTAATTAGGTGTCAAGATATTCCACTATGGTCATGGTTGAAATCCACTTGAAATAGATGGGTAACTAGGATCCATGTGGACTTCCACCAGGTTCTCGATGGGCAGAGCATTGTGGATGCCCCAATTCCCTACCCACCAGATTATCATTGGGACTCTACCTAGATTTATGTGGGAAGATATTATGTCCCACCCGAATTGGACATTTATTAACCCATAAATATTCTATTTAGTTAAATATAAAATATATTTTACTTCTCTTATAAATTCATCACCACCTTCTTCTACTAATTTATAATCCATGAAATCAATATTACCTTGATTCAGAAACTCATACTTTTCCTAATCCTACCAACATATAACACAGTGGATCATTATAAATAATTTTTTTAATGTAATTTTATTTTTCCCTTTTTCATTTACGAACATAATGATTATTACTTAACTTACTTTACGATTATTCACTATGATATTATTAATTAACACAAGTAATTTTCATGGGTTATAATGTTATTCTATTATTTTGGAAAATATTCACCTAAAAGCCTTTATTTATATGTGTCATGTATATATATGTTCATATTATGTTGTGATGGGTTGTCTTTAAATTATAAATCCTCCAATTCATTGTTTGATTCTTATATTTCATGAGGTGTTGTGTGTGGTTCATAGGTAATAATCCTAGTAAACGTTGTTATGAAATCTTGTAATTTTTCATTGACATGTGATTATGATGTCATACTCTATAGTTTTCCCCCGTTATTCTTGGGTTTTGTTTTCATATTATTTATGTTTTACTTAATTTATCCTCTCATGGTATGCAATAAAATCATTCCATATCTCGTGTTAAATATATTATCAATGTTTAATTATGATTGTCCCTTTATTTAATATTTATCTCACTGTTTCTTTTAATGTATGTTTCTATAGGTTCTTATAAAGTGATTGTGTATGGATAGATTTACAGGAAAAATATTATGAATACATAACATATTAATATATTTTTATGCTAGAATTAGTTTGTAAATATGTAATCTCAAAATACACTAGACCATTGGGTTTTATAGGGTGAGTTATTATAGAATTTATTACTTTTTTAATGAAAAAATGTTATGATTTTTTTTTTGAGTTATGGGCCATTATTGAAAAAAATATCTCATGTACATATCTAATATTTAAGAGAATAAAAGAGTGACCATTAATTGGTTACAGCGATGACTGGAGAATTGAAAATTTTAAAAACAATAAAACATCGGAAGTTATGAAAATAAAATAAAGATATAATATTATATAAAAATATTAATTTTTTATAAGAATTTATATTTAGTGAAGAATACCACAAGACTATTATGCAAAGGTTATGACCAAATATACATAATTAAAATTGATGAGAAATATACTATAGTATAATGACCTAAAATCATATGTTTAATTTCTTGGAAGGATCAAATAAAATTTATATTTTAAATGGATGTAAAATTCCAATATGTTTAATAAAGTGATAAAATAAGATATCCATATTAATGAATTGTATATTTCGTCATGATGACAACAATAGTAAGTTGTGACTTTTCAATAAGGTTCATTATAAAATAAAATAGACTCATAAAACATTGTGTATATAACTAGATTCCTATTTGATGAAGATATAATTTAAAGTAGGTATTATCTATCATAAAATTATTTGTAACAGAATTGAATATGGTAGCTAAATATTTCTCTGTGCATTGATGACATTATGTAAAAAAAATCAAATCCATGTGATAAGTTTTTTTAATTTATAATATATGAATTTAAACTAAAAATTATTGGAGGGATCTCTTATTTTATAGGATTAAAAATAACGTAATTATGTGAAGAGACCTCTTATCATAAGTTAAATATGATAATTATTTGTTGTAAAAAACTCAACATGATAGAGTGTCACTCCCGACCATAGACGCCTATCATTTTATTCTTTTATTGGTCTCGCATCGTTTAGATGAGGCTTAGTTGGGTCCCTATTTAAATATTTTTTTAAATCATGGATGTTTTCAGTGGGTCTCGGGAAGTTGTGTGGTCACCGTACCATTACCTGTGCCCATGCGTTCGGCCCTGGTGAATGCACGATTTCCCGATACTTAAAATAACTAAATTTTATAAATGATTAAAATGCCACAATAATATTATTTTTGCAGATAATGATAATAATAATATCAAAAAATTGATATTAATATTCTTCTTATTAAATTTATTTTAGTGTAATTTTTATCAAAATTATGTTTATATTACTAATACGACTAATATTATTATTATTCTTATTATTTTTATTATTGTAGTATTATTATTATTAATATTATTAATAATATAATAAAATGAAAAAAACTGAAATCCCTAATCTACCCCATCGCCCCCCCCCCCATTTCCCATCATGCCGCCTGGGTCTCCCCTGGATCCTCCATCCCTGCACGAGTCGTCGTCCCTGCTCGCACTCCTTGTCTACCTTCCAAACCCGCTTCCCCATCCATCTCACCCTCCCTAATTTCTCTCCACATCCACACCACCCTGCTGACCCCGCTTCCCTGTCCGTCTCTCCCTCCGTGTTCGCCCACGACATCTTCTTCCCTGGTCTGGAAAATCCGTAACCTCCCCTTCCCCGGTCTGGAGAAGATGTGCCCTCCCCTTCCCTAGTCCGGAAAAGTTTCACCCTCCCCTTTCCCAATCTGGTGAAGTTGTACCCTCCATATCCTGTGACCCCCTTGTCCTTGACGGCAGTTGCAGTCTGCTATAGACCACTTTCTGGTTGCTTCTATTTTGCGCCATCACCACAGCCAACCCCCCCCCCCTGAGTCCCTCAACCAGTGTCTGCTTTTCATCAGACTTCTGAGGTTGTGAAAAGGGCCACTTGAGACCCATTGGTGTGTGTTCCGAAAATCGCCGCCAAAGGTGAGGTGGTTTCGGTGCGTTGTAGGAATCCAAGGTAATAGTTTAACCTACTCTTGGTTTTTGTGCTCATAGTTTGATAATCTTATGATGCTTGAGGGTCCCTGGTTTTAATTGGTTGTGAGCTGGTCCCCATCGCAATGAATTTTTTGCTTAATGTCCTTAGGGTGTGGAGATAGTGTCTAGGTGTGCGAAACAAGCGAGCTATTGCTTGAGTTAGAAAGGTTTGGTTGGTGCCTTCTCTTGAGGTTGGCGTTTCCATCCCTTCTCTCTTTCCGAAGTTTTCAATAGGCACTTGCATGGTTTCATTTAATTTATTAAGTTTATTCGGACCCTTATAATCCTGATAGTTTATCCATTGAAGTGTTTCTTTGATGGTTAAAAGTGTTACAAATAGCCTTCAAATAGTTCCTTGGTTATGTGTATGTGTTTCCGAGCCCTTGATCCTTGTTTTAATCCATTTAATGGTTTTTTTTAATTAAATCATGGATTATGTTTCACACCCCTAGATTTTTTGTAGTTAACTTATGGCAGTGTTTTCCTGTTGAAAGATATGATCAAAAATGGATTTTTGGATGTTCCTCTAATTATGAAAATGTTTATACCTTGCCAACTTGGATGGAGCTAACTGCCTTTATCTGTAAATGGTATTGTGTAATGTTTTGAGTGGTGTTTGGTGGTAGAAAAAATTTATGGAACTTTTTTGTCCTGTATTGGTTGGTTTTATGGAACTTAGTGCTTTTGAAGAAATTATTTCTCATCTCTTTGAATTGTAATTTTTCTCAAAATCCTTGGTTTTATAAGTGGTTCCTATTTTCTAAATGATGTGGGTCTCTTCGTGTGGTTCTTTAAATTGGTTTGAAAATAAATCCATGTGTATATGCTCGTTTGGCTCTTGTTGTATATATTTATTGAGTGTGTGGTGTAAGGCAATGCTTAGCTTGTTTTTTTTACAAAATTTAATGTCGTATCACTAAAGAATTTTATTATAATGATTTAAAACATGGAAACTAAGGGCCCGTTTGGATTTTTAAATAAAAAAGTTGTGTTTACAGTTGTTTTAGAAGAGCTTTTGGAATTTTTTATAAAGACATTTGATTATGTAAATCTAGAGGCCCGATTTACAACTCCAAGCGTTTAATAAAGTGGTTTTGATAACCGAATGATGTGACGACCCATTTGGCACTTTGTATATTTGACATGTATTCATATATATAATTGTATGGGTCATACTATCTAGGGTAACCCTTTATGGGTGAAATCATAGGAAGCATCTGTGTTTGGGGTGGGTATGTGTGGTGAGATAAGTCATATAAGGACCCGGCCTTAAACATTACATAATATTGAATTAAATGAATAATTCACACTGAAGATATTTTCAGGTTTATAGTTTTAGAGAATTAATACATTACATTTACATAACAACATGAATATTACATGTAGAAAATTCTACCCAGTATCAATTTTTTCATAAAATAAAAACTCTTGAAAAAGGAGTCATGAATAGTTCAAGGTTTTTAGACAGCATGACTTTTTATTGATCCCATCCTTGACCATATTCATCTTTATGTCCTGTGAAAACATTTCAAAACATGGGATGAGCATAAAAAGCTCGGTAACGGTTATAAAAAAAAGAATGAAAACATTTATTTATAAATACATACAAAACATGAACTCTCTTACTTACCTTATGAAATCATAATATTTATGATAGACACATAAAAATAATATATCATAAAGGTAACTTGTGGAATCAATAACATACTTAAATTGTAGCTATCACAGCTACATAGGGAGTTACTTTAGAATACCCATCACAATATATTCCCAAAATATCTTTGTAGAAACATTCACGTTTACCTCTGTCATGTTACCCAATTCATTGAAGAGTTATCTCGGGCTCACCCGCCCTAGGTTTATCACAGAACCACCCATATACATAAATAATTCCCAAGAACCATAACATGATCATAACACATAACATAAGCATAAATGAAAGATACAATTTCCACATTTAAATAACAAAATTTCATTTAAGGATAATGAAATAATAAATCTATTCTCAAAATCATTTTAAATACCAAAATATATAAACAGAGTATATGGTATTTATTTTTCATTTTAAAAACATTACGACTTGTTAAGGAAGCCAAAGATCAAATAATACTCGCGGTGGCGGAAAGGTCGTTGTCACTGCTTACATTTAAAAAACATTCCTTTTTGTTGTTTCGTAAAATGATTCGTATAAAAAATTTCCTTTGAATGAAATTAAAGGTCAAAGGGCTTTATACACTGTATAAAATAAAGTCGTGTATAAAAATAAATATGCCTCAATGATAAGAGATTGAGACGAAGTCCCTTACCTCGTGTCCGACATGACTCGATCGTTATTTAACCTCCCGAATAATATACTAAAGTTAATTTCTACTTGATTAAGAACCTTTTTCAAGTTTATTATTCCTTTTATATCACTTATTAACATGTTATAAATATTATGTAATCATTTAAGTTAATAACATCCATTTTGTTAGTATTTGGTACTCGAGTCTAAAATCAACACGTTATATTTACAAGTTTTCCTTGTGGTCAACAGTCCATTATATCCAGAATGATATTCATGATTTATATATCATATATATCAAATATATCCAGTATATACATGTATTTATAATATTAAAAAATATTTTGAGGTAATAAATGAAATTCACCATTCATGGTGACGGTAAGCCGTACGTACGCATGAACGCTACTTTCATTAATATTTCTTATTTTAATGGAAATAAAACATAATGATACATAGTTATATTATAATTAAAATATAATATCATATATAATATCATTAACACTGTTCTTTATACATCCCACATATGGAATTAATGAGTCACATCACTTTAAGGGGGCGGTAGTCTGCACTTCCTCAAATGAGATTATCCTATTTACCCACTATGGAAACCATAAATGCATGAAATAAATGGAAAATACAGAAGCATAAAAAAACATAAACATATTATATATCATATATAAATACAATACTATAATAATGGCCACCATGAGAGGCGGTAATAGGTTATTGAACAATCATCGTTTCGTGAGGTGTTAGTTTTCCATCCAAAGATACATTATGTTCTTCACCTATAAGATAAAGGTGTGTGTAAGTGTAGTTATAATACTTCTCATAACAATATCATAGTATATTGAGGATACTGGTGTTGTTACAAAATAATGGAATAAAAAGAGTTTAGGGGGTTGGAGAAGTAAAATAAAAGAAAACAAGTTAAGAGAAACAGTTAACTTTATTTTGGGTAACTATTTTTGGTTTGAACCCAAAGGACTTCTTGAAGTGCCTTATTCCTAAGGTAAGGACTCTAGGAGGAGGATAGGGATGTAGGGAGCTTAATCGGGTAGATTTTGGATGATCCAGAAGGCTTGAGAGGTGTGAGGAATTGGTTAGAAGTGGTCTCCTTTTATAAGGGGGAGGAGGGGCTCTTTAAGAATGTGTGAAAACATTTTTTTATTATAAACATATATTCGGTTTCAAAAGGTCCAAAAATCATTAAAGTCAAATATAAGATAACTCATATTCGAAATAAAACCATCCAATCAGAATTGGACATGTTTTTGGTAATATTTTAATCAATGTAATCTTATTTATTTAAATGATTTATTAATGAGGTAAACACTGCATCATTATTATGTCATAAATAATTTAATTTATTTGTTGTATAACAATTATAATAAAAATACCATGATGTAGGAAATACTTTTATCTTTCTAATTAAAATTTATAGTCATAAAAATAACTTATATAAAACTGTGTAAAAATTAATTTACAAAGAGATATTTGTTTATGTCATTTGTGTCTTTACTTTAAATTAATTAATCTAAATTGTCATTGTCACTCCCATGTGGCTCAATGGGGTCCCAAAATCGGTCCAAATATGACCCTGGTTGTAAATTACTCAACCAATAGGATTATGACACGTTTAAGAGTAATTTTATATTAATATAATATTTTTTTACCCTTATTTACCAGATTTACCCTTTAACCACGGTAAATAAAATATTTACTGAAGTAAATGTTTAATATGTCTAGAAGTAAAACTTACCTATTTACAAAATTTGGACTTCCTGATTCCAAATACGGAATCCATTTTTCCAAATTCAAAACATAGAAGTGGCAGAAATTAATTTAAAATTAATTCCTGCTGTCAAAACCAAAAAGCGTGTTTTTAAGAATTATTAACTTTCAAAAGATGGACAGTTCATTAAGTCAAAATTCATAGTGAATTTGCTTCCAATAACAAAAATTGGATTAAATGGTAAAACTATATTCTAATTACACATTAAAAACAATTAAAAAGATAATATAATCATATAAATAAATTATATTAAAATATAGTTTTGAATTAAAATACAATATTTTCACTATTCAATAAAAATGAACTTTATTAGAAAAAATCCAAAAAAATTTCACAAAGTAAATTTTGATGTCCCCATTCTAAAGAAGGATTTTATTTAATAAAATATAATGTTTTAAAGTGACCAAAACTGGATTTAATGAGGGTTCTCCATTAAAAGGCGATAAATCGGCCTTTTAATGTATATTATGCTTAAAATTAGATTCATTCGCATTTTAAGCCTCAATTTTTTTTGGATAACTATAAATACATGTAACAAATATGTATAATCATATTTTAGTTAGTTTTGTTAATTCCCACCAACACAATGGCTATGTGTTAACTACTATTTAAAATAATAATATTATATTACTAGTCTGCAACGTAATATTTCAAAGAAACATGTTGTTGCGTATCGAGTAGGTTGTCGAACATAGTAACCCTTTAAAAGAAAAATTAATATTTAATTTAGAAATATTAATAAATATGAAAAATCTCTTATTCTTCATTTACCTGGGATGTTACATCCTTCCCCCTTTTGGAAATTCTGCCCTTGCAATTTTTATTCACTTATCAAAATAAGTGGGGGTATTTTCCCTCATAGAGTTTTCAGATTCCCAAGTTGCCTCTTCAACCATATGGGTTTTCCACAAAACTTTTACATGGTGAATTATCTTATTCCGCAACACATGCTCTCTATGGTCAAGAATCTGGACTGGTTGTTCTTCATAAGAGACATTCTCTTCCAACTGAACTACTTCTGGGCTCAAAACATGAGATGGATCTGCTATATACTTTCTCAACATCAAAACATGAAAAAAATTGTGTACCAGGGATAAACTTGGAGGTAAAGCCACTCTGTATGCAACTGATTCAACTTTATATAGAATTTCATAAGGTCCAATGAACCTCAGACTCAACTTTCCCTTCTTACCAAAACACATCACACTTTTCCATGGAGAAACTTTGAGAAAGACAGGATCACCTACCTCAAAAGAAAGATCCTTCCTCCGGTTATCTGCATAACTTTTCTGTCTGCTCTAAGATGTTGTCATGTGCTTCTGAATCAACTGAACTTTCTCTTCTATATCTTCTACCAATTTTGGTCCCATCACCTTCCTTTCACCTACATCATCCCAAAAAGCTGTAGCTCGACAATTCTTTCCATATAATACCTAAAATGGAGCCATCTGTATACTGAAATGAAAACTATTATTATATGAAAATTCAACCAATGAAATATGATGGTATCAACATCCCTGATAATTCAGTGATCAAGCACATAGCATATCCTCCAAGGTCTGAATTTTTCATTCTGATTGCCCATCTGATTGAGGATGAAAAGCTGTACTAAAATTTAATTCAGTACCCAACGACTTCTGAAGGCATTTTCAAAAGTTAGAAGTAATCCTGGGATCACGATCAGATACAATGGAGAGGGTAACTCCATGAAACCTAACTATCTCTTTAATATACAACTGATCAAGTTGATCTAGAGACAAAGTATCTCTAATAGGAAGGAAATGAGTAGATTTAGTCCATCGATCAACAATAACCCAGATTGCATTATTACCTCAAGATGTATTTGGTAATCCCACAACAAAGTCCATGGAAATATTTTCGCATTTCCACTCTGGCACTAGTAGAGGCTAAAGAATCCCTTTTAGTAACTACCGCTCTACTTTAACCTGCTGACAAGTCAATCAATTCACAGTAAAATCAGAAATATCTCTTTTCTTTCCATCCCACCATTAAAAATCATGATGATTCTTGTGCATCATAGTACTACCAGGATGAACTGAAAACGGAGAACTATGATATTCACATAACAAATCATTCTTCAACTATGAATCACAAGGGACACATAATCTCTTTCCAAATCTCAAAACACAATCATTGTCAATGTTAAATTCAGGAAACATACCCTTCTGAACCAACTCTACCTTTTTCTACAACTAACTATCTTCTTCCTGTGCCTTCTTTATTCAGTATGATAGAGATGATTTCACTAACACCTAAAACAAAACAGAAGGATTTTCTACACCAGCCACTTATATGCCAAATTTTATCAAATAAAAAACCAAAGGATCTCATTCCAAACGTAACATGGATAATGAGACATTAATTATTCAACTCAAAGAATTGGAAGAATTATTTTCTATTCTCGGATGGTAATTGAAACAAAAGGATCTCATTCCAAACATAACATGGATAATGAGACATTACCTTTTCTTCTCAAAGCATCGAACACTTTATTTTATTTTCTCGGATGGTAAATGATCGTGCAATCATAATCCTTGATTAATTACATCCATCTCCCCCATCTCATGTTCAATTGTTTTTGAGTGAATATATACTTAGACATTTGTGATCTATATATATTTCACATTTTACTCCATACAAATGATGCCTCCAAATTTTTAAAGAAAAAATAACAGCAGATAATTCCAAATCATGTGTAGGGTAATTTAACTCATGAGGTTTCAACTAACATGAAGCATAATAAATTACCCGATCATTATGCATTAGGACACAAACTAGTCCTTTCAACGAAGCATCACTATAGATAACAAACTCATCATTTCTAGATGGCAGTGCCCAAACTGGAGTGTTCACTAATCTTATTTTCAATTCCTTAAAACAATCATCACATTCTTTTGTCCAGATGAACTTAACACCTTTTCGAGTTAACTTAGTCATTGGACTAGATAACTGTGAAAAATTTTCAACAAACCTCCGGTAATAACAATCCAAACCAAAAAAACTTCAAATATGAGTTATATTTGTCGGTCTTGGCCATTCTTTAACAACTTTTGTTTTAGAAGGATCAAAAGTTATGCCATATTTTGAAACAATGTGACCAAGGAAAGAAATTTGTTGTAACCAAATCTCACAATTGCTGAATTTCCCGAATAGTTTCTTTTCTTTTAAGGTTTGAAAGACAACCCTTAAATGAATTTCATGCTCCCGTTTACTTTTGGAATAAACCAAAATATCATCAATGAATATAACCACAAACTTATCCAAGAACTCAAAAAACATTCTATTAATAAGATCCTTGAATACAGCAGGTGAATTGGTTAAAAAAATGCATAACTACAAATTCATAATGGCCATATCTAGTACAGAAAATGGTCTTCAGAATGTATGCTTCCTTTACTTTCAAGTAATGGTACCCTGATCTCAAGTCAATCTTCAAAAAATACTGAGCTCCCTGAAGTTGATCAAAATAATCATCGATATGAGGCAAATGATAATTATTCTTAACAATGATGTTATCTAATGCTCTACAATCAATGAAAAGTCTCATTGAACCATATTTCTTTTTAACAAACAAGATAGGAGCACCTCATGGTGTTGTGCTAGGTCGAATGAAGCATTTATCTAATAACTCATGTAATTGCTTCTTTAACACTAAAAGTTCAATTTGAGCCATTTGATAAGGGGGTTTTGAAATTGGCTTAGCATCAGGAACTAAGTCAACAATAAATTCGACTTCTCGATCATGTATAATGCTATGCAACTCATCTGGAAAACCATCATGGTACTCATTTACCACTGTAACATCATAAATCTTAGTAGTTCCTTTGTTTTCAACAATATGTGCAAGGTAACATTCATTTCCATCTTTTACTAGTTTCTCACCTTCCTGGTATGTTATCAAAAGCAAGGGTTAATTTATATATACAAACTGAAAATCATTCTAAAAAGAAAACTATTTAGCTCTACATTCAATCTTATCCTGATAAATAGAAAGCCAATCCATTCCCAAAATAACATCAAACTCTACTAGAGGAAAAATAATAAGTTTTGTAGGTATATTCTTTCCGCACATAAGGACATTAATGTTCTTATGTTTTCTTTTTGTCTCAACATTTACTCCAGGTGTTTTTATCGTAAGTTCTGTATTCATATCTTGAGACGGAATTCTCAATTTTCTAGAAAACTTCTCAGAAATGAAAGAGTGTGTAGACCCTGAATCAAACAACACATTGGCATAATCTGAACAAACAAATAGTGTACCTGATACAACTTCATTTGATGGCCCAAAATCTGCTGAAGTATTTGCAAAGGATTTCACTACCCCTTTCTACTTGTAGTCTAGTTTCTTTTCTTCGGTTGAGTTCTTTGTTGGACACTCATTTTCATAATGAACCATTTCATTGCACTTAAAACATTCTACTGACTATAAATTAGATTTTGTCTTACCATTACCTTGATCTTTTGCAGTGCAATTACGTGCCTTATGTCCCATTTTACCACAATAGTAGCACTTACCAGAATTCAAATAACATTCCCCAGCATTTTTTTACCACAATTTTCAAAAACTGTAAACTTAAGTTTATTACCATCAGACTTTTTTGAAGAGTTATTCTCTTTCACCTTCCACCTCGACCTTTTATTCTGTTGTTTGTCAAAGAATACATTATCATCGGAAATCTCCATTTCCACCTTCTCCGCATAACAAACAAGTTTTTAATAACTTTTGAACTCACGAGAAGCTAAGTCCCTTCGATACTTTGGCTTTAATCCTAAGTAAAAACATTTGATTTTACTATCATGGTCTCATATAAAATTTGGAGCATACCTTGCTAGTCAAGTCAATTTTTCATCGTAAGCAGCCACTGATTCATCCTTCTTCCCCAATTCTAGGAATTGTTTTTCCATCCTAAGACGAACCGCCTTAGGAAAATATTTCTCAAGAAACATACCTTTGAATTCATCCCAATCGAGAGAATCAATATCCTAACTATCCCTGATATTTTTCACCATCGACCACCACTGATCAGCTTCACCTTCAAAACGATAAATAGCAAGACTAAAAGTTTTATGTTTTGAACAACCCATGAAATCTAAAATCTTATCCAGTGATTTAATCCACCCTTCAGATAGAACAGGGTCAGATGATCCTCTGAATGATGGGGGATGTTGCCTCATGAACTGCTCTACTACTGACATGTTCCTCTGTGGTTGATCTGGCGGATCTCATACATGGATATCACCACCATTTATAGATTGAGTCAACTGTGCCATCACTGCAACAAACTATTCAGTTCCAATTCATACCATCTTAGGTTGCTGATTTGGAAGGTTTTCTTCCTCCTGATGTCGTCCCAACATAGCTACTCTGTTTACTCCACGGAAAACCATTTTGAACACAAAAATTTCTTAGGTGAATCAACATGGTAATCTGGAAATTCTATTTGATTTAAATATTAACATAAATTGCTTTATAGATATTAATTTAACAATAACCTAACTCCTAAAGTTATCTAAACCGACCTCTGATACCATCTTTAATGACATGGCCTTAAACATTAAATAATATTGAATTAAATGAATAATTAACATTGAGGATATTTTCCGATTTAATGTTTTAGAGAATTAGGATATTACATTTACATAACAACATGAATATTACATGTAGAAAATTCCACCCAGTATCCATTTTTTTCAAAAAATAAATAATCTTGAAAAAAAGAGTCATGTCTAGTTCCAGGTTTTTAGACAGCATGACTTTTCCTTGATCTCATCCTTGACCCTATTCATCTTTAAGTCCTGTGAAAAAATTTCAAAACATGGGATGAGCATAAAAAGCTCAGTAAGGGTTTTAAAACAAAGGATGAAAACTTTTGTTTATAAATACATACAAAACATGAATTCTCTTAGTTACCTCAGGAAATCATAAGATTTATGAAAGACACATAAAAATCATATATCATAAAGGTAACTTTTGGCATCCATAACATACTTACATTGTAGCTATCACAGCTACATAGGGAGTTACTTTGGAATACCCATCACAGTATATTCCCAAAATCTCTTAGGAGAAACATTCACATTTACCACCTTAATGTTACCCAATGCATTAGAGATCTATCTTGGGCTCACCCAACCTAGGTTTATCATAGAACCACCCTTATACATAAATAATTCCCAAGAACCATAACACGATCATAACACATAACATAAGCATAAAGTAAAGATAACATTTCCACATTTCAATAACAAAAAATCATTTCAAGATATTAAAATAATTAATCGATTCTCAAAATAATTTTCAATACCAAAATACATAAAAAGAGTATATGGTATTTATTTTTCCTTTTAAAATCATTACAGCTTGTTAAGGAATCCAAAGATCAAATAATACTCGTGGCGAGTGAAAGGTCGTTGTCACCACTTATATTAAAACACATTCCTTTCCGTTGTTTAGTAAAATGCTTCGTATAAAGAGATTCCCTTTGAATGAATTGAAAATTAAAAAGGGTTTATAGATCATATAAAATAAAGTCGTGTATAAAACAAAATATGCTTCAATTGAAAGAGATGGAGACGAAGTCCCTTACCTCGTGTCCGACTTGACTCGATCATTCTTTAATCCCCTGAATAATAAACTAAAGTTAATTTCTACGTGATTAATAACCTTTTTCAAGATTACTATTCATTTTATATCACTTATTACCATGTTATAAATATTATGTAATCATTTAAGTTAATACCGTCCTTTTTGTCGATATTTGGTACTTGAGTAAAAAATAAACAAATTATATTTAAAATTTGTCCATGTGGACAATAGTATATTATATCCAGAAGTCTATTCATGATTTTTATATCATATATATCACATATATCCATTACGTACATTTATTTATAATATTACATAACATTTGGAGGTAAGAAATGAAATGCACCGTTCATGGGGATGGTAAGCCGTACGTACGCATGAACGCTACTTTCATTTATATTATTTATTTAATTGAATTAAAACACAATGATACATATTTATATTATAATTAAATTATAATATCATATAAATATCATTAAATCTATCCTTTATACATCCCAAATAAGGTATTAATGAGTCACATCACTTTGAGTGGGTGGTAGTCCGCACTTCCTTAAATTAGATTATCGTATTTACCCACTATGGAAACCATAAAGGCATGCTATAAATGGAAATACAGAAGAATAAAGAAAACATAAACATAATATATATCATATATAAATTTATTTCCATCATAATGGCCAACATGAGAGGCGGTAAGAGGTAATTGAACAATTACTGTTTCGTGAGGCGTTAGTTTGTCATCCATAGAAACATTATGTTCTTCTCCCATTATATGGTGGTGTGTGTAAGTGTTGTTTGAATCATTCTCATAACATAATCCTAGTATATTTATTTTACTGGTTTTGTTACAAAATAATGGAATAAAAAGATTTTAGGGGGGTGGATAAGTAAAATAAAAGAAAACAAGGTAAGAGAAACAGTTACCTTTAATTTGGGTGACTTTCTTTTGATTGAACCAAAAGGATTTATTGAAGTGCCTTATGCCTAAGGTAAATATTATATGAGGAGTATAGGGATTTAGGGAGCTTAATTTGGTAGAGTTTGGACAATCCAAAAGGATTTAGAGGTGTAATGAATTGGTTATAAGTGATCTCCTTTTATAAGGGGTGGGGAGGGGCTCTTTAGGAATGTGTGAAAACATTATTTTATTATAAACATATCTTAGGTTTAAAAAGGAAGAAATATCATTAAAGACGGAGATAAGATGACTCATATTAGAAATAAAATCATTCAATCCTAATTGGACATGTTTTGGATAATATGTTAATCATTAATGTATTATTTATTTAAATGATTTATTAATGAGGTAAACACTGCATCACTATTATGTCATGAATAATTTAATTTTTTTGTTGTCTAAAAATTATGAAGAAAATACCATGATGTATAAAATCGTTTTATCTTTCAAATGATATTTTATAGTCCAAAAAAATAACTTATATAACACCATGTAAAAATTAATTTACAAAGAGATATTTGTTTTTGTCATTTTTGTATTTACTTTAAATTAATTAATCTAAATTGTCATCATCACTCCCAAGTGGCTCAATGGGGTCCCCAAATCAACCAAAAATGACCATGGTCGTAAATGACTCAACCAATAAGATTAGGACACGTTTAAGGGTATTTTTATATTATTATAAAATAATTTTTACCCTTATTTACTTGATTTACCCTTTAACCATGATAAATAAAATATTTACTGAAGTAAATATTTAAATTGTATAAAACTAAAAGATACATATTTTCACAATTAGGATCGCATGATTCTAAATATGGAATCCATTTTTAAAATTTCAAAACATAGAAGTGGCAGAAATTAATTTAAAATTAATTTCCGTTGTCAAAACCAAAATGTGTGTTTTTTAGAATTAATAACTATCAAAAGATGGACAGTTGATTAAGTCCAATTAAAAAGTAAATTTTTTTCCAATGAAAAAATTTTGATTAAATGGTAAAAATATATTCTAATTATACTTTAAACCCAATTGAAAATATAATATAACCATATAAATAAATTATATAAAAACATTGTTTTGAATTAAAATACAATATTTTCACTATTCAATAAAAAATGAACTTTATTAGAAAAATTCCAAAAATTTACACAAAGTAAATTTTGATATCTCCATTATAAAGAAGAATTTTATTTGGTCAAATAAAATTTATTAAAGTGACCAAAATTGGATTTAAAGAGGGTTCTCCATTAAAAGGCGATAAATTAGCATTTTAATGTTAATTATGCTTAAAATTAGATACATTCACATTTTAAGCCTCTAAATTTTTATTGTATAAATGTAAATACATTTAAAAAATATGTATAATAATATTTTAGTTAGTTTTGTTCATTCCCTCCAATCCAACGGCTAGGAGTTAACTACTATTTAAAATAATAATATTATATTATTAGTGTCTAACGTAAGATTTCAAAGAAACCCGTTATTGTGTATCAGGTACACTATATAACATTGAAAATATTTTAAAGTAAAATTAATATTTAAATAAATAATTATTAATAACTATAAAAATATCTTATTCTTTATTTACCTGGGATGTTACAAGTCACCTGTGCGAGGGCCTTCCTACTTACACAAATTATTATAACCACCATGGGTTCCTGGGAACCTTTTAGATGATCGAGTGACTGTTGCTAACCAATCCCAATTAGACGGGTTATTACCCCTTGGATTTTTTGTTAGGCCAGGTGGGCTTTGCCACTGGATTGGTCAATTAGGGTGACCAGTTGGTTATAGACTTAGGAGCTTCACTATACGCCGGAAGGTGGTTCTGAAGACTAGTATGTCCATGGGTCATTTAGGGATGTTTAGGATCACCCATGGTTAATGTATTATTTACATTTCTCATTTACTTTTCGTTGCACTTGTTTATTTTCAGTTTTCACTTTTTACTTGTTTTACTCTATGCCAACTTTGTTATTTTTATACTTTATATTTCATTAGTTATGTGACAATTGATTTTTGGAAATAGTGTGTAGCGTGTGTTGGGTTTTTAAAGGAGAAAAAAATGTTGCAAATCATAAAATGTGAAAACCATACTTTTATATATGTTTTTAAAAATTGTATCAGTGTACTGTTTTGGAAAATAGAATTTTTGGATTCAGTGGTTTATTCTTGGAATCCCTACTGAGCATCTCGGTGATCATGCCTATTATATCTTTCCATTTTCCGGTTCAGTTTCTCGTACAAGTTCCTGGTTCAGGTGCTCAATGATGGAGCAGCGTGGTATTGAGTTGGGTGGTGACATAGGAGGTCAAAAAAAGGTATGTTCAATTTTATTCTCTTTCTGCTGCCAGTTTTTATCTATATCTCCATTTTTTATCTTTTTATCTTTTTCTCATGGGCCAAATCATTTCCAACAGTTGAATTTTGATGCTCGACACAGGTTGGCAGCCCGTGGGGATCACAGACGCCCTTCGAGTCATTTCACGGACCGGCGTGGGTGACCGGCTCAGGGTCTACCCTGAGTGATTCATGAAAAAATGGTACCAGAGAGAGGTTTTTTTATTTGGGGTGTATGATAGAAGGAGATTAGGGATTTCAGAGCTCAGGAGATAGATTTTGTGTCGGTGCCTGATCACCATCACTCATAATGAGACCTGAGTTACCTTGGGTAGTCTGGGATTTGAGTCTTTTGGTTTTGGTTATTTTGGGTTGAGGGATAGAATTGGGGGCGAATCGGTTCACATTGCAGCCTCACGTGGGGTGGTGAACCATGTGGAGTCCAAGTTCCTGGTTTAAGGTCCTCTTAGTATTGTGCCTTACTTGGGGCATGGCTCACAACCATGTTGTCGGGTTAAGCACAGACACTAGTCCCTCATTCCAATGGTTTTTATTTGGTTGTGTTTCGTTTTGAACTCAATCAATGTGAGTGTGTGTTGGAAATGGAAGTGATTTCTAAATGAAAAAGGGGTTTCTTACAAATTGTTTTTGAAATTAGTAAAGTGGGTTTTTATAGAGAATGTGTATTGAATTGGAAAGACATGGAATGTGTTTGGATTTGGTAAGGAAAAAAGAAGTGTTTGATCCTTTTAACTCTTTATGGAGGGTCACACATGCGTCGGTATGTGCGGAGAGTGTGTAGGAGCACTTGTTTGCAGATGATGTGATCGAGATTGAATGAATGAACATGTGATGGTTCCTAAGGTGCCATAGGTGGGTTTTAAAATTCCAAATAAATAATGGTTTTGGAAAATTGATTTATGCTTCTGTTTGTACATGTTTGGATTATGGGCATGTTTCCCTTGGTTTATGTTGTTTCATTGATTGAGTTTTAGCTTGATGCCGGTTTCGATTGTGTTTTTAATGTCGTTATGAGTATTCCACCCAGAAATCCTCCAAAAGTTTTTAATGAGTTACGCCCAGTTCCCAGTTATTTTTGTGTGTTGCTTACTTATCGAGGTAATTGAGGTCTGTTAGAGGTAGTTGTGTAGTTCAGAAAGATAGCATGTCTTCGGGTTTTTGGGAACCCCCGGGTTATTTATGGTTCGTACCGTCCCAAAGATAGTTGAGGGTTCAGTTCTGGACTAGTAAAAGAGGGATGTCTCATCGTCGTTAGAGACTGGGTGTAGTTGGTGGGGGTTAGATCTTGTGAAGGTTCCTCATCTGTCAAGGACCTTATTCTGTACCGACTCCTAGTTTGTGGGACCTTTCTATCGCACGCCACTAGTGTGGTTGTTTCAGGCATTCTAAGCCACCTGTCGCATCCCTCCGAAGTCTTTGCTACCGTGTGACTGTTCGAGCCACCATGAAGAGTTATGAAAGAAGCGTCATTCTGGATAACGAAGTTAGGGACCAGGGGATGAAAATTCTTTACTGTGAGGCAGGAGATGCTTTAGCCATCAGGGCCCCAACCACAGGTCTCGGGGTGAAGCTTTTGCACAATCAGAAGTTGTCGCGAGTGTGTAGAACATCGGCTCAGATCAGGTTTTCAACTTCAGATATAAATATACAATGTTTTATTTTTTAATTCTTTCCACCTTCATAAACTCATCCTTGTTGTTATGGTGTGATGACCTCATTCTACCACAACCCAAGAGGTCTTATCTTCTCTCGGTGTGGTTATTAAATTCTTCGGTCTCTTTGAATGGTGTGGTCCCATGAATAAATGGACACGTTCAGATTTTCAGTTGGTCTCAGCTGTACCCATTAGGGGAATGTTTGGTATCGTGAAATTGAGGTTAAGTGTTGAGTTCATTTCTCATCCTCAGGTTTCTGGGTTGTTTTATAGAAATATTTCGTCTAAGTTTTATGAGTGTCGTTCAGTCCATGTGGAGAGATTAAATGAGTCTGCTTGGGAGTTCCCGTTATGCCCCCCCTGGCGGTGGTTTGTTCGGGTCTCAATGGTTTCTATGTTAGTAAATCCTTATGGTGGGGAGAACCCTCCCATGTTCACCCCTCAATATCGGGCCGTGGTATTCCTTGAATTGGTTGGGTGTGATGTTAGTTGGAAATGGTCACCCCAAGGCTCTTGGTTCTCAATGTTTTTGTCTGGGAATGGACTCAAGTTGTGAAAATTGTTTTCTTGGTGACCTTCTAGGGGAAGAAAGTGTCTGTCATGTGGATAATTGTCACACCCCGACCACAGACTCCTATCATTTTATTCTTTTATCGTTCTTGCATCATTTAGACGACATTTAGTTGGGTCCTTGTTTGAACTTTTTTTAAATCTTGGATGTTTTTGGAAGGTCTTCAGCCGGTGCGCGGTCACCGCACCATTATTGGTGCCCATGCGTTTGGCCTTGGTGAATACACGGTTCCTGATACATAAAATAACAAAATTTTATAAATGTTTAAAATTCCACGATAATATTATTTTTGAAGATAATGATAATAATAGTATCAATAAATTGATATTAATATTATTCTTTGTTTATTTTATTATTATTACTACTATTATTATTCTTCTTATTATTGTAATTATTCAGGTTTTATTTTTATTATTATTATTATTATTATTATTATTACTATTTCTATTAATAAAATAAAATGAAAAAATAACTCAAAACCCAAGTCTACCCCATCGCCCCCCCCCCATTTCCCGTCGTGCCGCCTAGGTCTCCCCTAGGTCCTCCATCCCTGTGCGAGTCACCCCCCCCGGCTCACCCTACACATCTGCTTGCCGACAACACGTCCCCATCCAGCTTTCCCACCCCAGTTTCCCTCTGCATCCCGATGACCCTGTCGACCCCATGTCCTCGTCTGGCTCACCCTCCGATCACCCTCTGTGTTTGTCCGCGACCTCTTCTTCCCCATTCTGGCGAAGCCGTAACCTCTTTTTCCCCATTCTGGCGAAGTTTTTCCCTCCCCTTCCCCGGTCTTGTGAAGCTGCGCCCTCCCCTTCCCCGGTTCGGTGAATCCACGCCCTCCTAGTCCTATAGCCCCCTTCTTCTTGCCGGCAGTTCTGGTCCGCTTCCAACCGTTGTCCAGCCACTGCTCTTTTCCGCCATCCCCCCAGCCAACCCCGCCCCCCCCCCCCACCCCCCCACCCCCCCTCTATGTCCATCTACGTGTGTCAGATTCTCTTCAGACTTTTGAGGCTGTGAAAAGGGCCACTCGAGACCTGTTGGTATGTGTTTCAGCAATCGCCGCTGAAGGTGAGGTGGTTTCGGTATGTTTTCTTCATCTAAGGTAAGAGCTTAAACCTGCTCTTTGTTTCTGCACTGGTAGTTTGATAATCTTAAGATGTTTGAGGGTCCCTGGTTTTAATTGGTTGTGAGCTGGTCCTCACCACACTGACATGTTTTGTTGAATGTCATTAGGGTGTGGTGATAGTTTCCAGGTGCGCACAGTGAGCGAGCTGTTACTTGAGTTAGAAATCTTTAGCTGGGTCCTTCTCTTAAGGTATGTGTTTACATCCCTTTTCTCTATATAAATTTTTCCATAGGAACTTGTATGTTTTCATTTAATTTAGAAATGTTATTCTCACCCTTATAATTCTGATAGTTTATCCATTTAAGTGTTTCTTTGATGTTTAAAAGTGTTACAAATAGTCTTGAAATACTTCCTTGGTTATGTGTAGGTGTTTCCATGCCCATTCCCCCAGTTATAATCCATTTAATGTTTTTATTTTTTTTAATTAAATCATAGATTATGGTTCACACCTCTATTTTGTTTGTAGTTAACTTATGTAAGTGTTTTATGGTTGAAAGATCTGATCAAAAATGAATTTTTGGATGTTCCTCTAATTATGCTCATGTTTATAACTTGCCAGTTTGGTTGGAACTGAATACCTTTATCTACAAATGGTACTGTTGGACGTTTTGAGTGGTGTTTTCTGGTAGAAAAATTTAATAGAACTCATTTTTCCTGCGTTGGTTGGTTTTATGGAACTTAGTGCTTTTGAAGAAAAGATTTCGCATCTCTTTGAATTGGTGTATTTATAGAATCCTTGGTTTTATAAGTGGTTCTTGTTTTCTAAATGATGTGGGTCTCTTTGTGTGGTTCTTTAAATTAGTTTGAAAATAAATCCATGAGTATATTCCTGTTTTTATTTTGGTGTATATATTTGTTGACTGTGTGGTGTAAGGCAATGCTTGGTTTGTTTTTTTACAAAATTGAACGTAGTATCACAAATGAATTTTATTGCAATCATTTGAAACATGGAACCTAAGGGCCCATTTGGCTTTTTAAATACAAAAGTGGTGTTTAGAATTGTTTTAGAAGAGCTTGTGATATTTTTTCATAAATTAATTTGATTATCTAAAACTACAGGCCCGATTTACTACTCCATGTGTTTAATAAAGTTGTTTTGATAACCGAATGATGTGACGGCCCGGTTGGCAGTTTGTATGTTTGATATGTATGCATATATATAAGTGTAAGGGGCGCTTCTATCTTGGGTAACCCTTTAAGGGTGAATGCATAGGAAGCATCCGTGATTGGGGTAGGTAAGTGAGGTGAGATAAGTCACACGTGTGAGGGCCTTCCTACTTACACAACATTATTATAACCACCATTGGTTCCTGGGCATCGTTTAGATGATCGAGTGACGGTTGCTGACCAACCCCAATTATAAGGGTTGGTACCACCTATATTTGTTGTTGGGTCAGGCGGGTTTTGCCACTATATTGGATAGTTAGGGAGGCCAGTTGGTTATAGACAAAGGAGCTTCACCATACGACAGAAGGTGGTTCTGAAATCGAGTATATCCAGAGGTCATTTAAGGATGTTTAAGATCACCCACAATTACTGGATTTTTTACATTGATCGTTTACTTTTTTTTGTACTAGATTATTTTTAGTTTTCACTTTTTACTTGTTTTACCCTATCCCAGCTTTGGTATTTCTCTATATTGGATTTCATTAATAAAGTGAAAAATGCTTTTGGGAAATAGTGTGTAGTGTGTGTTGGGTTTTTAAATGAGAACAACATGTTTCATATTTTAAAATTTGAAACCCTAATTTTATATCTGTATTTCAAACTTGTGTTAGTGGACTATTTTAGAAAAGAGAATTGTTGGATTCAGTGGTTTATTCTTGGCATCCCTACTGAGCATCTCGGTGCTGACGCCTATTATATCATTCCATTTGCAGGTTCAGTTTCTCGTACAGGTTCCTGGTTCAGCTGCTCATTGTTGGAGCAGCGTGGTCATGAGTTGGGTGGTGACCTAGGAGTTCACAAGGAGGTATGTTTGGATTTATTCTCTTTTGGCTGCCAGTTCTTATCATTATGGTTAGTTTTATTATCTGTTTATCTTTCTATCATGGGCCAAATCGTTCCCAACTATTAAATTCTGATGTCTGGCACTGGTTCCCAGCCAGCGGGGATTGATAACACCATTTGGTTCATGTCGCAAACCGGCTCAGGTGACCAGCTCAGGGTCGACCCGGGTTGGTTCATGACAGAGTGTATACTTCTTTCAATAAGAATTTATATTGATTTTTTTGGAAAGAATGAGAAAGAAACACTAGTGGATGAAACACATTTTTATGGGATTATTGGGATTATTATTTTCCTATTATAGACTAATTCAGACATATTTTCTTTTATATAGTTATTTTAATTTTAGTGTTATCAAAAGAACGTGTATCTCATTACTGTGAATAGAATTATAAGGTATGAAAAAAGAACGCTAAATCATGGTTTCATGTATACAATAATAAAAAATTAGGATTTTATAATTTATAATGATGTGGATTATAATAATTATATAGTGGATAAGAGATCCATGATTTTTGGTTCATTCTATATTAGAGATTAATATTTTTTATATCTAATCAATAATATAGAATGTATTTAAATATATTCTGTAGAGTAAGAGTATGGAATATAAAAAAGACAAGAACTAAACTAATTTTGATTAATAAATAATTTGATAATAATGTATAAAATTTTGAAATTTTAGTGGTTATTCTATTTGAAAAAAATAGTGTAGTTGATAACATAAAATTCAAGTTTAATACTCACATTGAAAGAATATTTAGTTTTAATGAAACATTATTAATTAAATAATATATATATGTATATGTATATATATTCAAAAATGAATTCATTTTAAAAAATGATCAATTTTATGGATTTGGTGTTCTATATCCCAAGTTAAAAGTAGTGTTATATATATATATTTATATCGGTGGTGCTTATGTTATATCACAGAAAAAAATATACTCTAAACATTATTTATATGTTTTTAGTAATGAAACCGGCATAGTGGTCATGTAATTACCCATTAAATTGTATATAATATATGATATTTCATTCAATGATTATGATTTTACTAATGATGAGATATCATTTATTTGTTAGGATGACATGTGAAAATATTTAATGTATTTTAGTCAAAAAATTTAGTTTTACATATATCATTCATGGTTAGTTAAATGTTACAAAGTGGTTTTAATGTGTTTCTTAATTTTAATGTTTTGAAAATAATCAAAATGATGAAACATATCATGAATAGGTCATTTATGAAATATTATTTTTATTTCAATGGAGAATCAAGGAGTATCCTTATTTCATAAGAAATATATGTTGAAACCATCAAGTGAGGATCCTATATCAAACTAATAGAACATTAACGTGAAGATCTTGGTTTCCCTCTTCCCATTAATCTTATGGTTATAGAAGGACATGGATATGATAGATATCATGCCTATAAGTGTTATAGGTTAGTCATATAACCTTGTGGACATCATTATATGAATGATACATTTCATCCAATAAGAGATATACCTCACAATAATGTAAAATGTATTGGTATCTTCAACTGATAAGATAAATGGTTGAAATTCAACACTAATAGGGTATGTTTTCCATATATTTTTATATATTTCTTCTAAACATCTTCTGATAATATATTTTGAATTAATTTTGTATTTTTTCACTTATTGGTGATAAATTTTAACCGTATGAAAAGATAATAGTGGTATTATTTGGTAGTGCATCCCACTTATATTTATCAACAATATTAGGGGAATTGTATCTTGTCAGAAAAAACTTCTCAGTTGGGCTGTCTATTCCACCTAATAACACTTTTTTGGGGTTAGTACATTTCACATGGAATCACTTCTCAATGGGTACTGCATCCCACTAGAAAACACCTCTTGGGGGGTAGTACATGTTAGACCCATGATGCTCTCGACAATGGACCAGAACCCCACAGAGCCCACTCACTAGGGATGCACTAAAATGGGCCACTAACTGGGCCGGGTTCAAGCACTGTCCCACTGCCAGGGGGATTTAATCTCACCTCACTAGAGACTCGAACCCGTGACTGACTAGCATAAAAGCCACTGGGGATCATCTCTGCTACCACTAAGCCATTGGCCAAGTGGTACTCAAGATGCTTCTGTTTGGCTACTATGCCTAAGGTCTCCAGTTCGAATCATGAGGGAGGAATATTAAATCTCTATAGGGCCTGGGGATAGTACTTTGCACCGGCCTAGAGAGTGGCCCAGATGAGCCCAGTACCCGAGTTAGGGGATGGGGGTGCACGAACTGTAACCCATTTAGTGGCGTATGGTCCGATAAAAAGGAAAATTTTTTATGAACCCGTGATGCTCCCGACAATGGACCAGAACCCTACTGATCCCACTCACTGGGGATGCACTTAACTGGGCCACTAACTGGGCCGAGTTCAAGCACTTCTCCCCTTTGTTTTCATTCATTACAAACTCAATATCCTCAAAGCTCTGGTGCTATTACCTCCCTCGGAGTCCTCCCAATGTGTCCTCAAACCTAAAAGGACCCAAACATCATGTTTTAGGAGTTACTATACAAGGTAAGAGAATCAACCACCCTTATCTTTTCTTAAATATTTCATTTATGTTTTCTCTTTTATTTTCAATTGGATTATGTGGGGATATTTCATTCTATATTCCCCGGACTTTCCATATTCTGTAAGAGTGTTGAGATACCCCCTTTCTCTCATCAAACTATTTTATTAGATTTTACGTGATGTTGTTAGGCTGCCGAATTCTTGTAAGAGATTTCTCAATTTTTCTCTTATTTTGTGTTCATTTCTTTTATACTTTATTCCTAATCTCCCTCATCCAAATACTATGATAATTCCAGTATCTTACATGAAATGGAAATATATTATGGTAATGGAATATTTCATCATCATATCTCTCTCTCCCCCTCCTCTTATACTAAGAATAAAAACACCATCCGAGAAAAAGGATATTCTATTAGTCGTATATCCATTTAGATAATTAGTTATCATACACAAAATGAGGGAATGTCTAGTACCAAACATTACGTTCCATGTCAATGCATCATTCCAATACCTAGGATGTAACTGTAATCGGAACCCATTTCGGAGAGCCTTTGTAACCGAACTCCATCCCAGTGATCCTCTTTAACTGGACTCCAACTCGAAGGGTTTGTTGTAACCAGACCCCAACCCGGAGGTCTTACTTTTACCAGTCCTCGACCCAAAAAATACTAGTCCAATACATTTCACATATTTTTAATAATACTATGTGTCCAAAGTGTCCCATACCACCTTTAATACTTATATTATCAATTCATTATCATAAGTGATAAATAATAATTTGTTCAATTTATCACTTAAATTAATAACTATACAACTCTTCCATAAACTTTCAATGCATTAGATTTCATGTTTATAACTTCGAATACGTATTATTCATTCTCAATTTATGTTCTAATAATTTGAAATGACACTGGACAAAATCATAATATGTCAGTTATTATTTAAATAATAATTTTCCCAACGACATGCATAAACTAGTAAACATTTTTTCCACATGTGATATATATTTAAAACATACATGTAATGAATGGATGGGGATACCACATAAAACGATAGATCCTTAATTTTAAAAAACATTGATTCATGGAAATGAATATTTATAGTTTAAAAGGAATATTTTTAAATTAAGACAGATATCATTTGTATACAAGCATGAGCCGATAAATGGTCATGTCTTAATAAATGGTTATACCTTATGTTTCATAGAATATATGGTCAACTGGTTTTTGTTGTGAAACATTTTTTCAATGTAATGCATAAATTCATGAGAAATTAATTAAGAATATCAACAACATACTTTAAACACTGATGTTTGTTTTAGGCCAGCCTATTTTGGATTATGGTTCAAACATATAGGTGCATACATATAACCATATATGTATATACATAAAATATGTATATGTAGAAACCTTAAATTAAATATTATGAAAACTAAAATTGAAAACACACACACACATATATATATATTAACATCTTCCAAGAAATTTAATTTTATTAATAACCACAAACCCTTAGCATCCTAAAAGTAATTCACATTTTATGTAAATGAACTTTCTTACCAATACCAGAATATACAGATTGCATAAAGTAATAAATAAATTTCCCTTACATTTTAGAAAAACATCATTGTAAATCAACACTTGATAGAATTAAAACTGGGTGGATTAAAACTATATGGGTGTATGTCTAATAAATATACCAATCCATTCGAACCCAAAACATTATTCGCATCCAAGTCTTTATTTAAAGATTTCAAATCATATTTAATAACAAAATATAGAAATAGGTTGACATATGTGTGTATGTCTGAATATACACTAAGTGTATATTCATTTTTTCATAATTAAAAACCATATTAAACGAATACAAATAAAATTATCGCCCTTGGAAATATTATAACATAGAAACTTTTAACTTTTGAAAAAACTAGATTCACCTTAGAGATGATATATATATATATATATAACTATATATAAATATAATTAAGTGTTTGGTTTTTGCATTACACAACCAAACAAGTACTACTCGCGTCGGTTAAACAATCATAAACAACATTTATAAATCCAGTGTAGGTTTAGGATGGAAAACCACATATATATATATGAACATATACATATTCATATATATAAAGTGTGTATATATGATTTTTCACAAGAAAGAGAAAGCATAAAAATAAAACCCTTAAAAAACCAGAATATAGAGTGTATAAGGAAATAAATAAATATCCCTTACATATTAAAACATCATTGCAAATAGACACTAGGTAGAAAGGGAATCTCATCACTAAGTACATTGGACACTATGAAATCCTTGATCGCATAGGATCAGTGGCCTATCAGCTTTCACTTACTCCAAATCTAGCACTAGTTCATGTTGTCTTCTATGTATCCCTCTTGAAAAAGTACATACATGTCCCTTCACTTGTAATAAATCAAGAGGTGGTACAATTGGAACATGACCTCTATTATGAGGAGAATACGTTGGAGTTCTTGGATCATAGATACACGGTTCTACGCAACAAGACTACTCACCTTGTTAAGGTGTTGTGGGGGAACCACAAACATGAGGAAGCCACGTGGGAACCAGAGGAGTCTATGAGGCAGAAGTACCGACACCTTTTCTCTTCTTAGGCCATGAGTTAGAATTTCGGGGATGAAATTTCTTAAGGGGGGAAGAATGTAACGACCCGAACTTTTTAATAATATTTATTCCCTAAATTTTTGAATTTAAACTTTCTAAATAAATATAGGATGAATTTATAGAAGTACCATATTATTGATTAATTTAGGAAAAAAATGAGTGTTTTAAAATATTTTTGTATTCATTAAATAATTAATAATGTGAATTAATATTCAAAAAATGCTCTTCTATGGTTATGTTCAGCAGGAAATTTAGATTCTAATAAGATCAACGTAATTTTTTCTGAATAGTAAAGTACGAATTGTAACATACCTGTATGAATATTAATGCACAGTAATGCATAGTAAATCGACCAAAAAATTGAAACATCACCCATGAATGTATAAATACATTTTAGAAATATTAAATGTGAAAAAAACAATAACGGTTTATGTTTTGGTATTTTTGTATGTTATAGTTATTTTATTTACAATTTTATAATTAATTTAATAATTTAAAATCGAAAGTTATTTTCATAAAATTTAATCATAAATTTTTACTTTGTTGTCTTATGGTTATACAATAATTTTATGGGACCTTGATTACATTCTTAAGGTGTTACAAAATCACTTATAGTTTTAAAGTTGTATTTTTGGAATGAATAGTGATTATATTTAAAAATTAATTTAATAATATTTAAAAAATTATTTTCATAAAATGGAGTTCATTTTTGAATTCAGAGAATTGATATTAGTTTAGAGTAAATTTTTTGGATTTTTCTAAAACTGTTGATTTTTGGTGAATAGTAAAAATATCGTTTTGAGTTTTAGGTGTTTAATGGCATAATTGATGATGTAATCATGATATAAATAATATGGTCGAATTTTTAATAGTAATATATGTTATAATGTGTCCCAAGTGGCCAATAAAATTGGTAAATACTGTGGGTAAGTCCATGGTTTTTCAAATACCCCCGATGAGGTGTCCCATGGAAATTAATAATTTATTCTCCCATGTTTCCTATAAATACCAAGCCATTCCCCCATTCTTTTCATTCCAAAATCCTCCTCAACGAAGCTCTGGTATTTTTACCTCCCAAAAATTCCTCCCAAGTTTCCCTCAAGCCTCCGAAGGTTCTGACGAGCAAGCTTTCAAAGTTACTCTTTAAGGTAAGGGAACCTTTCACCCCCCCTCTTTTAGGTAATGTCTTCTATTATGTTATGTCTTATAGTTCCATTTTATTATGTGGTGGATTTTTCTTCTATATCTTTATTACTATCCATTTCATATCCAAATAAAACCTCATGTATAGTAATAACTAATAATGAATAAATAGAATTCTTATTAACTGGATGTCATGTATCGGGAACATGATACCTTAATAGTGTTAAATCGGTTTAGTTATATGGGTACTAACCCGTCTGATTTTTGGAAACATACACAAAGGGTTTTTCGCCAACTGATTTGTCTTATGAGACCTGCAATACATCAAGGGGTTATAGTGGGACCCACCTACCACTTCATGTCCCAAGAATTCTTTATACATTGATTAAATACAATAGCAATATGCCTTTTCAATATCCGTATAGAGTATAGTATACAGATTCATCAATATTTCCATAGTTAAAATAACATTCCAAATAAACACCATATGTAAAATGGTACACGGTTTAGACAAAAAACATATCCATGATATGAGATTATGGATATTTAATATAAATATAATTTCAAATGAAAAGTGATCTCAAATGGGTATTTGGTACACCACATAAGGATTATTAGGTGCACAACACAATGTTAGTCAGAACAAAATAGTATTTGAGACAAAGTATCTTACCACAATTTAATTGGTCTAATCCTATGACAAGAACATAATAAACCTCAAATGAGTCATTTAATAACATGAATATAAAGATAACTATGTTATTATATATCAAATAGAAGTACACATATATTTATTGTGACTAACTTGGTATTGTGCACCTAATAATCCTTATGTGTTGTACCTACTGCCCATTTGAGATCACTTTTAATTTTAAAATATATTTATATTACATATCCATAATCTAATATAATGGAAATGTTTTTTATCTAAACCATATACCATTTTACATACAATGTTTATTTGGAAAGTTATTTAAATTTTGGAAATATTGATGAATCTGTATGCTCTACTCTATACGAATATTAAAAAGGTATATTTCTCATGTATTGAATCATTTTATAAATAATGATTTGGACATGAAGTGGTGTGTGGGTCCCTCTGAAACAGTTGATTTTTTGGTGAATGGTAAAAATATAGTTTTTAGTTTCGGGTGTTTATTGACATCACTGATGATGTAATCACGTTGTGATAAATCAAGTCGACTTTTGAATAGTAAGATATTTTATAAGGTGTCCCAAGTGGCCAAACAATAATCCAATACCATGGTAAAGCCCATGGTTTTTCAAATACCACCGATGAGGCATCCCTTGGAAATTAATTAAATATTCCCTCTTTTTTCTATAAATAACATGTCATTCCCTCATTCATTTCATTCCAAAATCATGGTCAACAAATTTATAGTCTATTTACCTTACATAGAGTCCTCCCAAGGTTCCCTCAATCCTCCCAAGGTCCCAATCTTCATGCTATCAATGTCACTCTTCAAGGTAAGGGAACCTTTCACCCTCCTCTTTTAATTCATGACATCATTTATGTTATGTCTTATAGTTCCATTTTATTATGCAGGGGATTATTATTCTATATCTTTACTAATATCTATTTAATGTCCAAATTATTAGAGACCCTTTCCTCCCTCTTGAAATGATTATATGAATTTTTAAGTGATGTTGTTAGGCTATTGAATTTTTTGGTAAAATAAATCGCACCTTCTCTTTCCTTTCAAGTTTCCTTTTCATGTGTTATGACATTCAAATATTCATACCATGTTCTTATATCCATGTTATTATTCCTTTATACTATTTTATAAATATTTTATCAGTGGTTTACCCTTGTCCCCTCACTTTTTAATGTTTTATAAAAGAATTTTATGTAGCCATTATGCTGCAAAATTTTCATATCAAAATTTCTCTTTCGTTCACTCATGAAATTCTATTGTTTATTTATGTGAATACCCAAATCTATTTAATTTCTATGGGTGTCCATAAATACAAAAAAATGATATATTTTATTTTGGAATTGACATTCATATAACCCTCACACCCTTTCCATGGGTTATAAATGACCTAATGATATTATCTTTAACAACTTTTAAAATGTCATGATCTTGAAATTAAACCCATTTATTTTATTCTCCATGGGTTATTTATGAAATGTTTTATTATGATATATGTGGATCACATGAAAATAAAGACATATTAAAGGTTCTCTCTGATAGCGCTCTAATGCATTGGGTAAAGAATTTAATGTTCATAGATGACATGTTTCACGATACCTTGGTGAATAACCTTGGTAATTTTTTTGACATATTGAGGATTAACCATGGTGATATGTTCATTAATGTATAAATGGAAGGTTGTAGCCACATATTCAAATTATTATTCATTTTATTTTCATTATTATATTTCTATGCTTCCATTGCTCACGTCTTTATGTCTTCTTTTTATCAAGTTCTTATTGATATCACAAGTAAACTGATTCCAATATATCATTTCTGTGAATTTATGAACACCCATAGAAACCAAATAAGTCTAATTATTAACATAAATAAAAAAGAGAATTTTATGAGAGAAAGAGAGAGAAATTTTGAGACAGAATTTCTGCAGCATAATGGCCACATAACATACTTTTAGAAAACATTAAAAGGAAGGGGTACAAGGGTAACCCGCTCATTAATAATTCATAATATAGTATAATGGAAGAATAACATAGAGATGAGGACATGGTATGGATATTTTTAATGTCATTCCACATGAAAAAGAAACTTGAAGAGAAAGAGAATATGCGATTTAAAAAAAATCAACAGCCTAACAGTGTCACTTAAAAATTCATAAAATCAATTGATAAGAGTGGAAAGGTTCTCTCATCCTTTGGACATGAAATATTTAGTAGTAAACATATAAAATAAAAATAACCCACATAATAAAATGGAACTATAAGACATAACATAAAGTAATTCATGACTTAAAAGTGGAGGGTGAAAGGATCCCTTACCTTGAAGAGTAACTTCAAAAGCTTGATGGTCGGGACCTTGGTAGGCTTGAGGGCACCTTGGGAGGACTCCTTGGGAGGTAAGGAGACCGGAACTAAGTTGAGGAGTATTTTGGAATGAAATTAATGAGGAAATGTCTTGGTATATATATATATGTATATATTTGTGTAAAATTATATCTTCATAGTCTGAATTACACTTATGATATGTCTGCGTGGTTTAAATAATCTTCCCCTCTAATATTATGGTTGCAAGGGTTTCATGTTTTCAAACTACAGACATAAATGTGTGCATGTATATGTGTATATATATATATACATATAAATATATATGTACAAATATACATTTATACAAATATGAACATATTAAGTGCTACCAAACTAGTTTTTAAATATTTATGTATGGATACTTTTCTATATTCACCTTGTTTACGTAATTGCATGTGATAACTATTATTATTTTATGTGTAGTTAAGTTTGAAGTTATTATTTCATGTGTGAAATCACATCTGAATCTCTTAGCATGTCATGCATGAATAGGTATGGCCATCTTCTAGCTCATGTGAAAAATTTCAAGAATTATGAAATCTTGCATGAACTTAATCCCATGTTTCATGAAATTACAGTTTTCCAATAAAAGTTTGTTTTTTCAAGTACGGTATTCTCCCTAAAATGATTTTAAAATATTTTGAGGAAATGGTGATGATATGAGGAATATTTTTTTCTTTAAAAGAAAATAATATTATATAAGTATTTTGGATATGATTTTGGGTAAGAAATAAGAAAGGTAATTCTATGGGAAAATGTTTTCAAAATTGGAACTGGTGAGTTTCATGACGTTTTGGGGAGTGAACCCATAAGTCTTAGTAATGACTAGTTGCCATATGTATGGATTTTAAAAATTGTCAGGCATGACTTACTTTATTTTATGTATTATAGTTACATTTTATTATTTGGGGGCTTGTTATTAAATATATTTACTACTTTTAATTTCATGTCTGAATGATGAGATACCATTTCCACTCTCATCAATTGATTTTATGAATTTTTAAGTGATTCCATTAGGCTACCAAATTTTTGTAAAAGAAATCGCATCTTCTATTTTTCTTTGAGTTTCACATTCATATGGTATTTCCTTCAAATATCCATACCATGATATTATTTCCTTTTATCTTATACCCATAATGTATTATTATTTATTTATGAGTGGGTGACTCTTGTCCCCTCTATTTTCAATGTTTTCTAAAACCATGTTATATATCCTTTTTGCTGCCGAATTTTCGTCTCAAAATCTCTTTGTTTTTACTCAAGAAATTATCTTTTATTACTTTTGTGAATACCCAATTATATTTTAATTTACATGGGTATTCATAAATACATAAAATTGATATATTTGATTCTGTAATTGACATACATATAACCCTAACTCCCTTTCCATGGGTTATAAATGACATAGTGATCTTATTTTTAAGTACTTTTTATACGTCACAATTTTCACATGAAACCCATTTCTCTTATTCTTTTTGGGTAATTTAGTAAATGTTATATTATTATATATGTAGAACACATGAAAATAAAGACATGTTAAGGGTGTTACATTATAGCCCTCCAATTCATTGGGTAAATAATTTAATCTCTATATATGACAAGTTTCAAGATACCTTAGTGAATAACCTAGGTAAATTTTTTGACACCTTGGGGATGGACCTTGGAGATATGTTCATGAATTTATAAATTAAATATTGTAGACACATATTCATGTTATGGTTAGAGTTCTTTTCATTATGAAATGACTCTACTTCCATTTCTCATGTCTTTGTGTTTTTATCAAGTTCTTATTGATTTCACAAGTAAAATGATTCCCTTGTTTTCCTTACAGGGACATTGCTCACCCTTTCCTTTGATGTATGTATCTAGGTTATGAGATGTTCTTATTGTACTTATAATGAACCTATTATGAATAATTAAAAGTGTATTTCAATGATACATTTCATAAATAACCCATAAAGAACAAAATAAATGGGTTTCATTTCAAAATTGTGACATTTTAAAAGTTCTAAAAAAGATTGTTTTGTCATTTATAACCCTTGGAAAGGGAGTGAGGGTTATATGTATGTCAATTCAAGAATAAAATATATAATTTTTTTATTTTTGAACACCCATATAAATGAAATAGTTATGGTTATTCACATAAATAAACAAGATAATTTCAAGAGAGAAAGAGGGAGAAATTTTGAGATGAAAATTCTGCAGCATAACAGCTACATAACATCCTTTTATAAAACAATAATAAGGGAGGGTATGAGGGTAACCCACTCATAAATAATTTATAATAAAATATAAATGAATAATAACATTGATATAATAACATGTTATGGATATTTTAGTGACATACCACATGAAAAGGAAACTTGAAAAGAAAGAGAAGATGTTATTTCCTTTAAAAAATCGGCAGCCTGACGACATCACTTAAAAATTCATAAAATCAATTGATGAGAGATGAAAGGGTATATAATCATTTGGAAATGAAATAAAAATCATTAAAGATATAGAATAACAATAAGCCAAATAATAAAATGGAACTATAAGACATAATATAAGAGAAGTCCTGACATAAAAGAGGTGGGTGAAAGGTTCCCTTACCTTGAAGAGTAACTTTGAAAGCTTGAAGGTCAAAACCTTCAGAGACTTGAGGAAACATTCGGAGGACTCCTTGGGAGTTAGAAAGACCAGAGTTTCATTATTTTGGTTTTTTGAATTAAAATAATGAGGTAATGTCTTGGTATTTATGATTAAATTTTAATTCTGTGTATTTTTTTTACTGGGCCTTCTTCACTTTTTTCCTTATTATGTTCCCTTCTGCAGCATAATGGCTATATAACATGGTTTTAAAAAAATAATAAAAATAGAGGAGACAGAAGTATTCCATTAATAAATGAATCATTTTAAGTATAGTTATATAATAAAAATAAATAATATCATGGCGTAGTTATTTGAATGAAATACCACATGGAAAGTAAATTTTAAAGAAAGTAGAAAATGTGATATCTTTGACGAAAAATTCGGCAGCCTAACGACGTCACTTAAAAATTAAAAATATCAATTGATGAGAGAGGAAAGGGTATATCATCATTTGGACATGAAATATTCATTATTAAAGAAATAGAATAATAATCCCCCACATAATAAAAAGGAACTACAAAACATATCATAAAAAAAGTCATGACTTAAAAGAAGAGGGTGAAAGGTTTCCTTACCTTGAAGAGTAACTACGAAAGATTGAAGGTTAGAACCTTGTGAGGATTAAGGGATCCTTGGGAGGACTCCTTGGTAGGTTAAATACTGGAACTTCATTGGGGAGGATTTAGTAATGAAAGGAATGAGGGAATGGCATGGTATATATAGGAAAAGTGAAGGAATAAATTATTAATTTCTAAGGGACACCTCATCGGTGGTATTCGCAAAATCATGGGCATTCCCATGGTATTTGCAGATTTTATTTGCCACATTGGACACCTCATAACATATCTTACTATTCACAACTCGACCAGATTATTTACATCCTGATTACATCATCAACGATGTCATTAAACACCAGAAACTCAAAAATGTATTTTTACTATTCATTGAAAGATCAACTATTTTAGAAAAATACCAAAACATCACTATAACCTAATATCAATGCTCTGAATTAAAAAATGAACGTTATTTATATAAATAATTTTTCGAATATTATTAATTTAATTTTTAAATAAAATCATTATTTATTCCAAAACTACAACTTTAAAACTATAACTCATTTTGTAACACCTTAATAAAGTAATCAAGTTCCCATAAAATTAACATATAACCATAAGACAATAAACTAAAAATTTATGATGAAATTTTATGAAAATAAATTTCCATTTAAAATTATTAAATTAATTATAATATTGTAAATAAAATATTTAGGACTTACAAAAATACCAAAACATAAACTATGATCATTTTTTCACTTTTTAAGGGAACATCCACTTATTGTATTTTTCATGGTGTGCAGCAAGGAATGTTCTAGTAACAATTTAGGATTACATCATTAGTTCTCATATCCAATCTTTTTAAAAATATTTGTTTGTTATTTTATTTTATACTCAACATGTCTATATCCTTTAATTAATGAAGTGAGTATAATTAAATGAGACTGTTGGGTTTTGACTCTTATATGGCCATTGGTCAATATGACTATTGGAAACTAAATTCTTAATGTTACAATTATTGTTTATAAATTCAAATTATATTGGTTAATTAATATAGAAAGAAGAGTCGTTGGCATCATCTAGTAGACTCGATCCATATGAAGCCCATTTGTTATAGCTTGGGAAGGAGGTAGCATCACTAGGATTTGATCTAGAACAAACCCAAGACGAACTTCAACATGTGAAGCTTAAATGGAATCTCCTAAGGGAGAAGTTCAAGCTTATATAAATCACCACTCAAGCAATGTTTCTTGAGCCACCCAAAGATTCTATCACCATAGAACACCTTACAATTAGGTCTTATGTAGGAGTTATAAGGGCTATGTAACAAAGCCTTAGTTACTTTCTGTAATCCATTTGTATGAGACGCATTTCATAATGAAAAGAACTTGAACCATAACATGAATATGTGGCTACAACATTTAATTTATACATTCGTGAACATATGATCAAGGATCATCCCCAAGGTGTCATAAAAATTACCAAGGTTATTCACCAAGGTATCGATAAATTTTTCATCTTTAGAGATTAAATTCTTTACCCAATTCATCGGAGCGCTATCAGGGAGAACCCTTAATATTTATTTATTTTCTTGTGAGATACATAGATCATAATCAAAAATTTCATAAATAACTCATTGAGAATAAAATAATTGGGTTTCATTTCAAAATCATGACGTTTTAAAATTTCTTAAAAAAATAAGATCATTATATCATTTATAACACATAGAAATAGAGTGTGGGTAATATATATGTAAATTAAAGAACCAAATATATCATTTTTTATGTATTTATGAACTCCAATAAAAATAAATAGGTCTATGTATTCACATAAATAAAATAAGATAATTTCTTAAGAGAAAGAGTGGAATTTTGGGATGAAAATTCTGCAGCATAATGGCTATATAACGTCCTATTAGAAAACATTAAAAAGAGAAGGTACAAGGGTAACCCGCTAATAAATAACTTATAACATAGTATAAAGGAATAATAACCTAGAGATAAGAACATGTTATTGATATTTTGAATTTCATACCACATGAAAAGGAAACTTGAAAGGAAAGAGAAGATGTGATTTCAAAAAATTCAGCAGCCTAACGGTGTCACCTAAAAATTCATAAAATAAATTGATGATAGAAGAATGGGTCTCTCATCATTTGTACATGAAATATATAGTAGTAAATATATATAATAACAAGCGACCGCATAATAAAATTGAACTATAAGACATTACATAGAGGAAGTAACAAGCTATATATATATGGTTTTAGAAAACATTGAAAAGAGAGGGGAAAAGAGAAACCCACCCATAAATAACTCATAATACAGTATTGGTATAGAATAAAAATAAATAATATCATGGTATGGATATTTGAAGAAAATACTATACAAAAATAAAACTCGAAGGAAAATAGAAGATGCGATTTTTTTTAGGAAAATTCGGCAGCCAAATGACATCACTTAAAAATTCAGAAAATCAATTGATGAGAGTGGAAAGGGTATTTCATCATTTGGAAATGAAATTTATAGTATTAAAGATATATAATAAAATTCCACTATATAATAAAATTCAACTATAAGACATAACATAAAGGAAGTCATGACTAAAAAAAGAAAGGTGAAAAGTTCCCTTACCTTGAAGAGAAACTCTAAAAGCATGAAGGTTGGGACCTTGGGAGGCTTCAGGGAACCATTTGATAACACCTTGGGAGGTAAAAATACATGAAATTTTTTGAGGGGGATTTTGGAATAAAATAAATGAGGGAGTTATTCAGTATTTATAGGAAAAGTGAGGGAATAAATTATTAATTTCTAAGGGACACCTCATCGGTGGTATTGAAGAAACCATGGGTTTTCCCATGGTATTTTCCAATGGTATTTGCCACTTGGGACACATCATAGAATATAATTCTATTTAAATATCTTATATAATGATTAAATAATGATTAAATCATCAATGATGTCATTAAACACTCGAAACTCAAAACTATATTTTTATTATTCACTGAAAAATCAATTATTTCAGAAAAATCCCAAAAATTCATTCTAACCTAATATAAATTGTATGAATTCAAAAATGAACTCTATTTTATTAAAATATTTTTCTAAATATTTTTATTTTTATTTTTAAATAAAATCATTTTTATTCCAAAAATATAACTTTAAAACAATAACTCATTTTTGAAACACCTTAAGAAAGTAGTAAAGGTCCCATAAAATTATTGTATAACCCTAAGACAATAAATTAACAATTTATGATTAAATTTTATGAAAATACATTTTAATTTTAAATTATTAAATTTCTTATAAAATTGTAAATAAAATATTTATGACATTCAAAAATTCCAAAACTTAAACAATGATCATTTTTTCACTTTTAAGATATCTAAAATATATATATACATTCATGGGTAATTTTACCTCCCAAGGAAAAGTGAGAAGAAGGCTTAATAAGTAATATCAATTCATGTTTCTGTAACATTATGATGCACGATTTTTTCATAGAGAAGAAAAATACCAGTAGTATGTATCTTCAGAGACAACCGATAAAATTGGAACAACACTATAAAATAGTTATGCCTTACTAAGTAGTAGTTTCCTTAAATTTTTAGTTGGATGATGCATCACGCCTTATGTCTCTCCCAATGGAGATAGTAGAAACTATAGTGGTAAATTCATGTTCAGGGGACTACAAAACATTTGAAAACCTTAGGTTTTCTTCTAAACAACTACATCAGTTGTCAAACAACCAAAACATTCTTTATATTTACCCAGGAAGCAATATAGTCTATTATGGTATTGCATTTTCACAATTGTCATTTTATAGGAAAAGAGGAATGTATCATGAATCTCTTTTTCTATGTTTCACTTTGGATCATAACTACCGATCTTTGGGTAAATTTCTAAAAGTTTCTTTAGATGGTGACCATCGAACGGAGTGCCTATTTCAGGTCCTGAGTTTTAGTATGTATGGGGAACTCTATGACATCAATATATTCAAGAATGACATGATGTTTGGGACTTATAGGGATTTAGTCTACTCTAAACTTTCCAACCTCCACACTTCTCATGTCTCTCTATGGAAGGTCAAGTGCTTTAGGCACAGGTTCATCCATAGAAGTTCAAAATGTGTGTGGGCCAAGGAAATCGAGGAGATGAATACTACCATAGGGATCCACCTGATTTTGTTAGCACCCTATCATCTGTGGTGTTTTAGATAAAGGGACCTCATGAGTAACGTGTGTTCGGTGTTGTTTTGGTTGTGTATGATCATTTTCGAACTGCGAGGTGAAATTCTTTGTAGGGGGAATAATGTAACACCTCAAGCTTTTTCATGTGTAATGATGAAAAATTTATGTTTTATTTATTTTACTAACCAGTATGGTTTTCAAAGTAAATATTATCTCACTTTGTTCAAATAATAATTTAAAATAACTATTTTTTTATTATACAAAATCTATTCTTATCGAATAATTATTTAATAGACTATTTTAAATAATAATTATACAAATATAACTAATTAGTTGGTTATCTTCCGAAATGTGAAATATATATATATAAATATATGTATGTATGTATTTATATTGGATTTCAATTATACGAAAATACTATTTTAAAATTATAATTTTATATTGTGGTTATATAAGACATTGAAAATTGTTATTTTAACATATTTTAATGTCATGATTATTGCGCTATTTTTCTATGTAGATGGTTATTTAAACTATTATATGAAAAATTATTTGGGTTTTCTATATATTTAAAAATATGAAAATTATTATATTATAAATTTGATTAAAGTCTCATAACAACATTAACATATTGAATATATAATAAAAATATTTTAATAGAATAATTGTGCAGAAATGAAATTATCTTTTTCTGAAAAATTATTGTTATCTTATATGTGTAATATTAAAAAATCTCTAAGGTTTCAAAATTAAATATTATGAAAATAATAATAAATATTATAATACATTTCCAATTATCAACTTACTTTATGACATTATAAGTATGTAATATGAAATATATATATATATATATATATATATGAGAATTTAGTAATAGTAACTTTTATGTTTTAAAAGTATTGATAAAATAATCATAATAGATAAATACATTTATTGGACTTTTGACTTTTTTAATATTATGATATTTTATTAAATAAATAATGATAAACTTATAATAATAATAGTGGATAAAATATGTTAAAAATAAGAAGATATTCTCGTAATCGGGTTTTGGGGGAGTCCGTATTTGAGGGTGTCGTGTCGCGCATGGGGGAAGCTCCAAGAAGGTCCAGCAGAGTTTGTGGAGAGGAGTCAGTCGAAGTACCCATGTCATGTCGACGGGGAGGTCCTCGTGGGAGTCTCAGCCTCGGTTTTATGGGGCGCTAACCAGGTTCAGTCGAGTCGAGGCACTGATGAGACCGGAGCTGCTGAGTCAGGTTTTGTCCGGTTTTGGAACTGGTTCAAGTTAGGGTTCCTTTTTAGGTTTTCTCCCATCTATATTGAGGTATGTTTTTAATCTTTAGATCTATGAGAACTATGAGTGGTTGCACAAATCTGTTCTAGGTCAGGTTATGCATGTCTTTTTCCCTCTTTGTCAATCATGCAGACCGTGGATTCAATTAGTGATCATTTTAAATTATTTATGTGTTCCATCATTTTAGATTTGTCAATTTTCTATTAGAATATGAACGGATTGGTTTCATTTTTGACCACTTGTGTGGTTGTGGTGGTCTTCTTCCTATTGCACTTAAAATTTATATTGGCGATGAACTGTTGTAATGGTTGTTTATTTTTTGATTTTCTTCTATCAGTTTTACTATCACAATTATATGGCTATTTATTTTTGGACAAAATGTCATATTCTATTGACCTTTTGGATTATAAAAAGAATGAAATTGAAATTATTTTGTGGATTCTAATATCAACTATAATATATAAACCAGATGCTGAATAATAATGATTTCATAAATTTTATTTTAACTCTAAAGGGATTTAAGACTTTAAATAGGGGGTTTGGGATTATGTGGGGCATATTGCTTTTAGGTTTTGAGTATTTTACCTTCTTGATTTCTATGTTACTTTCTCATGTGCCCCTACTTGGTGTACACAAGCATCAAAATCTATCAAGTTAAGGGTTTATTATTTGTCTCAAACATTTATTTACATTACAATTTAATGTTTTGTAAGGGTTATTTTAATTTATAATTATTTTTGGTTATACACTTATGATCCTCAAAATTGGTGTTTTAAAACTTATATAAAATTGTGAAACCTATTTTCATAAGGGTTATTTTAATTTATAATTATTTTTTATACACTTATGATCCTCAAAACAAGTTTTTTAAAAATTATATAGAGTTGCGAAACCCGTTTGCATACGGGAATATTTTTGTGTAAGGGTTCATTATAATTTTTCTTTCTTTCGCAAACTCGAATATACACATTTTATATGAGGGTATATAAATTATACACATACCCATAGTGTTTTAATCCACCGAGTTTTTAATTCTACTAAGTTTTGATTTGCAATGGTGTTTTAAGATGTAGGTGAAATTTATTTATTTCATTATACTCTCTATTTTCTGGTTCGTGTAAGGGTTTTCGTTTTATGCTTTTTATTTCTTGTGAAAAAACATATATACATGCTTTATATATATATATATGAATATATATATATGTTCATACACACACATGATCATAAACACACACACACACACAAACACACACACACACACACATATATATATTTGGTTTTTCATCCTAAACCTATTTTGAATTTCTAAATGTTTTTTAACAATTTTTAGCTGACGCGAGAAGTACTTGTTTGGTTGTAAAATGAAAAACCCATACACTTATTTATATTTATGGTTTATATATATATCATCTCTATGGTGAATCTAGGTTTTTCAATGGCTTAAAGTTTGTATGTATTAATATTTCTAAGGTCGATAATTATATTAGGGTTTATTTAATAAGGTTTTTAATTATGCAAAACTAAATATACGCTTCGTGTATATTTGGACATATATATAGAATTCAATCTATTTCTATTTTATGTTATTAAAGATATTTTAAAATCTTTAAATAAAGACTTGGATGCGAATAAAGTTTTGGGTTCAATTGAATTTGTATTATTATGAAAAACATTAGTTTTTATGTATGTATGTCCATGAATAAGTTCATTAAACCTAACAAGAGTTTTGGTGTTAAATCCGGTGATATTAACAATAAAACAATGACATGGAGTATTCATTAATTGTAATTGGGTGTGACTTGTACATATTATATATATATAAATGTTTATATGTATGCACCTATAAGATTCAACCATAACTGAAATTAAATTGGCCTAAAACAAACTTCGGTTGTTTAATTATGTTCATGATATGCTTAATTAAATTACAATGAATGCATTCATTACATAAAACAATTGTTGCACTTCAAATCAATCAGCCTTATATGCTATGGAGCATATGGCATGGCCATTCTTTAAGACATGACCATTTATCATTTCATGCTTCTCTATAAATGACATCTAACTTAATTTAAAATTTTTCATTTTAAAATATAAATATGCATTTCTATGAATTAAGTATTTTTAAATTTAAGGAACTATCATTTTATGTGGTAACCCCATCTATTCATTACTTGTGTGTTATAAACTAATATAACATACGAAAAGAATGTTTACTAGTTTATGCATGTCATTGGAAAAATTATTATTTAAATAAAAAATGACATGTTATGATTTATTCCAATTTAATTTCCATTTATCAGCACATGAATTGAGCATGAATAATACCTATCCGAAGTTATAAACATGCAATATAATGCATTTAAAGTTTATGGAAGAGTTTTAAAGTTATTAATTTATGTGATAAATCGAAAAAATTATTATCTATCACTTATGATAATGAATTAAGTGTTTAATTATTCAAGGTGGTATGGAACACCCCAAACAATGAACATGAAATATATTATTTGGAGTGGTATGGGACACCCCAAATAAAATACATGGAATTTGGTTTTCAAAGTGGTATAGGACACTTTGGATACATGTACTTATTAAACATATGATGAATGTGTTGTAGTAGTATGTTTCGGGTTGGGGACTGGTAAAAGTAAGCCCTCCTGGTTGGGGTCCAGTTACAGAAGTCCATCCGGGTTGGAGTCCGGTTACAGAGGCTCTTCGGGGTGGAGTCTGGTTACAAAGTCTCTCTGTGATGGAGTCCTGTTACCGAGGCTCTCTGTGTATGGGTCTACTTAGAGTTAGCCCCGAGGTCATGGAACGAGGCCTTGACACAAAAATTAAAGTCTGGTATTATAAATTCCCTCATTATGTGTATGATAATTAATTATCCAAATGGATATTTAACTAGTAGAATATCCATGGTTAAGATCCAGTACTTATGAGTATCAGAAAAGTAAAAGCTTATGGCATGACATATGTTTAATGCTCGGTGATTTAGTATTCGATGTATGAAATTGAATTTATTACCCTTACAAACAACTCTGATTACTCATCTCTCCTAGCTGTTTAATTTGTTCTTACATATTATTATGTCATATATTTTTATAATTTCTTTTATTTGTTACTCCAAATTACCATGCTTATAATTGAATCATGTATCCTTGTAACTCTGTTAGCATGTTTTTAATTGATCACTTTTATGATATGTTACATGTGATATAACTTTTATTTAAGTGAAATTTTTTATGGAATGTTTTAAAGAATTTTTTCAAAAGTTATATTGGTTTATTTTAAACCTTCTTATTGGGCATTTGTATGCTCACCCTACGTTTTTGAAATAAAATTTCCAGGTATCGGGTTTTAGCTAAAGAAGCATTTCAGAAGTAGCTGGTTTCCCAAAACATGAACCGGACTCGATCCTCTTCGTGGGACATGATGTTTAATTTATTAGTGCATGTTTTTGTAGAAAATTAGACATCTCAAAAATTGAATACTCTGACAAGGAGAAAAGAGTAATTAGATCCCAGTTAGTGTCCTTGTTTTGGGGACTTGTCATCTCTAGAGATTAAATTTTTTAACAAATGTAGTTGAGTGCTATCAGGGAACACCCTTAACATGTATTTACTTACATGTGATCTATATAGATCATAATCAGACATTTCATAAATAAACTATAGAGAACAAAATAATTGGGTTTCATTTCAAAATTGTGAAGTAATAAAATTTCTATAAAAAAGATCATTATGTCATTTATAACCCATGGAAAGGAAGTGAGAGTTATATGTATGTCAATTACCGAATAAAATATACCATTTCCTTGTATTTATGAACACCCATATAAATGAAATAGGTATGGGTATTCACATAAATAAAACAAGAGAATTTATTGAGTGAAAGAGAGAGAAGTTTTGAGATGAAAATTCCGCAGTATAACGGCCACATAATATCCTTTTAAAAACATTAAAAAGTGAGGTTAAAATGATAACCCACTCATAAATAACTCATAATATAGTATATATCCATAATAACATAGATATAAGAACATGGTATGGATATTTGAAAGACATTCCACATGAAAATGAAACACGAAAGGAAAGAGAATATTGGATTTCTTTAAAAAAATCGGTAACCTAAGGGCGTCACTTAAAAATTCAGAAAAGAAATTTATGAGAGAGGAAAGGGTGTCTCATCATTTAGACATGAAATGGAATGTACTAAAGATATACAATAACAATCCCCCACATAATAAAATTGGCCAATATAGAAAAAGTTTTACATGTTTTTTTAGTATATATATTTATTTATATTAATATAAAATAAAAACTAATATATATATATATTCATATATACATGTTAGATACATGATTTGTTAAATAAACAATGATTTTAATATGTTAATAAAATTACGAATTTAATTATTTATACAAAAACTAATTATATAAAACTTTTTACTAAAAAATAAAATGTTTAATAAAATATTAAAAATAGTGAAAATTCAAAACACAGAAAGATGATTTGATAACATCTAATAATGACTTGTAAGGAGAGAGAGAATCCTGAGAAAGAAATAAAAAAAAGAAATAATGATGAACTAAGATGATAATAGTGTGATAATAAAATTATAAAAAAAATCTTGTTAAAACAAATATATAAAATAAAATATATTATAATGATTGGTGGCGTGTCAAAAAAAATGGAGGAAGAGACCTATGTAATAAAATAAAGTGATTGGATAAAATAATATAAAGTGGTAATATAAAATAATAACAAAGGTAATATAATTGAGGAAAAAATTAGTCATGTTTTTTGTCTCTTTTGAAACAAAACTACATATGAACCGAACCAAATATTTCAAATTTCAGCTTGGTCGACAAGCCTCTAATTAATATATATGTAAAACTCATTATACATACCCCACGTAATCTATTTTGTCATTTGCACCTTTCCTTATTTTCTCTTGGTATGTCCGAGCATTAACAGACGATCTGCATTTAAGGTAAGGGAATTTTATTATTTTTATTTTTTAAAAAAAACATTTATATATATACAAGCTATATATATATGTTTGTGTAATACTATATCTTCCCTGTCCAAATTAAACATATGATAAATCTTCTTGTTTTAAATAATTTTCCCCTCAAATCTTATGGTTTCAAGGGTTTTATGTTTTCAAACTATATACAAACATGTATGTATGTATATGTATATATATATAAACATATATATGTACCCATATACATGCATAAAATTTGAACACATTAAGTGCTACCAAACTAGTTATTAAAGATTTATGTATGAATAATTTCCTATATTAACCTAGTTTACATAATTGCACGTGATAATTGTTATTATTTTATTTGTAGTTATAGTTCAAGTTGTTATTTCATGTGGGAAATCGCATCTGAATCTCTTAGCATGTCATGCATGAATAGTTATGGCCTTCATCTCGCACATGTGTGGCATTTTAAGCATTATGTAATCTTGCACGCACTTAAACCCAAGATTCATGAAATTACCGTTTTCAAATAAAAGTGTGTTTTTTCAAGTATGGGATTCTCCCTAAAATTGTTTTAAAACATTTTAAGGAAATGGTGATGATATGAGGATGACTGTTTTATTTAGAAGAAAATAGTATTATGTAAGTATTTTGGAAATGATTTTGGGTAAGAAATAAGAAAGGTAGGTCTATAGGAAAATGTTTTCAAAATTGGCACTGGTGAGTTTCATGACGTTATGGGGAGTGAACCCATAACTATTAGTGAATAATTGTGGCCGTATTTATGGATTTTAATAATGGTATTCCAAGTATTATTAATGACCTTTATAGACATAATAATGTTAATGCAGAATTGCTAACAGATTTCAAACATAATTATTTTCAGAAATTCCATTTTCCAATATATAGTCTAGTATTTGTGATAATCTATTTTAAATATATGTATTTATTTAAAGGTCCTATTTAAGAAATTTATCATTTGTTTAATTTATACATTCATCAACATATCACCAATGTTCATCCCCATGGTGTCATAAAAATTACCAAGGTTATTCTCCAAGGTATCGTGAATCTTTTCATCTCTAGAGAGTAATTATTTACCCAATGCATTAAAGCGCTATCAGGTTTCACACTTAATATGTATTTCTCTCATGTGATCAACATATATCATAATCAAAGATTTCATAAATAACCCATAAAGTATAAAATAAATGGGTTTCATTTCAAAATCATGACGTTTTAAATGTTCTTAAAAACTTGATCGTTACGCATTTATAACCCATGAAAAGGGAGTGAGGGTTAAATGTATGTAAATTCCAGAATAAAATATATAATTTTTTTCTATTTATTAACCCCCATAGAAATAAAATAGTTCTGTGTATTTACATAAATAAACAAGAGAATTTCATGAGAGAAAGAGAGAGATATTTTGAGATGAAAATTCTGCAGCATAACGGCTACATAACATCCTTTTAGAAAACATTTAAAAGAGAGGGTACAAGGGTAACACACTCATAAATAATTCATAATACAGTATACATGAATAATAACATGGAGATAAGAACATGGTATGGATATTTTAATGTCATGCCATATGAAAAGGAAACTTGAAAGGAAAGATAAAATGTTGTTCCTGGTCCGTTGGACCCGTGACACACCCAAAAATAGACTAGAACCCCGCAGAGCCCACTCACTAGGGATCACTCAACTGAGCCACTAACTAGGCCGAGTTCATGGATATCTCCTCTAGAAATCTGAGGATTTATTTCTCCTCCATTGAGAATAATAATCGGGGCTGACTTTCATTTAACAAACCGGGTAGCATCCTCAACTACCACAAGGCCAATGACTTAGTGGCACTAGAGATGCTCCCTGGTGGCTATTATGCCAGGCAGTCATGAGTTCGAATCTATGGGGTGGTGAGATTAAATCCCCTACTAGTAGGGGGACAGTTCTTGAACCCATAACAATTAGTGGCCTTATTTAGTGCATCCCTGGTGAGTGGGCTCTACGGGGTTCTGGTCTGTTGTCGGGAGCATCACGGGTCCAACAGTACTTCCTACCTTAAAACACATCTCAAGTCATTATTTTGAATAGTACCCAATAGTGGACATGTTATCACCATTGTAACTTAAATCCACATATCCATCCACCATTCAATTGTCACATAAAAATATTGGTATAATCACCAAAATAATTCATATAATCAATACAACACATAATAGACCATGTCATGATAATCAATCAGAATCATGATCACAACATCTTCCTGCATCAATATTAGCTCCCAACTAGTAGACCATCCAATTTATTATGAATTTCATCTTGAAATAATTATCATCAAATCACAGAGGCCATGAATTTAATTTCCATACCCAATTCCATTGAGTATATTCAACATCCCAAACCTAATTTAACTCCACCATTTTGGTAGATAAATACGCATCATCATACGGGATCATGATGAGTATATTCTCGTAACTAATTATCATCACAAAAATATTCTCCCATAGGATGTTGATCATATAGTTTACCAATAACTCAACCCTTGAGATAACCCAAGGGAAAAATTGTCCCATGTGATTGACTCACTTTCCCACCCTTAGTGGTATACCCTTTACATTTTATTCAAGCCCTAAATGTCCTTTATATAGACATTTTTCTCCTAATTCATGAATCCTCCCTCCTTGATTACCAATATTATCTATGGTTATTCAAGTATCATGTTATATGTCTCTCCCATAGCCATCCAAACTTAATTGAACCACACATTACTTCTTATAAGTAATCAAATGGATACTCTATCCTTTTCTTATGTTTTTCTATCCCTTGAGATTTCATTAACTATAAAACCCAATATCAACACCCAATGGGTCATAAAACAATTGAATGTATAATCGAATTCCTATTATATCATTGATTCATCTCTACTAGGTCAATAATATTCTCCCATTACAATGTTAATTCTATTTCTTAATGGCATGTTCAAACACACCTATATAACCCCAACTGTTTTCTAAAAAATCATGCACTTACATTTATGGAAGGTAATACTTGGGAACACTTGTTTAAATATGGATTTATTTCATTTATACTCATACTCTCTCCATCAAACCAAAATCATACCAATAATCAACCCCACTAATGGTATCATAAATTGATCATGGAGCCATATAATTTAATTATAAAATTTTATATTTAATACCATATTTAGATTCCAAATTATTCAATTAGGAATATTTATTCTAACTAACTAGGTAGAGTCCTGCCACTAAAAAATCATGCAACAGAGGGTGAAAATCCATTATCATGTAACCAAACCTATTAAGAGTAAAATAAATTAACTTTCACACCCAAAAAATTGTTAATAAAATCATTAATTGAGAAAAAACATAAATAATATATATAAATGACTTGCCTCTCAAAATACCACAAGAAAACATATTTGTTCCTCTTTTATCCACTTACTCTAGAGTCTTCACCTAAAATCATCATCATAAATGAAAATTTTCACCATGAAGTTTTGAAATTTTTTCTCAAATCCCATGATAAACTACCCAAAATAAAGGGAAGATTTTGAAGGATAAGACTGGAGGAAGGAAGGGAATAATGCCTATTTGTATCATTATATAAAAAATCTAATTTCTATAAATAGAAGGTAAAGGAGATAAATATAGAGGGAGAAAAGGTTGTATATCACCCTCTAAATTGAATAATAGACCCCACCCCCAACATAAGGTGGTTTAATAAAAATAATACCCAAAATACCAAACCACCCCTCTTAAAGTAGTATTCGTGAAGGTACACCAGAAATTTGGTTACATCTAAAAAAATATGTTTGGATTTAACCTAACATAAATTATCCATAAATTGATATTTGAGAGATCACCTTATAAAAATATTTCATAGGCTTTTATCTCAAATGAAAACTGACCCACCATATAACATGATCAAAGGGTGTTCACCATCCCCACATGCTGATAATTACTTTTTGGGAATCATGGAACATACCTTGGGAATTATTTGACCCACATGCAAAAAATAAATGATTTTAATATAGAAAGGAAATACTAAACATCAAAACAAAATATAAAAATAAATCCATAAATAAGTAAATGATGTAGGAAGATACAAATAAATCTATGGAATAGAATAAAACTGGACGAATTGGTTGATACAAACCCCCTAACCCAACATTAAACTAAAAACTACTCCAATAATCCTTTACATAGCCCACATTAACCATTAAACTCAACATGTAACCCATGAATTATCAAAAGGAAAGAATCAAACCAGAAATGACATGGACCTACAAAATATATTTGTGGATTAAAAAACCTAGTAGGTTACCACCAACCAAATCTAAGTAGTCTATCTCATATTAGATCTTAAATATTGTAGTTTGAAATATTATAAAAAAGTATAATCTTTTAATGATCTAAGATGAGTTTTTGCTTTCAAATTTTTTTTAAATCTTCCATGAAATTAAATTTAGATTAAAAAATATATATAGATGCCTTAAATCTAGGCTTTAAAATACATATACACCAGAGATAAAAACCCTCATTCCCTCTTTCTTATCTAAACACTCCAAAAGATCTTTAAAAAACTTATTTTTATATTTAAAGAATTCACCTTTCAAACCAATGATAAAATAATCTGAAAATAAACCAAAAACCACATTTATTATTTTCATTCTCCAAAATAGTTCACAAAATCCATTTTCAATGACATTTGAAAATATATACACAATAAAAGGAATAAGGAATAAACATGAATGGGCATCATGATTTCATTGTCATAAATAAAATAGAGACAAAAAATATAGGTTCTAAATAATATACAAGAAGAAGGAGATTAATTTTTGGAAAAATATAAATCCTCTAAATGATCCTAAATAATATCCTGGAATCATTACCATAATCAAAATATATCTTTTTTAAATATGGCACTATCATAATTTATAATACATATAAACCAACCAGGCATAAAAATATGCATTACAAGCTATAAAATTTATGTTATAGTGTGTCTTAGTCTATGAAATTATATTAAAGTTAGATAATAAATTTATACAAGTTTTGAAGCTCTCTCGATATTCTATGGGCCTGATATTCCTTCCATGGGAACTCTAAGTCCACCTGGAATCACATGGAATATCTCTCAGTCTTCCTCCCATGGGCACTCTCAGTCCCTTAAATAATACAACCAGTCTAGCTTATGACATTGTCTTAGACATTAATCATCTAAGTCACCACACACACACACTCCTAATGTATCCCATGTACCCCACATTTCAAAACACGTAAAACAATTACAAGTGCCAATTTCATAAACCACACATGCATGTTCTAAGTCAAACAAAGAAGGTGAAAAATCTAGAAGATGCAAACAATATGCATCAATCACATTCAACATATCTATAAACCTGTTCTCACCTCAACTATAATTAACATTCATAAAAAATAAAATAAATCATTACCTAGTACTCACATGCATGAAGAGACATCCATTATAGGAAAAAATTACATGGGGATCACAAACAATGTCTTACAACATTCATGAAAACTCATTTTTTCATAAAGCTCCAAATGGGCCTTCAGAAATATTATTGTAATTTCATTACAAATCAAAATATTTTAAAATCTCATCTTAATCCATTCAAAAGACATATTTTTATTAAAAAAAATTAATCTAGTTTTGGAAAACATGCATCCCTTGAAACAACCTTTTAAATCATTCGAATCCATAAAATGATTCCAAATACAGCTCAAATGGGATAAAATGCCTCATTAAAATTAAAAACCCCATATTAAACACTTTAAACACCCTAAACAATTCTATTTTTGAAATAAATTAATGTAAAAAACCATTTCTAAACCTAAATATGGTTCTTTACACCACTTTAAAAACTAGTTACATCCATTAAAAATCATTTAGTCATCAATAAAAACACTTGGCATATAACACATTCAATTCCAAGGGTTAAAACCATTTATAAATCCCCATTTTTTCTATTGGGAAACATATATAGAAATAAATATAATAAATTAAGACTTTAAAACTAACAATCATCCAATGGTATATAATATAATATGACTACAAAGATACACTTACTTCAGTTTAATGTAAAATAGACCAGAAGTTTTTTCATTCAAAGAAAAAAATTACAAAGAAAATAATTTCCCTTTACAATGAGTAAATTGAAAAGGACCCATGATTAAATCCAAAACCAACCCAAAAATCATCCCACATGACTTTTAGTGTTTATTGTAGGATGATAACTCAAGGGAATATAGGAATATAAGAGAGAAAATTTTAATAAGTAATTTCCAAGAAAAACCCCATTTAAATATAATGTATAATGACATAAAAAAGAATAGATAAAGGGAGAAACTCCCATGGTGGTTTCATTGGTCTATTTAAATGAGAGGGAGGAAAATTGGTAGATGAATAAGTAGAATATTTCATTTTAGAAAATTTGGGCAGAATTCAGGGTTTGAATACCATGCACCAACCACACAAGAACCTTTTCCTAGGCAAAAAACACTCACAAATATTTTCTGTGGTACTTAACATGGTTATAAAAACATTATTCTAACTATACCAAAATGATATTTCAAATAGAAAATCCATCATGAAAGCTTGTTGTAATGTTTAACAAATTGTGTGTAAGTCATTTTCCCTTACCATAGAACACTATAGGTTTTGTATTGATTTTTCTAGGCTCCACATGGTTTGGACTAAACTATATAATTCCCCTCAAAACTAAACTATGCCCAAAAATATTGAAGTAAAAAATCATGAATATAAGGGTAACCATAAAATTTCTCAGAAACTATGTGTAAAAAACATTCATATAAGAAATATTTCTATAAACATTAAAATATAACCTGAAACTTTATAAAAAATAATTTTAATTAAGAAAAATTATAAAATAATAAAAATAAACCATTACATGATATTGATGGAGTCATAATTCTCTCCACTACCAATTTCTACCCCCAAAATGTGTCTGATTAAAGTAAAGGAAAATAGAATTTATATTCTAAAACAAAACCTCAAGGAAAAAATGGAATTAAATAAAAAATTGGATTTATACTCAAAAAAAAATTTAACATACACAAGAATAATTGATCAATAACTAATAAAATATAATCTCTACGAAGTTGATGACCTAGCGTTGGTCTCTCTACAATTTAGAATTGTTCTATAATAGTGGAACCATCAGCGAACACTTATCCATAAAGAAAGAAGACTCCGTTGGAAAAATGTATTCCTAAAATCTTCTAAAATTGAATAAAAAATATACACATTCCAAATCCAACAACCACAAAAATTATAAAAACCACCAAAGGAATTGCTATATCGAAAAACATCCCAAAGGCCCCTAAAACAAGGTCACAAAAAACATTGCTTCCCAAAACAAGGATCACAACAGTTGGGAACATGCCTCACTAAGAAATGAAAAGTTTATGACCAGAATTCCACAAAATGTATATGAGGGGGTTTAGATAAAAAATCCAATAAATACAATATAATGGTGATATATATAGAAAACACATATTGGTGGCACTCATAGCCCAATCGGATAAAATTTCACCCCCAGTCACCCAGGCTATTACTCTAGGTTTTTCTTAGTACAAAAAACAATCTACAAACCAAAACATGGTCTACACCATGCATATAAAATAAAAAATCCACAAAATAAATGTTATAAATATTCCCAAAATAACCAAAATTAATAACATTCAACCAAAATAGAACTATAATAAAATACCAGCCAAATACTTCCTCAAGAAAATCATTCTCCAAACTCATCCATAAAAAATACCCAAATGGTTCTTCATCCAAAAGAGACACAAACCAACACCTGAAAGACACACCAAAGATGTTCACTCCATAAAATCTCATTAATCCCTAAGAAAAATTATTCAAATTAATAAAACTATTCAACCAAGGCACATGGGTATACACCACTTGGCCCACACAGTTTCCAAATAAAACTGGATAAACTTACATGACCTTGATTAATATTAATAAAAACAATTAAGGATAGAAAAAAATTAGTTCCTTTCCATTAGATGCTTAGGTAGTTCTATAATTTGAAATAGATAAAACCCCTAAAGGGAAACACTCTACGTATACACTATACCTTTTCTAGTAGTCTTATGAAAAATCCAAACATAACATGGATCAACTTTTTCATGCCCTCAGAATCATGCTAATTAATCCCAAAAATAAAACAAATGATGATTGAATCACATGAATCGTTAAAATAAGAAACATTATTTCATGAAATTATTTTATAAAACCCATTGAACCATTGTGATGGGAGCCTAAAATAAAATAATGAAGCGACCAAACATAATAACAAAACCACTAGAGAGGAAAAATGACTTTAAAACCAAAAACTATTTAAATCTAGGAGCCTTAGAACATATTTTGAAAATTTAGTATCCATTAAAAAAATGCATAATTTTATTAAATATACAAATTGAAATAATTTTATTACTCAAAGTTAATCTCAAACCTGACTTAGCTATTTTAAATAGTTTCCAAAAATTATTCCAAAATAACTACTAACCTGTTTTGAAAATTAAAACCCATTTTTTGATTCAATGATAAAAACAATCTTTATATTTTAAACAATTTCAAGTCATTCACCCTTTTTAATCATGAACCAAGGGTAAAACCCACAATAATCTAAAAATTCTAGTTTTTATAATTAATGTATTCCCATTAAATGAGATCCTAACTCTTTAAATCCCAAAAATCTCATCCAAATAATTCATTCAAACACCATTAAATGATTTAATACCCCAAAAAATCCACATTTTATAATGAATCCAATGACATTAAATAATTTCATGAAACAAAAAATCATTTTACAAACAATACCTAATTAATTATTTTAAACAGAAAGTACTTTTCTAATGAAATCAAATTTTATACCCACAAAACTATTTTAACATCACATAAAAAATCACATAAGAAAATTTATAACAAGTTTCATAAAAATATCTAGTCCAATGATGCCAACATAACACAATAACCACCTTGACTATTTTTTATTACCCTAAAAACACTTGGAAATAAAAAATACAATGGTTTTAAATAGAAAAATCAAACAAGATGTGTTACAGTTCTGGACATGGACACATGGTCGATGGAATCATGCATATCATTCAATGGTCCCTATAATGTGTCAGTGTCAAGCAGTCAGTTACTGCATGGTTTTTCAATCCTTGAATGTTGGACTCACAACATGATTCCCTCTTTTATGTCTATCTATGTCCATCAAAAACAGCCCCCAAAACAATTCAAGCTATGAAAATCATGATCAAATCATAACCAACATAAGTATTGAATAATAATCCAACAATTCCATTTCGTATCAATCCAAAATAAAAGTAAAAATTCATCACTGCCCATGGAAACTCATTGATCAGGGTGAGAAATAGCTCATGACAACCTCTCTCCACCAACCCCCACGCCCCAACATCATTATCTCTAAACTATCAATATCCTAAAATAAAAAGTTAGTGCTTACCAAACCAATATTCCACTAAAAAAATAGAATCCAATACCATTTTGTAACAAACTATTTTGTGATTCTATCTCAACTAGCACCCAACCCAACCTCGATAGGCTCAAAGAGAATTTTCGAACCCCATGGGATGATAAATAGTACTTGGGAATCACAGAATATACCTTGAGAACAATTTCACCCTCACACAACAATATAAATGACTAGAAAAAAGAAAATAAATATTGATCATCAAAATCAGACATACCACTAAATCTATAAATTAATTTTTTGTTGTAAGAGATATAAATAAATCCAAACCATAGAATACAATAGGATTAAGTGGATGATACGAACTTGGAAAATAGAAATGAAACCCCACACTACTTTAAAAAGCCTCCGAGTGACCCACATTCACCATTCAACCCAACATGCCTCCCTGAATAGTCAAAATGAACAAAATCATATTGGAACTAACCTAGACATACAAAATATAGCCATGATATAAAAGGATATGTAGGCCACCACCAAATAAATTTAAGTATTCTCTTTTATAATAAACCCTAAAAATGATAGTTTGAAACTCAATAGAAAAATATAAAATTTTCATAAACCTAAACATGAAGAAGTAAAAAATAAAAAAATGTTTCCTTAAATATATAATTTTATTCTTTCCATTAAATGAAATAAATCTGGAAAAAAAAGTATTATTTGGAACTTTAGAGCTCCTAACAATTTCACATCATTATTGGATGATAATTTTTGGTGGGTGTTTCACTACCATCTTTGTAAACTCTCTTGTAATGACTAACCATGTATGTTTACCTTTTATTTGAAAATTTTCGGAATTGAATTGTGAATATCCTATATATTATTGGTATTTGAATAAATTTCAAATAAATTTATTTTCCCCAACCTTAAAATCATTTTAAAATTTCACTTTTAAATCTCTAAAAAAGGTTTTAATTTTTTAGGATTTTCTAAAATTTCCATGAAAACAAAATTTACAAGTAAAACAATAAATGATGATTTAAAAACCGTGCTCTAAATTTACACACACATAAGTTTCAAAAAACTATTTTCACCTTATTATCAAAAAAATACAAAATCTATTGGGAAAATATTTGTTTCCATTTAAAGGATTCACCATTCAAACCCATTATAAAATATTTTTTAAATAAACCAAAACCATGAATCATATTTTCCTTCTTCAAAACCTCTCAAAAATTCTATTTTCATAAACATTTGATAAGATAACCATAATAAAAGGAAGAAAGAATAAACAAAAATGAGAATCATGGTGTCGTTTTCACACTAGAAGTTGAAACAAAAATATATATATCTGTGTCAAAAAATAATACAATAAATATGGAATAATATTGAGGATAAAATAAATCCCTTAAATGATCCTAAAATAGATCCTAAAATCAGTATAATATTCACAATAAATATCTATTAAAAAAGAGACTGGCATAATTCATGAAGTTATATAATCTAACAAAAAAACATGTAATATCCATCATGGACTCTAATAATTAGTTTCTAGTGTGACTTTGTCTAAGACATGGTATGCTAGAAGGATAGGACATTTCTGTATGTTTTGAAGCTCCCTTGTTCTTCCATGGGCCTAAAATTCCATTCATGGTCACTCTTGGTCTATATGGAAACACTTGGAAGCTCCCTCAATCTTCCTCCATTGGGATATCTTAGTACCCTTGATAGTACTCCCTAGATAGTCCATTACACAGGCTAAGGCTTCAATTGTCTAAGTCACCACACAATCACCCAAGTTCTACCATGTTCCATACATTTCCCAACACATAAAACATTAATAGGTACATATTTCCAAACCACACATGCCTATTAGAAGTCAATAATATAGTTGATAAATGAAATCGATGTATACAACCTGCATCAATCACATTCAATACATTTATAAATAATATCTCAGCTCTCCTCCAACACCCTCATAGAAAAAATCCCCTAGAATCATCAAACGGTCTTCATCAGTATGAATAACCACCCATTAAAGGAAACAATTACATTTTTGACACAAAGGGGGTCTCGTAGATTTCATAAAAAATCATTTTTCAAATTTTACCAAATAGACCTTTCTAAATATTCTTAGAATGATAATACAACTCACACTATTTTAAAATCTCATCTCAATCCAATATTGAAATCAATTTCTAATAAAAAATTATTGAAACCCATTTCAGAAGTCACACTTCAGTTAAACCAACCTTTGAAATATATAAAATCCATTAAATTGTTTCAAAAACTACTTATATGGGTTAACACACCCCTTTTAAATTAAAAAATACATTTAAAAAATATTAAATACCCCCAAAAAATTTGGGGGAAACCAATTGATGAAAATAATAATTTAAAAACTACATGCCAATGTCCATTTCCACTTTTAAAACCAATTATACCATTTAAAACCCACATAGTTATTTATTCAAACACATGGAATTGAACCCATTTTATTAAAAGGTTTAGAACAATTTAAAATCCACTATTTTCCCATCATGAGACACATATATAGTCATAAAGTTACTAAATAAACACATTAAAAAAGAATCCAATCCTTGTAATATAAATTTATAGCAAATAATGTTGTTTCCAAAAGTTTTTTCCTTCAACAGAACACCCAAAAAAGCCAGTAACATTCCTCTACAACCCCTACAAATGATAATTCCGAATTATTATTTCTAACAGCTACCCTAAAATTTACCCACATAATTTTTAGGGTTTTGTGAGGAAGATAAATCAAGATAAATTGAAGAATAAAAGATACTAAGGGTTTTAGAGGGACTTACTAATAAGAAACACACATTAATCCAAGGTAGAAATCCATAAAAATAATAGGAATAAAGTGAGTAACTCCCATGAAGGTGTTCTTAGTATGTTTGAATGAGAGAAATGAAAATATGGGGTTTTTTGGTTTAAAATAAATTATGGGAAATATAGGAATTTAATGTTTTAATGAATTTGAGAAGGCCACATGGTTTACCCACATGGTTTCCCAAATCATACACAAACCTTGTGGGAGGAACATCCTTGGATAACCTTCTGACATGAATTCTATTGGGGATCTTATATGAATGGAAAAACTATGAACCAACCCTAAAATGGCACTATAAAATTTTAGATCCAACTCACATGTTTTTTATACGATTTACCAAATTGTGCACAAGTTATACACCCAGACCCTCATATACCAAAGATATCACATGATCTTTCCAAGGTTTAATATAGTTTTCACTAACCATTTTGAAACCTATGAAGATTAAACTTGGCTGGAAAAAATTGAATCGAAAATACAACTATGTAAGGTAAACCACATGGTTTCTGCTAAATCATGTGTATAAACCAAGTATAGAAATAAAAATTTCTGAAACATGAAAATTCAATCTTGAACTCTAAAAAACATTTAATTAACCAATGAAAAAATACGATATTAAAAAATAAACCACATACTGACATGGTGGGTTCCACAAACCCTTATATACTTCCAATACACTTTACTTTTGGAAGAATTCATTGAGTTTCTTAGTCGCATTCTATTATGTCCACCACTACCACCTAATTTCCATTATAAAAAATATGCCAGTTTGAGCCCTTTCTAAAAAATCCTACACCTAAATAAATTACTTTTAAACATCTTACATGTATCTAAATTCTCAATTTCCCAATCGAAAATTAAAATTTTCAAACTATCATGATTTTACTTCCATTAGATGTGATCATTTATTCAACATCACTAACACACTTCGGTGTGGGTAGTTACTACTTGTGAATTATAAATCATGCTATTTCATATTTTTTAAATCACATGGGACTACATAGTGGTATTTTTCAATAATATATTATATCTCATTTAAAAAAAATATCTATAGGTTATGATATTATTATATGGAATCATGAAATATTAAACATTCTAGAATATAAAATGTTTTACTTGTTTCAGGGTGGTCCTCTTGATGATAATCCAGGTGATATCTATACGTGTATTATAATATTCATACCTCTAATTAGAAGTAATTTCCATTATAATTTGTGTCTAAATAGGATTTCTCAAATGGATCACTTATAAGAAACTAATATGTAGAGTTATTTGGTATGGAGGCTTGGTATGTGTGATACGGAAGGCCAAAAATGCATTTTTTTTATCATTATTCTATTGTATTTATATGAAATTATATTAAGGGAATAATCCAATATAACCTTTCAAATTTTGATGTTTGGAAAACTCTTATATATACATCTTTTTAGCTTGGTTATATTGAATTGGTATAAAATTTATTACTTGTAATGGTTATCAAATGCCTTATTTACTTATAAAATTTATGAAGAACTATAATTTATTATGAGAATTGTCATTTCTTTAAATTTTTTATCACATGCATTCATAAAGATCAATCTATGATGTCTATGATATAAATTACATCATTGAATAATGTTGTTTTTTATTTGATCATAACAAATTTTCTTGATGTTAATGGTTTATTATAGAAGCCTCTTGAATATAACTGTATCTGAAATATTCCTCCCACTCATATTTGGATAATAGTTAATATAAATATTGAAGCATTGTGAGAAAAAATTTTAGCAGGTTTTAGTGGAATTATTTATACTTTAGAGTCTTTATTAAAAATTATTTTCATCATTATCTTGTTATTTATATTTCACTCGAAGTATAACTCTATTATATAATTAATGAAATGAGGTATATGAAGAGATTTATATGGATTAATATCTAAAATAAATGTGATTCATTAATGGTATTTTATCTTCTCAAAATCTAATCCAGGAAAATACCCCAATGTCTCCTTATAAACTAAATAGATTTTCTTGATTATATTAGATTCATTAAATACTTTATCTGACATATTTAAATGGAGTGAAATTAGTTAGTTGATTTTTTTTCAAGATAGTTATTGAAACTGGAGACTCATGACGGTCTTTATCAGGAATGGGATTTTTATAAAAGGGTTAAGTTTTATAATCATTATCACTACAAATTAAACCCCAATTTAATGTTGGTTATTTATAATGTTGATTGTATTTTATTATTATAATAATGATAAAACTATAAATTTTAATGGTTCATAAATTTTCTATGAGGAATAATGGTATTTATGTATTCATTTATGTGGTTGGAAATCCATGGTTGTAGTGTACACTTTAGGGGCCAGGTATCATATAAGACCATTTATGATAAAAGGATTTTTGGACCAATCATGAGGCTTGGTAAATATAAATAATGACAAAACACTCCGTTGAAGGAAGACTAGGATGGTGATGAAAAAATTGTCCTTTGGTTGGATAAAATATAAGAAATTAATCTACTAATTAAATAGATTGATAAGGAATCCAAGATTATAATTAGACTAATAAAAAATATTTCCTTTGGTTGAGTTAGGATATTTACCTCGAGATTTGGTCATGGATATGAAAATAATATATTTTGTTCCAAATGAATGTAATGAATCCATTTAGGGGGGATATCATAACCAATTGAGTCATATTGGCATATTAATTGTCTCATATGATTGCAGATAAAAATATTTTTTTTATTAAAAAAATTATTGTATTATAATTGTTTACTAAAGATGATGAAAGATCTAAAAATAATAATTAAAATTAAAAATTGTATTATTATTAATACATATAATTATATTTAATTATATTCTAAATTAACAATTATATTAAATAATAACATAATATGTTAATTATATTTAATAAGGGTTACATATTATTCACTATTATTATTTATTATTATTATTATTATTATCTTCATCATCGTCGTTATTATCACTATAATTATAGGGAGGGTAAAATCTTAAGAGCTCAATAGAAATATAGTCAAATAGTGATTATCGTTTTTTTTAATTTTAGTGATTCAACTTTATTGTTTCTTTAATCCCACTAAGCTCATCAGGGTTAATTCATTAACGTCTAATTTAAATCTTCCATAAGATTATTCTTTTAATTAATTTTGTGGAGAAATATTTATCTAACGGTATATTTATGAATCATATAAATGTATTTGATCTAGGAACTTAATCAAGAGGTAATACCAGTTTCTTTTTTCAGAAATCTCTGATTGTCAGATATTTCATAGATTTTTGGAAGGATTCAAGAACACTATCAAAGAGAATCATAAGAAATGGATATATTTAAATCATTTAGGTAAAATAAAAAATGATATGATCAGGGAGTATTGACACACAATTATTTATATTCTATCCATTTTGACATGTATTATCTTTACTTTTGATATTATCTAAACAAGTTTGCATGAATTTTAGGATTTTTTATGCATGTAAGATGATATAAATAGATAATTTATTCTCTAATATTGTTTTTCCTTCTTCTAAATTAATGTGTAATGCCTAGAGTAATGGGATTATTCATCGTAAGCCTAGCGTACTAAGCCTCCAGGATAGAAATCATATTTTTAATCAACATTTTTTTAGTAATTAAATTAATCAAGTATAAACCATGAATTAAGGATACAATATTTTTCTACCCACATATTAAAATCCTTTGTGAATTTTTCATTAATAATGGAGGTTCCTCTTGATATTGATAAAAATATATATAAGGGTGGGTTTGATCATTTTTCTCAAGTGATGGTTTTAGAACCACACAATTTTTATATTTTAAATATATACTATGAAATAGTACTTCTGTGATAACTCATTTCTTATTTTTAAAACAATTGAACTTTTTTTTTGATTCATGTTCTGTGAATGTTTTGTAAAATCATATTAAAAAATTGTTATGTGATTTATGTTTTAAGACTAAGGGTAATGCACAGTAGTTGCATGATTCATAGAACCATGCACATTAATCATTCATTATTAAATTTTTACCCAAACCTTCAATTTTTGTTTATATACATTTTGAGATATGTTATAATTTTCTATCATATTATTTTAATATTATTTTTTTAATAATTAATATATGCATGTAGTTAATTAATTGAATTTAGAATATATATGTAATATTTTACAAAACTGATCATTTTTTAAAGGATCATTTATATTTTTAGATATTGATATTATTATATAATTATTTACTATAATTTTTAATTGAAAAGGTTTAAAATTTTAATTTTATTTATTTGTTAATTGTAATTTGGGAAGATAAATTTGATTTATATGTATAAAAGGTTTATATATATATTATATTAATGGAAATAATACAATTATTATTATTATAAAATCATTACTTTTAATGATTTTTCATCCCCCTCTCACCCCAATTTTAATCCATATCCCATATGAACAGGGAGAGGGAGCTCCTCATCTCATCATTCTTCAAATTCATGAGAGATTATTCAATAAATTTTCTATATTTTTTTCCCATTTACCTTCATCTAATTATATTTTTATTCTTCTTCTTCTCTTTCTCTTCTCTCTCACTCTCATGTTTTCTCTATCCTAGGGTTCATATGTGATGGTTTATTTCAATTTCAAGGTGAAATTATTGAATAGAACATATATTATTATTCTAAAGTTTAGAGAGACCATCCATGTGTCTTTTGCACGCTATTTATTTCTCCACTTTCATTTAATAGATCATAAATAAGTTTTTACTCTTCCATGGCTTCAAAATATTGTATAATTATTATTTATTTGCGATTCAATTTTTTGTTGATAATTATTTCCATCCAAAAGGAAATAATTTTGTTATTATCTCCCATTTTACTCATTAAAACATCCTTAATAGAATGTGGATATATATTTGTCCCATTATTTAAGAAACCCTGATTCACTCACTATTATAAATGATGTTTTCCTATAAATTATAATTCAATTTGTTATCAATGATGAATGATATTGAATATATTTTTCCTTATCCTGATTTTTAAATGATCTAGAAAAAGGGATTCCAAAAAATGTAAAAATTGGGTATTGTATTAAAATCCTCACATTAGGTGTTTAATAAAATCCAAATTAAGGTATATTATGAAATAACATTAAAAATATAGTAAATTTTTTTATCATGTTTCAAATATAGATGTTGAAATTATTTTATAATGTATCCCATGGAATATAGTGGTGTTTGGATTTACTAAAAATTAATTTTCATGGGTGTTATTGTTATGTTAATAATTACCATCTGATTAAATTATTCACATGTATAAATTTGTGTTGATAATTTATGGTGGGTGATTATGAAAAACAGTCCCAATTATTTTTTAAAAAAATTAAGATAACATTTATTATGGTGGTGCCACATGGGAATCATCTTCTTCTTTGGTGGGATCAAATAACATTTATCTTTTCTATATAACTTGATGGTAACTGAGACATGGTGAAACAATCAAAATATAAATTTAGGGATATATATTTACGATAGAAACATTATTATAGGTGTATGAAAATCCCTTGGAAATATAACTTTTTGAAAATGGAATTCCCTTAGCTACCTAAACATGTGGATATGATGCTTCCACATATGTAAGATCATAAATTCATAGAGTTATAATGGGATTCCAAGTAACCCCTAGAAATGTATCTTAAGTCCCACCAAAACAATATATATATATATATATGAATTTTGTTATAAATAAATATTTTTATTTATATAATCATTTCTATAAATGAACACATTTATTAAACATAGATTAATTTAATTCTTTTAAAGTAGTATTTTAAATGTGATACATATATATTAATTTATTTTGTATAATATTATAAATATTTCATTTATATTTTTAGTTCAATGCACCATGATATGATTTATTTTTAAATGGTTATACATAGATCATATGGTTGAATCCTATTGAAAAAATGTTCTTACATACCCTACATACACAACAGGGTGTGTATATAAATTTTTATCTTTGGATTTTTTTTCTCAATTATTGATATCATATATTCTATTCACTAATATTGTACCATCATCTTGGTCATATATTGATATAGGTGGTGTACTATATAGGTTTTCATGTTCCATGTGGAGTAAGTGATGTGTATCCTTTTATTTTAATTAGGAATGTTTCTATTAATATAGTAATATAGAATTTTATCTTCATAATTTGAGATGCATGTTACATTATATATAAATTATTGGATATTTAGTTTTTTGTTATTTTTTATCATTTGTAAAAATTAATTATTAAGGAGGAAACAATCCTAATGATTAAAAATTTTTCCCATGTCACTTGTTTCGCACTCAGGGTGATGGGGAATGAGACTTTATTCTTATGGTATACATGTTTTTATATTGATATATGATATATTGGGTTGGTTAATTGGAGGTTTAGGTAGATATTGTCTCTAAAATGGATAATCATGTGGTTTTGGTAACATTTGAAGATATCTTTGATTAAATAATTTTATAAAAAAATTATTATTTTTGTATTGTCTGTTATAATATTTAGAATTTCTAATTCACTTTCATTTTCAAATTTTCAATGTGTTTTCATTAAAAAACCATTACATTTGTGCCTAATAAATGTTGTTTTATTGATGAATTTAGATGAAAATTTACATTGAAACTGAATCACTAAATTTAGAAATGAATATTTAATTTATGATATGTTTTTTTGGAGTTTATAATAAATGAACTTTGAGATGATGAGAGAGTGAAACAATGAGCTAAGATTTATCTATGTTGTAATGCATTAAATCCATGGATCAAAGAAATTTATACCCTTCACTAAAATGAACCTTATGATGCAGGACTTACCATTTTTTGATTTATTCAAGGAAGGTCATTATTTTATAAAATTATATTTAAGAATTGAAATGAAATTTATTATTAAAAAACTGGAAAATGATATGCATAATATTAAATTAGAATTACTACCAGTTACATGAGTGTGACTTTTATTGTAAACTAGTCATAAAAGAGTAACTTTGATTCTTCATTGGATATGTAAGAGTAAATTGTATCTCTTATAAGATGTAATTGACGCTTCTTGATAAAATATTCAATTATTTAGTGGATTAGATATATCCAAGACATTTTCCAATATAAACCACACACACCTCTTTATTATAGTGATGTTGCACATATTATTTTTGAGATTGGGTACTATATTTTAAAGTAGATCCTTCAACTTATATTTCCTTTCTAATCTCCGAACATTTCAATAATTTATCATGAATTTGGGAGATATAACCTACTACACCTGTAGAGAAAACTTTTTGGTTCATGGATATGATAATTTATGAATTTTGATATTGTTGTTCCATAAATTATAGTTATTTAACCTTATATAGGACCCCACCAATGATATTTCAAAATCTCCTATGCTTTGATAGATTCATATTACAATTATTCTTAGTCTACTAAATGTTTTACCAACTTTCATCCCTTTTTTGAAATTCCCAATAAAAACTAACCTAGGTCACCATTAGAACAGATGCCCAAACTATTTGGACACATACATGAGGAGTATCATCAACCCCTCCTAGGATAACGACAAGAATCACCGGTATCAAGTATAACCATTGAGGATGGTTTCACCCTCATGAAGCTAATAATAATTTCTAAAAAAGTCTTAACCAAATAGAAACAAAGATACAATACAAGGGACAAATAAATAAGTAGACAAATAATATATAGTTACAAAAATATAATGGAATCTAAAAGAAATAAAATATAAGACCAAAGAGTTCAAAACTAACTCGATAGAACCAGCTGTAAAAACCAAATATCTGATTACCATCTCAGGTGACACTTATGTCACCATCATGATACCACCAACTAACTGCTTCCCATAGATGGAAGCATTGCATTAAACTGAAATCCAAGACCTAAAGAAACTTGTACAAGACATTAAGGATACATACCCCCAAATGTGAGTATATAGGGTGTGATATGAAGCTAGTTAGATATTATCATTAGTCTAATTAATTTCTTTTATAAAATAAACATAAACTTTTAGTTAGAAAAATAATGGGAAAATAGATATTAATCTGTCCTTTACATATTATAGGAATAAGAAACCATGTAACATACACTTTCACAAAGTAAAAAATCATAAAACATGTTATAATGGGTTTTGTACCAAAAACCATAAAATTTCAATTTCTAACCATTTCACATAAAAATCAAGTGCTTTAAGAAATACACCCATACCTGGGTTTAATAATTTCAATATCATTTCCATCAAAACTGATACATTAAAAAAATACCCCTTTTTTTGAAATAAGATACACACCCAACCAAATGGTAAATAATAAAATAAGTATTATCATAACAAAACACAACCAAAAATGGGCACAACTGATGCTAATAAACTAATCAAAATATTCTAGTCAACAAAGGACTAAATCATAAATGAATAAACACAAAAGAAGTTTATCCAATAAATATGAAACACAAGTGAAATTATATAAATGAAAAATTTACAATATAGGATATATATCATGAGGAAAAACTATAGGTACTTACTTTATAGTAAAATACATGGACAAAATTGGACCTAAACTGTCAGCTTGAAAACGGTCTCACAACCATTGCATAAATCTATCTAAATTAGCCTCATTAGTAACAACCCACTAGCCAACATGTGAATCTCAAATATGGGTGACTATAAAATTCATAATCTCAATTAGTCTTTTCAGTTTCCCAATACTTCTCACCATGTTACCTCAATCTCCTTATAGAATAATAACAGAGGTGTTCCATGAACAAACAATTTCATCACATGAAAATAACAAGCCTCGTGGGCTAACATCATAATCAAGTACATCTAACCTCCCCCACTGCCCTTTAAATGAGCCCTAAAAAATTACACATCATGAATCACATTATATATCACTCATTACAAGGATCATAACAACATAAACCACAACACAGGGGTGATCAACAAGGGTGCAATCAATATCACATCACAATGTGCCAAACGAGCCTTCACTTATATCATGTACAATTGTAAATACATTTTTATAATTAATTCAAACTCAAACACAATTTAAAAATAAATAATAATCAATCACAAACAAAACCATGCAACTTAAGGGAAACATTATTTCAATTAATAAAACCAAACCTCCCCTTTAAAACCAAGAAACCATTTTTACACAATTAGGGAAATACACATTCAAAACCATATTTGGATAATAATACAATTTACAAGTTCATTTCTCAATGGAAACTCTTTTTTGATTTTATAAAATATAAAAAAATCATAAAATACCATTTTAAATCCAAGTTCCATGGCACAAAAAATTCACCCATTTTTTCTAATAGAAAATCCCAACCAAGAATGGGAAACCTTTAACAAATCCAAACTATCTATCATAAACATATTAACATTAATTAAAAAACACTTTTAAACCATCAAGAAATCATAGAACTCATAAATAAAAGGAAATTAATTAGAAACACCTACATCAAGTGGTGGGATCATGCCACCTTTGATGAAATCCACCAGAAAGGGACTCTTATGATGGATCAGAATCTTAACATACTAAAATTACCAATTCATAAAAACACTAAGTAATAGATTCCTCCCAAAATGACCAGTAGGGTTATATGAAAATATTACAAGAGGATAAAACAAATAAAGAAGAGAATAAAAGTGCATACCTCTTGAACTGGGTGAAGAATCCCCAAAAACCACTTAAAATCCACTTGTAAGAAATTTATAGTGAGAGAGAGCTCTATATAATGATCCTAGGTTTGGGGAAAATAAGTGGGGAAGAAAATGAAATAAACCCCACATAAAAAGAACCCAAAATTAAAAAAAATTACAACTTTTAATGGGTTGGATGGTTTCCTCACATGGTTAAAAAACGTGTGGTAACCATGAAGATCACCTCTAATAAGAACTGCACTGACTACACACATAGGTGGCATGTTTAGTTTAACCATTCAACTTAACCATGTTATGTGAGAAAGTCCCCAAAATATTATATTTTCAGACTGAAATATCTCTACCACGAGGGGTTAATCCATCCATAAACTACCCCAACAAAAAATTGACATTAGGGGTGTCAAAAACTCCCCACCATGCCACTTTAGGCCAGTAGAAATTTCTATGTTACTTAGGGTATGAAATAATTCCAATACCACCACCCCTACCATGGGGACTCGATACTAATTAACACCTCAGAACTAAAAACCAAGTACATGAAGAATAAACAACCCATTACCTTTGAATAACCACTAGGAGATGCAGTAGGAGTCCTGTGAGATAGGTTCCCCACTAAATGGATGTGGGGACGAAAAAAGAGATGGTGTTGGGTAAGCTACTACTATAATCTATTTGAAATTGTTACTATCATGATATCGACAACCACTCCTAAGAACATCCCAAATTCCCAACAAAATCATAGGAAATATAGAAACAACACCCCCAAAATGTATGTGGTTACTAGAGCCAAATGATGGAATGTACCTACCAATGGAATTCCTAAGTACCTCCTAACTATAATGAGAAAAAATTCATGGAAACCTATAAAAGGTCTACCCAGCATTTAGAATTTCTCAACACTGGTGAAACGTAAATAGTTATGCCAGAATGAAAAAATCATCTCTAAATAAAAATGATTCAACTAGCCATGATAACTTGATTAAGACACCATAAAAGAGAACATCTTTAAAACCCATCAAAAGGTCATTAAGAGTTATCAACATCCCAATTAAACAAATGATATATGGTAATGGAGACCAAAAATTGGTCTCCCTTCCATTTAGAGTCAATATAAAATGTAGGATCAACTAATAACTTCTTCTTACACAACAGGAGGATGACAACAAGAAACCTCTTTCTAGAAATCTCCAAATGGAATTTGTGAAACTCCACTATCTAAAAAAACTATATTAGGACCATGAGAAGAACACATACACTAAACATCCCAAAGGATCACAAATAATATAACCAAATATCATGTTATTTTAGAACCAATAACATAAAGAAAATGATACATGCCTCATTCAGAAGCGATGGGGTCTTAACATAAGGGTTGCAACTAGAATATGATGGTGTTTATATATAACTCCTCGGAACACCATCTCATATCAATTTTGACATAGGCATAAAACATGGTGTAATTTTTAGTCCAACTGGAAATGAAACCACACGCCAAGTATCTAAGCACACACCCTAGGTCCTTCCCATGTCTAAACAAAAACATACACCATGATTACATCATGAAAGGGAAGAAAAAATCAAACAACAAATCAAAAAAACTAAAAAGATATGTAAATATGCTCAAAATACCTTCATTAATTTGCACAAGGAACTGGACACATAAAAGATATGGGGAAATCCCCAAAACAAAAAAGAAAATTTACAAATGAAAATACTACCAAAAATCAAACCCAAATTCCAACTCTCCAATAGAAACAACAACAGATCACTGATCAAAAATAATCTTACTCTGATAATTCTTTTTATGATGTCTAACCAACCCACAAAACCTATCAATGTTTCCCAAAAGACCACATGGATTGTAAGTATTTAGAGCTATAGGGAAAGAAGATCAAACTTCCCCATAATTCCCACACTATAAACACACCATTGGATTTCCCATTGATAAAATATGGATAGTAGGTTATGATGATGACTTCCCATCCTCATCATCTTCTTTCTTCCCCTTATTTCTAGCTTGACCATCTTCACTAGCTCTAGCTGGAGATTAAGCATCTGCCACTACAGGTTTCCATTCTAATATTACCTCCATTATAACAGCTATGTAAATTGCTTCCACGTAGGTATCCAATAAAAAATCACTAAAATAAAAGAAATCACAATAAAGGCATATTTCAATAAACCATGAATTCTTCACATCATAGACAGAAATTCCATAAGCCAGTGAAACTCTCAATATAGTATTCCACTGACTGATCATCTAGAAGAATACCCAAAAACATCAATATCTTCTACACCCTCAATTATTTAGGATAAAAACACTAAATAAATGAATCCTTGAAATATCCCCTTGATAGAGCTTCAAAACATGGGTATGAATGGAATGTTTTCACTAATCAAAAGCCAAGAATTCAAAGAAAGGACTGGTGTACCTCAACCTATAGGCATTATAGGTTTGTAGTGAGTTGAAAATATCTTCAACCTTGGATAAACACTCAAAAAACTCATGGGATCCTTGATCACCATATATAATAGGAGGATATTGATTCAAAAACTCTCACACATAATCTCTGAGCTCATAATAACATGGCACTACCACTCCACCACATGTTTGGGTAGATTTAGAGACTAGAAAGGCCATTATTGAATCACCAGGAAAACCACATAAGACATTTTATTTTTAAATTTCTGATTCAGTTCTAAGGTACTCATTCTAAAATAGCACAAAACAAATAACATGTTCAAAACACGTTTAAATTATTTCAACATAAGGAAACAAAAAAAATAATTATAAATAATTTTTTTCAAAAAAATCCAAATGACATGTAATAAAAAATTGTTTTTCAAAAAACATCAAAAAGCCACAAAATCTCACATAAACTTCCAAAAAAAGACCAGTAAACACTATAAGGGATATAACATACCAATGAGGGAAACAACCAAAATTACCAACATTATCTACAATGATTGGTTTAACTACAGAGTTTGTCAGACCATACAAAAACTGTGTGAGTGCTACTTGATGTTTCCTATAATTGTCTACATGCCCAACACATGGTTTGATAGAACATGTTCCGTAATCATTATCTCTCTATAAACCTCAAAATTTTTACTATTAAATAATTAATCTCCAATTAAATCTCTCAAAAACTCCGTAAAACTCAGAGTAATAATACGTCACACCAAAATAACTTAATTAAGAGCCATCGTAACCATAAAAAATCAAAAGAAAACTCTCGACCACCCATGATATCATGAGATCTGACCAAAGGAATAGTAGTCCAAGAACATCCATGGACCAACCAACCATGTCTCAATGATCCTATATCCATTATTCTACTGAACCCCCAAAATAAAAAGAGGTGCTTCTAAAGAAACTGGGCCTCTCCCAAGAACCTAGGTGCTCTGATACCATTTTTTAATGAACCTACCCAGGCTGACATCTGAACTGGTACTGGAATCAGTACAACATTTTCCCAAGGAATATCCCCAAAACCCTTGGATAATGACAAGCATTAGGGGTATCCTAGATAGATGTTAAAGTTTTTTCACCCATATAATGATAAACATAACATCCAAACAGGGCTTATAAAAAAAGAAAAACATAGGATACATGGGATAAGTAAATAAAAAACCAAATAACAAAAATTTACAAAACTACAATGGAAGTTGGAAGAAAAAAATGGAATACCATATGGTCCAAAACTAACTCAATCTGATCAGTTGTATAAACCAAAGTTCAAATCAATATCACCATGTGACACTCATGTCATGGCCATAATCCCAATAACTGACTTCTTCCTAAAGAATAAAACACTGAATCCAACCAGAAAGAAAAGACATGAATAAACCTACAAAAGACATGAGAAATACATACCCACCAACGTGAGTAAGTAAGATGAGATCTGAAGCCAGTAGAATACAACCATGAGTCCAATTCAATACATTTATAAAATAAACAAGAACTAATATTTTGAAAAATAATGGAAAAATAGGTTTTCATTTCTCCATTACACAGTGTAGGAATAAAAAAATCATGAAACTTGAACTTTATCAAAGCATGACATTCATAAAACATTCCACAATTGGGTTTTTACTAAAAAACATACTATTTTAAATTCCAAACTATTCCCTTAAAATCACATGCTTTTATAAATAAACCAATACATAGGTTAAAACATTTCAAAATCATATCCATAAAAATTGGTACTTTAAAACCCTTTCCCAACATTTCTCTTTGAAATCTTATAGTCACTAAAAAAAGTTCAAAAGGAATCAAGTAAAATCATAACAAAACACAAAAAAAAATGTTACCAACTAATGCAAATAAATGGATAAAAATAAGCTACTTAACATAAATATTAAACCATATGGGAATCAACATAACAACTGATTCTATCCTAGAAATAAGAAACACAAATGAAAATATATATAGACCAAATGACATAACATATGATACATATAATGAGTCAACATAGAAAGTATTAAAAAGATAACATAAGACAAAACCAAATGTGGACCTAAACTATCCACAAAAAATTTCCACACATTCATCACATAAATTTTTCTCTACTAGCCTTATCAGTAACAACCCACTAACCAATGTATGACTCTAATATATGGGTGACTAGCCATTTAGTAATATCAACTATCCATTTTAGTGTCCCATTACATCCCACCCATTAACCTATGTCTCGTTATGGAATAATAATAGATGTGGTCCATCAAAAAATAATGTCATCACATGACAATAACAAACCCCAAGGGATAACAACACAATCACATCCATAACATCTCCCACGTGACAATTTAAAATATCCCCAACACATCAAATATCATCAATCATGTCACAAATCATTCTTCAAGCACAACATCAACAACAATACAATGGGACTTAAAAATGTAATAATAAACTTCACATCACAAAGTTCTAACTGAGCCTTCACTAACATCTCAAACATTTTAAATCCCATTTTAAAACCATCCAGAACATGAAAAAATTTTCAAAAGAAAAAAAATCAATGATAAACATAATCACTCAACAAAAGGGAAACTATATATGAATTAATAAAATCCAATAAACTATTTAAATTAAGTAAAACCTATTTATAAAATAAGGAATACCCTCTTTTAAAACCCCATTTGGAACAAAACCTAATGAACAAGTTATTTTGTAAAGGAAACCCCTTTTGGAATTTTATCAAACATTATTAATGCCTAAATACCATTTCAAATCCATGTTCCATAACAAAAACAAAGTCAACCATTTTTTCCAAAGGAAAAAACTAAAATAAGAATGGAAAACAATTATCAAATCCAAACTAGCAATAATAAACATATTATATTTAATTCAAAAACACATTTAAAGCATCAATAAATCAGGTAACTCTTAAATAAAAATTAATTAATTGGAATTACCTACCTCAAGTGGGGGAATAACATCACCATTGAAGAAATCCATTAAAAAAGGGACTCATATGATATATAATAACCATTAAAAACCAAAATAACCTATTACTAATAATCCTAACGAAGTTAATTGTCCAGAAAATATGTCACGAACCATCCCTCAGGGCCCATGCTATGACTAACCCAAGACCACCTTCCATAGGCCAGGGGATGGTGACTAGCACCGAAAGGCGTATTCCCTAAAAATGGGAAGGCATTGCCTTTATACCCCATAAGCTCACAAAAATAAGCACAAAGAGGGATACAAGATCAATGTAAAACAATATAGTAAAAATGGTGTGTACAGAAAGTAAAAAGGGAAAGCATACAAGCCCAATAGTAAAGTACAAGTTAACTAAAAAGTACATGTAAAACTGAAAACAACTCTTGTGAACACCTGCCAAGGATCCTACCTAAAGGGTAGGTACAGCTCTCGAATGGTCATCTCTATTGTAGGACTTGTCTAAAGTAAACCACAGAGATACCTCCATTCCTGATACCATCATCCTCAGTCAGTGTTGTCCATTGTCTTCACCATACACAATAAGGTTCGGGTGTAGCTCGTGCAGGGGTGAGTATAACAATACTCAGTAGGGACCCCGAGACACCGTAGATCTCATAGAGTTCCACAAAGGAAATAACAAGAATCAAGATACCAACTCTTCTTAGTTATATGCCCATATATATACCTAAGTTATCAATCTGTACTTGTCTCTTACATTTTGGAAGTATACAACAATGGTAACACCACGAAGGTGAACTATCACATATTATATCCTCAATCACAAGCACATGATAAAGATAGCTCAGACTAAGATTTATTCTAGGGGTACTAAAAAATAGCATCCCCAGTCACAACGTTGAATGCCTCGAATGTTGGAGAACCACTGCTCTATCGAGTACAGTGGTCATGTCGCGTCACATAGAGGCGCTTCCCACTATCCTTGGATGGCTGTGGTGCTCTACCTGTCGAGCACTGTGGGTCTATTGTGTAACACAGAGGTGCTCCCCACCATGGGTCTACTGTGTCAAATAGAGGAACTCCCCCTCGTGGCCTGCTGGGGAACTCCTCTTGTCCAGTACCACAGGTCTTCCACGTCACACAGAGGTGGTCCCCACCGTGGGTCTGTCATGTCACATAGAGGTGATTCCCATTGGGCCTGTCGAGTCACTCCGGGCCGTAATGGTCAGCAGTCGTCAAGTATCAGCTAGTCATATGGTTATGCCTATAGTGCGCTTGGGAGAAACACTCCTCAAGCCATCAGTCATACCTCAACCACCCCAAGGTTCCACGAAAAGTACCCCAATGGTCATTCGCGTCAAAAGGAACCCAATGTAACATACAGCGCGTCAATCAGATGCCCTTTCTGTAAGTTATTAGCATTTTCGCTCTGAGGGACCAGTTGAATTTGGGGTCCGATCCAACCTATCTGTACTCCAACCTTATCCAAAAATCGAGTGGAGTATACCCAAAAAGAGATTCTTGATCCAAGGATTTTTGCGATGTAGACTGTTCGTCAAACAGACGCCCGGTTCTCAAGTTATGGACAAAAAGGTAATAATAGGCTCAGATGGGCCCAGGTCCGGTCAGACCCGGTCGCCCCAACTCGGCCCAACCCAGCCCGGACAAGACCGACCCGGTTCAGGTCGACTCGACCAGGTCTGGTCTGGCCTGGATGGCTTGGGCCTCGATGGGCCCATCCCACAAAGGGTGTGACCCATTGACGCGGCCCGATGGGTGGCCTGCGATGCGGCATGTGGTCCGCCCTAAACGTAACTCGGGGGGGTGGGCCCCTGGTAATATAAACAGCCCGATGGCTATTCGGTCGCCCTTCTGGCATGCAGGACTGCTCGGTGTTCCCGCACGGTGCACCTCAGCCAGCCAGAACGGTTAGCCGGTTCTTCTTCAAGTGGTTTGACGGCGCTGTTGTCCACCTGTAGTCGTCCGAGTGTCGGATTCCCTCTAGCCTCCGCCGCGAACAAGCGTTCGCGACATAATGCTCCACTGGCGGCGTGGATGTGTGCTGCAACTCCGCCATGCGGTTTGCCGAATTTCGGCCGCCACCCTGCTCCACCACGGCCGACGGGCCACAACCTCCTTCACAACTGGCGCCGCGGACTCACGCCGCTCATCCTCCCTCGCGGCTGGCCAGGTGTCGGTCATCGCCTTCTTTCGTGAGCCATTGCGGCTTCATTCCATGCCTGAAAAATTAAATGATTGAATATTCGTGATCCTTGGGTCAAGGGTTCCATGTCCATATATCGCGCTCAGAAAAAATATGTGCTTCTAGTGTCAATAAATATTATGTATTGAAGAACGCACATAGAATGCGCGAAGAATAAAAAAAAGAGGAACAAGTTTTATGTGCGGGACGATCGCCATGTTTGTTTGGCCATCGTCGTTGAGAATTTAAGATATGAAGAATAAATAAAATAAATTCAAACAAAAATAAAACCCCTACATTGATTTTCTGTTGGAGGTGGCGCGGGGAATTAGACAATGTCATTGAAGAGTTGACATTCGTCGCTCCCACAAGATTCTCCAAGGTTGGCTCCTCGTTCTTCGTTTTTGGAAGACATTATTCATTGGAGGACATCCATTGTTGGAGAATGTTCTCCAAATCTCTCTCCAATTATCCCTTTTCCAACACTTTCCCCCAAACTCATGAAAATGAGGATCCAACCTATTAAATTAAGTTTATTAATATAATTAGAGTTGACACATTAATGTTGGAATAATTAAATGGCACATTAAATTGAATTACGTTGGAAAAATTGAATTGGAGGATTCCAAGGGATTTTCCCACATTAAATAAAGGTTTGGGTGGTCCCCAACACAAGAATTCAAAAAGGATGTTTCAAACTCATGTGGTCCCCACCTCCATAAATCAAAAGGAGGTTTCAAAAATAAAAAAAAATGTTAATTATTTTATTTTTCTTCTACCATGAAAAACTGAAAAACTAACTTCCACCCTCGACCTACTGCGGCTGAGCTGAAGGTCTCCTTAAGAGAATATTGGCACTGCAAGTTCAACGGTTCCCTTAGATTTAAATTCTGGGCACCGGTTCAAAAGTTACAAAAAACCCGCTCACACGTTTACTGAACATACTGAAACAAATTCCGAAAATTATTCCGGGCACTCCGGGCATCCGAATCACACGCCATCAATTTTTATAGACTCATAATATTCCCATATAATTAAAAATAATTTACATGAAAAAATACAGGTCTTTAAATTCTCCCCACATCAGGGCTTTTCATACCCATAAGCCACAACTCAAACTAAGGGAATTGGTTGGGGTACTGAGCAGGTATTTGAGCCTCCTGCTCCCATGTGCTCTCCTGGAGGTTCCCGTGCTTCTAGCAAACACGCACCAGAGGTATCGACTGCCCACAAAGGTCCCAATCTTGTAGATCTTCAATATCTACTGGAACATCCATAAAAATATGCCCATAATCGATGTCTATCTTGCCGTGATCAATGACGTGAGATGGGTCATGCACGTATCTCCTCAACTAGGATATGTGGAAAACATCATGCACCCAGTACAACTGAGGGGAATATCTAAGTGGTAAGCCACCTCACCAACTATACTGAGGACCGGAGAAGGTCTGATGAACCTAGAATATAACTTTCTGCCCCATCCAAATATCCAAAAACCTCATCGAGGTGAGACCCATAGAAAGAAATGGTCACCATACTCTAACTCCAAAGGTCTCTGCCTCCTGTCAGTATATGATTTTTTCCTACTCTGTGTAGTCTTCATCCACTCTTGGATGATCTGTACCTTCTTTGTGGTATCCCTCACCATCTCTGGTCCCATGAGTGCTGACTTCCCTGGGTCTATCCCGCACAAAGGTGATATTAAAGGTTGTCCATATAATTCCTCAAATGGTGTCATACCGATAGTGGAGTGATAATTGTTGTTATATTAACACTCCACTAAGGGAAATTGATCCTCCCATATATGGTCAAAATCAAGGACATAAGAATGTAGCATGTCCTCAAGGGTCTGAATTGTCCGCTCCTTCTGACCATTCATCTTAGTATGGAAGGCAGTGCTAAACTGAAGTTGTGTCTCGAAGGCCTCCTACAACCCCTTCCATAGCCAGGAAGTTAAACCTGCATTGTGATTAGAGACAATCATAGTTTTCACTCCATGAAGCAATACAATCTTCTGCACGTAGAGGCATCCTAGACCCTCTACTGAACCCAGCTCTCTGATAGGTAGGAAGTGGGCTGACTTTGTGAGTCGGTCTTTGATCACCCATATGGAATCCTATCCCATGGACATGCGTGGAAGACCCATCACGAAGTATATGGAAATTCCATCCCACTTCCACTCTAGCACCTCTAATGGTTGAAATATGCCTATGGGAACCTGATGCTTTGCCTTCACTTGCTGAAAAGTGAGGCACCGAGAGACAAACTCTTTCACCACTTTCATTATTCCTGGCCACCAGTGCAGATGCAGAAGGTCCTAATACATCTTTTCCACTCCTGGATGTACCGCTAGAAGGGATATATGGAACTCCCTAAACACTTCCTCTCTAATCATCACTGGTACCATAGTACTCCCCATGAAGAGGATGGCGTGCTCCCCACCATCAGAAAATCCATCAGGTGCCTATCTTATGGATATCTGAGCACATCGAGCCTCACAGTCAGCGTCCCCAAGCTGCGCCTCTCTGACTCACTAAAGGATAGGGGGAGTGACTGTCAATTACTAAAGATGAGCTGCTCCTTCTTGATCCACATAGGATATCTATAAAGAGGCTAGCTACTCTGTTACCTCACTCAGCAGTTGTATACCAGATATTCAGCTCAGTGCATCTGCTACTACATTCCCCAACTCAAGAGTAAGGATATCTCAAATTCATAGTCCTAGAGGAACTCCATCCAACTTAGCTTTCTCAGGTACAAGTCCTTCTGAAAGAAGATATACCTGAGACTCTTTTGATCAGAGTAGATTATAAAATGTTTGCCCATCAATTATGGTAGCCACATCTTCAAGGATAAATACCACTACTAAAAACTCCAGGTCATGGGTAGTGTAGTTCTTCCCATGTTGTCTCAGCTGTCGAGAACCATACGCAATCACTTCTCACTCCTACATCAGGACACATCCTTGCCTGGTCCCTAATGTGTCGCAGAATACTATGTACCCAACGCCCTCATCTGGTAACCTCAAGATGGGGGCACTCGTCAGTCTCTACCTCAACTCATTTAAACTCCAATGGCACCTCTCCGACCACACGAAGGGTTTCCCCTTCTTCGTCAACACTTATAAGGGTTATGAAACTCTTTAAAATTCAGGCACAAACCTCCGGTAGTAACCGGACAAACCCAAAAAACTCCAATCCTCCGTCAGGCTCCTGGGTGGCTCCCTAGCTTATACAGCCTCAATATTCACTGGATCCACCACAACTCCAGCTTCCGAGATAACATTTCCTTGAAAGTGGACCTCTTGTATCCAAAACTGGTACTTTGTTAGCTTACCATAAAGCAGGTTCCCTTGGAGTGTGTCCAAAACTATCTGCCAATGATAGGCATGAGCCTCCTCTTTCTCTATGTATATCAGGATGTCGTTGATGAAGACTACCAGAAAGTGATCGAGGTATGGCTGGAATATCCTGTTCATGAGTCCTATGAACACTGTTGGGGTGTTGGTCACACTGAATCGCATAACCAAGAACTCATAATTGTCATACCGACATCTGAAGGCTGTCTTCTACACATCCTCATCATGTACTCAGAACTAATGATAGCATGATCTGAGGTCTATCTTCGAAAACCATCGTTCTCCCTTCAGCTGATCAAAGAGATCATCAATCCTCGAAAGTAGGTTCTTGTTCTTCACATTCACCTAGTTCAGGCGTCGATAGTGCACATAGAGCCTCAAACTCCCATTCGCCTTCTTCGAAAACACAATCAAGGCTGTCCATGGGGAAACACTGGTCATGATGAACCCCTTTCTCTGCAAGTCCTCCATTTATACTCGTAGCACTAAAATCAATGAAGAAGCCATGTGATATGCTGGGGTAGATATCAGTGTCGTCATAGGGTACAAGTCGATGTAAAATTTCACCTCTCTACGAGGGGTAGACTTGGAACATCATCAGGGAAAACATCAGCATACTAGTTCACCACTACATGGTATCATAGACTCTCAACATCAACCTATCTGAGGGTAAGGCTATCCATCTGATGTGTGATCGGCTGCACCCTCCTCCGTGTAATTCCATCATGTGTTACAATGGTTCCCTTCTCACTAGTGAAGGAAAACCTGGTCCTATCCATGCGGACACACTTTACTTTGTGCATAATACAGTCAATATGAGCATGGAATGTGGGATAACCGGTCCATACCCAATATGACTTCTTAAGGCCTCGACGCAGCTACTAGGAGATCACAACCAAAACTCTTTCCTCCTAGAGTAATCTCACACTGCCAAAAACAGTTTTTAATCATTTAATCTTCTCTAATATGAGTCTCTAGAAATAAGGATCGAGCCAAAGGCTCCATCGGAATTTCCGAGATCCGAACGAGGTTGGTGGAAAAAAAATAACTAGGAAATGTGTCTATAAGTAATGCATCTAGGGTGGAGTAGACACAGATCGTACCTCGTACCATCTCTAGAGCACCATGGTCATAGGCATCAGCAGCCTAGAGCTGAGCTCGTCCCTATCCACCTGCTCCTTATGGTTGAGGTGGACCTCTTGTTGGTGGTGGCGAAATAACCTCAAATTTCCACCCACCACCTGCTGCATCGCCTACTCCTCTGTCATGTCTACCTTCTACCTATGAACCACCTCGATCGAACCTTTATCTCTTCCTCGGTGGTCTCCCAACCATATGATGGTCATCAGTATGGCGGGTTGGGCAGTCGCGAGCCATGTGACCCTGCCTGCCACACGAGTAACACTACATGATCCTCGCATGTTCTTCTCTACCTCGAGATCCCCTCACCACTGACCATGTATCATGCGGTCGTCAACCTATAGGTCTTTTCTTCTTTTACCTATACATTATATGTCTGATGCTAGCTTCTGATGACTCTGCTACGTGTTGTCCGGGTGTGGGTCTCACTGTCTGGGACAGAACAACAAGGAAAATCATCACTAATAGTGCTCTCTCTAATACCCCCTCTTGTGTCAGTATGCTGAGAGAAACCATTAAAGATCTAATCTCACATCTGAGCCCCTGCTCGAATGTCTGAGACCTGAAGAAAGGGTTTTGAACCATGTCAGTGGAGTAGCATGAGAGGTCTTGAACTTCTCTGAATACTAAGCCACAATCATGCTACCCTGCTGCAAGTGGAGAAGCTCATGTATACGCACTGGGTGTAGGGTCGCTTGGATGAACCCTTCTCTAAAAAGGCTCTTGAAGTCTTCCTAGATTTGAGTGACCTCATCGTGAACTTGGAGCATAAACCTATACCATCTTTCCATTGCTTACTGAAGAAGGCTTCTGGCAAGGATCACCATGAGATCAGCTGGTGTCCTTACCCATCGAAAGACTATAACCGCAGCCTCTATCCAATCCTCAGCTTCTTGTGGATTTGTCTCACCCCAGAACCTTGGTGGCCTCTAGTGATGGAACTCATGCAAGGTGCTCAAGCGGCATGCACCCTCTGCTACTGGGGTTGGTGGCATCGGCTTCCCAACAGGTAGTGGTTCTACTAGTACACCACCCGGTGGTACAATTGTCATAAGGGGGCCCTGCACTGAAGCCTCGTTGCTCGGTGGGCATTCATTAGGTACTCTCACAAGAATAATGGCTGGCTATATGTGTAGAGGAATCCTGAAAAGAAATTGGTATGCCACAGTCATTAAGTTTATACCAGGTGAGATGACTCAAAAAGATCAGAAGAAATATTTTCAAAAACACATACGCAATCACTTTTTTCATGCACTAAGTCAGAAATCAGTAGTCAGCGTCCTAGTGTATGGATACGTCGGCCGCCGCACCAACACCGGATTCCCCGAATTAAAAACCACACTCAAAACACTTAACACTATTGTTCAACACAAAAAAGATCAGAGTCCTAGTTCTTTAGTAGAACTAAACCCCTCTAATACCAATTTGTCCCGACCCGTCCCTTGGGGCCCGTGCCGTGACTACCCCAAGCCTGGCTTCCATAGGCCAGGGGCTGGAAATTAGCACTGAAAGGCGTATTCCCTAAAAATGGGAAGACTTTGCATTTATAACCATTAAACTCACACAACTATGCACAAAGAAGGATACAGCTCAAGTAAAACTATATAGTAAACAGAGTGTGTACAAAAAGTAAAAGTTGCCAAAATACAAGCCCAATTGTAAAGTACAAGTAAACTGAAAGGTAAAAGTAAAATGGAAAATAGCTCTTGTGAACACCCTCCAAGAATCCTACCTGAAGGGTAAGAATAGCTCTTGAATGGTTGTCTCTGTGGTACGGTTGTCTAAATTCAACCTCTAAGCTACCTCAAGTCATGATACTCTCGTCCTCAGTCAGCGCTGTCCGTTGACTTCACCAAAAACAACATGGTGAGGGTGTTTCCCGTGCAGGGGTGAGTATAAATATACTCAGTAAGGACCCCGAGACCCTATAGGTCTCCTAGAGTTCCACAAAGGAAAGACCACAAATCAAGATCCCAACTCTACTTTGGTATATGCCCATCCATATACCTAAGTTATCAAGATATAGTCATCTCATACGTGTTGGAAGTATACCACGAAGGTAACACCATGAAGGTGAATTATCACATAGCATAACCTCAATCACAAGCACTAGTTAATGTCATCTCACACCAGGATTTATTCTAGGGGTAGTAACAAATAAAATCCCTAGTCCCAACGTCGAACGCCACAGCTCCTTGAGAACTCCTCCTCTATTGAGTACAGTGGGTCTGTCACATCACACAGAGGTGCTTCCCACTAACCATGGACTACTGAGGTGATCCTCTTATCGAGCACCATGGGTCTTCCACATCACACAGAGGCGCTCCCCACCATGGGTCTGTCGCGTCACACAGAGGTGCTCCCCCTCGTGGACTGCTAAGGTACTCCTCCTTTCGAGTATAGTGGGTCTGACGTGTCACACAAAGGATCACCCCACCATGGGTCTTCCGCATCACATAGAGGCACTCCCAACTGGTCCTATCGAGTACCTCCGAGTCGTAATGGTCAGCGGTCATCAAGTCTCAGCCAGTCGTAGGGTTCCGCACGTAGCGTGCTTGGGAGAATCTCTCCCCAAGACATCAGTCATACCTCAACTGCCTAAAAGTTCCAAAAAAAGTATCCCAAAGGCCAGTCACATCAAAAGGGACCCAACGCAATAGATGATGCGTCAATCGGACGCCCGGTCTGTATGTTATTAGCATTTCTGTTTTGAGGGTTTGATTGGATTCGGGGTTCGATCCAACCCGGCCGTACTCCATCCTTATCCAAAACATAAGTGGACTATACCCAATGTACCATCTAAATCCAAGGATTATGGAACCATAGACGGTTCTTCAAAAGGACACCTTGTTCTCATGTTATGGCCAAAAAGGTAAAAATGGGCCCAGATGAGCTCGGATCTAGTCCAACCCGGTCGGACCGACCACACCCGACCCGGTTTGGGTCTACTCGACACGGTATAGGTCTGGACCGGATGGACTGGGCCTCAGTGGGCCCAGCCCAAGGGATCATGGTCCAGCCCGGCCCGGCCCGCGAGGGGCGCGATCCGTTGGCGCGACCCACTGGGTGGCCTTCGGTGCGGCATGCTGGGCGGCCGGTGGTGCGGCATACGGCATGGCTCGTGGTGCGGTCTGCGGTGCGATAGGAGGTACGCTATAACCAAAACCTGGGGGGAGCCCCCCCGGTAATCCGAATGTCCTGATGGTCATATGATCACCCTTCTAGAATTCGGTATGGCTCGGTAGTCCCGAACGGTGCACCTCGGCCGGCCGGTTCTCCTTCCAGCGGCGCGACGGCGCCGCTGTCCACCTACGGCCGACCGGGTGTCGTCTGCCCTACGGCCTTCGCCGAGGCCTCCAGCTCCACCGACAGAGCAGATGCATGTTGCTGCTCCGCCATGCAGCCAGTCAGATGTCGACCACTACCCTTCTCTGTCGCGGCCTCCTTCACAACCGGTGGTGCGGACATGTGCTGCCCTTCCTCCCTTGCAGCTGGCTGGGTTCCAGCCGCCGCCTTCTTCCGCGAGCCGTTGTGGCTTCTTTCCAAGCCCAAAAAATTAAAAGATCGCATATTTGGTATACTTTCATCGAGGGATTCATGTCCATATATCGTGCTCTGTGAAACTCCATGTTTGCAACATCAATAAATATTAGGCATTGAAGAACACACGAAGATTGCAGGGAAAAAAAAAGTGGAGCAAGGATTATGTGCGGGACGATGGCCAGGTTCATTTGGCCATCATCGTCATGAATTTAGGTTATGAATAATCAATGAAAAAAATTAAAACATAAATAAAACCCCTACCATGATTTTCTATTGGTTGTGGTGCGAGGAAGTAGATGAAGTTGTTGAAAAGTCGGTGTTCGTCGCTCCTGCAAGACGCTCCAAGGTGGGCTCCCCAGTCTTTTTTTCTAGGAGACGTTCCTCATAGGAGGACTTCCTTTTTTGGATAATGTTCTCCAAAGATATCCCCAATTCTCCCTTTTCCAAAAATTTCTCCCAAACTCAAGAAAATGAGGAGCCAACCTATTAAATTATTTTTATTAATTTAATTAGAGTTGGCATATTAAAGTTGAAACAATTAAATGGCACATTAAATTGAATTACTTTGGCACAATTGAATTGGATGATTCCAAGGGATTTCCTCACATTAAAGAAGGTATTGGGTGGTCCCCACCACTAGAATTAAAAAATGAGGTTTCAAAATCGGGTGGTTTCCACCTTTATAACTCAAAAAGAAGGTTTCAAAAAGAAAAATAAAATTGTAATTATTTTATTTTTCTTCTACCATGAAAAACTGAAAAACTAACTTCCACCCTCGACCTACTGTGGTCGAGGTGAAGGTCTCATTAAGAGAATATCGGCCCTGTGAGTTCAACGGTGCCCTCAAATTTCAATTTCGAGCACCGGTTCAAAAGTTACAAAAACCCGCTCGCACATTTACTAAATGTACTGAAAAAAAGATCAGAAATTCATTCTGGGCACTCTGTGTTTCGGAATCACGTGCCGTGAATTTTTGCAAACTCATAATATTCCCATATAATTAATAACAACTATATGGAAAATACAGGTATTTACATAATACCACTAGGGTTATATAAGAAGCGGAAAAGTGTAACACTCCAAGCTTCCACTGTACGTTTCCCTTTGAATAATGAAATAGATTGCATTGTACACAACTTTGAGATTCTAACACACCGCGACCAATCAAACTAGCCGTTATGAATAGTAATACCCAATTTTTGAAATTTTATAAATATTATTTTTCAAAATGGACTTCATTTTTAAATTCATAATATTGAAATTAAATTAGGGTGAATTTTTGGTATTTTTCTGAAAACATTCAATTTTTGATGAATAGTGAAAAACACTGCGTTATTGGTTAAAACTGACTTCTTTTTTAAATAATTATTTATTTGATGTAAACTTATTTTAGGTAAAAATAGATACATAATACCTATATATGTTCAGTGTAATTCATTGGGGTCATTTTATAATAAATTAAGATATATAAAAATTTTATTGAACTTTTTACCGTCTTTTACCCACCTCCTAAGAGCATTTGAAAATTTGTATAAAACATAATTTTACTGTTTCTATAACTTGAATTTCTAAAATCCAAGAGACACGGTTAATATCATTATGTAAATTGTGGTTCAATAAGATGAAAATAATTTTTGGGGAATAGTTACTTTTGACTTTTATTACCACAGTTAAAAGTAAATACTGTAATTAAGGGTAAAAATGATATCATAATTACCCTAACTCATGTCCTAATTCTATTGGATAAGTATAATTCAACCAAAAACAACCTTAGGAATAAAATATGATCCTCTTTGGTCGAATTGGATTAGATTATGACATTTATTATTATTCTATCTCAAGAAGAGTTAAAAGAGTTAAATCCAATGTTTAATAACTAAACCATTTTTAATATGGGGTTATACATAAGATAAATTAGACTATAAATATTCATTAGAAATATATAAAGATCTCATTTATATTGGTATTTTATTTATAATTTTTATACATTAAATAATTTAATTTATTTATGACACAATTATGATGCAGTAATTACCTTATTAATGAAAGATTAAAATAATTGATATTATAAATATCTAAATAAATGTATTTTGAAACTTTTTATGAATTACAGTAATTTTATATGTTAATATTACATTTTAGGGTTGATTAAATAATTTTTTTAGAAGTAATCAGGTTGTTATGATTTTAACAAAAACCAAATACTAAATAGTGTCAAAATTGACATAATTGAGTTTTTATAACAAATACTATATTATTAATTGATGTAATTGTCATAAAAATATAAGATTAGGACAAAGGACATAGATAAGGTTATATATATTAATAATGAACCACTTTGTGTTCTCTAGTCTTGTTATACTATGTTTATTAACCATATAATATAAAAATACAAAGAGACATTGTAAATGTCAAACTATTTAACTAAGAGATAAATCTAAAATATAAGGTTAATATGGTCACCTAAACCTATCTAAAACCGATTAGTTGAGAGTTTATTGACCCATAACCACCTTATCCTCTAAATAAATCATTTTGGATCCATTAGAAACCGAAAATGATTTTATTATAAAATAATATTTCATGCTTTTCCAAAAGTGTCCCTTGCCTCTCCCATAAAAGGGTACTACAACTTCTCTTAATTTCACACCTCCAAAGCCATTTGGCTCTACCAACCCCTGACCAAATATCCTCTTAACTTTACTCCCTTCATCCTAGAGGCCTTAATTTGGTCATAAATCCAACCTAGGGAGCCATTTTAATCAAATCAAAATGAAGAACCTGAAGAAGAGGTAAATATTCCATCACCTCTTCCAAGTTCTTTTCTTCATCCACCTCCTATTTCTTTGTTGTTTGCATTATAAAATAATAAATCAAGTATATTATATATACTTTGATTTTATTATAAAAATGGTACAACCATATTCATTATTCTATCCATCATTTGAATGACAAAGTCACCATACGTGCGTGTAGACAGCTTACTGTCTCCATGTCGTGGTGTAGTTTGTTATTCAAACACTTCATTATTTGGATGGGTATAATAATGAGTATAATTTATGTAAATAATAAATATAACATGTTATTTATTCTTTATATATGATATATCATCCAATTACATACTATTTCACCATCAATATAATGATATTGTCGCTCTGGTGTACGTACGGATTATCGTCTCCATAAACGCGATGAGATTCATTCCCCATCGTAATCATTCAAGAATAATTTTCATTTTATGATTAAAAATAATTTCTAAAAACATAATATAATTCTGTATATGAATAAAATACATCCTATTTGTAACAAACATGGCTTACATAACCGATCATATAAAAGAAAATGGATCAGTTTACACCTGAAACGACGATACAACTAAAATATTATTAACAAAGAAATATTAGAGAATCATATATGATATCAAATATATGTAAATAGTTATTGTATAATTTAATAAAATTGATTTAAATATTAAACATGAGGTTAACATACCCTCTACTAAGGAAAAGTACACAGCAAGGGTTAAATCCACAATATCATTATTATCAGAGGTTGTTTTTACGTAAGTATCTACAGGGACCTCTTTATCATCATCATCCGTGTTTTCTTAAAAATGTTTTTCAAAACATTTTTACTAATTACTAGACAATTTTTTAATGTCATTTAAAACCTTATTTGACTTTATATGTTCTAAAAGGATTCTTTTTGTCGTTTTCCAAACAGGGTACTTTATTACCATTTCGACAGAATTAAGGTAAGAATGTTTTTTTAACATATACAGCGAGTGCAGCTATTTTATGCCATTATAACATCTTCGAAGTTCCCTTACAATATTATAATAATTTTTTCAAAATAATTTTTTCAAAATAATTTTTTCAAAATAATTTTTTTCTTTTATAATTGTATGAATTTTAATTGATTTCAAAATAGAAAGAGAAATTTATTTAAGAAAAAGTTTTGATATTATCTATGTCAACATCCTTTTGATAGATTTTAAGCTTGTTTGAAGTTTATTTATTATAATACAAATCATTCATATTGTATTGAAGGTTTTGTGATATTTTTGATTGTGGATGTGTTATTCTTATACGATTCATGGATTATGGATAAAGTATTTACATTTCGTATGCTAGTTTTAATACGAATGTTAATGTTGTGTTTAAACCATTTCATATGAGGAATGAATTGGACTTAGTTAGTGACAAGTGGAGACTACTATAGCTAATTGATGCATCTGTATGTCTCATGAGACAAACTAGTGTCTTGGAAAAATCCCTTGACAAAATCTTATTTTTAGTCTTGGCACAAGGCCTTGACTATATGGTTATGATGTCTGTAATTATGCATTCCATCATTATGAAAGTAGCTATTGATATTGAATATGATTATTCAAATAGTAGAATATCCATGTGAATACGTAAATGGAATTATTGGATTTTATCTTTTCCATATTATTATGAAGTTTAAGTTTAAAAGTATTTTTTTAGTCTTATACAATTCCTTAAATTTTTATTCTTATTTATGAAAGTTTCTACTATATTGTTATTCTTACTGAGCATCTGAGCTCATCCTTTTCTATGTTTTATTTTTTCTAGGATGTGAAGAAGTATTTTATGGTTGAATTGCGGGGATAGGATAAGGATATAAGTGTATTCAAAAGGGGACAAAATTTTGTTAATGTTTTTATTTCATCATTTAATATAAAACATATGAATGTTTCTTGTACTTCCAAGGCTACTAAACAGATCAGTCTTTCAAGACATGATTCCTTGTATCCTTCCAATGTTATGTAATAATGCACTAACTCTGGGTAACTAGAGTCAGGGCATTACATTTTGATTCAATGAATGTTTAGTACAAACCATGGATACTAGATTTAGAAAAACTCTTATTAGAGAACACTACCCTGTGATAGACTTTGAGGATTAGTATTGAAGAAATTCCAAGAATTTTGGTATTGTAATTATTTTGTGAGTTTTCCAAGAAATATATCCCTGTCTAGATACGAGTAGGTTGAGGCGGCTCTGTCATAGATGTACCTAGGGGTAAAACCTGAAAACACCTCTTTGAGCAGGACTTGAATGGGAACTGGTGCACGACAACGGGCCTTGCTACACTCTTGGTTACAACACTCCGGGGCGATATTTTTAGGATAATTCTCATTTTACTTAAAAACAATTATGAAGGGTTTATGAGTATATACCTCCTCAAATAAAATATTTTTATGATTATGGATTATATCCATAAACTGTTCAATTTATGTAAATTATTTTACAAGTTTGAAATTATGTATTATGATTCATAAACTGATACACTGTATTCCATTGTTTATAAATGGCACCTAGTGTAAGGAATGGATACTATATCAATTCATTTCATACTTTTATAGATTACCCTCTTACTCAAGATAATTATAGAGGAGCTGGTGATGCAACTGCTACTGATCATCTTATCACTATACTGGGACAACACACTCAAGTTATGAATAATAACCTTATCCGTATGGAGAACCTTTATCCACAACACGGAGGATCAATGTTAGACTTCTTTATGAGGAAAAAACAACCAACATTAAATGGGAGTACAAATCCATTATTAGCTGAGAAATGGATTAGTTCCTTATAGAAAATATTTCATGCTTTGGGGAGTAGTGAAATAGAAAATGCTTTCATGGTAGTTTATCACCTCATGGGAGATGCAGATCACTGGTGGTCATTAATCCAAAAATAAAAATTAAGATGAAGAAGTATAGAATCTGGAATGAATGGAGTTTAAAGATATTTTGTTAGAAAAATACTTTCCTCATGACCCTCGAGAAGATATGGAAAGGCAATTTTTGAGTCTGTGGAAAAAAGAGAATGAGAATTTCGCAAAGTATGAGGCTAACTTTACAAGGTTAGCAAGGCATGCAGTAGATTATATATGTATCCCAAGGAGTAAAATTAATCGATTATTTTAGGGGTTAAAAACATTTATCCATCTAGCATTAGTCTCATAATCCTTCTCATCATATAAATATTTTGTCTCATGTGCTATCAAGATAGAAAATTAATTCTCTAAGTCTTACGACTTTAAAGAAAAGCAGAGAGAGAAAGAGATCTGCTGAACACTCTAGAAATAGAAATAAGGGGAAGAAGGGAAAATTTGAATATCCATCTTGTGGAAAATGTGGGAAGAAACACCCTAGTACTTTCCTGAAAGGAATGAGAGTCCTTTACAAGTGTGGGGAAAAATTCCACCAAGCTCGTGATTGCAAGGGGAATAAAAGAGGTTGTCAATGTTGAATTCTAAAATTATATAGAAAAGGGGCATTATACAAATGAATTTCCTAAGATCCAAGTGAACATACCTCATAAAAGGCAAAGGGATCAAGGACAAGCTTATGTAATCACTACTACTGGGGTTGATGCTCCAAAAGATGTGGTGGCAGGTAATTTGATGGTTTCCTCAAGTTTATCCAATGATTTATTTGATTATGGATCATCATATTGATTCATGTATTCCCAGTTTGCTAAGAAAATTAGATATTATCAATTTAAATTAACAAGGGAGTTTTCAATCAAAACTCCTAAGGGAAGTATCATCGCAAAAATGTTTTGTGAACCAGTTCCCATTAGGACATATAAATGTTCTTTATCTAATGATATCATCATAATACCCATGATTTAATTTGATATAATCATCATAATGGATTGGATTTCGGACCATGATGTGAAAATTTATTATAAGAAGAAGAAGGTTACAATTTTCAATAATGATTGAGAGTACCTTACCTTTAGAGAAAAAACGTCACCACCTGATTCTTATCTAGATCCACCCCTATTAGCTCTAATAAATTCATTTATTGGGGAATAAGAGAATAAAATAACAATAAGTGAGGAAAAGAATGTTAAAATAGAGTACATACATATTGTGCCAGAATATTTTCATGTGTTTTCGGAGGATTTACCTAGACATCCTCCAGAATGTGAAATTGAGTTTTCCATTGATTTAATTCTAGGTTAAAGGCCCATATCAAAGACCCCTTATAGAATGGTCACTTTGGAATTAGTGGAACTAAAGAAACAACTAGAGGAATTGAGTAATAAGGGATTTATTCTCTCTAGCGTTTCTCCATGGGGAGCCCCTGTCCTTTTTGTTAAGAAGAAAGACAGATCTATGAGGTTGTTCATTGACTACAGGGAGATCAATTCTATAATAATAAAGAACAAGTATCCCCTAACTCGCATTGATGATTTATTCAACCAACTTCATAGAGCTCAATATTTCTCAAAGATTGACCTTTTATCTAGATATCATCAGTTGTGTGTGAAGAAGGAAGATGTTTCAAAAACAACATTTTGAACCAGGCATGAGCATTACGAGTTTACAGTAATTCCTTTTGGACTGACTAATTCACCCTTTGTCTTCATGGATCTAGTGAATAGATTTTTCAAAAAATATCTAGATGAATTTGTAGTGGTATTTATTGATGATATCTTTCCATAAAACAAAAGCTACAAAGATCATGAAAATCACTAGGGAATTTTTCTAAAGACTCTTAGAAGAAATGATTTATATGGGAGGTTTAGAAAGTGTGAATTCCAGATTCAAGATATTTCTTTTCTTGGCCATATTTTCTCTAAGGATGGAATCTCTGTTGATCCATAAAAGACCAAGGCAATCTATGAATGGCCAGCACTGACGAGTATAACTGAGGTACATAGTTTTATTTGTTTATTAGGTTATTATAAGAATTGTTTCAAAACAATTAACCGGTTGGCTAACCCATTAACCAATCTCACTCACAAAGGGGTTAAATTTGTTTTGAGAAAAGAGTGTGAAGAATTTTTTTGAAGATCTTAATAAATGATTAGTTAATTCTCATATCTTGACTCTACCATTAGGGAATGATGGGTTTGTTATTTATAGTGACACTTCAAACAAAGGACTTCGTTGTGTCCTTATGAAAAATGATAGAGTTATTTACTATGTATCATGACAACAAATAAAATCATGATAAAAACTATCCCACTCATGATCTTATATTAGAAGCTACAATCTTTGATTTGAAAATATGGAGACACTATCTCTATGGTGAAAAATATTAGATTTATACTGATCACAAGAGTTTGAAGTATATATTTTCTCACAAAAAGAAATAAACATGAGGCAAAGGAGATGGATTGAACTACTCAAGGATTATGATTTCATAATACACTACCACCCGAAGAAGGAAAATAAGGTGGAAGATGCTTTTATTAGAAAGGATCATGGTGTTTTGAACAAAATTAGAGTTGAAAGGGATCTTATTTTCATGGATCTAGTAAATATGGATATGGGAATAACGATGGAAGATGAAACGTCTATAATTTTTCAAATGGTTTCCAAAACCATATTTACTAGAATGGTTAAAAAGTTCTCAGACTGATGATGAGGAATTTTAAAAGAAAATTCAAGCTGTGAATGATGGGATATTGATCGACTTCATATATAAAGATGGAATTTTGAAATTTGGGAAGAGACTTTGTGTTCCCAATATACCTGATCTAAAAAGGGAATTGTTGGATGATTCTCATAGCTCCAATTTCTCTTTACACACTGATAGAACTAATATGTATAGATATTTGAAAGAATATCATTGGTGGGACAACATGAAGAAGGGGATTCACGATTTTGTGTCTAAATTTATGGTTTTTCAACAAGTGATAGTTGGAAGGAAACAACCTAGAGGATTCATGCAAACTCTTCCCATACCTGAGTGGAAATGGGATAATATTTTGATGTACATTGTCATGGGGATACCAATGACTCCTATAAGGAAAGATGTAATATGGGTCATGTTGATTGTCTTACCAAGTCATCACATTTTCTTTCTATAAGAAAAGATTTACCACTCGGTCGTCTGGAAAGCCTATATATTTATGAAGTTGTAAGACTCCATGGTGTACCCCTATCTATTGTTTCGGATCCTGATCCCCATTTTACATCAAGATTCTTGAAAAGTCTTTAGATGGCCTGTGATACTAAACTTCATTTGAGCACTGCCTACCACCCTCAAACTGATAGATAATTAGAACTGACTATTCAAACCTTATAAGACATGTTGAGATCATTCTCACTTGACATTCAAGGTATGTGGGTTCAATATTTACTTCTGGTATACTTTTACTATAACAATAGCTTCCATTCATGTATTTATATGGCACCATATGAAGCGTTATATGCAAAGAGATGTTTTACACCAACCTTTTGGGATGATATTGGTGAAATAAAACTCGTATGCCCAGAACTTGTTGAGGAAACGATGTAAAAGGTGAAGGTTATCCACAACCACATCAATGTAGCTCAATGTTGGAAAAAGATCTATGCCAATAACCAAATAAGAATTTAAAATTTCAGGTAGGAGATCATGTTTTCTTGAAGGTTTCTCTGTGGAAGGGTGATATAAATTTTGGTAAGAAGGGTAAATTGAGTCCTAGGTACACCAGACCTTTCGAAATTCTAGAACGAATTGGAGTTGCAACTTATCATTTGAAAATGCCTCCATGTCTCTCTAAAGATCATGATGTGTTCCACATATCACTGTTGAGAAAATACATGTCTGACCCAACGCATGTACTCTCATATGATAAAATTGAACTTGAACATGATATGTCTTATTTTAAAGATTCTATCAAAATTCTTGATACAAGAGATCAAGTGCTGAGAAACCGGACGACTAGTCTGGAAAAAGTTCTATGGATAAACCATAAGATGGAAGAGACAACCTGGGAACCAGAGGAACTTATGATGAAGAACCACCCAATTTTTTTTGTATGGTAGTATTATAAAAATTTCAAGGATGACATTATTTTAAGGGGGAAGAATGTAACACCCCAAGTATCCATGGTACATTTCCCTTTGAATAATTCAATAGCTTGAATTGTACGTAACTTCGAGATTCAAACACACCGCGACCAATCAAACTAGCCATTATGAATAGTAATACCAACTTTTAATTTTTTTAAATTGTATTTATCAAAATTGATTTCATTTTTTAATTCGGAATATCAAAAATAGCTTAGGGTGAATTTTTGGTACTTTTCTGAAAAATTTCAATTTTTGATGAATAGTGAAAAACATCGCATTATTGGTTAAAACCAAATTTTTATTTAAATAATTATTTATTTTATTAAAATTTATTTTAGGTCAAAATAGATACATAATACCTATATAAGTTCAATGAAATTCATTGGAGTCATTTTATAATAAGTTTAGATATATAAAAATTTTATTGAACTTTTTACCGTCTTTAACCACCTCTTAAGAGCATTTGAAAATTTGCATAAAACTTAATTTTACATCTTTTGTGAGTTTAATTTCAAAAATCTGATAGACACGGTTAATATTATCTAGTAAGTTGTGGTTCAATAAGCTAAAAATAATTTTTTGTGAATAGTAACTTTTGACATTTATTTACCACGGTTGAAAGTAAATAGGGTAATTAAGTGTAAAAATGATATTATAATTACCCAAACACATGAACTAATTCTATTGGAGAAGTATAATTCGACCAAAAACAACCTTAGTAATAATATAGGTTCCTCTTTGGTCCACTTCGATTAGATTAGGACACTTATTATTATTTTATTTAATGAAGAGTTAAAAGAGTAAAATTCAATGTTTAATAACTAAACTATTTTTAATATAGGGTTATACATAAGATAAATTATACTATAAATATTTATTATAAATATAAAAATATTTCCAAGATAATGGTATTTTATTTATAATTTTTATACCGTATATAGTTTAATTTATTTATGACACAATGATGATGTAGTAATTACCATATTAATGAAAGATTAAAATAATTGATATTATAAATGTCCAAATAAATTTAATTGGAATCTATTGATAAATTTAAATAATTTTATAGGTTAACATGACATGCTAGGGTTTATTAAATTATATTTTTTTATGTAATCATGCTGTTATTAATTTCACAAAAACCAAATACTAAATAGTGTCAAAATTGACATAATTGAGTTTTTTTAACAAATACTATATTATTAATTTATATAATATTTATAAAAAATATAAAATTGGTCCTAAATACTTATATAAGGTTATATATATTAATAATGAACCACTTGGGGTTCTCTTGTATTTTTATATTATGTTTGTTAACCATATAATATAAAAATACAAAGAGACTTGGTAAATGTCAAACAATTTAACTAAGAGTTAAATCTAAATGATAAGGTTAATATAATGAACCAAACCCATATAAAACCTATTGGTTGAAGGTTTTTCGACCCATAACCACCTTATCATATAAATAAATCATTTTGGATCCATTATAAACCGAAAATTATTTTTAGATAAAATAATATTTCAAGCTTTTCCTAAAGTGAACCTCACCTCTCTTATAAAAGGGTACTTCCCCTTATCTTAATTTCACACATCCGAAGCCATTGGATTGGCCAAGACCTGCCCAAATATCCTTCCTAATTTCTTCCCTTAATCATAGAGTCCTTATTTTGGTCATAAATCCAACCAAAGGATTCCTTTTGATCAAATCAAAAGGAATAACCCAAAGAAGAGGTAAATATTTCATCACCTCTTTCAAGTTCTTTTCTTCTTGTACTACCGCTTTCTTTGTTTTTTCCATTATAAAATAATAAATCCAGTATCTTCTATATACTGTGATTTTATTATAAAAAGTTTACTACTATATTCATTATTCTATCCATCATATGAATGACTAAGTCACCATACGTGCGTACGTACAGCTTACTGTCTCCACATCATGGTGTAATCTGCTATTCAAACACCTCATTATTTGGATGGGTATAATAATGAGTATAATTGATGTAAATAATAAATATGACATGTTATTTATTCTTTATATATGATATACCATCCAATTACATATGATTTCACCATCTATATAATGATATTGTTGCTCGGGTGTACGTACAGATTACCGTCTCCACGAACGCAATGAGATTCATTCCCCATTGTAACCATTCAAGAATAATTTTCATTTTATGATTAAAAATAATGTCTCAGAACATAATATAATTCTGGATATGAATAAACTACATCCTATTTGAAACAAACATGTCTTACATAACTAATCATATAAAGGAAAATGAATCAGTTAACACCAGAAACAATGATACTACTAAAATATCATTAACAATGAAATATTAGAGGATCATATATGATATCATATTTATGAATATAGTTATTTTATAATGTAATAACAATGATTTAACTATTATATAGGAGGAAAACGTACCCTCGACAAATAAAAAGTACAATATAAGGGTTAATTTCACAATCTCTTTATTATCTGAGGTTGTTTTTATGTGAGTATCTACTGGGACCTCTTTATCATCCATATACATGTTTTCTTAAAAATGTATTACAAAATATTTTTACAATTTACTGGACAATAGGGTAAATTAATTTATACCTTTACTTGAGCATATATGTTTTGGAAGGAGTATTTCGGTTGTTTTCCAAACAATATACTTTATGACCTTTTTGACAAAATTAAGGTAAGAATGTTTTTCTAACTTATACGGTGAGTGCAGATATTTTCTACCGTTATAAAATTGTTGAATCTTCTCTTACAAGATTATAATAATATTTTCAAAATAAATGTTTTATTTTATAATTATATGACTTTTAAATGATTTTAAAATATAAAGATATATTTCTCTAAAAAAAGTTTTTATTTAATCTATGCCAACATACTTTTGATGGATTTTTAGCTTTTTTGATGTTGATTTATTATAATACAAATCTTCCATACTGTGGATGTGTTATTCTTATACCATTCATGGTTTATAGATAACTTATTGGCATTTTGTATGAATTTTTTAATAAAAATGTTTATGTTATGTTTAAACCTTTTCATTTGAGGAATGAATTGGACTTAGTAAGTGACGGGTGAAGCCTGCTACAGCTCCTCGATGCATCAGTAGTTTTATTGAGGAAAACTAGTGTCTTGGCATAAGGCCTTGAAAAAATTTTATTTTTAGGCTTGGCACAAGGCCTTGACTATGTGATTACAAGGTCTGGAATTATGCATTCCATCATTATGAAAGTGGCTATTGATATTGTATGTGACTATTCGACTAGTATATATCCATGTGAATAAGTAAATGAAATTATTTGATTTTATCTTTTCCATATTATGCTGAAGTTTATGTTTAACAGGATTTTGTTTTATTCTTACAAATTACCTTAAATGTTGATGATTATTTATGAATGTTTCCACTATATTTTTATCCTTACTGGGCGTCTGAGCTCACCCCTATCTATGTTTTATTTTTTCCAATATGTCAAGAAATGTTTTATGGTTGACCTCTAGGGATAGGATAAGGATAAAAGTGTGTTCAAAAGGGGACAAAATGGTTTTGATGTTTGTATTTCATGATGTAATATAAAACTTATGAATGTATCCAGTATATCCAAGGCTACTAAACTGATCGGTCTTTAAAGACATGATTCCTTGTATCATGCCAATGTTATGTAATAATGCACTGACTATGGGTAATTGGGGTCGGGGGGTTACAAAAAAAGGGTACAACCAAAGATTAAGACAAGAGAATATCATACCTCTAGAACCAGGTTAGCAATAACTAAGAAATCACATGAAAATCTAGTTGTAAGATCATTATAGATTGAAATAGATCAATGGAAGGAACTTAGGTTGGGGGTATAGAGTCATTTTATTTTTATAACATGGATATTACATAACATTAAAGATAAAAAACATACTAGAATTACACAATTTGGATCCAAAGGATTAGAATCTTGGAGAAATTATGAACACGCATAACTTTTTCATAATAAAACATAAAAATTTATTTAAAATATTCTTATTTATTCATATAAATCCCAATTGAACTATAATACATGTAGTCACGTGAGGATATACATCAATGAAATGGGTGTTATAAAGGTCTATTAATAGGATGAATAAGGGAAAGAAATAATATATAATGAGTAAAAATAATAATCATCATCACAACATAAGCATCTGATCATCATCATAATCAAGAGAGGACGCTTTAGATAATGTCATGTAATTTGGTAATTTGAAAAAATGAATCTCATGTCTTGGTGGTCAAATACCACACATAGTTGTGAAAAAATCTAGTATCATGTTCATGCATAACATATGTGCATAATCATAACATCATATTTGAGAACAAATGTAGAACCATGTTCATGAATAATACACATTATCTCATTAGATACATCATATTACCCAATTCATTGGAGGGATATATAATTTACGGTCACCCTTCACATCATATCATTTCCATGACCATGCCTGCCACATAGAAGCACTGTAGCGGCGGCGACACTGTAGCGGCGGAGGCACTGTAGAAGGAAATGTAGCGGCGACAATACTGTAGTTGGTACGGTAGCAGCCCGGGTACTGTAGTAGTACTATTCACCGAGGGGCTATCTGGGCCAAACAAATGGGCTTTCAAGCCTTTTATTCAGGCCACATGGCCTTGGGATTTCAGGTTATGTAATGGGTGTCCCTCTACCCAGTCTAAATAGGTCTTTGTTTTAAATAATAAAATGAGGCTTTGGCCACAACCTTTTAAAAAATTATGAATTATAATTATAAACATTTCAAATAAAGAAAATGCATGCCACATAGAACATATAACAATAGTAGAAATATAATAACACATGTAAAGGAATGGGTTTCATAATAATTTAACAACTAATATATTAATGAATAAAATTTGGGGTTCCCAAATGAAAATGGAAAAAACATACATGGTATAATAATCATCAATATTGAGTGAATAAGAAACAATATCAAGAGAAATCAAGATGTGCTTTGGAAATTAGAGTTATTTTGGAAAATATTTATGTTTTTCATAAAAATTTGAAAAATGTGTATCCTCAAAAAGAAGACAAAATAAAAATTTAATTATATTTATGTAAAATTAATGTAATATCTACACTAAAATTTGGTATGATATAGGTATAACCAAAAGAAAGGGAGTTGGGTTTGAGAATCCCCTTACATTATAAATGAATGCATTCTGTACTTGAAATTAATATCTTGGATAATAAAATAATATTAATTAATTAATTATTCATAACCTAATATACATTTATTTAGTTTTTTTATAATTTTATTAGGTTCAGTTATGGCCATTTTGATGATTTATATAGTACAATTTCATCATTTCAGGAGTGTTCATTTTTAGGGTTTCATGGTCGGTTTTATTTATGTATAATTATTAAAGTTCTTTTAAAATGGTAATAATAATACATAAGTGAAATTATATGTTATTAATGAACATATATAATCATAAATTACCTCATATATTACATGGATTTTCCTTAAGAGTATGATTCATTTGATAAAATATTAAAAATAAAAGTTTAGTTTATTTTGTCAGTTTTTATGACAATCACAAACTAGTTTTGTTTTATTTAATATAATGTATATAAATTAGTCACGTTATATTAAAAAAGTTATAAAATACATATTAAAATATTTTTTAACCATAATAATGTTTTTATGACCATCTTTGATGGTGATAATGGAAAAATGAAAAATTGACATCCACGAAGGCGGTGAATTGACACATCATGGACAATGTTTTTATTTTTAGAATAAGATGAGAAGATAAGATATTTTATGATCGATATTACATTAATAAAATAAATTCTAGTAGATAATTAATATTATAATTATCTTGCTTTTTTGGATAGGGGAGGTGATGAGATGATAAGAAATGAAAAGAAAATAAAAGAGAAGAAGGAGGAATTTTCCTCTTGAATATCATCTCCTTAAGAACCTCAATATGGCACTTGGGTTTGGTATTTTTTTGATACAAGAAGATATTGGTTGTGGGGAATATGATTGAGAATGTAATGATTCAGATTTTAGAAATTATTCAAGGTTTTTTAGGTGTGAGGAGAATAGGTGGTGAGGGGTCGTATTTTTAAGGCTGGAGATAGGTGTTTTTTTATTATTTTATTCATATGTTTACTATTATGTCTCAAGACTATCAATAGTGTTTATTAGTATGACTAAATATAGTAAATTTTTATGAATATTCTGAACTAATGGGATCTTACATCATCCATACATCATCAATGACTCAAAAAGTCTTGTATTTAGTATATATCGTAAATTTATGTATTTCATTATTCAGAAAAAATTAAAATATTTTAAAATATCCCAAAAAATCCCCCTAACCATTTTTAGATATTTAGATTCCAAAAATAAACTCCATTTTATAAAATAAATGTTATATGTATCATAAATTTAATTTTTAAATAAAATAATCATTTATTCAAAAAATATCTATTTCAATATTATATCCAATTTTATGACACTTTAAAAAATGATTATTTTTTAATAAAATTACCTTATAATTATAAAAAACACAATATTAATTTATTAAAATACTCTATAAAAAAGAAATTTATTTAAATATTTATATTAATTATAAAGTTTTAAATAAACATTTACATTTTACAAAAATATCAATACATAATTTATCATTTTTAAAAAAATTATTTACAAATACTATGATATAATTGTATCATATTTTCATTTATAATATGATTTAATTTTTTTATATTTTCATAGGTGATTTTTCTATTCTATTTTCTATATTACTATCCCAAATGGTCATATTACTATTACAATGGTCAGGTTCTTATTCCATTGGTATAGGTTTCTTAATTTCTATAAATACCACATACATCATTATTAATTTATGAAAATGATGTTTTTATTTGGTTATTAATGTTATTTATATTTTTTATAATATATAAAATAATTATAATAATGGAATTTTTATGGAATTTTTTTTGAGTTGTTATAGGAAGAATGTGTATGAAATCTATGGGAAGAAACTCCACATAAAAAGGACCCAAGAGTACAAATATACCCTTCATTGAATAGGTTGCATGACTTAGTCACATGGTTAAAAAACTGTGTGGTAACCATGTGGATCACCTCTTCTAATATCTTCACGGGTTACATGTTTAGGTTTCATGGTTAGTTTAACAATGCACCTTAACTGTGTAAATTGTAAAAAGTCCCCAAATATTCTTCTTTTCAGACAAAAATGACTCTAACTTGATGAGATAAACCATCCATCGGATACCCCAATATAAAAGTGACACTAGGGGTGTAAGATTTTCTCTATTTTCAATATCCCTTGAGGAATTTTTCATTTTATAAACAGTTTTTTTTAAATCGTTCATTTCTTTCAAGTAAGGATTCTATTCTATTAAAAAAATTGAAGTATTATTTTCGTTGTTTTATTTCATTCATTTTTTTTCATAAGAACAACAAGAAAATTTTTATTAAATATTCATTGATCATGAGTGACTAGTATCTTAAGGAGTGATATATTAAGGGATGTAGGATGAGTTTATAATTCCTTATGAAAAATATTTATAAAAATGTGGTTTTGATTAGTAATAAAATTGAGATAAAATATTTCATCACATTCCCTAATATGTATTTGATAAGGAGACTTAATAAGACAGAATAACTAATTTGATTAAGAGGATTAAACTCTAAATAATTGTTTAGATTAATATTTATCTAATAATGTTGAATATAATACACTTAATTTGACTAATTTCATTGATCAATATATTTATATTATATTATGTTTTACAAGTGTATTTGACCATAAATATGCTAGTTACCTTTTGGTAAATTTTCAAACCATATATTCAACTAATTCATAAATGAATGAGATAAAGATCATTTATAATGACATTCACTAAAATAGTTCTAAAACATTTGTTTGAATTAACTATCATCAACACATGTTAAATTTTAGATTTATTAATTTAATACATAAATTTTTTAGTTAATAGTATATTTAATACAACACTCTTGTGGATTATACATTTTCCTCATGGAACCAATCATGGATTTGCACTAGTTTATTCCTTAATATTTTATTAAAGTATTGATCAATGGATAATTATAATATATAATAGATTATCATTAATAATTATTCTAGTGGGCCCTTTCATGTTCCTCTAAACATAATATTTTACTTTACATCATGAAATGAATCTCATCAATGATTCAAAAGAAAAAAACAATATTCAACTAGTGGAAAATAGTACCACATATTCCAATAGAATAAGAGTTCTAATTTAAAATCATGCAATTTAAATATTTTATCTTATTTAGGTATTAATCCATGTTTCTTTATTTAATTACCATTATAATCGATGTTCCTTTTCATTATCATTTTTCAACCTTCCTTTAGAAATCCATTTCTATATTGTGATCTTAATTTTCATAAAATATTCCATCATCCCTCGATATCAAATTAGAAACTAGGGTTATTATAAGTCTCAAGTTCATACCCTATATACACAGTTATTCATAATATCTAAATATCCACCTAATAAAGTATAAACACACAAATCAAGAGGAATATTAAAAAACATGTTTTACAAGGTTGAAGATAGGTTTTTTATGATGCCGCCATTAATAAGAATGGATGGAAAGGTAAATGAATTATATTTGTACAATGAATGAATTTTAAATTCATGTCAATAAAAAATATACCTCATACTTTCACTTTTAATGGTCATAAACTAAAAAAAATCTCCTCATTACTCAATTATTCACAAACCTTGTCATTAAAAGGAAAGATAAATTGTTTCTTCCTTTAATCTTCAGTTTTTATTCTTTTTTCCAAATAGAATTTATATATGGAAAAAATTTCTAACCAATCAAACTATCATTCTATAATATCCTCCATTTAATAATTTTTATAGTTATAAGAATACCATAGGTTTAGTGTGAGTGATTATCAATGCATCCTCGATGCATTCCATTATATGAATTTTTCATTAAAAATAATATAGAATCCTAGTAATCATATTGTAAAGTATATTAGAACAAACCTCTTATTCATTAATTATAACTCAATATATTCTCATTTCATATAATTCTCAGCTGCATAAACAATGATTCACTAATATCCCTCATGAAACACAATGAAAATCATGCAATAATACTAAATAACATAGGGTAGGAAGAACTAATTAACATGTAAAGTGGTTTTCCTATAAATAATTTCATGTATTCCACAATCTTAAAATATGGTCAATCATAAGGAAGGTCCAAATGTAGAAAAGTAATAAAAAAATTAAAATAGCCTCAATCATATCATTGGGATTTAAAAAAACTTCATTCATTATAAAATATCAAAGTAAAATCTTTAGTACTCAAGAATTTCCAAATAATATCTTAAAAATCATTTAAAAATAATATGAGAATGGGATTAGAATACTTATTTATAATTAGAATTAAAAAATTAAAAATTTCTCATTAGATGAATGCTATGAAACCATCTCATCAGTGAAAATTTTAGAAAATTATAATCAATGGAAAACAAATTCAATAATCATTATTAATTTCAACCTAAGAATAAACAAGTATTTGATTATCACAGATATCCACATAAAATACATACATTTATATTCATATTTTCTTTGAATTTTATCAAATTAATAAAGTTATCCAAAATAAATACCTCCTAAAATAATTATTTCAAGATAAAAAATTGTGTTTGTTCAATATATCCACCACAAAATTAATTTCAAATTGATTCCTCTCTATTTAAAATTAATTCAAGAGAATTCAATAAATTATATAAATATATAACAAGAAAATGAATGGGATAAGTGGTATGAATGATTTTTTTTAAATTTATTCACATTTATTCCTTGAATTGATATTAGATATGTGGTTTCATACATCATAAATATCAAAAAATATTTCCCATAAAATATATTATAAGAAGGGTATATATGAGATAAAATTAAAATAGATAAATCATGAAGAAATAAATATTAATGACCAAATATATGTACCTTGCATTCCTTTAGGTTAGTATTTAAAAAAAATTAAATGACGAAAAAATAAAAGGGTACAAAAGGTAATATTAATGGTACAAGAGATGAAAAAAAATATATGCATACTATCATGAACCAAGTTGGTATGCCATCCAACCCAACATCCGACCAGATCAGAGGCATGGCTTGAGGGGTATTCATGATCCCTATGGGCTGGAAACTATTGCTGGAAATCAATGTAATCACTATGGGAATTGTTTTAGCCCAAATAAACCAAGATCAAAGAAACCAACTGAATGTGCACCAAAATCCAACAACAACTAACCTTCGACAAATATGAAAATAGCTCTAGATACAACAACCATTGAATAAAATAAAACTGAATGAAATACAAAAAATAGACCATGCTAACAAGACCTCCATGTGACCTCTTGGTCACCACCAACTACAAGACCAACCTTCTCCAAGGAAAAAATGAACCTAGAACCTGAAACTATAAAATATCAGTGGAATACCGACACTGAGTGATGCAAGAATGGTATGATATTAAATATCTTAGTAGGTAATCACCACAAAGCCCATAAATTTTCTTTTATAGGTCTTTCCAAAAATACAGGTTTTAAAATACATTTAGAATTATGAATTAAAATTATTTTCATCAAGTACACATAGCTTTCCCTAAATTTATTTGTTTGTAAAACAAATCATGCAACATTCCTTTTCAAAAATGGTTTCACATTCCACAACCCATTTCAAAACTAAATATTAGATATAAAACCAAGATAGATAATCAAAAAGGGTTGGGTAGAAATTAAAAGAATAAAAATATATAGGAAAACCTATAAAATACAATAAACAACATGCATAATAAATAAACATAACATATAGGTAGGATTCATGAGAATTTCCCAAACATCCCTATATTGATCCCTGGACATACTCTGATTGGAATTATCTACTGGTAAATGCTACATCATCTTATTCAATAATAAACTGGACACTCTAAACTAGAAAACCTAGTGGCACATCCCACCTAGACCCATAAATTCAATGAATTACATACCCATATAATTGGGTTCAATAAGAGATTGTTAGTTGACCCTCAAGATAACTCCCAAGAATCCCATGATAATAAAAAATAACACTTGAAAAAACATGGTATAGAAACCAAAAACAATAGTGTTATCACTCAAGATCCATTACAGGGGGTTTCACCCCATGGTTTAATGGAATAAATACCACATTGTTCTCATGCATGATCCACTGGAGGGGAAAACATCCCATGTTCCAATGGTTTACAAATATACAAGCCAAGAAACACAAATACACAAGAGAAGTAATTTCTTTCACAATCATTATTAAACACCAACCTTACACACACTACTCTGGTTTTTAATTCATTTTCCAAAACATGAAAACATTTCCATCATCCCAGACATCACATATGTTCCACATCATGTTCATAAAACATCACAAGGTTCCAATCAAGCCTTTTCACATCATACGAGTTTTAAAACAAGACTCCAATAATATCTCAAGTGTCAATTGGGAAACCCATTTTGAACCCAAATACATTTACAAATCCATTTTATATCCTATAATTTAAAAAACCAAGCCAAATTCATATAATAATACATAAGGTTTCTAAATTGTACATTATCATATTAAGAAACCAACCATGTTCCAAAGTTCTATATGGTCCATAGTTCAATGCACCACAAAATTACCATGCCATGCCTAAAAATTTTGAATGGGATGGACTTTGGAAAACACATTTGAAACCATGTATGAATTCACAAAAGGCACCAAGTACAATTAAAAACACATTACTCACCTCTTTCACAACTCATAAAACCTATTTTTAAATACAACAAGAAGATAACACATAAAACCAAAAAAATTTAATGGGAAATCCTTTTTCAAATATGCATGCCCACCAAACTCATTTTCAATCATACCTCATACCACTTACACAAACCATGGAATGTGTTTAACAACCAAAACATGGAATATCACTTGCAGAAAATCCTATTCATTTTTTAAAACCAACTTTCAACACATGCACATTTCAAGTTAATTTGAAAATGTAGTCTAAGAAAGAACCACTTGTTTTTAAACCAACACAACAAACCACATATAAGGGTTACACTATAAAGGCCACATGACTGCACATATAACACCCAACTCATAATCCAACAACATTATCAAAATATAATCAAGGAAAAACACCACCCAAAGCACCTGATTTTCACATTAAAACTTAATTGGAATTTTATCAAACACCTTGTGTTTGTTTAACGTAGGAATAATCAAAGAAATCCTTTTTAAAAACCTTTTTCACCCATATTCTTCAGGAAAACACCCTAATAAATTTTTCAACCACATCAAAAGAAAAAATATATTATTTGTAAAGAGTTCAAGGAAATCTTTTGAATCAACAGAATCTATCAGAAAGAAAATGGATCGAAATACCTACCTCAATCATGTGCGAAAATAATAAAACTATGGGAGAAGGGAGAATCAAGACTGAGAGACAATCTTCACACCCTAACATCCAATAAAACAAACCACACAACAAAATTCATCCTTAGAATTCATCAAACATGAATCCCCAACAAGTAAGAACCAAGAAACAAAGAGAGAAGGGAAAACATATGAGGAAATCGACCAAAAATCATAAGAACTCACCTTAAGAACCATCAAGGGGCATCAGAAATTGAAGGTGGGAAAGAGAGGGGGATCTTGGAGGTCCCTAAGTGTTCCTAGGTCAAATTTCTGTGGAAAATTATGAATTGGGGTTAGAATACTATAGATTAAATATTATAATTCTACACTGTTAATTATATGGGAAGCTCACATGGTTTGGACGCATGATTTTCCAAACCATACACCAACTGGGTTCCATCTACTGGACAAAAGAGACACCCTGCATGCTTTGGCCACATAGCCTCCCAAACCATGCTCCAACCATACCAAATTCCACTTCCCGATTCTAAAACAATACTACATGTTTGTTGCATGGTTCACCAAACTATGCACAACTCGTGCGCCTTACCCATGGACACAAAAACATAATGCATGGTTTCCTAGGTGAAGATGCATAGTTTCCCCTTACCATATTCTAATCATGTTCAACTTTCTTCAAATCAAAAAACTTCCATTTTAATTCGAAATGCACAATTGTAAATTTGGGATCAACACAAACCTATACTATAATATCCAAATCCATGAAAATAATCGAATAAAAATATTTTAAAAGTGAGGGTATGACAATTATATCCACCACAAACACTTTATATCCCTAGAAATTCACCTAGATGAATGATAAATAAAACTCAACTATCGGGCCAATCATAATAAAATGAATCAATGAACCTTGGGGTTTCCGTTTTCTCCATAAGTCACACCCAACCATTTATAAAGAAAACTACAACAAAAAGGGAATCGAGAGATCACAAGAGGGTTCTTCCCACCGTAAAACCTTAACTAACACTACCAACATTAAAACCCAAACATGAAGGCACCAACAAAGAAAACCCATGACAAGGGAAACTATAAACTTACAACATAATCCAACCCCTCCCCCAAAATAAGTGGAGACCCACAAGAGTTGTCTTAACTAAATAGAATACTAAAACCACAATTCAACAACACCACAAGGTTTAAAATTTTTAAATGAGCACAAATTAAATTCGTAACTAACCCACATAAGGAAAATAATGTACAAGATACAATAAAAATTTGTAAGACCCACATTTAGATAAAAATAACGACATATATTATGAAAGAACATGTCCATAATACATTTACAATAGATAAAAAAATAAAACAAGGAATCTTTTAATGTTACCACCCCAACACGGAAGACAAAAACAGAGCAAATATTCCCTACAACCCTTGAGATTCTTGACTACGTGCGAGCTTCACTATGAGGCCTATTTCTAGAGCCCATATTAATGAAGAATACATTACCTCATATTCAAAAACTAACATCTTATGTTCATGAAATCCTCCTGATGAAACACTTATTAAAAAACATCTTTATATGACCCAAATGATCACAATGGTGACAAGACTTCGAAGGATTATGGCACATCAACTTTTAATGCCCGAACTAGCCACACTAAAAACACATGAGCGAACATTACGATGATTGAGAATATGGATCCTATGAAGAAGAATCCTCAAGGATATTTTCCTCTATAATAAACCTCTACTAAGATGGGGAACCATCACAGGTGTCAATAAAATCATGTTCAACAACCACTATCGGTGAAATCCCGAGATCTAAATCATCTAAAAATGCTTTATCCACCATCTTCTCAAACTAAACATCATCGGGTGAAAGGAAAAGCTCCTTTATATCTTGTTGATGACCCTAAACTAAAGGATGATCTTTTTATAGATCATCTGATGTTATATATGAATAAAAAGAAACTAACTCCATGAAATTCTCAACATAGGCCATCACTAACTGATGGCCTTGTTGAATACTCAATAGTTCTTCTAACTTATTCATCTTCACCTCTTGATGTATAAACCATTAGAAAAACATGGGTTTAGAAACATACCCTATCATACCAAATTGAATCTATGATGAAACGATCACCTTCCATTGTTCCAATGATGGACCGTCAAATGAACCTAGAACAACACGCACTATCCTTGCATCAGGAGTTCGTAATGATCCAAAGACACACTCATCTTCCTCAAGTCATTCCATTGCCTCCAACAAACCTTGATCACCACACATAATTGGAAACAACCAAGAAGAACCATAAACTATTTAAGAATAAATAGATATCTTTTGGACCCTTTTAGGTAGTATATTCTGATCAACATGACAAATACAAAACCAAAATCAGCATCAACCCAAAACATAACTGAAAAGAACATATTGACCCAAAACAATAGGCTCACAAGCCAAAAAAAAGAACAACCAAAAATACTATTTTTTAAACAACCATTTTCATTTCAATTTAAAAAACACTTTCTTCTGAGACCACTTTTCACAAACAAAATGAAGTTCTCAAATAAAAATAAATTTCTAAAATCAATTACCCTTTTAAAACCCATTTTGGAAAAACCAAGCCAAAACATTGATTTCAAAAACTCACCCATAGTATCCTATCAACCATCACATATTTTTATATCCCATATATTCTTATATAATCCAGGAACACATGCCAATATGCACTTTCCATAAATACCCAAACATATGTTAATGCCCATAAGTAATAATAAGATTTACATATACCACTTTATCATCAAACCCAAGCATTTAACAAATATTCATTCCTAATAACTTACTCTTTTAAAACCCATTTTTCAATATGAAATAAAATGAAAGAAATAATTTCCTTCTCAAAAGTTTTTTTTCATTTTAATGGACCACTGACAACAATATAAACAAAAAACCACAACTCATTACAATAAAAACCAACCCAAATGAACAATTCCCAAAAAAACTCGTAATGAGGAACTAGTGGTCATTCTTAGACCTATGGAATGGTTAGTGGGAAATGCCCCAAGAAATAATCAATAACTAAGAGGACCTTGAACCATGAACTTGAACACCACATGGGTCAGTACTCTATGAGAGATCATGAAATGGCACCAAATCACCCCCATTTTCATTCCTCATCCACATATCCAAAAGGCAAAACAAAGGAATCAAATCCAAAACTACCTATGGAAACATGAGGACAATAACGAGAAAGGGATCATTTTGTTCTTCCAATACCAACCTCTTAAGACCTAAAAGTTCTAGTCTCCAACTACCTGAGACCCCAAATTACAAGGGTCTGTTGTGATATCATTCTATCATGAACCAGAAAGGATTCCATCCAACCCGACAACCAAAACAATATGAGACTTTCCCCGAAGGGTGTTCTTGATCACCATGGGATAGAAACTGGTGTTGGGGATCAAATTAATCATTATGGGAACATTTTTATACCAAATAAACTAGGATTGAGGAAACCAATAGAAAATGTAGCAGAATACAACAACAGATAAATTTCAAAAAATATACACAAATATATTGATATAAAAACCATGAAATAGAACAAAAATGAAAAAATAATAAAAATAGAACACGAAAAAAATATCTCCATGTGACCTATTGGTCACCACCAACCACAATACCAACCGACTCTAGGGACCAAATAAACTAGGAACCTGATCCTACAAAATAGCTTGTTCCTACAAACGCCGAGGGGTGTAAGTAAGGTGTTAGTTTAAACAAATCAGATGTTAATCACCACAAAATTCAGACATTTCCATCCCTAGGAAATTCCAAAAATAATAGTTTCAAAATAAACTTATAATAAAGGCGTTTAAAAAAATTTCAAGAAGGAGACATAGCTTTCCATAAATTCATTTTTCCAAAAAAAACACACAATTCTCTATTTCAAAAATGGTTCCACATTCCACAACCCATTTCAAAACTAGAACACAAATATAAATCCAATGTAAATAATACAAAATTGTTGTGAAGAAAATAAATGAAACCAAATAGACAGGCACAAATTGAAAATCCAATAACCAATATGTAGTAGAAAAAAATTTAACATATAGATAGTTATTTATGAGTATTTCATATACATCCCTAGAGTGATCCCTAAATGTGCATTAATCAAACTCACCTGCCAGTATAAGGTGTAGCTCTATAGTCAATAACCGATTGGCCACTCTAAACTAGCCAACCAAGTGGCACGTCCCACCTATCCCTATCAAGTCATCGGGGTACCAAGCCATCTAATCATGGTCAAAAAACAATAATCAGTAGTCCCTCTATATGAGGCCCATTAATCCCTTGATAATAAAAATTAATAATAACACTAGAAAAAAAGGTATAGAAACCACAAGAAACAACATTATCACACATGATCCATTAGAGGGTATCTCATCCCAAGGCTTAATGTACTCAATACCACAATTTTCCAATCCACGAACCATTAGAGGTGAACACATCCTAAGACAAATTGTTTTAAAAATACAAACCAAGCATCAAAAATACACATGAGAATCCATTTCATTCTCAATAATTTTTAAAAACTAATCGGGCCTCACGATACCTGGGTTTTCAATTCATTTTCTAAAACATGTCAATTTTCCCATCATCCCACAAATTAGATAAGTTCCAAATGATTTTAATATAACCTTAAAAGGTTCCAATTGGTCCTTATTTCATCAAATTAGTGTTAAAACAAGACTCTATGAATACCTCAAGTGTCAACTAGGGAAACACATTTTAAACCCAAATACATTTACAAAGCCCTTTTCTTTCATACAATTTCCAAAACCAAGAATAATATATATAATCATAAATAATGTTTCAAAACAGTCCCTTATTCTATTTCTAAACCAACCATGTTCCAAAGTTCCAAATGATCCATATATCCATACACCACATAATTGCCCCACCATGCCTCAAAATTTCAAAATAGGCCAAACTTTGGAAAAAAAATTAAAACCACATTTGAATTCAATCAAGACACCAAGTCCAATTTACACATTACAAACATCTTTCAAAATTCATAAAATCCATTTGTAAATACAAGAAAAAGAGAAAAAATAATACCCAACCCATTTCATGGTAAAATCACCTTTCAAATCCACATTCACACAAAAATCATTTTTAAACATACCTCATAAAACTTACACAAACCATGGAACGTGTTTAAGAAACACAGTGTGGAATCTCACTTGAAAAAAATCCCATTACTTTTCGAAAACCATTTTCAACACAACTGCATTTCAAATTACATTGAAAAAATATTTTACGTGTGATTCACATGATTTTAAATCAATACAAAAAACACATGTAAGGGTCAGGACATAAAGGTCACACGACTCCACATATAACACTAAAATCACAATCTGACCACATTATCAAAATATAAGCAATGAAAAACAACACCCAAAGCACTTAATTTTCACATTAATAATTATTTGGCACTTTATCAAACATCATGTCTGCGTTTAACATAGTCGTAATCAATGAAACCCTTTTTAAAACCATTTCAAACCCATATTACATCATGAAAACACCATAACAATTTATTCTAGCACATTACAAGCAATAATATAACATTTATAAATCATTCAAAGAAAGATAAATCATCAATAATAATGTGATGAAAATGAAATGGATTGAAAAACATACCTAAATGATGTGTGATTGAAACCAAACATTGATAGAAGAAAAACTCAAGCTTGAGAGAAAATCCTCACACCCTAACATCAAAGAAAACATCCCACTCATCAACCCTAATCCTTAGGATTTTTCCAAAATAGAACTCCACCACGGAAGAACCAAGAAACCAAGAGAGAAGGGGAGAAAGATGACTAAATCAACAAAAAATACCAAGAATTCACCTTAGGAGCCTTTAAGGGGATTAAAAATGGAAGGAAGAAAATATAGGAGGAGCTATGAGGCCACCATAGTGTGTCTAGGTCATGTGGGGAGGAAAATACTAAATTGGGGTTAAAATAGTGGAGGTACAAGATTAAAATTTTATACTTTTAAGGATCTAGGATGCTTGTATGGTTTGGCCACAGGGTTTTCCAAACTGTGCGCCAACTGAGTGACCACTACAGGAAAAATGAGATACCCCACATGGTTTTTCTATATAGACACCCTTAATATGATACAATTGTTCCAAATGTCACTACATGATTCAAGAACCATATCTCACTGTTTCCACAAGTATTACCAAATTGTGCACAACCCTTGTTCTTTACCTCTGGAAACCAAAACAAGCTACATGGTTACCTAAGAGAAGCTGTGTAGTTTTCATTAATTATGATATAACCATGATCCCCTTTATTACAACACCAAAACTTACATTTTTCAGTACAAATTAAGAAAATTTAAACTGGGCATCAACCCAAACTTCTACAAGAATATCAAAATCCTTGAAAAAAATAAAATAATTTTTTTTTCAATCTCAGGTTGTGACACATCCTAAAGAGTAACATGAGATATTTCATCATTCTATATTATAAATGTTGATATTAAGTGTATATATAATTCATAACAAGTCCTTCCTCACATGACTAGATTAATCATAAAGGGACCCTTTTTAGGAATTTGTTAAAATAAAATATTAATTATACCAATTTTATTCATAGAATTATTCTTCTTATTTTATTCTTCTTCTTTATTTTTCTATCCCTTTACTAATTTACTGATGGTTGTTACATCATCCGTATCTTCCCCCCCAAGATTTGATAGGAGTTACATCTATCAAAACCAAACTTTCTTTCTAATTATCCCATGAAGTAGTAATATAAATGATCTACCACTTCTACGGTGATATATAATCATGTGAGTAAGGAGGTGAAGGAGGAGGATATATGGGTAACTTATAGTATGAAATGGTATGTATAATGGTATGAGTTTTATGGGTAGATTATACCTCTTGGGGAGTAGTAGGAGTGACCTCATCTAGTTGAGAGGATAGTGCAGTGGTAGAATTGAAGAAGTGTCTAGATATAAAGTTATTAAAAACAAGTGACTTTCAAGGAAACTATAGTATAATGAAATTTTGGGGGTGAGGAATTATGATCTAAGGATATCAGGAAATACATAAACGTAGTATCTATACTAATTACATTTAATCTAGTAACATGACAACTTAATTATCATACTTATAAAGCATAGTCAAACAATATTCCTTTACTATCAACATAGTAATCATTTTCTCAACTAACATAGGTGAAGGGGGTATGAAAACCTCTCTTAAAATGATGAGTAGGTTGGCCCATGAATACTTCAAGTGGGATATTGGGATTGATAATCCAATTTTGTGTTAAAGGGGGCAGTTCATCCTATGGAATATTGGTCTACAAACTTCATTAACATACCCATTATACATTGGGTATGGACATATATGAACTGAATATTTTCAATCTTGTGGAATATATAACCACCATAAAAACGCTTAGAGATATACATATCCCATAATTAAACAATGTCACATCATGAAACTCCTCATGATACTTCTCATCTATCAGAATTGATGAAAACATATGCGTGATATATTGATGGGTGGTGCCCTGAGAATGGAGTGAAATATGTTGAAATCTAATTGACTGATCACCTCATGTATTCTAGACTTGGGGAGCCAAAATATAGTTATATTCTAATAAATTATCCTCATCATCAATTCTAGGATTTAGTTTCTATTATACTTTGTGCAATCAAGCATGTCACGAGTGTCACTAGTAAATACTCGACACTAATAAAAATAAATTTCACAAGTATTTTCAATAAGAAATGGTGTATACTAAACAAAAGTAACAAATAATTTTGAATAAATTCTTGTTTTAAACCAAAATTTTATAAATTCTATATGAAATCACATACACCCAAGCTAAAAAACTTTATATGATGATTACTTATGATCCTACTAAAAAATTCGAAAATTAATTTCATATTAATATATTTCTTGACAATAATGATGTCTTTATGGTAGATAATTTTCATGTATCCCATGATGGTAGTAATCTAATAAATACTACCAAAAATATTATTGTTCAAGTTCTTTCATACCTCAATTATTATACTTTCCAGTGATTCTATATATTTTCAGTCTATGTATTTATTGAACAATTACAATTTCGGGGAATGAATGTTTGGGATGATGTGGACTATGTAGATTACTATGTTAGAGTAGTGTCTAGTGATGAGTTATGGTGTTGGATTGTTTGGGGGTAGAGTATAGGTTTAAGGTAATTATTGGGCTTATTGGAAGGATCAAATATTGTCTTGATGTCATTTAAATGATTGTTTGGTTTCATGTTTATATAGGGGTCAATATATTTTTTTGAAGGGTGGTGATGTATCCTTTCACTCTTTATGATGATATATGTTCATGAGTAATCAGTTGTGGGAGGTATTAGAATTGAACCTCATAGTGCAATGGATAAAGGGTTCATATATATTATGGGTAATGGAAGATATAGTTTACAATAGTAAGTAGGGGCCTGGTGAATTAGTGGGATATTGATTTGAAACTGAGATAAGGTTTTGGTTTGGGTTTGATTGAATTGCTTAAGGATGTTGAGATTAGTTTGAATAGGGTTCAAATTTGGGGAAATCTTTGTTAGGGATTTTGGATTATGAGGAATTTTAAAGTGGTTTAAGGGATTAATGGTCTAAAATTTCCACATTGTTCTGGGTGCCCAGTCTTTTTAAAAAAACTTGATGGTTTTCTATTTCATGATAAAAAAACGTTTGGTGTCTTTGGTACTTTGGGTGTTTTAAATAGTTATTCCCCATAATATAGAGGCAACTTGTTTGTAAATAGTGGATGGAATAAATACTTTATAATGGTCCTATGTTATTGTATCATGGTTCTTGATTCCTAAATTTTCAATGGAATGTTTTTATACCCTAGGGACAAGGGTTTTGTTATTTTATTGGGTTTTAGTTTTGAACTACATGTTAGAGAAAAATGGGTTATAGTGTCATCATTTTCCAACATCATCTTCTTATATGAGGATGATGGAAATATCTTTATAGGGTTGTCTTTAACATAAAGGAGGTTCATTTGTTTTGGTAAAATTCCTCACATCTTGTATTGTGGGAAAGAAATTGTTTTGGAATAAATATGGGTTATGTTCTATTGAAATGGAGGTTTGGGTTAAATCCCCTTTTTAAAATTTACTAGTTAGTTAAGAGTTTTTGAAATAGGTAATTAATATGGAAAAATACAATTTTATATAGTCGTGGAAGGGTATTAGATGGGTTTTTTAAAAGTATAAACTACAATGGATTTTGAAATGGGTTCCATTGAACCATTGTGGAATCGAAATATAACCCCCCCCCCCCCCCAATATTTTAGTTTAATATGAATATTATGTCTAATAGTGTGTACGACACGCAATATCAAGCTTAAAATGAACTAAAGTATAATATTAAAAAAATATTATATGAAAATTATAACTAATCTCTTTGATTTGAGGTTATGAATATGAGTGACCGTATTTTAAAATATAAGTTCAATGTTTTCCTTGATATAAATGAATTGATTAATTCCTAGTAAATAAAAATTCAATATTTAAATATAATTATATAATATTAAATGGGATATTTTTCAGAAAATTTATTTATGGGTCAAATATATTCTTTTAGAATTAGATTAAGTATAATGAAATGATTTTAATGAAATGTATAGATAATATATTTAATAATCATAGAACAAACCATTAAATTATTTTTATAAATGGGAAATCATAACATAAGTTGTCCTACTTTTTTGGTCTGGTGATCATAACCAACACTACCTTTTGATTTAAGGTATAACAATATATGGAAATAATAAAATATGAACACTTCCAAAGAAAAATAAAACAAAATAACCTATTGGATGATTTTTAAGAAGAATGAAAATGTAGAATAGGTGATCATTGGAAATTCGTAATACTAGAATGATGAATCTTCAGGTGAACCAGTAATGCCTCAAAAATTTGACAGTGACGAAATATCAACTTCTCAATGAATAATCTCTTTCAATATTATCACATGTTATCATATATTCTTAACTACATTACCTCAATCATTATTTATAGATTAAATACTAATGAACTGATCTCTTCTTCACCAATTATAATTCTCCAGATAGGTAGTTTCCTATAAACACTTCACAGTAAGAAAAATTAATAAAAAATAAAATAATTAAATTTATTACCATTACCTCAAATTAAACTTCATGCTCTTAATTACCATGAATATCCTTACAGATAACAATTTTAACCCACTTTTCACGGTTTCATTAGTGCTTATAATAAATTTTCAATTAATTAGAACAATTACAATAAACCTATATAAATTATAACAAGTTAGAATAAAATAAATAAGTAAATAAAGGCATCACATTAGATATAAACATGGCATACCATTGCGGTCACTACCACGACATGGAGAATATAAATTTTATAATTAATTTTTCTTACAATAACATGTATATATAAATTATTACATATTTAATTCTACAATCATGTAGTAGAACACCCATTTATGTTCTCCTCTTCATCCTCCAGAAATCAAATACTAAAAACTATTTCTAGACTATATTGCATGCTTCCAGTGTGGAATCAAACTCAAAATAGATATAATATAATATATAGCATGTTGGGTGAAACCCAATTCCAACATTAGATTTTGTAAATAATGGAGACTATCATATAATAATGAATGAGAAATTATTGCTATTTCCATATGGGTTTTTGGATGGAGCCCCAAAAAATATTATGTAATGATCCTAGAAGACATAATGATGGAGTAAAATGATCCAGAAAAGTGGTATCAAGGGCATGGTGTTGCCCAAGTGTGATGTAGGGGAGATTATTCCCCAAATCCAATTTTAAAATTATAACAGAGCCTCATTTAAATCACGTGGATCCACTGTGCCTCGTATCAATATTCTTTTTGATAGAAGTTGTTAGGCGTAAAGTCTTGATGATGAGAAAATTATAGTGTAGTATGGTTGGATCAGGTGGATTTTCATTGAAGGGGAGTCCCAATTGTTTGATCTTTTGTTTAAGGGGTGATTATTGGTTATAATCCTAAGACCCACATCAGATTCCAAAAATTATGGTGTCTAAGATATAATCTTGGATGATAAATTACTCATATGATTTTTACAATCATTTTATTCTAGCCCTATATTTTATAGGCTCAACACATAAGTCTTTCAGGGGTTCCATCCTATAAATCATTAGGTGATAGGGTAATTTCTCATCCAAACTTATATGTTATCCACCATCCTTTATATAATATGATATGAAACATGGATTTTAATTAAAAATATCTTACCATCAAACCAAATACCACACAATTGTACCTTCCCTTCAAAGTTAATCCACCAGATACAGCCACTTGCACCATTATTTTCTCATCATTAGGACTTGCAGCCCATCTATTACCAAGAATTATTTTGACATAAGGCATCATGGATCAAAATGCATCAAATAAGCTATTGTTATCATTTTCAAATTGATATATTCAATACTACACCCTAAATTAAACCTAGTATAAACCATTCCATTTACACCATTTGTGGGGGTAGAGACTGATGTCACAATAGTAGTAGTCACAAACACCGTAATTAATTCACCTGAAGGAATTTTGTCATATGAAGGAATTTTTATCTTACATCTATGACACCCAAAAGATTTTCTCTAACACCCTAATACTTTTTTACCATATATCTATAAGTGTACCATTTTATTATACTACAGATCTTGGTAACCGGAACACGCTACTTGATCTCCACTGCCAATAGAAATTTTGATATATGTTTCAATAATTTTCACTTTTCACCCCATATTCGATGATTCATTACTCATCATCGAAACACTATTGTCAAGATTATTCACTATCCACATCACTTCATTATATATTGCCTTAAACAAACTGTTAATAATCATGATACCCTAAAATAAATCTATTTGAAAAATGGAATACAAATGGAGAAGACTACAAAATTTTCATTCTGGATGTGTGAATTTAATACACTGTCCAAAGGGGTTTGATCCACCGTCACTTGATGGTGTAGGGTTCTCATTTGAAATATCCATCAATGGTTTCACTATTTTTTTCAAATATAGAATTCCAATTTATAATATCACACTACTACAAATATTACCTTTAGCGACTGCCAAAAGACATCTCTAAAGGGCTTTAGAGACCTCCACCAGACTGCTTTTTTCGGTCGCATTTTCCCTGTCTCTAAAGGGCAATAGTGACCGCCAAAAGTGGTCTCTATAGGTGTCCACATTCCAAAATCAGTATAGTTTTATGGTTTAGGTTATATTTACTACCTATGGGAGTATATAATACTCCCATCGAGAAAACATATCAGCGACTGCCTATGGCAGTCGCTAGACTGCTGATTTTTTAAAAATAAAATCTGTTCATATGCATAACAAAACTAGAATGATAATATAAAAGTACTTCCCCTTCACTTTAAAAGTATTAAAGAAATTTAATGTGAATATGTTATAATTATTTTAGTACTACTATATAATCAATCACAAAATTTTGTTATAAACACATAAATTAAAAAGAGACTATTCAAATGGGTATAAAATGATAGACTGGTTGCGGAAAAATAAATCATTTCAAGGGATATCTAAAAAATAGAGAATCAATATTGAATGAGAAATAAACATCACATAAATGAATTAGGAGACTATCCTTGAGATTAAAGACGAGCTAATCTATAAATAAAGACGTTTGGTCTAGATCAGAAAATCAACAAACCAAAATACAATGTACAATAAAAAATCCTCTTCATCTGTACACTGCCAATGACAGCCACCATATTTATTTCTTACTATACTCAAATTTTTTAATAAATAATTAATCTACCAACAAAAAAGCCACTAACAACCTCCATTCATAAATACAATCAATCAAATTATCTCATCACATGCCATCATGTCACAAGAATTTCAATATATTAATCATTCCAACTTTCATGGTCTCTAAACTCTTCATCAGGTTAAATCATCATGGAAATAAATTTTAAACATTCACTTTAATGAAAATAAAAAGCTAGTATACATAGATTAATATACTTATAAGCAATAAATATTTATAAAATGACCATAAGAAACATTTTTAAGGATAATTTCAAACAATTATACCCTGATAGAAATATCCATGATATCCCCATAGTACCTCAACAATCCTATCGCAAAATCAGTTTTAGTAATTATTTGATTCGTAGAATATTTTAAATGATTTTCGAGACATGTGTACTTAAATTATAGTGTGATATCTTTCCTTTAATTGATTTTAACAACATGCGGCTTCAAATTCTTCTTGATATTTTGATGTGAAGCAGAATAAAAAAATGTCTTTAGCACTAGGTATGTAAACTAGCTGATCTTTAGAAAAAGATATAATAATATCCTTGGACATAGATCCTTGATCTCTATCAATCACTGCATGAAGAAAATTAAAACACCAAACAAGAAACTGGGGTTTTAATCAAATAACTTCATTGCTAGTGTCCAATAGATGGATGGTCAGTATCGAGGACAAAATCCATCATCATGTCAATATTTACATTAAAAAAATATGAAGTGACATGGAATCGCACAAGACACAAATAAAAATAGAGATATATGAACATAAGATTGAGATGGAGTCTAAAAATAATCTTATCAGGGATTTCTATTTAGTAAATAACTGTAAAAATAATTTTATCAGCTTCTAGGACCTCCTAGTTCTCATAGTTACCCATTTCATATTTATCAATGAAGCTAACTATCAAATCAAAATCAGATACATATGCACAACAAAAGTACATGAAAATGATGTTCAGTGAATTCACACACTATGATATAAAATTATCAATGCAAATAAGAACATCAATCCTAAAGGTAGCACAAACCAACATTCATTATTGTAAGAGTCTGCATAAGAATTCAATAAATTTTGAATAGAAGACAACAAATAGAGATTCATGGGAATCAAAATAGTAAAATGTGATACTTGGTTAGTAAGTAAAAATATATTTTTCAATAGTCTTCAAATGCGTAAGGATAACACTAGGTGTAGTTGACTCAATTTTACAGCCACAAAATGAAATAGATAAAACAGCTAGAAAAGAACAAAAACAACATGTATGAAATTAAAAAACTAACCTATGTAAACCTTGGATGAAGAGAAATAATCTTTCCCCCTTCATTTATATCAAAATCCAAATTTTGTTTTATTTATTCAGACAAACACCACATATCTTTTCAAACCATTTATCAAAAGAAGTTGTTACAGGCGATTTCAAAGAGACCATGCATCATAAAAGACATTTTCATTATATATTATGGAAAATAATAAATAACATTTTAACTATACAATATCATTACATAACTTCTTCCAATAATAACTCTAACATAATCATGAATTTTTTTGTGTGCATACTCTACCAAAAAATAGGGTTGAGTTGCATTGAACAGTGATCATACTATTGAAGTATTTGAGCATTATTTCATGAAAAATCCATTTACTTCAAAAAGAAAACCTCAGATATCTTTTCAGACTTGTACAACACAAGGTATTAGACCTTGAAAAAAATAAAGATTCAAACCTCTACCTTTGGAAGATATATAGATAAGTTGATCATTATTTTCATATCAATCACAAGGCATCACATTTTACCCAAAAAAGCCATTATGTATTGGCCAATCTATAGTATGTTATGAATACACTTTGACTTCCAATTAAAATCAAAAAACACGAACTAAAAGATGTTTCAATCTTTCCATTGTATACAAATCTATTCAAAATGTAATCTATTAAATTATATACATACTGGAATTCATTTGTTAGATGCATCTCATTCAAGCAATATGGAAACAAATGAACATAAAAAATGTGGTAAAATAACAATAAAAACACTTCAATTTTAATGTTAATGATCAAAACCTATTTGGGAAATGTAGACAGCCAGAATATCTTATTTTCAATTTGGCATATCTGGTTTGAGATGGGCGATGGTGGATACAGGTATGGCGATAGCGACAACGAATCTGATTCATGATAGGGAGGACTGGTTCACGACAAGAGAGACAACGAGGACTAGTTCACGACGATGAGGACTTGTTCATGAAGATAAGGGTTTGCGATGATGGTGGCTCTGATTAGTAGCAGGGAGGGATGGTTCAACAAATAGAGGGGGTGTAAGTGGCTCTGATTGACAATGGTAGGGGTGGTTTTTGGTGGTGAGTGTTTTCAGAGGTCAAAACAGAGGCTAGTCGAGAAGCAAAGGAGGGGTGGCGTCATTGGCTCTAGGTGCGGAAGCGATGACAGGTGAGGAGAGAGGGAGGGGAGACAACGACGACATTGATTGAGGTGTGAGGGAGGGGTGACGGCTACGAGGTGAGGCAAGAGGGTAAGGGTCAAAGGAGGGTTAGGATGCAGAAGGGATTGGGGGATTTCACCCCCCCCCCTCCCAGCTTTTAATTAAGGCCAGCAACCGCTTGTAGATGTCACCATTGCATACCAATAGTGACCATCATTGGCGGTCACCTGTTCTTCCAGGTGCAAAAACCTAGATTTCTTGTAGTGTAACTACAACATTGATGTTGGGGTAATATTTCTGGAGAATTTCAGTCCTACGAGATTAATTGGCTGATCTCACCATCCCTTTATTTATAGATTAAAATCGGTGTCAATCACACCCATTTGATCTCACTGTTTTAATCAAAGGATACATTATTTAGATCTAAGCGAGATAACTCTTAGTGGGGGGAACCCATTCATATTTGGAATTTTTCAAATCCAATCATTATGACTAAACTCATCATTAGTGATTTAATAAAATATTTTATTTAATTATTTTTTATTTTATATATATAACAAAACATTTTGATAAAATATATATTTTAAAAATAATTTAAAATAATTTAATAAAATATATATTTTATGGAAAAAAATTCATAAGGCCCCTTTTTATGAGTAATGAGATTGAGGATTCTATCCCCATTTCCAATGTGGGATTTCACATGGTTATCCATCTCATCAATCCATGAAAAAATTATGGTTCAATCCAAAAATACTTTATTCTTTTGTTTTTATGAATAAAACTATAACAATATCCCACTTTTATTAAAAAATATTAACTCTGTAGATCATTAGTGAATCATTATATATAATAATGTGATCTTTTGATTTAAAAATTGAATTAGTCTCAATATCTCAATATGTTATTATATTTATAATTAGTTAAAATGTTAATCTTTTTAATATTTAAGATAAATTAGAGACATCATACATACAATTATCTTTCCTTCCAACATCCCATTTTTTCACTTTTATGTCCATGTGCATATATCATTTTCCTGAACTCTCTATGATGTAAACCCATTAACTCTTATAAGAAGCAACATTGGTTCTAGGTTCACATAGTAAAATATTACTATGCACTTCTATCATTAGAACACTTAAATCATCGAGTGTTAATAATTTTAAAAGAGTTTATAACTCATACTCTAGTAATAATAGGTGATATTAACACCAAGTACTTGGGTATATAATTGTCAATATGAAAAATAATATTTTTATCTTGTTCTTTTACCAAGTAAACACTTGGATTAGGATCTACCCAATTAATGTTTTGGGTTTCCTTTATAAAAATTATTAATTTTAAGGGTTGTATCCACTTATCTTTATAAGTTATATTGATGATCTCTCTCAATAGATATTTTTTAAATGGATATGTAAGGTTTTTACATGATCTCAAATAGACAATTTTTATTGCACCATCTTCCAAAAATTGTCTCACATAATTATGTCTTGAACTTATATGTCTATACCTTCCATTGTACGTAAAATTGTTCTATTTTGATAAAGTTGCTTCACTATTATAATTGATGGATATATGATCCATCAAATGATGAAAAAAAATATAATATCCAATAGTAGATTCTTAATCCATTAAACTTCATTTCCACATGCCACTAAGGTTATAAACTCTTAATCCTTGGTCAAATGTGAAATATTTTTTTATTTCTTGCTCACCCAAGAAATGGAACATCCTCCAACGACAAATATACATCTATCTATGGATTTATTATCACCAAAAGTGTTAATACAACATGAATTGGTTTATCCTTCTTATTGTAAATATCCATAAAGTATTTCACTGATATTTTTCAAATATCGAACACTAAATTCTAGCACCCCAATAGCATTGATGTTGGGGTAATATTTCGGGATATTTTCATACTGAAGATATTAAGGGGATAATCTCACCATCCCATTATTTATAGATCAAAATCAGTGTGAATCACACTAACTCAATCTCAACATTTCAATCAAAGGATACATTATTTTGATCCATGTGAGGTAACTCTTGTTTGGGGGACCTTTTCGGATTTTGAAATTTAGAAAAACAATCATTATGAATAATCTTATCACTAGAAATTTTATAAAGTATTTTATTTTTATTCATTTGTATTTGTATATATATATATATAATTTTACTATAAAATATATTTTAAAAATTCATTAAAATAATTAGGAAAGTACATATTTTATGGAAAACAATTCCCAAGGCCCCTATTTATATGGGAGTATATTTGAGGATTCTATCCACATTTCCAAAGTGGGATTTTACAAGGTTATGCATCTCATCCATCCAAGAAGAAAGTGTGGTCCAATCAAAAAATACAATATTTATTTATTTATTTGAATAAAACTATAGTAATATCCCACCTTTAGTCATAAATATTATCTCCCTATATCATAAGTGAATCATTATATATAATAAAGATATCATTCAATTTAAACTTTTACTTAGACTCAATATCAAAAAGTATTATTATATTTACAAGTTATTGAAACATTAAACTTTTTAATAGTTAAGATAAACTATATATTTCATAGGTACAATGACATTTCCTTCCAATATATAATTTTTAACACTTTTATTGTCATGGTCTTATATCCATTTATTGAACTCTCTAATAAGAAAACACACTAACTACTTTAAGAAGTGACACCAGTTCCAAGTTCATATAGGAAAAATATTACTACGTGCTTCCTTTATTATAACACATAACTCATCGAGTGTTAATATTTTTTTTAAGATTTTATATCTCAACCTCTATTCATAATAGGTCCTTTAACACTGAGTAGTTGGGGATATAATTTTCAATATCAACAATCACATTTTTTACTTGTTTTTTACCCATTAACCACTTTGATTAGGATTATCCTAATGAAAGTGTTGGGTTTCCATTACAAAAATGATATATTTAGTGGGTTTAACCCCTTTTATTTATTAGTTATATGAATTATCTCTCCCTATCAATGGATATTTTTTAAATAGATATGTAAGGTATTTACATGATCTTACATAGAAAATGTTTTTGTACCTTATTGCAATAATTATCTCACACAATCGTATCTAAAACATATATTTCTAGACATTCCATTGTACATGCAACTATATTATTTTGATAAAGTTTATTCACTATTATAATTGATAGATATAAAAGTCATCAAACTAGTTCAAATTATAAAATCCAATAATAGATTTCTAATTCATTCAGATTCCTACCACTAAGGCTATAAACTCTGACTCTATGGTCAATTGGGAAATATGTGTTTCATTATTTCTTAACAAAGAAACTGAACAACCACCTGGAGTAAATATCCATCTGGATGTGGATTGATTATCAGTAATATTGTTAATCCAACATGCATCAGTGTATCCTTCTAATACATTTTTATAATAATTATATTATAAACACAAATCATTGGTATTTCTCAAGTATCCTAAGATTCTAGTTATATATTTAGAATGATCCGCAAAGGGATTAATAATATATATTATAACACCCTAGGTAAATATAGAATATGAAATTTTTATATTTATCCCTATTTGTGAATAAAATGTCAATATTAATTTAAAGGGAACGCTATGCTCGATGGCTTACCCAATACACAACAACGAGTTCCTTTGAAATCTTACGTTGCACTCTAATAATAAAATAATATTATTTTAAATGGTAGTTAACGCCTTGTCGTTGTAATGGCGGGAATGAACATAAATAACTACAAAATGATTATATATGTTTGTCAAATATTATTACTCTTTAAAATAAATGTTAGAGAATTAAAAATCTAAATGAATCCAATTTTAAGCGTAAACATTCTAATATTCTTTAAAAGGTCGATTAACCGCCTTTTGATGGCGAACCTCTTTTAAATCCACTTTTTGACAATTTAATGTGTTATATTTAAGAAAATAAAATTCTTCTTTATAATCAGGACATCAAAATTTACTTTGTGTAAATTTTTGGTATCTTTCCGATAATGTTCATTTTTTAATGAATACTGAAAAATGTTGTATTTTAATTCAAAACCTCTTTTTAATATAATTTATTTATATGATTAGATTATATTTTTAATTTTTTTTAAAGTGAAATTAGAATATATTTTTACCATTTAATCCAATAGTGGTCATTGAATTAATTTCACTTTGAAAACGGACTTGAACTACTGTCAATCTTTTGATACTTTTTGTTTCATAAAAACACGCTATTTGTTTTGACATCGGGAATTAATTATTAAATTAATTAATTCAATTTATAAGTTTTTATTTTTTTAAAATAGACATAATTTTTGATTTCGGAATATCAAATATAGAATAGGGTGAATTTTTGGTATTTTTCTGAAAAACATCAATTTTTGATGAATAGTGAAACCACTAAGTGGTAGTTAAGGAAACTGATTTCTCAATTAAATGAAAATTTGCCACCTCTGTGTTTAAAATTTCAAAAATCAAACATACATGGTTTTCATTAAGAGGTAAAATGTGGTTCAATGGGATTAAAATAATTTTTTGGTGAATAGTAACTTTTATGTTTTTAATCGCGATTAGAGGTAATTAGTGTAGTTTAAGGTAAAAATAATGTTTTAATAATATGGAATGACATATAAACATGTCCTACCCTCATTGGTTGTGTCATGGCCGACCAATAAAATCCATGGGTCAACATGGGGACCCCATGGAGACACTTTGGTTGGAAAATGACATAAATAACTTTTTATTTAAAGTTAAAATAAAAATGTCACAAGCATGAGATGTTTCACTAAAACAATTTTTAAATGGTGTTATAAAAGTCATATATTTTACTATAAATATTAATTATAAAGATAAAACGATTTAATACATCAGGACAATTGTTTTATAATTTTTAGTCATTAAATAAATTAAATTATATATGACATCATAATGATGCAGCGACTACCTCATTAATAAAGGATTTAAATAAAATGAAACGATAATGTTAAAACTAGAACTTACACTTGTCAAATACCTATTGGATGAGTATATTTCGAACCCTTACCACCTTATCCTCGCAATACATCAATGTGGGACCTTTGATATCCGAAAATCATTTGAAAATAAAGTAACATTTTGTAACTATCCAAGATTTCCCCTCCTCTCCTCTTATAAATGGCCCCCACCTCTACCATCTTACACACACCTCTCAAGAATTTGGCTCAGCCAACCCCTACCCATTTAGTCTCTCCACATCCATATCTTCATCATTTAAGCCTCACTTTTGGCAGAATCCTTTCCAAGGAAGCCTTTGAGCTCAAATCAAAAGAAGTTACCTGATTTAATGGTAATGTCTTCCCTTGTGTTCTTTTGTTTTATTTTGCTTCTCCAGCCCCATAAACTCTTTTTATTATTTTATTTTGTAACAACACCAGTATTTTAAATATAATATGATGTTTTTATGTGATGTATTAGAGCTACACTTACACACACCTTCGTCTAATGGTTATAGAACATACTGTTTCTGTGGATGGGGAATTACTGCCTCATGAAACGATGATTGTTCAATATTCTTCTAACACCATCAAAGGTGGCCATTAAGATGTCAATATATTTATATATGATATATAATATGTTTATGTTTTCCTTAATATTCTTTATTTTTAATTTATGGCATACCTTTATGAGTTCCATTATGGGTAAATGCGATATCTTCATTTTAGGAAGTGCAGACTACCGCCCCCTCAAAGTGATTTGATTCGTTAATGCCATATGTGGCATGTATAAAGGAATTAATGGTATTAAATATGTTATCCTAATTGAATTATAATATACCTTTATATCATTATTATTTCATTCCATTTAATACAATGAAAAATAAATGAAAGTAGTTTTCATGCGTACGTACGGCTTACCGTCTCCATGAACGGTACATTTCATTTCTTATCTCCAAATGTTATGTACTATTATAAGTACATATATATAATTGATATATATTTAATATATTACATCTAAATGATGGATATCATTCTGTAATTATAATATATATATATATATATATCTCATTTTGTTTTAATCCCATTAATATGACAAAAAATGAAAGTAGCGTTCATGCGTACGTACGGCCTACCGTCTCCATGAACGGTGAATTAAATTTTTTTATCTCCAAATGATATGGAATAGTATAAAATGAATATATACTGGATATATATGATATTTAAAACATCAATACTATTCTGGAGATGATGTACCTATAACTACATGGAAAATTCTCTTCCAACAAGTTCAAATTTTTACTCATGTACCGAACATCGACAAAAACGTCTGATATGAACTCACTTTATTAACCAATTATTATAACATTATAATATGTGATATAAACTGAATAATAATTCTTAAATGAGGTACTTAACCAATTATAAATTGAAAAAATTTTATTATTCAGGAGATTAAAGAACGATCGAGTCATGTCAGACACGAGGTAAGGGATCCAACCTCTCTCTTTCTTTTTAAGTACTCTCTTTTATGTCATTTCTTTTAAGCTCATCTTTCTTATGTTTGGGGATGTTCTTTTATATTACTCATAATTTAATTTTTATGTTCATATTATGAGATACCCCATTTGATCTCATAAATCCATTTTTGGAAGTTTTAGGTGGCGTCGTTAGGCTGCCGAGTTTTCATAAGGGATTTTCCATCTCACATTTATTTCCATGACATTTATGCTATGTTTTCCACCATTTCCTTTGAGTGGTGTATGTACTACACATTATTATACAATTTTTTTAGTATAATTTCATTTATTGGTATTTAAATCTTCATTGTATGACCCTTCTTCCATGGGGTGTACGTTTTGAAAGTTACCCCACTTGGAAAGGGGACCTTTCACCCTCCTCTTTTTAAAATACTTCTTTTGTTATGTCTTTTAATTCACATACTATTATGTCGGGATATGTTCTTCTATATCCTTATGTATGTAAATTTTATTTCCAGGTGATTAGATACCATTTTCTCTCTCATCAACTCATTTTCAGAATTTTAAAGTGACGTCGTTAGGCTGTCGGATTTCTGTAAGGGAACTTCTTAACCCACTTTCAATTCTTTGGGTTAAACCTCTACTTACTGATTTTATTATGCCAAGATTATGTGTGGAATATCTTTGTTGTAATTTCCACAAACCTTTTTGTGGATATATTATTTCTACACATAATCATCTCATTGATAAATTCTTACGAACTTGTATGGGAAATCATAACTCAATCTCATTTCATTGAGTTAAATATCTATGTAGTTGGTTTTGTTTTTCCAAGATTATGTGTGAATGACCTCTGATTTTTTCACACATAATATCCACTTATATTGGTTGTATTTATATTTCTCACACATAATTATGTGATAGATTTATCCTTAATTTAAGGATACCATCTTTATAATGGATTTCATCTCAATTTACATTTCCATTGGGACTTCATTGTTGTTATGCACCAATTCACTCTTATATGGTGTGAATACTATCATTTGACATATTATATCCTGAATAACTTTATTCTCATGATATTATAAAGCTCTGATTACATGTTATTCCGCAATTATTTGTATTCAAGAGTCTCTCATTTTGTTAAAAAATCTTTAACAAAAATATCGTTTTAAATGTTTTAAAGATTCATTATTCTAAATCTTTTTCGTTAATGTCCATGTTTTCAAAATGGTTTTCAGTATTTATTTATATGGACAATAATTTTTTAAAATTATAATTCCATTAAAATCTTCAAAGTGGTATGGGAAACTTTGATTCAAAAATATCTTTTAAATGATTTTTTGAAAATGGAATGTTTAATTCAATATCTTGGAATTACTTATTGTGATTGAAAATGAAATATTGTTATTGAAATGTTCATATTTTTAATATTTTATGTGTAATGATGGTACTTGGACATTTTACGGGTGGTTACATGATAAACCATATGACAGGTGGTGCTGTGAATACCAGGACGGGTGGTTACGTTATAACCACCAATGCATTGGGTATGGAAGTCGGCCATATGGCTATTCCATTAAGTATGTATGGAAGTTGTCTGAATGGCTATTCCATTTTGTGATATGTGTGGAAGTCGACCGTATGGTTATTCCACTTAAGTATGTTTATGTCCCAAGTTACCTTTATATGTTATGTGTTCTTTATATGGGTTTTATGGTAATCTTTTGGTTACAAAATGGTAAGTAATGATATTTTATTCAGTGAAGAGTTTTTACTAACTCATAAAGGTGAAGGTATTACATTGATAAAGTATACACGGTTTACTTGTTATTTTAAAAACTAACAGTTTTCATTCTTTGTGTATCCCTTACTAAGCTTTTTATGCTCACCCCAAGTTTTTTTGAAATGTTTTTCACAGGACTTAATGTGGAATTGGGTCAAGGATGGGATCAAGGGAAAGTCATGCAATCTAAAACATGGAACTAGACATGTTTCTTTATAAGAGTTTTTATTTTATGGAAACTTAGTAGAAGTTTCTACTTTGCAATCTTTGGAGATGTAATAGTTATGTCCTAATTCTTTAAAATTCTAAACCTGAAAAGATCCTCAATGTGAATTATTCATTTAATTAAATATTAAGTATGGCTTAAGGCCGGGGCCTTGTAGTTGGTATGAGAGGTCAGTTTAGATAACGTTAGAGGTTAGGGTATTCTTTATGAATAAGTGAAATTGCCATAATGCTTAGGATTTCAGAAAGAGTCCTAGTTTTAGATAAATTGAATGAGTAAGTATATCTTAGTGTTTACCTTCATCATTAGTACATGATGGTTTTGTTGATATACTCACACTAACATTTCTGTTTTTAGTGAATTGATGGATCTAGAAGGCACCAAAGAGACAACAGGTTTGAAGGAAACTATGGTGGTTCTCTGATTAAGATACTAGATAAAATGGGGGATTCAATGAGAAAACTCACGGTTATTCTAAACCAACTATCAAGGAGTCATGATCAACCACATGAACTTTGTTATGTTCTATAATGCATCATGTACGAGATGACCAATCGATGTGGAAGTTCAGGTAATAATTATAAAGGTAACCATTAGAGTTTATATGATCCTTACTTTTTAGGTAATTATGGGTAATTATATGTTATGATGGAAAATGAAAGGCATGAGATAAAATTGAGGTTAAAATATGTTATGATTATTTTTGAAAATTTTATCTCCTTTTGTGAAATGTTTTAAGAATTATATAGTTTTGGAAAAAGGACAACACGCAGACCGTATGACAACCTGTCACGTCGGAAAAAGCTGCAGGAATCAAACCCACACCCAAAGTGAAACTCGTATTTATCACCTACCACTGGACTACGTGAAGTCCTTGGTTAGTTTGACTGATTCTTTTTAGTTAGATGATTTTTTGAATTAAGAGTAAGTTGATTTTGGGTTATCTATGGAAATTTATTAACCTATCATGGAGGATATGTGATTAGGTTAATTACTTTTCAATACGAGACTTTAAGAGAAACTGATGTTGTTTGGAGAAAAATGTTACGATTTAACTTGGAAGACTATGTGACTAAATCCTTCAAATATTTGGGTTTCAATCTTAGTTTGTTTTACTTTGATGAATTTTATGGACAATTGTTTATCGAATGGTCTTCATTGAACTTTGGTTTTTTTGGACAAATTTTCGAGATTAAGAATAGTTTTTCTTTTTATAAAGAATTATACTTTTGTGGATTATCTAATCTCATACTAACAATTATTTGTTTTGGATTTTTTCTAAAGACATGGGAAATATATAGTTCTCTTTTGTGGATTAGGTGATTCTCAAAAAGTTGATTATAGTACTCTTAATGCGAACAAGTCTTCCTAAAAACTCATCTTTTGGAGAAAATATGAGTTTGATTAAGGAATCTAGTAAAAGTTAAAAGTCTAAGTGACAAATAAGTATGTTTCATTATGATTTAGTTAAGCTCAAAAATAAATTCCTCAATGAAGAGTAACTTAAATCAAAAATGTTGTCTGTTAACTTTTCCTACTGGGGAATCGAATACCGTTTAACCCATCACAAGTTTGTGATTTTCTTGTGGTTAACTTTCTCCTAGACATGTTTATTATCACTCTCCATCAGAAGATGACCCTTTGTTTTCTCCTCCATATCCATATTTTCATACTTGGAATCCTAGTATGGGTTAACTCGGGTGACATTTGTACTTCTCTCCCATTCTTTTAAAGTGATTGTTTTACCGACTCTTGTTCCGATGTGGGACTTTCAAGGATGTTTTCGAGCCCAATTTTGAAATTGCGAGGATTCAATTCCCAAAAGGGGGAATAATGTAACACCCCAGGTAAATAAAGAATATGACATTTTTATATTTATCCCTATTTTTTAATAAAATGTCAATATTAATTTAAAGGGAACGCTATGCTCAATGGCTTACCCAATACACAACAACGAGTTCCTTTGAAATCTTACGTTGCACACTAATAATAAAATAATATTATTTTAAATGGTAGTTAACACCTAGCCATTGTAATGGAGGGAATGAAAAGAACTAACTACAAAATGATTATATTTGTTTGTCAAATATTTTTACTCTTTACAATAAATTTTAGTGGATAAAAAATGTGAATGAATCCAATTTTAAGCGTAAACATTCTAATATTCTTTAAAAGGTCGATTAACCTCCTTTTGATGGCGAACCTCTTCTAAATCCACTTTTTGACAATTTTATGTGTTGTATTTTACAAAATAAAATTCTTCTTTAGAATCGGGGCATCAAAATTTACTTTGTGTAAATTTTTGGTATCTTTCTGATAAAGTTCATTTTTAATGAATACTGAAAAATGATGTATTTTAATTCAAAACCTCTTTTTAATATAATTTATTTATATGATTAGATTATATTTTTAATTGTTTTTAAAGTGAAATTAGAATATATTTTTACCATTTAATCCAATATTGGTTGTTGGAATTAATTTCACTTTGAAATCGGAATTGAACTACTGTCAATCTTTTGATACTTTTTGTTTCATAAAAACACGCTATTTGTTTTGACATCAGAAATTAATTATTAAATTAATTAATTAAACTTATAAGTTTCTAATTTTTTAAAATAGACATCATTTTTGTGTTTGGAATATCAAATATAGCTTAGGGTTAATTTTTGGTATTTTTCTGAAAAACTTCAATTTTTGATGAATAGTGAAACCACTAAGTGGTAGTTAAAGAAACTGATTTTTCGTTTAAATGAAACTTGTCCACCTATGTGTTTTGAATTTCAAAAATCCAACATACATGGCTGTCATTAAGAAGTAAAATGTGGTTCAATGGGATTGTCACAACCCGTCCTCGGGGCCCGTGCCGTGACTACCCCAAGCCCGCCTTCCATAGGCCAGGGGCTGGCGACTAGCACCAAGGGGTAAATCCCGGTAAAAAGGGAAGGCATTGCCTTTGTAAAGTAAACAATCACACAGAGTACAAGCGGAAGAAGTAAACACTAAGTGAAAACTGAGTACAACAGTAAGTGCGGAAAGGTTAAAGAGGCCGGAAATACAAGCCCAACTGTAAAGTACAACTTGAAAGGGAAAACAGCAACTGAAAAGTAAAGCTGCTACGCCGAGCTGTCCACTGGAAATCCCACCTGAAGGGTGGGTACAGATAGCTCCACTGCTCCTCGGGTCCTGCCGTCCGCTCCGAGTATGTCCCGCCCAGTGGTCTACCTCCGGGTACCGCCTCGTCATCACATCCACCTCTGGGTACCGTCTCGTCGTGAGGTCCTCCTCCGGGTACCATCTCGTCGTATAGTCCACCTCCAGGTACCGTCCAGTCCTCGAACACTCGGCCTCTGTCAGCACTGCCCGTCATCTGCAAACAACACAACGAGGTGCGGGCATAGCCCGTGAAGGGGTGAGTATAATGATACTCAGTAGGGACCCCGAGACCCTCAAGGTCTCACTAAAACCAACAATGATAACCACATAGAAGATCTCAACAGATAACCTCTACTTAGGTATATGCCCATACATATACCTTAGTTATCAAGTAACCCATCTCAACCATAAAGAAACACAAGGATTGTGAAATCAACAGATAACTACTACCCAGGTATATGCTCATACATATACATAAGTTATCAAGTGACCCATCTCAATCATGAGGTAAACACAAAGGTAAAAAGTCTCAGCTCCAACCAGGATTTTCATTATCGAAACCGTAACTGCTGAAGAGCTCCGTCTCTAGAGTGTACAGTGGTCCTGTCACGACTCCGAGGTGCTGCTCACTAACCTAAGACTGCTGAAGTACACCTCCTGTCGAGTACCGCGGGTCAGCCACCCAGACACAGTGGTGCTTCCCGCCGAGGTATGTCACCAAAACACCGTAGTGCACACCCCCTAGTAGCCTGCTGAGGTACTCTCTGGACGAGTACCGCGGGTCTGCACTATCACACAGGTAGTGCTCCGTCCGCCATGGGTCTACACCTCAGAAAGTAGTGCTCCGTCCACTGGGCTAGTCGACTCACTCCAAGTCGAGTCGGTCAAGCAGTCGCCAGGTCTCAACCAGTTACACGGTCTCCGTACTCCGCACGCTCGTCACTGGGAGGGAATGCTCCACGAGCTACAGGTCGATACTCCAAGTATCTCAAAGTCCCACAAAAAAGTATATCAAAGGACCACCTCGTCATAGGGGTCTCAACACAACAGACGGCGCGTCAATCGGACGCCTGGTCTGTGAGTTATTAGCCTTTTCGTCCCAGGGGCCCGGTTGGTTTCGTGAGCGAACCAAACCCGGCCGTATCTCAACTGTACCCCGAAATCTCAAAAGGTATACTCATAGGGACCGTTTCTCAACGAGATCACCAACGCCGCTGACGGTTCGTCAAACAGACGTTCTGTCAGAAAGGTATCAGCTTTTCCGTTCCAGGGGCCCAGTTGGATTTCTGTGCGATCCAACCCGGCCACTATCCATCTGCATCCAAATCTCGGGCGGAGAATTCCAAAAGTTCCGTATCGTCAATAGGAACTCAACGCAACAGACGGCGCGTGAATCAGACGCCCGGTCTGAGAGTTAATGGCTTTTTCGTTCCAGGGGCCTGATTGGTTTTTAAGGCAAAACCAACCCGACCGTACTCCACCTGCGTCCAAACCTCGGAAGGAGTATGCCAAAAGATCCGTCTCATCAAGAGGAATTCAACGAAACAGACGGCGCGTAAATCGGATGCCCGATCTGTTAGTTATTGGTCTTTCCGTCTCACACCCACCCTGGGAAACTTCCCAGGAGGTCACCCATCCTGATCACTACTCTTGGCCAAGCACGCTTAACTATGGAGTTTTAACCATGTAGGCTCCCGAAAAGGAAGGTGCACCTTGAGTATAGTATACCGAAACGACCGTCTCGATCCACGGATCGCGTTGCCGCTTACAGCGAGTCGTTTGGAGGCCCGTAGCCTAACATACTGGCATTTGACCAAAAGTGGTCCGAAACTGGGGGTCTGGGCCCGGCCCGGCCTGGCCCGGCTCGGAAAACCCGGCCCGGTGCGGCGGCGTGGTCCGACGCGGCGGCGCGGTCCGGCGCGGCGGCGCGGTCCGGCGCGGCAGCGCGGGCCGGCACGGCGGTGCGGCCTGGGCGCCGTTCGTGTGCCGCGCGCGGGGGGCAAAGCCCCCGCCTTTCCTCAGCTGGCGGCGCGGCAACCTGCCGCACCTAAAAAAACGGCCCCCCTCACATGGGGGCCTGCCTTCGAGAAAACGGGGGGTCGCCTGCCCCCCCCCCCCCTTTATGAAACCGGCCCCCCTCATAATGGGGGGGGGCATTAAGGCTGGCCGGGGGAAATTATTTCCCCCGGTTTTCTCCCTTCTGGTCGGCCCGACCTGGCCGGCTGATTCTTCCTCAACGGGACCGGCAAGGCCGGTCCCCCTTCCGGCTTCCGACACCGGCGGCCCGGCTGGCCGCCGGTCTTATCGTTCCGCCACGGCCCGGAACCGGTCGCGGCCTTCGTTGTCCGGCGTGGTGCGACGACACCGCGCCCCTCCACCGCGGCCCCGCTCCGGCCACGGCGCCTTCAACATTCTTCGACGCGGCGCGACGGCACCGCGCGTTTCTTGCCGCATGATCCTGCGCAGTGCGATGGCACCGCGCCACACCCGTTTCAATCCACAACAAAATCAACATGAAAGGAGAAGGGTCGTCCGTGTTCGTGCGGTCCGGCCCCCTCGCGTTATTTGCTAACAATCGGCCTTTAATGAATGATAAACTTTCACAATCTTTTAAATTAAATAAAAAGATTTGGAATCAAGGCCCGAAAAATATAAACCTTCAAGTTCGAAGGAGAGATCCACATAACTTTAAAAAGATAAAACCCCTACCTTGATTTAAGTGGTGACGAGATTCGGCGTCACGAAAAAAGATGTCGCGGAAGAAGACGGTGTCGGTATTGCGGGTATGGCGTCGCGAAAGACGGTTCCCGAGAACGTGGCGTTCTTCGTCGATGTCTGATTGTTCTTCGCGTTCTTTGTCAAGAGGATGAAGAAACTTCAAGACTTCTAAGCCTTCTTTCCAAAAGCTCTCAAACAACACTACCCAACCAAAAGAAATAAGTTCTCCACTTATTTAATTAACTTCACGTGGCTTTTGAAATTCAAGTGTTTGAAATTCAAAAGACTCACACAACTCACCACGTTAAAATCAACTCATTTAAGACATAAGTTATAACTAAGTTAAAATCATTTAAGTGGGAGTTGAGGGGTTTTAGAGGATATGAAGAGGTGGGGTTCGTGTGGGCCCCACCACCCTCATGACCTCCCAAGGGAGGTTGGTTGGTTACCCAAATTCCACCATGAGCTAACACTTAGAGTAAGTTAATAAACATTGTAGTGTAGTTATAAAATAAACTTCCACAATTTTTATTATCAACACTCGTGTAAACGCAACTCCAGAACAGGAGTTCCTAAGTAATTACCGGCGCTGCGGTTCCATTGGTGCCCTCAGAATTCGATTCCAGGCACCGGTTCAAAAGATAGAAATTCCCGCTCGCTCGTTCACTGAACGTACCCGAGCCAAACTTCGGAAATTAATTCCGGGCACACCGGGCCTCGGAATCAGGCGCCGTCAGAAACTGCGTTCTTGTAAAATTTCAAAGAAAATTAAGAAAAAATTTTCCTTGAAATTTCCAAGTCTTTACCTTACTCCCACCTCAGGGGTTTACGTCCCCGTAAAGCTTCAACCCAAACTAGGGTCACAAAAGCGGTACAGAGCACACATCTGAGCCTTCCGCTCCTATGTGCTCACCTGGAGGTTTCCGTACTACCAAAGAAAGTGCACCCGAGGAATCGATCGTCCTCGTAGGATCTTCTCCTGTCGATCCTCGATCCCCACTGGAATCTCCGTGAAAGACACCCCATCGCCATCGTCCAGCTCCTCATGGTTGATGGTATGCGAAGGGTCGAGCACGTATCTCCTCAGTTGAGATTTGTGGAAGTCGTCGTGCACCTGGTGCAACTGCGGTGAATGGGTCAAGCGGTAAACCACCCCGCCTACCCAGCTGGGGACCTAAGAAGGTCCGCTGAACCCCGGAGATAACTTTCCACCTTGGCCACATCTCCGTAAACCTCGTCGAGGTGAGACCCGTATAAGGATGTGATCGTCATCCTCGAACTCCAGAGGTCTCCATTTTCTGTTAGAACTGGAACTCGAAAGGCTGCTGCCACGAGGGTAAGGTTGACCGACTCAAGAGTGATTGGTCGCACCCTCCTGTGCACGAGTTACCATGCACTGCCTGGGGTTTCCTTTTCCACCGACCAAGGAAAACCCATCCCGACGTTTGCCTAAAACCGTCAATTTGAGTATGAACAGTTATTGTCCATTCCATACTCAAACTAACATTTTAAGGCCTCGACGCTGCCACCAAGAGATTCCAACCGAAACTCTCGCCTCAAGGGTCTGACCACACCATCGGCGTAAGTGTGATTATCGAGTCTCCTCCCAAGGTATCTCCAGACGTGAGGGTCAAGTCCACGGCTTACTGGAAACTCTAGGTCTGGAATAAGAATTGTGAAAGCAAGGAATGATTCACATCGACGTCTGTTACTATAGTAGCTAGTAGTGGACATAGACTGTCCATTGAATCATTTCTAGAGCCATTGAGTCACACTCCTTGACCGCATGCAGCCGCACTCTTCCTCCGCCCTCCAGCTCCCTAAGCCTGGTAGGAATAACTAAGGCGGGTGGTTGTACAATGTTAGGATGTACACCACCTCATGCTGCTCTCCTAGCTCTGCCTCCACGTCTGCTGCTTCGTAGACTCATCTCTCCTTTAAGCTTCCTCTTCTTTAACACGCCCGAGTCTCTAAGACTGGCACTGGTTTCCTGTTTCTTACTGTACTGTTCATTCTTCATCCTCTCTTGGATGTCCTGGACCTCCTTTAGTTTCACAAGAGCTGCTATGATTTTTCTTTGCCGATAAGAGAAATCTGGTCTCATCCCCTGGATGAACCACATTCTTTGCCTAATACAGTCAATTCCAACATGAATGATGCATTCATGCCATGGATGACGTCGTAAGGCCTCGACGTAACTACCAAGAGATCCAACTGTCACTCTCGCCTCCAAGGGTCGAGTCACACTATCGGCATCAGTGTGAGTTCACTGGGTCTCCTCCAGTAGAAATCTCGAAAGTGAGGGTCATGTAAACAGTTTTATCTGGGACCACTCAGTATCAACCAAAAAAAGACAGGAAAGCAAACAAAGATAAGTGTTTTTTATTATTGTAGCTCATAGTAAAAGACACGAATACAACAGCAACATGGAAGTAGAAGTACAAGGAATGTATCCACTAGTTCTGCTCCTGTCCACCTGCTCCCGGAGCTCTACTACCTTGGTGGCTCCTCCAAAGCATGCGGATCAACTGTACGAGGAGTCAGACAGTCACGTTCCAGGTGACCCTTTCCACCGCATGAGTAACACAACCTGCTTCTGGCACGCCTAGCTCTGTTCCCACCCCGGGATGCCCCGCACCACCGGTCCTAAAACCCGAGATCGTCCAACTGCTAGTCTGGTCCTCCTGGACCTCTTCATCATCTGTCTACTGCCCACAGATGACTCGACTACTGATCGAAAAACACGCGGTAAAGGAAGAAGCTCCTGTACACGCTCGGGGTGTAGAGCTACTGGCACAAACTCCACCCTGAAGAAGGTCTCGAAGTCTTCCCATGCGAAGTTCATCCCGTCGCAAAACTGAAACAAGTGACTCCACCACCTGCCTGCTACTGCCTGAAGGAGGCTGGTAGCAAAGATCACCATGAAGTCTGCCGACGTCCCCACTAGCCTGAAGACTCTCACCACAACCTCCAGCCAAACCTCAGCTGCCAGCGGGTCCGTCTCTCCCCGGAACCTGGGTGGCCTCTAGCGCTGGAACTCGTGCAGCGCGCTCAAGTGTCGTGCATCGCCTACTGCTGGGGCTGGTGGCATCGGTGGCCCAACGGGTAGCAGTACCGCTGGTGCCTCAACTACAAGAGGGCCCTGTACTGAAGCCTCGTCGCTCGACAGGCTGTCAGCACGCACATCCCTCTGGGCTCTAGCTGGTCGTCCGTGAAAAGGCATCCTGAAAGAAACATCGTGACACGGTCAAACGTTTATACCTGGGGAGCTGACCTGGTTTGAGCTGTTTCAAGGGAAAACCTATGAAAACACACACACAATCAGTGTTTCGTGCACAAAGTCGGAAATCAGTTGTCAGGGTCCTGGTGTATGGATACGTCGGCCGCCCGCACCAACACTGGACTCCCTGAACTGAAAACCACACTCGGTACTCTCAACACTATTGCTTCACAGAAAGAAACATCAGAGTTATAAGTTCAGCGGTAGAACTGAACTCCTCTGATACCAATTTGTCACGACCCGTCCTAGGGGCCCGTGTCGTGACTACCCAAATCCCGCCTTCCATAGGCCAGGGGCTGGCGACTAGCACCAAGGCGTAAATCCCGGTAAAAAGGGAAGGCATTGCCTTTGTAAAGTAAACAATCACACAGAGTACAAGCGGAATAAGTAAACACTAAGTGAAAACTAAGTACAACAGTAAGTGCGGAAAGTAAAAAGGGGCCGGAAATACAAGCCCAACTGTAATGTACAACTCGAAAGGGAAAACAACAACTGAAAAGTAAAGCTGCTACGCCGAGCTGTCCACTGGAAATCCCACCTGAAGGGTGGGTACAGATAGCTCCACTGCTCCTCGCGTCCTGCCGTCCGCTCCGAGTATGTCCCGCCCAGTGGTCCACCTCCGGGTACCGCCTCGTCGTCACGTCCACCTCTGGGTACCATCTCGTCGTGAGGTCCTCCTCCGGGTACCATCTCGTCGTATAGTCCACCTCCAGGTACTGTCCAGTCCTCATACACTCGGCCTATGTCAGCACTGCCCGTCGTCTGCAACCAACACAACGAGGTGCGGGCATAGCCCGTGCAGGGGTGAGTATAACGATACTCAGTAGGGACCCCGAGACCCTCAAGGTCTCACTAAAACCAACAATGATAACCACATAGAAGATTTCAACAGATAACCTCTACTTAGGTATATGCCCATACATATACCTTAGTTATCAAGTAACCCATCTCAATCATAAAGAAACGCAAGGATTGTGAAATCAACAGATAACTACTACCCAGGTATATGCTCATACATATACATAAGTTATCAAGTGACCCATCTCAATCATGAGGTAAACACAAAGGTAAAAAGTCTCAGCTCAAACCATGATTTTCATTATCGAAACCGTAACTGCTGAAGAGCTCCGTCTCTAGAGTGTACAGTGGTCCTGTCACGACTCCGAGGTGCTGCTCACTAACCTTAGACTGCTTAAGTACTCCTCATGTCGAGTACTGCGGGTCAGCCACCCAGACACAGTAGTGCTTCCCGCCGAGGTATGTCACCCAAACACAGTAGTGCACAACCCCTAGTAGCCGGCTGAGGTACTCTCCGGACGAGTACCGCGGGTCTTCACTCTCACACAGGTAGTGCTCCGTCCGCCATGGGTCTGCACCTCAGAAAGTAGTGCTCCGTCCACTGGGCTAGTCGACTCACTCCAAGTCGAGTCGGTCAAGCAGTCGTCAGGTCTCAGCCAGTTACACGGTCTCCGTACTCCGCACGCTTGTCACTGGGAGGGAATGCTCCACGAGCTACAGGTCGATACTCCAAGTATCTCAAAGTCCCACAAAGAAGAATCTCAAAGGACCGCCTCGTCATAGGGGTCTCAACACAACAGACGGCGCGTCAATCGGACGCCCGGTCTGTGAGTTATTAGCCTTTTCGTCCCAGGGGCCCCGTTGGTTTCGTGAGTGAACCAAACCCGGCCGTATCTCAACTGTACCCTGAACTCTCATAAGGAATACTCATAGGGACCGTTTCTCAAGGAGATCACCAACGCCGCTGACGGTTCGTCAAACGGACGTTCTGTTAGAAAGGTATCAGCTTTTCCGTTCCAGGGGCCCAGTTGGATTTCTGTGCGATCCAACCCAGCCACTATCCATCTGCATCCAAATCTCGGGCGGAGAATGCCAAAAGTTCCGTATCGTCAACAGGAACTCAACGCAACAGACGGCGCGTGAATCGGACACCCGGTCTGAAAGTTATTGGTGTTTTCGTTCTAGGGGCCCGGTTGGTTTTTCAGGCAAAACCAACCCGACCGTACTCCACCTGCATCCAAACCTCGGGCGGAGTATGCCAAACGATCCGTCTCATCAAGAGGAATTCAACGAAACAGACGGCGCGTAAATCGGACGCCCGATCTGTTAGTTATTGGCCTTTCCGTCTCACACCCACCCTGGGAAACTTCCTAGGAGGTCACCCATCCTGATCACTACTCTTGGCGAAGCACGCTTAACTATGGAGTTTTAACCACGTAGGCTCTCGAAAAGGAAGGTGCACCTTGAGTATAGTATACCGAAACGACCGTCTCAATCCACGGATCGCGTTGCCGCTTACGGCGAGTCGTTTGGAGGCCTGTAGCCTAAGATACGGGCATTTGACCAAAAGTGGTCCGAAACTGGGGGTCTGGGCCCAGCCCGACCCGGCCCGGCTCAGAAAACCCGGCCCGGGGCGGCGGCGCGGTCCGGCACGGCGGCGCGGGCCGGCACGGCGGCGCGGCCTGGGTGTCGTTCATGTGCCGCGCGCGGGGGGCAAAGCCCCCGCCTTTCCTCAACTGGCGGCGCGGCAACCTGCCGCGCCTAAAGAAAAACGGCCCCCCTCACGTGGCGGCCTTCCTTCGAGAAAACGGGGGTCCGCCAGCCCCCCCTTTATGAAACAGGCCCCCATCATAATGGGGGGGGGCATTAAGGCTGGCCGGGGGAAATTATTTCCCCCGGTTTTCTCCCTTCCGGTCGGCCCGACCTGGCCGGCCGATTCTTCCTCAACGGGACCGGCAAGGCCGGTCCCCCTTCCGGCTTCCGACACCGGCGGCCCGGCTGGCCGCCGGTCTTATCGTTCCACCGCGGCCCGGAACCGGTCGTGGCCTTCGTTGTCCGGCGCGGTGCGACGACACCGCGCCCCTCCACCGCGGCCCCGCTCCGGCCGCGGCGCCTTCAACTTTCTTCGACGCGGCGCGACGGCACCGCGCGTTTCTTGCCGCATGATCCTGCATAGTGCGATGGCACCGCACCAAACCCTTTTCAATCCACAACAAAATCAACATGAAAGGAGGAGGGTCGTCCGTGTTCGTGCGGTCCGGCCCCCTCGCGTTATTTGCTAACAATCGGCCTTTAATGAATGATAAACTTTCACAATCTTTTAAATTAAATAAAAAGATTTGGAATCAAGGCCCGACAAATATAAACCTTCAAGTTCGAAGGAGAGATCCACATAACTTTAAAAAAATAAAACCCCTACCTTGATTTAAGTGGTGACGAGATTCGACGTCGCAAAAAGAGATGTCGCGGAAGAAGACGACGTCGGTATTGCGGGTATGACGTCGCGGAAGACGGTTCCCGAGAACGTGGCGTTCTTCGTCGATGTCCGATTGTTCTTCGCGTTCTTTGTCAAGAGGATGAAGAAACTTCAAGACTTCTAAGCCTTCTTTCCAAAATCTCTCAAACAACACAACCCAACCAAAAGAAATAAGTTCTCCACTTATTTAATTAACTTCACATGGCTTTTGAAATTCAAGAGTTTGAAATTCAAAAGACTCACACAACTCACCACATTAAAATCAACTCATTTAAGACATAAGTTATAACTAAGTTAAAATCATTTAAGTGGGATTTGAGGGGTTTTAGAGGATATGAAGAAGTGGGGTTAGTGTGGGCCCCACCACCCTCATGACCTCCCAAGGGAGGTTGGGTGGTTACCCAAATTCCACCATGAGCTAACACTTAGAGTAAGTTAATAAACATTGTAGTGTAGTTATAAAATAAACTTCCACAATTTTTATTATCAACACTCATGTAAATGAAACTCCGGAACAGGTGTTCCTAAGTAATTACTGGCACTGCGGTTCCATCGGTGCCCTCGGAATTCGATTCCAGGCACCGGTTCAAAAGATAGAAATTCCCGCTCGCTCGTTCCCTGAACGTACCCGAGCCAAACTTCGGAAATTAATTCCAGGCACACCGGGCCTCGGAATCAGGCGCCGTCAGAAACTGCGTTCTTTTAAAATTCCAAAGAAAATTAAGAAAAAATTTTCCTTGAAATTTCCGGGTCTTTACAGGGATTAAAATAATTTTTTGGTGAATAGTAACTTTTATGTTTTTAATCGCGATTATAGGTAATTAGTGTAGTTTAAGGAAAAAATAATGTTTTAATAATATGAAATGTCATAAAAACATGTTCTACCCTCATTGAATGTGTCATGGCCGACCAATACAATCCATGGGTCAACTTGGGGACTCCATGGAGCCACTTTGGTTGGAAAATGACATAATTAACTTTTTATTTAAAGTTAAAATAAAAATGTCACAAGCATGAGATGTTTCACTAAAAAAAAATTTAAATGGTGTTATACAAGTCATATTTTTTACTATAAATATTTATTAGAAATCTAAAAATATTTCCTACATCATGATTATTTTTTTATAATTTTTAGACATTAAATAAATTATAGTATATATGACATCATCATGATGCAGCGATTACCTCATTAATAAAGCATTTAAATAAAATGAAAAGATAATGTTAAAAATATAACTTACACTTGTAAAAGACCTATTGGATGAGTATATTTCAAACCCTTACCACCTTATCCTTGAAATACATCAATGTGGGACCTTTAAAATCCGAATATCATTTGAACATAAAGTAACATTTTGTAACTTTCCAAGAGTGCCCCTCCTCTCCTCTTATAAAAGGCCCCAACCTCTACCACCTTACACACACCTCTCAAGAATTTGGCTCAGCCAAAACCTTCCCATTTCGTCTCTACACATCCCTCGATTCATTATTGAAGCCTCACTTTTGGAAGAATCCTTTCCAAGGAAGCCTTTTGATCTCAAATCAAAGGAAGTTACCCGATTTAAAGGTAATGTCTTCCCTTGTGTTCTTTTGTTTTATTTTGATTCTCCAACCCCCTAAACTCTTTTTATTATTTTATTTTGTAACAAAACCAGTATTTTAAATATAATATGATGTTTTTATGTGATTTATTAGAGCTACACTTACACACACCTTCGCCTAATGGTTAAAGAACATATTGTTTCTGTGGATGGCGAATTACTGCCTCACGAATCGATGATTGTTCAATATTCTTTTAACACCATAAAAGGTGGACATTAAGATGTCACTATATTTATATATCATATATAATATGTTTATGTTTTCCTTAAGCTTCTGTATTTTTCATTTATGGAATACCTTTATGAGTTCCATTATGGGTAAACGCGATATCTTCATTTTAGGAAGTGCGGACTACCGCCCCCTCAAAGTGATTTGATTCGTTAATTCCATATGTGGGATGTATAAAGGATGTAATTAATGGTATTACATATGTTATCCACCTGGAATTATAATATACCTTTATATATTTATTATTTCATTCCATTGAATACAAAGAAAAAGAAATGAATGTAGCGTTCATGCATACGTACGGCTTACCGTCTCCATGAACGGTACATCTCATTTCTTATCTCCAAATGTTATGTACTAATATAAGTACATATATATAATGGATATATATGTAATATATTACATATAAATTATGGATATCATTCTGGAATTATAATATATATATCCCTCCTTTTGTTTTAATCCCATTAATATGACAAAAAATGAAAGTAGCGTTCATGCGTACGTACGTCCTACCGTCTCCATGAATGGTGCTTTAAATTTTTTTATCTACAAATGCTATGGAATAGTATAAAATTAATATATACTGGATATATATGATATTTAAAACTTCAATAATATTCTGGAGATGATGTAATTATAACTACACGGAAAATTCTCTTCCAACATGTTCAATTTTTTACTCATGTACTGAACATCGACAAAAACATCTGATATGAACTCACTTTATTAACCAATTATTATAACATTTTAATATGTGATATGAACTGAATGATAATATTTAAATGAGGTCCTTAAGCAATTATAAATTGAAAAAATTTTAATATTCAGGAGATTAAAAAACGATCGAGTCATGTCGGACACGAGGTAAGGTATCCAACCCCTCTCTTTCTCTTTAAGTACTCTCTTTTATGTCATTTATTTTAGGCTCATATTTCTTATGTTTGGGGATGTTCTTTTATATTACTCATACTGTACTTTTTATTTTCATATTATGAGAGACCCTATTTTATCTCATAAATCCATTTTTAAAAGTTTTATGTGGCGTCGTTAGGCTGCCGAGTTTTCGTAAGGGATTTTCCATCTCACATTTATTCTCAGGACATTTATGCTACGTTTTCCACCATTTACATTGAGTGGTGTATGTACTGCCCATTTTTATACAATTTGTGTAGTATAATTTCATTTATGGGTATTTAAATCTTCATTGTATGACCCTTCTTCTATGGGGTGTACGTTTCGAAAGATACCCAACTCGGTAAGGGGACCTTTCACCCTCCTCTTTTTAAAAGACTTCTTTTGTTATGTCTTTTAATTAACATACTATTATATTGGGATATGTTCTTCTATATACTTATTTATGTAAATTTTATGTCCAAGTGATGAGATACCATTTTCTCTCTCATCAACTAATTTTCTGAATTTTAAAGTGACGCTGTTAGGTTGTCTGATTTCTGTAAGGGAACTTCTTAACCCACTTTCAATTCTTTGGGTTAAACCTCTACTTCTTGATTTTATTATTCCAAGATTATGTGTGGAATCTCTTTGTTATAATTTCCAAAAACCTTTTTGTGGATATAGTATTTCTTCACATAATCATCTCATTGATAAATTCTTACGAACTTGTATGGGAAATCATAACTCAATCTCATTTCATTGAGTTAAATATCTATGTCATTGGTTTTGTTTTTACAGGATTATGTGTGAATGACCTCTGATTGTTTCACACTTAATATCCACTTATATTGGGTGTATTTATATTTCTCACACATAATTATGTGATAGATTTATCCTTAATTTAAGGATACCATCTTTATAATGGATTTCATCTCAGTTTACATTTCCATTGGGACTTCATTGTTGTTATACACCAATTCACGCTTATATGGTGTGTATACTGTCCTTTGACATATTATATCATGAATCCCTTTAATCTCATTATATTATAAAGCTTGGATTACATGTTATTCGGCAATTATTTGTATTCAAGAGTCTCTCATTTTGTTAAAAACTCTTTAACAAAAATATCGTTTTAAATGTTTTAAAGATTCATTATTCTAAATCTTTTTATTTAATGTCCATGTTTTCAAAATGGTTTTCAGTATTTATTTATATGGACATTAATGTTTTAAAATTATAATTCCATTAAAAGATTCAAAGTGGTATGGGACACTTTGATTCAAAAATCTCTTTTAAATGGTTTTTTGAAATGGATTGCTTAATTCAGTATCTTGGAATTACTTATTGTGATTGAAAATGAAAGGTTGTTTTTGAAATGTTTATATTTTCAATATTTTATGTGTAATGATGGTACTTGGACATTTTACGGGTGGTTACGTGATAAACCATATGACAGGTGGTCCCGTGAATACCAGGACGAGTGGTTACGTTATAACCTCCAATGCATTGGGTATGGATGTCGGTCGTATGGCTATTTCATTAAGAATGTATGGAAGTTGGCCGAATGGCTATTCCATTAAGTGATATGTGTGGAAGTCGACTGTATGGTTATTCCACATAAGTAGGTTTATGTCCCAAGTTACCTTTATATGTTATTGTTCTTTATATGGGTTTTATGGTAATATTTTGGTTACAAAAGGGTAAGTAATGATATTTTATTTAGTGAGGAGTTTTTACTACTTCATAAAGGTGAAGGTAATACATTGATAAAGTATATATGGTTTACTTTTTGTTTTAAAAACTAACAGTTTTCATTCTTTGTGTATCCCTTACTGAGCTTTTTATGCTCACCCCATGTTTTTTTGAAATTGTTTTCATAGGACTTAATGTGGAATAGGGTAAAGGATGGGATCAAGGGAAAGTAATGCTATCTAAATCATAGAACTATACATGTTTCTTTATAAGAGTTTTTATTTTATGGAAACTTAGTAGAAGTGTCTACTTTTTAATCTTTTGAGATGTAATAGTTATGTCCTAATTTTCTAAAACTCTAAACCTGAAAAGATCCTCAATGTGAATTATTCATTTAATTCAATATTAAGTAAGGTTTAATGCCGGGGCGTTATATATATACTCAACTTACATACCAAAACACCAATATCAATTCAATTACAATTCATTAAATACATTAAATAATGAATTACACTAGAATACTCAAGGTTTGTTAAGAATATACTCATATTCCTAAACAGTTTGACACTAGAAATAAAATGGGGTATTGGAATCCATGAAACCAAGATGATCAAATTTATTTAACATTTTTTCTATGTAATGAGATTAAATTAAATAATAAAACCCACTATTCTTTCGAGATTTAATACCAATAATAGTATAAAATATTATAAGATCCTTCGTTTTAAATATTAAGGATAAATAATCCTTTGTCTAATTTAAATCAATCATAGTGGTTCAAAAAATTACCATATTATCCACATATAGACATGAAATAACTTAATATTCTTTTGTAAACATCAAATAAACACATTTATCCACATTATTATGAGTAAACATACTATATAAAATAATATAATTAAATTTCTCATTCCATTAATTCAGATATTGTTTAAGGCCATAAAGAGATTTAAATAGTTTACATACTAATTATTCATTACCTTGTACAAAAATGCTGTTTTTGTTCAATGTAAATCTCTTCATTTAATCCTCTATTTAGAATGGTTGTTTTTAACATCGATTTTATGAACATCAAAATGATTAATTAATATTAATAAAAATAAAATCCTTATCAATGTAATCCGACCTATGGGAAAAAATGTATCAAAAATATCAACCCATTTTTTTTCTGAAACCTTTGGAAACCAATATATATATAATCTTGAATGATATCATTGAAATAATACTTATTTCTTAAAACCCATTTAAAATCAATATATTTTGAACCTCTCAGTAAATATATAATGATGCAACTATTATTCCCCATAATGGAATCCATTTCATTATTAGTTTCATCTTTCCATGAAGAAACATCTTTGGTATTAATAACTTTTTTATATGCCTTTAGAACATCATGTAATGCCCCAGACCCTCCTAGTCCATTAATTTACCAAATTCTAAGTGTTGGGGTGTCCTGGAAACCATCAGTGAGTCAGGAGGATGTGGCTGTCAGTGGCAACATGTCACCATGGTGTCACCTATCAGTGCCACTGATTGGTCTCACTAATATGTTCCACCCATCGGTCTCAAAAATCAGTTTCAATGATCAGCTTCATAGATCATCATCACTAATTATATTCACAGACCAACTTCACTGATTAACTTCATAGATGAGCTTCACAGATCAGATTCACTGATTGGATTCACTAATCAGCTTCACTGATGCACTTCATAGATCAGCTACACCGATCAGCTTCACATGATCAACATCACAAATCAGCTCCACCAGTTTCACCCATCGGTCTCACCGATCGGTTTCACCCATCAGTCTCACTGATCCATTTCACCCATCGGTATCACATATCGGTTTTACCAATTAGTCCCACCGATTGGTTTCACCCATCGGTCTCACCAATCGGTTTCACCCATCAGTCTCACTGATCAGTTTCACCCAATCTATTTTAACCGATATATTTCACTGATCAGTTTCACCCAATCCGTTTCACACGATCTATTTCACTGATCGGTTTCACCCGATTAGTTTCATCAATCCACTTCATCGGATCTGCTTCATAGGATCTATTTAACAAGATTAATTTCAATCGATCAGCTCCACTGATCATCTCCACTGATCTCTTTCACTAACCAGTATCATCAATTGGCCCCAGAGGGGTGTTGGGGTTTCCTTCCCCATTTTCCCCAAAACGCCACTTTAATGTTTTTAAACGTTTTTAAAGTGGTTTAAGGCCATTTTTAGTGCCATAAACAATGATTGTAATTCCCTAGAAGTGGGGTGAAACTCAAAAGGCTTGTTTTCCTCTCTTTAAATGAAATCTTTTAACGTACAACGGTTATGGCCACCCCTCCGATTAGAATTATTAAATAACAATTAATTCCATTGTTTGTAATCATCCAACTGTGTAGTGAAACAACAATCCACCTTTAAAGCAGTTCAAAATTCATATTCTGTACCTCCAGGATCTCACCTTTTTATCACATGCGAGTTCCTTATTTATTCTTATTGGATGGTCTCTTTCTTGTCCTTGGTGTTCTTGGAGTCCCTCTTTCCTGAGGCTAGTGGTGCGGCTATGCTGGAGTCTTTCCTACTCACTCTTGGAGTCCCTGAAGTTCCTCCCCAGCAAGTCGTACATTCCAGATATTAGAGCGAGGAGAAAAAAAATGATCGTTGATCATCCATGTAGGGTTATTCTTTCATCTCTCTTTACTGTGTATCATGTGGGGTGGGCACGATGATGTTCCTATAAGGATAGATGAAACCAAACCTTAACGAAGATAATAAATTTTTTTTAAGGAATTAAGGGGCCTTTTTGAAGGTGTTTTGGTACTCTTTTATCATTGGTTATATGTTTCTAATTGTATGGGATTATGTCCACAAACAATCATAGTCGTTGGTGGTCTTTTCTTATGATCTAATGAACCTCCATTTTTATGAATAATTCTATGTTTGAATGGTTATAACATGGAAACGGGTTACTCACGTAAAATCAGTTGATTAAATGGATTACCAATGAATAAAAATCCTTGTATGGTGACCCCGGTTAAACAAACAGAAAGACAAGACTAAATGAATGTTGTGTTTAAAATCAAAAAACACCCTTGCTCTATTATGCAAATATGTATGGTTGTTCTACTAGATACTTGTGAGGTGTCACAGATGGGGATGTGATCCCCTATTGTACAGTTGATAGTTTTAGGATTTTGGGTCCATGTGAGGCCGTATGTTGGGGCTTGGTTTGGTTCCAATACTTTGAGGGATCTCATAGATCCCTTTTTTGTTTTGACTTTACAAGAAAAGTGGGTGTGAATGCTTAATTTTCTACTTGGATGTTTTTTCTTCCCTGTCGTGTGGCTATGCATATTAGTTTCTTGGTAGTGAATAATTATTTTAAATATAAGTACTCAAATGTGATTTCAAGAATGGGTTTAATGGGGAATTATTTTCTAGGAATGAGTTGTGACATGGTTTTGGCTGTTGTGATTCTTATGATCGAATAGTAATGAGGGTGTTTATGTATGAGCTAGTTTTAAACCCCTAGGATGGGATGAGGGATTGATTAGTTATATGTATAATTTAGTTCTGATGTTTCTTATTCATTCCCCACCCAAGTTGAGAACTTTATGTCGAACACCCCCATTTCATGGGGGAGGGTGTTTTTTCCAACTCTCCTATGAGTGGATGGTTACTGGCTCCTTTTCTGCTCCCTTTCCTGAGTAGACCAATAATCATCGGGTAGGTTGTGAAATCTTGAGGCCCATTATAGCCCAAGATTCTTCAGGTATGGTAGTTGTGGTGGTTTTTACAGGTGTGTTTGGGTAGGTTGTTTCCCATGTGTCTTCGGGATGAGGCCTAGATTTCTTCAGGCATGACAATAGTTGTTCTGGACTAGGTGTCTTTGGGCATGGCGGTAGTTGTTCTAGGCCAAGTGTCTGTGGGCGTGGTTATGTATGGTTGTTGTGGCATGAGTGTTTGTGTGCGGGATGTGTGGTTGTGGTATCCCATGTGTGTGTGGGCGGGGAATGGCAGTGGGACTGTGTGAGAATGGTGGGGGAGGTCTGACGCATAGGATTTCTTCAATAACTAGTGTTAATGTTTTGTGGGGTACCCAAACATCGATATGTTATTACTATCATTTTACTTGAATTGTGTTATTTTGGGAGTGTGCCTTGATGAGACTTGGGTGGATAGTTTCCTTGCTAGGTGTTTTGGTTAGCTCCTTCTTCATAGAGCATTAGGATGCCTCCACACTTGGGCACGACAGCTTTTGGTTTTCCCTACTGAAAATACATGTATACTCACCCTATGTATATAAAACTGCTTCCATGTTTTCAGGATGACTTCGAGGACGGTGTTGAACCCTATTAGCTCAGACGCTGAGACCATTGACGTTGCAAATTTTATTTTCTTTTGGTATGTCCCATTATATTTTTATTATTTTGTAGAACTTGTTATTGTAAGGTGTATATGGGAATGGATTGTTTTGGATATACTTTTACTTCCAGTTTTAGTGTTTTTTGGGATTTACTATCTTATCTATTGATCCTACTAAACAAAAATCGCAATTCCTTCCATTTTATATGTGATCTTATACCCTTGGTTCTAGTTTCCACTCCAGGGCCTATTGTAGGCGGGTCTCGGGGGTCATTATCTCTCCTTCAACTTGAGAAAGGAAGGGTCTGGGATATCAGATATCCCTTCCTTCATCATGGTGAAGGCGGGTTGTGACAGAATGTTATTAAAGGAGGGTTAAGGGATAGGATGGAGTTCAAAGTTAGGCATAGTGGGGATTGCAGGGGATGGTAGGGAAAAATTGTTAGGCGATCATGGCGCGTAAAATAGGCCAGAGAAGACTGGCTAGGAAATGGGATTTTAGGGCCCCCTTTGATCTAACGAAAGGAATCTAGACCATCTGAAAAACCATGTGAGGCTACACTGATTGTAGGGTAGAGACCCTAGGAAAGGAACATGAATCATAATGACTTTTTTTCTTGTGTGTGTTGGGTATTTTGGGAATTTATAATAAATAAAAATTCTATGAAAAATTTATAATCAATATTCTACACTACTCAAGCTTAGTCCTTCCTTGTTTACTTTGCAGCCATGGAACCCGGATGGAAACCACAGGTAGTGTGGGAAATCAAGGCCCTAGGGGATGATTGGGATGATCTACAGAGGGCTGCTCTAGATGAGGTGAATGGCCAGTGGAAGAGGGCGCTTCGTTCCATTCAGCAGCAAACCCATGGGAAGTATGAGGGCAACATCTCAAACAACGATATAAAGAACTGGATCTAGGAGCATGTTATAGCTTTCAGCATGATCCGGGATCCAACGGAGTACTGGGTTCCTTTGGATGTAAGCCAAATACAGGGAGAGGTGCTTCAAAGGTGCACCCTATATCTTGGGAAGAAGAGGGAAGTTGATGTTTTGTCAACTCACTTCAATAGGGAATTCCGGGCAGAATTCCTCTCTTCCACGATGAAGGTATAGAAGAGGCATGAGCTAACCTCCCTTCTATATAGGATCATGTCAGTGAGGGAGTAGGGTATTAAGTTCAAGGATCTCATTCTCTTTACTCTGGACTACTTTCTGGATGAGGAGTCTCGGGCGAGACATTTAGAGGAGGCACTCTGACCATCTCTTCAGTATGATGTTACTCCCTTCACTCAAATGACATACATGGAGTTTCCAAATAAGGATGAAGTGGTGGAGAGGATGCAAACACTGGGAAGTGTACTGTGAGAGCGGAGCTATTTGGGCACATCAAAGGGTAAGGTAGTTAGCAGCAGGCCTCCGACATCAGGGCCTTCCAGGTTTTGGCCAGTGGGGAGCAGGCCCCAGTTGTTCCAATTTTGTTCTCACGGTCCTCACCCTTTATTTGTGGTCCCATGACCAAAATTATTCATATGTGGTAGTTGTGGGAACCTTTTGAATCAATTCCCATACCATGTTCAGTATAGTGGGGGGTGGGCAGGTTTAGTACCCACCTCAGCAACAATAGTTTCCAGCAAGGCCCTTCCAGCAGCAGCAGCAAGGACAGCGAGCTCTCGCTCCTCCAAGAGAAGATATTGTAGGAGGAGGCCGACCTGGGGGTGCTCCTTAGGGTCCTTGACCAGGGTGTGGTTGGGAAGTTTGTCGACATCTGAGGGGCAGAGGATCTGGATGTTGGAAGTTTCATGCCGTAGAGGCAGTAGTTCCAGTAGGGCCAAAAGTCATTCGAGGTACAATTAGCTTGTTTAGCACTCTTACATGCACCTTGTTTGATTCAAGAGCTTCAAAATTCTTTTTTCACCCAGTCTAGTCCATGCTCTGGGTCTAGATACAGAGAGACATCATGTGCCCCTAGTTTTGAGTATGCCAGTTGGAGGTCAAACCAACATGTCCCAAGTTTTCTGGGGATGTAGACTAATATTGGGACAACATCTGTCCAGTGGGGACCTTATTTTTCTAGAGATAAAGCCGTATTATGTAATTCTAGGCATCGACTAGTTGTTCTCTGTATGTGTCGTTATCGACTTCTTCTGAATAAGGATTGTGTTTTCGGATATGGGCAGCCAGCATGTAGCTTTTTTCGGTGAGCGGATTTTCCAGGAGGGCAGTCATCAAGTCAATTCTCTCCTTTCTTTGTTAAATAAGCTATCAGTGGAGTTGGTGGATACAAAAATGGTGTAAGTCTTGAGGATCTTCAGTAAGTTCATGGACGTCTTACCTAAATAGGTGGTGACTCTACCCCTAGATGTTATGTTGCGTTCGGGATAGACTTGCAACCCGATGCCCGTTTGGTTTCAATGGCTCCCTGTCATATGGTGCCTTCTGAGTTGAGGGAGTTGTGGATTCAGATTGATGATCTGATGAAGAAGGGTTTTTTCTGACCAAGAGCATCTCCATGGGATGCTCCAGTATTGTTCGCAAAGAAGGAAGATGGTGGTATCTGGCTATACATAGAATACCAGAGACATAATCCGGTAACGTTCAAAAACTGTTATCCTATCTCGAGGATAGGTGACCATTTTGATCAGTTGAATGGGGATGGATGGTTTTCCAAGATCAAACTACAGTTAGGATATCACCACTTGAGGGTGAAAAAGGGTAACATTTTGAAAACTGCCTTCAGGTGAAAATAAGGGTACTTTGAGTCTCTGGTCATGTTGTTTGGTGTTATGAACACACCATCCATGTTCATCGGACTCATGAACTCTGTATTCCAGGAATATATGGACCATTTCATAGTCATGTTTGTTTGTGGCATCCTGATATACTCAATATAAGAGGTGGACCATACTGAGCATTGGAGAATTCTTTTAGAGGTACCCTGATAGCACAAACTCTATGGGATTTTTTTCCAAATTAATGTTCTAGACATGAGAGGTGTACTTCATTGGACATGTGGTGTCTGAGTAGGGAATAGTGGTCAATACGTCAAAGGTCGAAGTGGCTGTTTCTTGGGACGCACCTAGGAATGTGATAGAAGTTTGTAGTTTTTTGGGTCCAGCAGGTTACTATCAGAGGTCTGTGCCTGACCTCTCTCGAGTTGAAGATCCTTTGACTGCTTTGACAAGAAAGGAACATGCCTTCATGTGGAGTGATCTGTGCCAGGAAGCCTTCAGTTGTCTAAAGGGGAAGTTGGTTTGTTCCCTAGTGCTGAGGTTTCTAGAAGAATGGGTGATGTTTGAGGTCTTCTGTGATGCTTCAGACCAAGGCTTGGGGTGTGTGCTGATGCAACAATAGGGGTGATCACTTATGGGTCTAGGAAGTTACATCCCCATGAGTGTAACTATGCCACCCACAACTTGGATCTTGTAGTGGTTGTGTTCGCGCTAAAGTTGGGGCATCATTACCTCCACATGGGTCTCTTTGTGGTCTCCACAGAACACAATATCATGAGGTATATCTTCTCTCATTAAGACCTAAACTTGCAACAATGAAAGTGGGTAGAGTTTCATCAGTACTACAAATTCGATATCTCTTACACTAAAGGTAAGGGGAACGTTGTGGATGATGCCTTGAGCAAGATTTCACAGAGGGAAGCTACTCAAGATTCTATGGATGCTTGGAAGGTGATGGAAAAGTTTTCATCCCTACACCTGGATTCAAGGGTTGAGGATGGTAGAGGATATCTGTTACAGATGATAGTGCAGTCCTCTCTGTTGCGGTAGGAGGAAGAGTTTTAGTGGGGGGGACTTAGAAGCTGAAGTGATGCACGACTATGTTATCCAGGGTGATGCTCTAGGTGGATGGTCGGAAGACAGGCAGAATTGGATGCTGTTTCATGGATTTTTTATTATTCCCGTTGGAAATACATAACAGAGTTTATGGTGAGATCAACAAATCACCCATGGAGGTGCACCCAGGAGTTTCCATGATGTACCAAGGATTGAGGCATCAGTTTTGGTTTCCCGGGGTAAAGTGGGAAGAGGCAGAGTTTGTGGAAAAGTTCCTCATGTGTGAGTCGGTGACGTTTGAACACCCCATCCCAGGAGGTCTGTTACAGCCTTTATATTTCCTCGAGTGGAAGTGGGAAGACATCTCGATGGATTTCATCACTGGACTACCAAGGGTTCAAGGAGTTTGTTATTCTATCTGGGTAGTGGTAGACCTGCTGAACAAATCTGCTCACTTCCTGGTGATCAAGGAGTCGAGTATGGTGGATAGATTAGCACGGAGATATGTGAATAAGGTTGTGTGGTTGCATGTATTTCTGAGGTCCATAGTCACGGATAGGTATACACGGTTCTCATCACGAGTCTGGAGTGTATTGCAACATGCTTTTGGCACCCAGCTACACCATAGAATGACTTTCCACCCCCAGTCAGATGGGCAGATAGAGAGAACCATCTAGACATTGGTGGATATGCTACGAGCTGGGGGTTTGGACTTTAGGGGATCATGGGAATGACATTTTCCCTTAGTATAGTTTTCCTACAATAATAGCTATCACTTTACTATTGGCCTGGCATCGTTTGAAGCCTTGTACGGGATGTTGTGTCGTTCGCCCGTGTGGTGGAATGAGGTTGGGGAGGTAGGTGTTCTTGGCCCAAAGGTGGTGAAGAGAACAACAGATAAGGTTCAGATCATGCGTGAGAGGATGATGGTATCCCAAGACCAGAAAAAGTCATATACCGATCGTATGAGGAGGTACTTGGAGTTTGAGGTCGGAGACCATGTGTTTCAAAAGGTTTCCCCTCGACGTGGGTAGCGAAGGTTTGGCAAGGGGAGACAGATATCTCCTAGGATCATCAGGCCTTTAGATGTTTTGGGATGAGTCATTGAGGTTGCATATCAGTTGTCATTATCACCTTGGTTGGAAAGGATCCACGACGTTTTCCACATCTCGCAACTTCGTCGACATATGCACGATGATTCCTATGTCATTAACTGGGGAGAGTTGGATATAGGGGATAATGATACATTCGTGGAGCAACCAGTGAAGATCAAGGATCGAATTGAGAAAGTGCATCATGGATGAACCATCCCTTTGGTTTGTGTTTTGTGGAGGCACGGTGGGCTCGAGGAGAGTACTTGCGAGCAAGAATCTCAAATACATTCCTGGTACCCAGAGCTATTTTGAGTTGTTGTTCTAAGCCTTCCTTGACGTTCTTCTTTTTTTAACCTTCGGTGATGTAATGCTAACCTTGTTGGTTTATGAGATGATTTTTTTCCTTACATTATGAATGTTTATGAAAAGTTATGATATGTGGGAAAGGGAGAACCTGATTCCAGATTAAGAGGCATCAACGCGGGTGTGATTAATCCTATACTGGCGATTCAATGCTACCCAAAGTAGACAGAATCTTGACATGGAGGAAAGAACTCCCTGATTCATGTGTCGGGGTAATGTGATCCTTAGGATTTATATAGTTGTTTGGGGTGGTTTGTTCCTGAGAGGTGTCTTTTAGAGTAGTTTTTCTGGTAACTCTTGTATTCTCGAGGAAGAGAATAATTTGCGAGGTCCCTGATGTAATGTTTGGGACCCTCTTGGTCCATTACATTGCCAAATTCTAAGAGTTGGGGTGTCCTAGAAACCATCAATGAGTTAGGAGGATGTGGGTGTTAGTGGAAATGTTTCACCATGGTGTCACCTATCCTTTCCATTGATCGGTCTCATTGATTAGATCCACCCGTCGGTCTCATAGATCAGTTTCACAGATCAGCTTCCCAGATTAGCTTCACTGATCTCACTACTGGAATATGTGCTATTTGCAATGGGCTATTTGTGATGAGATCCCATCGCAAATAAGCTTTAGCGACAGGGTCCCGTTGCAAATAGCCCATTATAGAAAACGGTGTCTCAAAAAACATTTTTTGTGACGGGGAAGTTTCTCGTCACAAATAACTCTCCGATTATATACTTTATATATAAATAAACGTTTTTGCGACGAGCCCGTCATGAATACTTTTTGTGATGGGCACTTAGTACCATCGTAAAAAGTATTTAAAAATATATATTTAAACTATTTGTGATGGGTTCCCGTCGCAACAGGTCCCGTCGCTAATAATAACCAAAATAAAAAAAAAATATTTAATAAAATTATAATTAATGAAAAAAAATATTAATATTATTAAAAAAATTATTAAAATTATCAATATTCTCAAAAAAATTAAAAAAAATTAAAAAAAATTATTATTATTATTATTATTAGTAAAATAAACAATCATTAAAAAATATAATACTAAAAAATTATATTGAATAAAATTATTATTAATGAAAAAATAATATTAATATTATTAAAATAATAAAAAAATATTAAAATCCTTAGTATTCAAAAAAAATATAAAAACACTCATAAATTATTATTATTATTATTAGTTAAATAAACAAACATTAAAAAATATAATTGAAATAATAAATAAAAAAATTGAAATTAAAAAAAAATAAATTATGAAATCTTCACACCAATATAAATGAAAGAAACTGAAATTAGTACATATTACAACAAATCTTGAATTTAAATGTTTTTAACATAAAATAATCACTAGGGGTTGTCTTCTAGGGGAGGTGGAGGAGTAATAAGAGATGGTGGAGGAAACTTCATTCATAAAATACAAGTCAAAAGACGCGTGTACTCCATCTGCTCATGATGTATTTGCTACCATCGATGCATCTCCTCATCGTGATGATGCTTCTTCTGCTGCTGCTGACGCATCTTCTCATATTGCACCTACAAACTCTCTAAAAACTCAGCCTTAGTTTGCAACTGCTCCTGGTACTGTGAGGCAATAGATGATGCCTCCCCACGAGCTCCTCTCGAGATAGACACTGACATCACATAAGTACCATAATAAGTACCAGGAGTCACATGAGAGTTGATATCAACTACTCAGTCCTTCTCAAAGCCATACTGAGTCGCCTGCATCCATTCCGCCTCATCGAAATGGTGGGCAATGGTCTGATCAGTCACCTCGTCCTGACTCCCAACCTGTGTCTGAGAGGTCTCACCTCATATGACTCCTTAAATTCCAATTTTAAATTAAAATTGTGAAAATATTATATGTAGTTAATTGTCAAACTGAATAAAATAATACTAACCACATATGACGCTGGCGATCACCTCTAATCTCTCCAGTGGATGGATCACCGTATATCCTCCGATAAATGTCATACTCCGTAATATCAGGATGCTCGACTGCCTATAAAAATATAAAATAAACTATTTATATTTAAAGTTATATAAAATAATTAAAAAAATATACATACCAGATGCTCTCTATGTGTACTGAATATATAGATACTAGCTCCATGTGTCACCTCCTATCTCCCCCAGTTCAACTGACCCACTAAAGTCCTCCTCTAAATTCCACCACCCATCAAGTGTAAACATAATCAATCCCAAACGTGAGATGAAATGTACTCTGGTCAGTGGGATCTATGAAACTCATCAAAATATGTTACTCCTTCTTTCTTAATGGTCGTCCTTCTCAAATTGTGCAAAAAAATGACGGAAACGGTCACACATAGACACCTCTCATGGCATGTGGATAGGGTCATGCATGCTATCATCGATGGGATACCATAAACCCTAAAAATAATTTAAAATATCAAGTTATTAATAAAATAATTTTCAAAATAAATATTATATATTTATATACCACCCAATGATTAAACTTTTCGAGCTGTACATCAATGAGAATACGTTCCAATGTGATCCATGACTGAGAAAAATAATTGCGCTAGATAGAGCTCCCCTTTAAAATAGATACATGCGCAAAACTGTAAAAAAAGAATAAATAATCAAACAATTAGTATATATATAAATAAATTAATAAAAGCTAACAAAAATATATAGGTTACCATACCTCTGTGTGCATTGAAAAAAGCCAATACGTGGACGTCGCACAGGGACAGGGTCAGGAATCATTAGTCACAAAAGACCACACCCCCTCTGCGTACCCCCTGAACCGCCAGCAGGCTGAGGGTCAGATGATTCCCAGTCCCCCTCATCCAAAGTAGCTCAGCCTCCTGTAACTCACTAAATAGATCAGGTTCCATCTGAAATAAAAAATGTTTGTTGTTAACAGATAGTTGAAAATAACTATTATATACAGATATATATTAGTTATGATTATTACCATCATTTAACTGTGTCAATGTTCACCTTCATCATCATATCCATATCATATGATGTCGATGTTTTCATATTCCTCCTCAGCATCATCAATATCCATATGAGTTTTAGTTTCATCATCTCTTGTCATGTGAAATTTATTTGCAGCATCATTAACAACTTCGTCACCATTGGCCCTTAATTGTGGGGTTTCATCATCGATATTCACGTCTCTTTGTAAAAAAGATGGATTTTGAGCAGTATTTTTAAAACATTTAATTCCTTAAACTTCAAGGGATCCACATTCAGTTTGAGTAAACAGATTTTCTCATGATTTTATTTTTTTTATGATCCACTAATCACTAAGGTCTCTTTAAGTAGCATAGTATATTGTGAAATAAATTTGATGTTCATGTTGGTCCAGTAAAAATGGTCCATTTAATGAAAGAAGACTTTTATATTTAAAATCAATGATTTCATGAGTCGGATAAGCACACAATCTTCTCTCAGTATCCAACCACCAAAATTTAAACATCGTTAGGTAATTCTATCCTAGATAACACAACTCAATAATACCATCCAGAATGTCGTAAAAGTCAACTTCAATTTCTCTATGATGTGATCCTCTAAAAAAACTCCATTGTTTGTTGTTTTTTTATTCCTCATATGCACGTGTATGAAATTGAAAACCATTCACCACATATGCATTATAATATTTAACCATTTTGGATGGTGGTTTACTCAATATACAAAGTCAGTTATCAATTTTATCAGCATGTTGAGACACCTGAAGATTTTTAAAACATTTATCAATGTAATAAATAGTAAAATTAATTGATTTTAAACCATCAATAATTTGTGTTACCAGTTTTCGAAACCATTGAGGAAAAAAATTATGCATTCTTCAAGAGAAGCTACTGAAATTTCTGAAAATTGTTTCATGAAAAGATTATCATATAAACTACAAATAAAATAAGTTTACATATTGTAACATAAATTATAAAATAAATGATATAAGAATTCACAATACAAATGATTTCATTTATTTACAGTTGAGAATAACATATGTATGATCTTTGGGATGTTCATCATCTGAAAGCCATCATTCTTGAACTCCCCTGAAGCCAAGATTTGGCTGATGAAACACTGATAATTGATTTTCCAATTCATCATTAACATTTCCTTCATTCAATCCCATGTGGTTTTGTTTTGAGGGATATTCAGATTCAAAATAGTGAGAGTAGAAGAAAGAAATTTCCTCTTGAAAATACGCTTCAGTAATTGAGTCTTCAACTGATACTTTGTTGCGTACTTTTTTCTTTTGTATCTACATGCATGTCTCTAATGGGTATATCCATCAAAACTTTACTGGACCTCCACATTTAGCTTCATTTGTCAAATGTAATATCAGATGTTCCATTAAGTAAAATAAATCTGGTAGAAATATTTTTTCCTTTTTACATATAATTACAACAACATCTTCTTCTAGTTTTCTTATCGCATCGAAGTATATTGTCATAGCACAAACATCTCGAAACAAATATGACATGTTTTTTATCGAATCCAAAATCATTGAATTAAACAAACCTATGAATCCAATCAGAATAATTCTTTCCATTATAACATGACAATCATGACATTTTAATCTGGTAATATGACCATTATTAACACATATGCCCAAATTGGAGGCATACCCTCGAGAATTCCCAAATCTACAATCCACTAAAAAAATAATAAGCAGCTCTTTTTGGATAGTGTATAAGCTGCTTTTGGCTTCATTAACCTTTGTGATATGACGTTTTCAAATAGTTCATGTTTTGGTCGCCTACAAATCTGGGCAAGATCTAATCATGCTTTTACTGTATCATTGGTCTTACATGGTGTATCCAAAACTGTATGAAATAAATTATCAAAATAGTTCCTCTCAATATGCATGACATCCAACATGTGGTGGGAAAACAAATCAGACCAATATGGAAGATCCCAAAAAATTCTCCATTTTATCCAATTATGTTCTTTTCCAAAGCCATGAATTTTCTATTGGTTTACTGTTGGCCCAAATGTGTTTGTAGGTAATGAAAATTCAATTGATTTTAAATCTGTACATGAGATAATTTTTGGAGGTTCATCCCTTTCAATTGTGCCTTTTCTTAAATAATATTTTTTCCTTTGAAAATGATGATCAGTTGGAAGAAATATGCGATGACAGTAAAAATAGAAATGTTTTTTTCCATTGACGAGCATAAAGGCTTTTTTGTCCTTCATACAGTAAGGAAAGGATTTTGGACCATGTGTACTCCATCTAGATAACATTACATATGTTGGAAAGTCACTAATCATCCACATTAATACATATTTTAATAAGAAATTTTGTTTCGCAGCAACATCATATGTACTAACACCATTACTCCACAATGCATTTAACTCGTCAATCAATTGTTTCAAATAAGAATCAAAATTCTTTTTCGAATGTCTTGGGATTAATAAGGTCAAAAATATATAGGGATCCTTCATCAATATACATGGAGGTAAATTGTACGAAGTTATAAAGATATGCCAACATGAATACTGACTACCATAAGAACCGAATGGACATAAATCATTAGTAGAAAGACCCAATCGCATGTTTCAGGCTTCTAAAGAAAACTACAGATGCAGATGGTCAAAATGTTTCCATGAATCACCATCAGATGGATGATTCAAGCTTTTATTGGTTGAAATACTAGTTTTGTTACATGACATCATTGACGTTGTGTTCTAAGATATAAATAAACGTTGCAGCCTGGGTGTAAGGGGAAAATATCTCATCTGTTTTACAGGAAATGATCGAGACTTTCGTGGTTGAGCTTCTTTATACCACGATTTTCCACATGTGGGACTACTATCCAATGACTCATTTTCAACAGAATATAATATGAAATCAATTTCAAATGCATGAGTATTCCAAGAACTAAGGCCAAAATTACAAACCAACCTCTTTCTCTAATATTAATTTGCATGCAACACATTTTCTTTAGGTAACAGTGTTTTAACAAAAAAATATGATCAAAACAGTCATTTGACATTGAATTATCTCCTTTAATAGCCATAAATTTTGAAACAACTATTAATTTTCTTATCTTTCAACCATGATATAATGCATCCTCATCAGACCTCAACAAATCAAAAAATTCTGATGGTGCCAACTCCGGAGTTAAATTGATATCATCTTGAGTTTCAGTTTTTGAACAGATGGACCTAAAACTTCATGTACTAAATTTTGAAACTGTGAAGGATACAGAATCAAGATATTTGTATATTATCTGGAACTGTGTTCATCATTTTGATACCAAAAAACATAATTTGGTTGAAAATCAAACCTCAGGAGATGTCCCCCAAACTTGTCAAATGTGTCAAACATTCTCATATCACATTTTTTAAAAGGAAACGTTATTTTGACTTCTGAAACATATTCTGGTTTTGATGATGCAAATGATAAGAAAGATTCAACACCCTAAATATATATAGGATTTAAATGAGAACCGTTTGGATTTCTGTGTTGATTTATCCGTGCACGATCATCTAATAATGACTGATGTCGATTTCCTTGTTCCATATTTTTCTACAAAATATAAAATAGTATCATCACTATTTATGAATAATTCGAAATTATAAAAACACTATCTAAAGAAATAAGTTAAATAATTACAACTACTTCTTAATAATTACCATTAATTTTGGGTGACACAATTTCCAATAGATTGACGGCTACTCTTTTGTCTGACCGCTCATTTACTTGAAAATTTCTCTCACTAATATCAAATAAAGAATCTGCTCATAGGTACACATATTCATTCTCATGCATACAAGAATATATAAGTGTACCTCCGAGCAGATTCATCATTATGATTTTAGGGTGAGAAGGAAGCATGTAAATGAGATGTCGAACAAAAGATCACCCTTTTCGTTGATTAATCATCTTCTTAAAACTATCACCACATGAAAACATTATAAAAAATGTGGTCTTACAAATGCATATTCTTACTCGTGCATACGAGATTGGATATACATACATAGAAGCATACGTTTCAAAATGCTTTGAGTCCGAGAAAGTTGAAAGAAGAAGATTCATCGAGCAAAAGGAGTTCCATCAATCCACTAGAAATTGTACCAAGTTATTATAAGTTATTACAGTTTATTACAATTGATATTATTACTAATTATTCCCAATTATTACTAATTATTACTAGTTATTACAAATTATTACTAAATATTACAAATTATTACTAATTATTACTAATTATTACAAATTATTACAAATTATTATTAATTATTACTAATTATTACTAATTATTACAAATTATTATTAATTATTACTAATTATTACTAATTATTACAAAATATAACAAATTATTACTAGTTATTCCTAATTATTTCTAATTATTCCATGTTATTCCTAATTTTTCAAAATTATTCTAAATTATTCCAAATTATTCTTAATTATTCTTATTTATTTCTATTTATTCTTTTTTATTCTTATTTATTCCTATTTATTCACATTTGTTTCTATTTATTCCTATTTATTCCAATTTAGTACTATTTAGTACTATTTATTACTATTTATTACTATTTATTCTTATTTATTCCTATTTATTACTATTTATTCCTATTTATTACTATTTAATACTATTTATTCCTATATATTGCTATTTATTCCTAATTATTCCTAATTATTTCTATTTATTTATATTTATTCGTATTTATTTCTATTTATTCCTATTTATTCCTATTTATTCTTATTTATTCCTAATTATTACGAATTATTGCAATTTATTTCTAATTATGGCTAATTATTGCTAATTATTACTAATTTTTCTAGTTATTACTAATTCTTACTAATTTTTACTAATTTTTACAAATTATTCATATTTATTCTTAAATATTACTAATTATTCGTAATTATTACTAATTATTCACAATTATTGCTAATTATTTATAAATATTGCTAATTATTCATAATTATTGCTAATTATTACTAATTATTGCTATTTATTACAAATTATTGCTATTTGTAACTAATTATTGCTATTTATTCCTATTTATTTCTATTTATTCCAATTTATTGCTAATTATTACTAATTATTACAAATTAATACTATTTATTGCTAATTATTACAACTTATTACTTATTATTACTTATTATTACTAATTATTACTATTTAATAATAATTGTTACTAATTATTCCTTATTATTTTTATTTATTACTTATTATTACAATTAATTACTAATTTTTCCTATTTGTTACTATTAAGTCCTATTTATTACTATTTATTCCAATTTATTTCTATTTATTTCAATTTATTACTATTTATTTCTAATTATTGCTATTTATTTTTAATTATTGCTAATTATTCTTATTTATTGCTAATTATTTCTATTTACAGCTAATTATTTCTATTTATTGCTAATTGTTCCTATTTATTGCTAATTATTCCAATTTATTTCTAATTATTTCTATTTATTCCATATTATTCCTGATTATTCCTATTTATTCCTATTTATTATTAATTATTCATATTAATTACTAATTATTACCAATTATTACTATTTATTACTATTTATTACTATTTATTAAGAATTATTCCTATTTATTACTAATTATTGCTATTTATTACTATTGCTAATTATTTCTAATTATTGCTAATTATTACTAATTATTGCTAATTATTACTAATTATTACTATTTATTACTAATTATTCCTAATTATTCCTAATTATTCCTATTTATTGCTATTTATTCCTAATTATTTCTAATTATTCCTATTAATTACTAATTATTCCTATTTATTTCCAATTATTTTTATTTATTACTAATTATTGCTATTTATTACTAATTATTCCCATTTATTACTAATTATTCATAATTATTACTAATTATTCTTATTTAATAATTTTTTTTTAATTATTGGTATTTATTTTTATTTATTATTATTTATTGCTATTTTTTTCTATTAATTGCTAATTATTACAATTTATTGCTAATTATTCCTATTTATTAATAATTATTACTATTTATTACTATTTATTACTAATTATTCCTATTTATTACTAATTATTTCTATTTATTATTATTTATTACTATTTATTACTAATTATTTCTATTTATTAGGAATTATTACTATTTTTTACTAATTATTAAAAATTAGTACTAATAATTTCAATTTATTATTACAAATAAATACTGATAACAAAACAATTTAAATCTAGTTTAATTACAACTAATCAAAAATAATTAAAATTAACATCAAAAAAATGAAATAAATACTAAATTAAATAAAATATAAATATCTTTAAACTTGCTCTCCTATTGATGTAGACGGCTTCAAAACTTTTTTATGAAAAAAAAACTAACTCAAACAAATTTTCACTAGGAAAATAGAGTTCAGAGAGAGAGAGTGAGAGTGAAACTTGGGATGAGGATATGAAAAAACGGATGAAGGTATATATTGGTTGGATTAGTTGTGACAGGACTTTTTGTGACGGGCAACCCGTCGCAAAAACATTTTCACACATTAATTATAGTCGGTAGTTAAAAGAGTATGTGTGACGGGACTCGTCGCAAAAGGTACCTGCCGACACACTTTTTGCGACGGGAGACCATCCCGTCGCAAAAACTTATTTACCACCACCAGGTATTTGCGACGGGGGAATCCCCCCGCTGCAAATAACCTTCCTGTGGTTTTCTGCGCATACCGCGCCAAACTTTTTGTGAGGGGACCCCAAATCTAGTCACAAATAACCTATTATTTGTGACAGGTAGAATACCCCATCACAAATAATCTCTGGGACGAACTATTTGCGATGAGATTAATTCCCATCGCAAATAGCCCATCACAAAAATCTATTTTTCCCGTAGTGTATTGCACAGTACGTGTTCGTAGGTTGGTTGTCGTAGTTGTGACAATCCTGATCTCTTTAGGGGCCATGACGGTTTGATAGATCCCGCTCTTGTTCTATGAATACTATTCATTTCTATCAAGATAAGGGCCTAGAGGGTTACACATTATAGCATATTCTAGAATCATCCATATTCATTTGAACAGGAGTTTCGAACATGGTGGGCCCCACCACTGGGGTTTGAAATTTGTCGAAGGTTAAATGATCACTGATGAAATAAATAAATTCATATTATTCATGTTATTAATTATGGGCATTGAATTTATTTATTAAATGTATTTTCAGGTTTTAAGTAAATACATGGTAAATATTATTTGAACAAATATTCAACTATTAAAGGTTCAATTAATATATATGGGAATGATGAGTAATGTTAATGAATCATTTATTATCACGTAATATATTTAATATATTATAAGAATGTGATAATAATATTTAAGACTCAGTTCAGAAATACTAACATGTCGTTTATATTGCCTTAAGTATTCGTGGGGCGGATATGCAATACTGAGTATTTTCGTTACACACTATATATAGAATAGGAAAGCCTCCCACTAGGTACTATTCATGGGATTTATCTCTCCTCTTCTCTCTCCCATGATCTAGAGAGAGAGGCTATGTATCCAAGGAGTTCATATTAAGCACTCTCTTATGCATAGAAAGCAGAGTGATGTGGTGATCATCAGAGGGTCAAAGGCATAGTCGAAACTCTGCGCTAGCACCAATATTTTGATGATCATAAATCTCACAGATTTTTGAAGAATGTGTGGATGTTCTAAAGGAATTCACCTTTGGATTCCTCAATCCATGATCACCAACAACGAGTAGACATCATGCACAACTTTAGTTTATACCATGTATTTTATGGTTTATTTTTTTTATAAACTTCTTTCACATGTGATCCTGAGGAGATAATCGGAAAGTTATTCTTTATTTTCGACAAGCTCATGTTGGTCGTCAATGAAAATTTTTAAAAACACATTTTTTGGGATTCTACTACATGCCTGGTTCATACAAATAGCCTATCCTATATGTTTTTTCGTGTCGATCGTGATGGAAGCCTCTATTTTTTTATGAAAATAGTTATTTTTTTATTCAAAGTGAAGAAAGGACATACAAGGGCTCCAAAAGGGGCCATGGACAAACCACATTACGGAGGTCTAAAATGAAACCTCTATTTTGGATTTCGGGAAATGATGTGAATATTCTGAATTTTTCATGCACATAGGTGACAACCGATGACGACATCAACTATATTGGATTACCATAGCAGTACTAGGCTTACCCTCATCATGGTATAGACTGTGGCAGTCCCTGATGGTCCTACCGGGATTACCCTCCAATGGGGCTAGGCAGTGTCATTCACGGATGACACCATCCAGTTGTAAGCCTCTAGCCAAGCTAGTTATTCGAGTTTCCCTGATGACACACCGGGCTTACCCTCCTGTAGGATCTGGGTAGTGGTGTTCCCCTGTGACCTTCCTAAGTGGTATCCTCTTGTCAGGTTGGGTAGTGGAGTTTCTATAAAGACTCACTGGGCATACCCTCTAGTAGGATCTATGTAGTGGAATTCCCTAGTGACCTTCCTAAGTGGTACCCTCCAGCCGTGCAGGGTAGTGGAATTCCTCAGTGACTACCAGAGCAGAACCCTAGACTGTGGAAATAAGTTGTGGGACATGGGTTTACATACCTATTGACTCATGAGTAATAGGTGTGCTTTACCCACCAATACATATCCTTGCGACGCAAGCTAAAACTGTGTAGGCGATTCAGTGCCACCTAAAGCAGATAGTATCAACGTACAGGGATTGAGCACCATTAACTTGTGTCTCCTAGGCAGACTTATAATATCTTGGAATCATTGATGGATGCCCTTGTAAATTTTGGAAAATCTTTTTCCAAGGCTGAGATGTGAGATAGAGATCCCCTTGCTCCCTCATTTGGGCTTCTTTGGATGAGAATATATATATACACTCTATTTTAGTACCAACTCTTTGGGTTTGGTTACTCTTATTCTAATGGATGTAGAGAGACAAGGGGTATGGCACGTTCTTTCCATGTATATAATCTCATTGTTTGACGAGTCTACTCTCCTACTATAAGTGGTGAGGACTCAATTATAATATCATATTCTCATCATTTCAATCTCCTTATGTTTGTATAATCATTAAATCACTTTCTTGTTGGTTTAACCTACACATTCCTTTATTTTCTATACTTTTTCCCACGTACTATTTTCCCTTATAATGTTCCTCTTACTGCTCCCCCTTCACCATTTTAGGGAGTCCTACTGGGTATTTCTATACTCCCCCTACATGGCCTTTTCCTGTAGGCATTGTGCCTTATGCAAACAACAAACAGGTTTGACCATGCCTTTAGGAAGCTTAGGGATATGTGGATCTTGGACAGTATGTGATGGTCTCTTAAGATTCAGAAGCAAGGATATCTCAGTTGTGGTGCTTCTTTTCAGTTTTCTGTCAGGTTGGGACACATTTCTAGTTTGTCATGTATTTTTACCCTTTACTTTCAAGTTTACCATACCACACTTTTACTCTGCATAGGACCAAGAATGCTTTTTTTATTTATATCAGTGTTGTATATTTCTTTTCCTTTCCCCCTAAAATTTTTCATCCGGTGGTTGTGTATGTGTCTACAAGTACTTAGGAAAAGGCCTCCTTGAGTTCGTTGTGCCTTCGGTGCTTTTCACCACCCCTGAGCCTATGAAGGCAGTATTGGGGTAGTTGTAGATCAAGTCCCATAATGGGGTTGGTCATGATAGTATGACACATCCCAAGGAACAACATGAGATATATCATCCTCCAATTCTATAAATGGTGGAAAAAAGTGTATCCCTAATTCCTAACTTGGCCTTCATCACATGATTCGATTAATCATAGAAGTGCCCTTTTTTTGAATCTGTTAAAATGAAATCATAATTGTACCATTTTTATTCTTAGACTTATTCTTTCTTTTTCTATCCCTTAACTGATTTAGAGATGGATACTACATGAACCTTATATTTCTCCCCAAGATTAGGCTTAATAGGTGTTACATCTATCGAAACAAATTTTCTATGTAATTATCCCATGAAGTTATAATATAAATGATCTACCACTTCAATGGTTATATATCATCATGTGAGTAAGGATTTGTATTAGGAGGAGATATGGGTAACTTATGGGAGGAAATGGGAGCTATAATGGTAAAAGTTGTATGGGTAGATGATACCTCCTGGGGAGTAGTAGGAGTGACCTCATCTAGGTGATAGGATAGTTTAGTGGTAGAATTTAAGGAGGGGATAGAGATCTATCTATTCAAAAAAAGTGACTCCCAAGAAAACTATAGTAGGAAGAAATTTTGGGGGATGGGCATCATGATCTAAGGATATTGGGGAATACATTAATATAGTAGCTATACTAATTACTTTTAATCTAACAACATGATATCCCATGTATCACACTAATAATGCATATTAAAACAATTTACTTTTAATATAAACATATTAATCATTATCACCACTAACATTGGTGATGGGGGATATTGAAACCTCTCTTGAAATGAAGGGTAGGTTAGCACCTGACTACTATAAGTGGGGGATTTCGAATGATAATCCATTTTTGTGTTAAAGGGGGTATTTCATCCTATGGAATATTGGACCCCAATATTAATTAGCATACCCATTATATATTGGGTATGTACATTTATGAATTGGTTATTTCCTATGGTGTAGAATGGATAAAAACCATCAAAAACTCTAAGAGATGTACATGTCCCATTTGGAACTAACCTCACATCAAGGAACTCCTAATGTTACATCTCATTATTAGAAATGATGAAAATGTATGTTTGATATATTTATGGGTGATCCCTTGAGAATAGAGTGAAATATGTTGACATCCAGTTTATTGAGCACACCATGTATTCTATACATGGAGAGCCAAGATATAGTTATAGCATACTAAACTATCCCCATTATCAAATCCATGATTTTGGTAATATTATACGTGGTGGAATCAAGAAGGGAATTAGTCTCACTGGTAAATATTATTCACTAATGAAAATAATTATCATAAGGAGTTTGAATATGCAATTGTTTATGCTAAACATAATTAATAAATAATTTTGATTATATTCTATCTTTTAACCCACACTTGGTGAAGTCCGTGTCAAATCACATACACATCATCTGAATGAATTTTCTATTATGATTAAATGTGATCCTATTGAAAAATTCTAACATTAATTCCATATTAATATATTTCATGACCAGAATTATTTCTTTATGGTAGAGAATTTTCAAGTATCCCATGATGGTATTAATCTGCTCAATATTACCAAAAAGGCTATTGTTCAAGTGTTTCTATACTTTAATTATTCTACCTTACAATGCTTCCATGTCTTTTGGGTCTATGTCTTTATTTAGCATTTGTAATATGTGGGGAGTGAATGGTTTGGAGAATGTGGATTGTATAGAGTACTCTACTAGAGTTGTGGATAGTGATGAGTAATGGTGTTGGCTTTGTTGGGGTAGAGTAGAGGTTTATGGTAATTATTGGGATTATTCATAGGATCAAATATTTTCTTGAGGTCATTTAAATTATTTTTGGGTTTCATGGTTACATTGGTGTCAATATTTATTTTGGAAAGGTGGTTATGTATCCTTCCACTCTTTATGATTATATATGTTCATGAATCGTCAGTCATGGGTGGTATTAGAAGTGCACTCCATATTGGAATGGATTATGGGTTCATCTATAGTATGGTAAATGGAGGTTATAGTGTAAAATAGTAAGTAGGGGTATCATGAATTTATAGGTCATTGATTTGAAACTGGGATAAGGTTTTGGTTTGGGTTTGATCGAAAGGGTTAAGGATTCTGAGACTAGTTTTAATAGGGTAGAAATTGGGGGCAATCTCAGCTGGGGATTTTGGATTGTGAGGAATTTGAAAGGGTTATAAGGGATTAATGGTCTAAAATGTCCATGATGGTATGAGTTCCCCATATTTTTTAAAATTTGATTGTTTTTTATTACATGATTAGTAGAAATTTTGGTGTTGTTACTACATTGGGTGTTATAAACTGTTTGGCCCCCATGATATTGAAACAGCTAGTTTTGAAATAATTGATGGAATAAAGACTTTATCATTGTCCTATTTTATTTTAGCAAGGTACGTGATTCCAAAATTTTCAATGGAATGTTTTTATAGCTTAGGGACTAGGGGTATTTTGTTTTAGAGGGGTTTAGTTTTGAACTATAATTTTGACTTAAATGGATTATGGTGTAACCATTTGGAAACATCATTTTCAGTATCTGGATGATGGAAATATCATTATCGGGTTGTCTATAACATAAAGTAAAGTCATTTTTTGGGAAAATTCCCCACATCCCATCTTGTGGGAATTAAAGTATTTTGAGAAAAAATTGGGTTAACTACTATTGAAATGGGGGTTTGGGTTGAAGTCTATATTTAAAATTTCATAGTTTGTTACGAGTTTTGGATATTGACAATTAATTTGGAAACAACTATTTCATATAGTCATGGATGGGTATTGGATGGGTTTTTTTAAAAGTCTAAAGAAAAATTTATTTTGAACTGGGATTCATCACACAATAGTGGTATTAAAATATAACCCCCAATGTTTTAGTTTAAAAATAATACTATGTCCAATAGTGTGTACCACTAACTATATCGAGCTTAAAATGAACTACGGTATACTATTAAAATATTATTATACGAACATTATAATTGATTTATTTGATTTGATATTATGAATATGAGTAGACATATTATGAAATATAAGATCACAACTTTCCTTATACAAATGAGTTGATTAATTCCTAGTAAATAAGAAGTCAAAATTTGAATATGATTATATAATATTAACTGAGATATTTTCATAAAATTGATTTTTGGGTGTAATGTATTCTTTTAGAATTATATTAAGTTTAAATGAATGATTTAAATTATATAGATCATATATTTAATAAGGATAGAACAAACAAATCAATTCCATTTATAAAAGGGAAATAATTACCTAAGCGGTGATAATTTTTTGGTATAATGTTAATGACCAACACTACCTTTTGATTGGAGGTATAATTGTGTAAGGAAATAATAAAATATTGACACATACAAACAGAAATAAAACAAAATAACCAGTTGAAATATTTTAAAGAAGAAATATGGTGCACAATAGATGATCATTGGTCCTTCGTAAAATTGGAATGATGAATCTTTTGGTGAACCATTAATTCCTCAAAAATTCGATAGTGATGAACAATGAACTTCTCAATGAACTATCACTTTCAATATTATCACAAGTTGTTATATATTATCAACTAAATTACATTAGTCTTTATTAATAGATGAAACACTAATAACTATGTCTCTTGATCATCAGTGATAGTTCTCCACCTATGAGGTTTCCTATGAATACTTCACAGTATGAAAAAGTAATAAATAATAAAACAAGGAAATATATTACCATTTCTTCAGTTTAAACTTCATGATCAAAATTCTCATGCATATCTTTACACAAAACAATTTTAAACCAATTTAAAGGGATTCATTAACACTTATAATATATTTTCAATTAATTAAAACTATTAAAATAATTACTGTAAGTTAGAATAACATAAATAATTCAAAACAGGGAATCACTTTAGATATAAAATTTGTATACCATTACTGTATCTACCAGGACATGGAGAAGATAAATTTTATTATTAATTTTACTTACTGAATCATGTATATAAAAATTATTACTTGTTTAATTCTTCAATAATTTATAGCAATAACCATTTAGTTTCTCCCATTCATCTTCAAAAAACAAAATACTAAAAAATTGTTTCTATAATATATTTCATGCTTTGAGTGAGAAATCCAACTGAAAATGAATATTGTATAATATACTACATGTTGGCTGCAAACCCAAGTCCCACATTGGATTTTGTAAAGAATGGATACTAACATATAATCTTAGATAAGCAATTACTCATATCGCCTAATGGGTTTTAGGATGGATCTCGATAAAGGCTTATGTGTTGAGATTAATAGACTTGGTACTTGAGTAAAATGATCCAAAAAAGTGATATCAAAGGCATGGTGTCTTCCAGATGTGATGAAGGGGCAGTATTCCCCCAAAATGATTTGAAAATTATAACAGTGGCTCATTTAATGCATGTGGATCCATGGTGTCTTGTATCAGAAGTATTCCTGATACCAGTGGTCAACCACAAAGTCCCAATAATGATAAAATTACATTGTAAGACGGTTAGATCTAGTGGATTATAAAAGAAGGGGTGTACTAATTGTTTAAACTTTTGTTTAAGGAAATGACTATTGGTTAAAAACCCAAGTCCCACATTAGATTCTAGAAATTATGGTGTAAAAAACTTGAATTATTTTTTACAACACATATTTGACCCACAAAGGATGGTGTCAACAAGTGATTATTGTTGGTTACAATCCCATTTCCTCATGATAGTAGCGGTCAGGTATAAAGTCCAGATGAAAATAAATTGACATTGTAAGATGGTCGGATCTGTTTTATTATCATCTAATGGGTGGCCCAATTGATTGATCTTTGGTTTAATGGGATGATTGTTAGTTACAAACCCATGTACCACATCGTATTTCAAAAATTATGGTGTTACATCTCTTACACATAACATATTTTATCAAAAAACATGAATTATTTTTTACAACACATCTATGAATGTACCATTTTGTTATGCTATCGATATTGGGAACTAGAACACACTTCTGGATCTCCACAACCAAGAGGAATTTTGATACATGGTACAATAATTATCACTTTTCACCCCATATTCAATGTTTTGTTCTTCATCATCGACTCACTATTTTCAAGATCATTCACTATCATCATCGCTTCATTTTCTATTGGTGTAAAACCATAATTAATAATTGGAATACCTTAAAGCCAGCATCTATTGGAAAATAAGAAGACATAAGTAGAAGAAAACATATATTTTGAATATTGAGGCATGAATTTAATTCATTGTCCAAAAGGGTTTAATCACCCCCCCCCCCCCACTTTTTGGTTTAGGGATCTCATTGGAAATATCCTATTTGGATTTTAATAATATTTTTGAAATACCAAATACTGAATTCTAGAATCCCTATTGCATCGATGTTGGGGTAATATTTCTAGAGAATTTCAGATCGAAGAGATTAATTTGCCGATCTCACATCTGTTTATTTATAGATCAAAATAGATGTGAATCACACTGATTTTATCTCACCATTTCAATCAAAAGATACAATTGTTTGAATAAAGAGAGACAACTCCTTTTGTGGGGCACCCGTTCAGATTTGGAATTTTTGAAATCCAATCATTATGACTAATCTCATCATTAGTTTTTTTATAAAATATTTTATATTACTTCATTTTTTCATATATATATATATATATATATATAAATTTCAATAAAATATATATTTTAGAAATACTTTAAAATAATTTAGTCAAATTTATATTTTGTGGAAAACAATTCCCAAGCCCCCTTTTTATAAGGGGTGATCTTTAAAGATTGTATACCCATTTCCAATGTGGTATTTCACATTCTTATACATCTCATCAATCCAAGAAAAAAGTGTTTTTTAATTAAAAAATACATTATTTCTTTTCTTTTATGAATAAAACTATAACAATATCCCACTTTTATTCATAAGTATTGACTCTCTAGATAATAAGTGAATCATTATATATAATAAATGGATCGTTTGGTTTAAACTGTTACTTAGTATCAATAACTAAAATTATTATTTCAATTACAAGTTATTGAAACATTAAACATTTTAATATTTAAGGTAAATTGGAGATATCATACATACAATAATATACCCTTCCAACATATCATTATTCAATTTTATGGCCATGTGCTTATATCCTTTACATGAACTCTAAAAGATGTAAACCCATTAAATCTTGTAAGAAGTGACACCACTTCAAGGTTCACACAGGAAAAATATTACTACGTGCTTCCATCATTAGAATACATAACTCATTGAGTGTTAATATTTTGTTAAGAGATTATAACTCTACCTCTATTCATAACTGGTGATATCGACACCATGTAGTTGGGGGTATAGTTGTAAATATCAATAATCATCTTTTTAACTTGTTTTTTACCCATTAAACACTTTGATTGGGATCTACCTAAAGAAATTGTTGGGTTTACATTAAAAAAATTATTTATTTTATGGGTTTTAACCCCTTCACTTTATTAGTTTTTTGAATGATATCTCTAATGGGAGATTTTTTAAATGGATCTATAAGGTTTTTACATTATCTCACCTAGAAAATTATTATTATACCATCTTGAAACAATCGTCTCACATAATTGTGTGTCGAACATATATATCTAGACATTCCATTGTACATAAAACTATATTCTTTTGATAAAGTATCTTCATTATTATAATTTAAAGAGATATGAGGAATTGAACTAGGACAAAATATAATATCCAATAATAGTTTCATAATCCATTAAACTTCCCTTCCACGTGTCCCTAAGGCTAAAAAATCTGACTCCATGGTCGAATGTGAAATACATTTTTGTTTCTTGGTCACCCAAGAATTTGAAAAACCTCCAAGAATAAATATTCATCCTGACATGGATTGATTATCACCATTATTGGCAATCCCACACACATCAATGAATCGTTCTCAATAGAAAATACCTTAAGGATTTCACTAACACTTTTTGAATATAGAATAACAAATTCTAGTGTCCCAGTAGCATCAATGTTGGATTAATATTTTTTGAGAATTTCAAACTGAATAAATTAATGGGATGATCTCACCATCCCTATATTTATAGATCAAAATTGGCAGGAATCACACCAATTAAATCTCACCATTTCAAAAAATATATACATTGTTTTGATCGAAGTGATATAACTCTTGATGGGGAACCCATTCTGATTTTTAATTTCTAAAATCAAATCATTATGAATAGTCTCATCATTAGTCATTTTATAAAATATTTTATTTTACTTCATTTTTATATTTTTTTTTATTTTTGTTATATATATATATATAACAAAACAGTTTACAAAATCATATATTTTAAAAATAAATTAAAATCATTTAGTATAGTATATATTTTATGGAAAACAATTCCCAAGGCCCCTTTTAATAAAGAAGGATCCTTGAAGATTGTATCCTCATTTCCAATGTGGGATTTCACATGGTTATCCATTTCATCAACCTAAGAAAAAATTGTAGTCCAATAAAAATACTTTATTCATTCATTCATATGAATAAAACTATAACAATCCCCTACTTTTACTCATAAATATTAACTCTCTAGATCATAAGTGATTCATTATATATTATAAATATATCTATTGATTTAAAATTTTACTAAGTATCAATATCTCAAAGTATTATTATATTTAAATGTTTTTGAAACATTAAACATTTTAATATTTATGATAAACTATAGATATCATATGTACACTGGCATTTCCTTCAAACATCCCATTTTTAAACCTTTTATGTCCATGTGTTTATATCCTTTTCATAAACTCTTTAATATGTAAACTCGTGAACACCTGTAAGAAGCGACACCACTTCTAAGTTTAAATATGAAAATTGTTGGTATGTGCTTCCTTTACTATAAATCATAACTCATTGAGTGTTAATATTTTTTTAAGATTTTATAACTTATCCTCTATTCATAATGGTAGATATTGACACTGTGTAGTTGGGGATAAAATTTTCAATATCAGAAATCATCTTTTTTACTTGTTTTTTATCAATTAAACACATAGATTAAAATCTACCTAAACAAAGATTTGGGTTTCCATTAAAAAATGATTTATTATATGAGATTTAACCCCTTCTATTTATTATTTAAATAGATGATCTCTCTCTCTCTCAATGGATATTTTGAAAATGGGTTTGTAAGGTTTTTACATCATCTCACATAGACAATTGTAATTGTAATATCTTGCTATAATTGTCTCACATAATTGGGTCTCAAAATTATATGTCTAGAATTTCCCTTGTACATTCAACTATATTATTTTGAGAATGTTTCTTCACTATTACAATTTATTGAGATATGAGGCATCAAACTAGGACAAAATATAATATCAAATAATAGATCCATAATCCATTCAGCTTCCTTTCCACATGCCGCTACAGCTATAACTCTGACTCTATGGTCGAATATGAAATACATGTCTGTTTCTTGATCGACCAATAAACAGAACAACCTCCAAGAGTAAATATCCATCAAAATGTGGATTTATTATCACTAATACTGGTAATCTAACATGCATAGATGTATCCTTCTAATACAATTGTATAATCTTTATAGTAAAAACATAGATCTTTGATCATTATCAAGTATCTAGACATTCTAGTCATACATTTCCAATGATCCACACTAAGATTACTAGTATATCTACTTATCTTACATACCACAAAAGCAACAACATGTCTAGTACAATGCATTTAATATATTAAAGAAACAATTACACTAAAATACTTAAGTTTTGTTAAGACTCTTCTCATATTAATAAACAATTTAACACTAGAATCAAATGGGGCATTATAATCCTTAAAACCAAGATGACCAATATTTTTAAAATCCTTTCTATGTGATGAGACTAAATTAAATAATAACCCCCACTATGTTTTCTAGATTTAATACCAAGAATAGTTTCAACTATTCCAAGATCCTTTGTATTAAACCTAGAGGATAAATAATTCTTCATATAGTTTACACCAATCATAGTGGTTCAAAAAATTAATATATCATCCATATATAGACATAAAATAAATTCATATTCTTTTTTATACTTTTAATAAAAACATTTATCCAAATTTTATGAGGAAATCCATTAGATAAAATAATATAATCAAATTTCTCACACCGTTGCTTCAAATATTGTTTAAGGCCATAAAGTGATTTAACTAGATTATGTACTTTTTTTTATTACCTTGTAAAAAAAATCTTCTTATTATTCTATGTAAATATCTCCATTTAGGCCTCTATTTATAAAGAATGTTTTAACATCCATTTTATGAACATACAAATATTTAATTTAATTTAATGCAAATAAAATATTTATCAAAGTAATTCAGCTTATGGGAGCATATATATCAAAATAATCAACCCCTTATTTTTTTTGAAGCCTTTTGAAACCAATATATATATATAATATTGAATTTTACCATTGATATCATACATCATTCTATAACCCATTTATAACCAATAGGTTTTGAACTTCTTTGTATATCTATAATGACTCAAGTATTATTCCCCAGAATAGAATCCAATTTATAATTACTTGCATCTTTCTAGAAAGAAACATATTTACAAGTCATATCTTCTTTATATGAATTTGGGCCATCTTCTGTAGTTAATTGCATATGATACTTATTTAGAATATTATTATTTTTAACTCCTTCAATAAGGGAAACTATAGAATTAGTTGAAATAAAATTTTGATGCAGATTTTTTTCTTTCCTGATTATTATACCCATTTTAGATTTAACTCAAGAATCATCATTATTTTATACTATTGTATTTAAACGATATTGAGTACAAGAGATAGGGGTAAGAAAAATAACCTCCTATAAAGAATCTTTATAAAATTTATTTTCAAATCACTCTACATCTCTTGATTCAATAATAAATTTAGCTTCAAAATCCATTACTATATAATATTTTCTATTTTATTCATATAAAAAACAAATATAATTAATCTAGGACCAAGATTAGTTCTTTTAGGATCAGACACTCTTGGGTAAGCTAAACACTCCTAAACTTTAAAATAGGAATTATTATGTATTCCACCCTTACAAATTTCAGAAGGGGAAAATGTAGTTTTTCTAGAAGCAATCCTATTATGAATATGGCATGCAGCCAATAATGATTCTCCACAGAAATTTAATGTTAACATAGATTTGTTAATCATGCAATTTACCAATTCTAAAAATGATAGATTTTTTTTTCAGCTAAACCATATTATTTAGGAGTGTTAGGAGAAGTGATTTAATTAATTATACCATTTTATTCATCAAAATCATTCAAATCATTCACAAATTATTACCCCACCTCTATCTGAGTGTAATACATTAATCTTTTTGTTTAAATAATTTTTTACTTCAATTTTATATTTCTTATACATATTAATGGATTTTTTCCTTTTTAATAAGATGATATATATGTAAATATCTACATTAATCAAAAAAAATGTAATAAAATACGTTTTCCTTCCATGAGTTAATAAAATATTTAATTAAAAAATATTAGAATGTAATAATTATAATATATCAGAATTACTCTCAACAAATTGAAATGGTTTTTTAAATTTTTTAGATTCTACACATGTTTCACATTTATTAAATTCATTTCAAAAGTTAATTAAGTTTAACTTCTTCATTAATTTTATTGAATTATAATTAACTTGTTCTAAATGATCATGATTTTAATTAGAGTAATCCATTATGTAATAAGAATATTTAATCATATTATTAATAGATAGTTAATGAATTCCATCATTTGAGTACCCCTTCCCCAAAAACATTCCTCCCTTCAATAAGATAACATTTTTGGATTCAAATGAAACCTAAAATCCTTCTTACATAGAAGATCAATGGAGACTAAATTCATTCTAATTTCAGGTATATATGACACATTAGGAAGTGTCAAATTTCTTCCACATGTAAATTATAGCCTCATGCTTCCATGACCAGTGACATCGATGCATGTGATATTATTAATCTATACTTACTTTATGATAGTATAATCCTCAAATGTTCTGAACGTTGAATGACCCTTGTGAACATGAAACTTTTCTGTAGAATCAAGACACCATTTAATCATTATTGAAGTCATATTGACTTTGGATATCATCACAAATAGATTTTAATTAGTCATAATATTTGTTGAGGGGTTATCAAATTTCTTTTAGTAGTGAGATTCCCTTTCAAAATTCCTTTGTTTTCCATAAACAATACATTCTCTTTTATTCTTTAAAGGATTTTATTTATTATTGAATTGTTTACTTTTCTTCTTGAAATGTAAAGACTATTTCGATGGTGCCTTTACCTCAATGATATTAACCTTATTATCAAAATGTGAATCCATACCCTTGTATCTCAACATGGATTCTTCTTCAATGTGAAAAATATTTTCCAATTATTCTAAGGAAATATCCCCACTTTTACAAATTAGTGATTTACCAAATTATTTCCATGCAGGTGAAATATTAGCACTAATTTCACCACAAGGAATTTTTCTAGTATATTTATTTTAATAGAAATAAGTTTGTTTTCCATTAGTTGGATCTAATGAACTTACTCTAATACCAGTTTGTTCATAAATATCTTGATGTCAAGATACTTTGCAATAAGAAATTTACTTGTACCTTATTCCTTGGATTTGTACTTGAATTCAAGTGAATCCCATATCTCTCAATAAACTCTATTTAGAAGAAAATAGTCATAAAGATGATTAGATACTGTGTAGAGAATATTTCCTCGAAAAAAAGTCATAGTATTCACATGTCTTCCTCATTATCTGAATATGTTTGACTTATGTCCCATAAACGGGTGTGTCATTGGGATTTAGAGCAGGCTCATCGATAATGGGTGGAAGGTTTGGTACCAGGATGCAAAAAATCTTCAATAATATAATAACAAAATCCATCTTGTCCTTCCACTAAGAGAAGTTTCCGTCCAAATGGTCTATGTTGACCATGTATTAGTTCAAACTTTAATGGATTTAGAACCTATATTCTAGGTTTATCCTTGTTTCAAACCATTTTTATTGTTTAAAAGTAGGAAGGCAGATGAATAAGACCACAAAAAATTTGACTCTCGATGTGTGAATTTAATTCATTTTCTAAAAGGGTTTCATCAAACCATACTTATTAGTGTGGGGTTCTCAATTAAAATAACCCTAAATTATTTCACCAATATTTTGAGAATTCCAAACACCAAATTCTAATAGGATGGCGTGTTGATGTTGGGTAATATTTCTTGAGAATTGTGCATTTAAGAGATTGGTTGGATGATATTGGAGTATTTTTATTCATAGATCAAAATTGGTTTGAATCACACCAATTTGATCTCACCAGTTCAATAAAAATATACCATGATTTGATCGATGTGAGACAACTCTTGGTGGGGTAACCCAATGGGATTTTTAATTTTCAAAATCCAATAATTAAAAATAATATCATCATTAATTTTTTTATGATAGTTTTTTATTTTTATTGTTTTGTTTCATTATATATATTTACATACATTCATTTATAAATAACAACACATTTTACTAAAATAAATTTTTTAAAAGTACTATAAAATCATTAAGACAATTATATATTTTATGTAAAAAAATTATCATGCCCCTTTTTATAAGGGAAGAGTTTTTTGGATTCTATTCTCATGTATAAGAGGCACGTACCTAGACCCATGTTCATAGAAAAAATGACCACTACACCTCCCTTTGACCGTTTTTATATCAAATTTTAAATTAATCCCAATACTGCTTGGTGTGGGTTTCAGTGCAATGAATCATGTGATTTTTCATTCTACACAATGGTAGAGATTTCAATAGATTGCATATTATAGACAATAAGTTTGATGAGTCCCCACAATTCTTGTACTACAAATCATGGAAAGGATATGTAGATGATATGGGAATTATGCATGTTGCTAGGAATATGATAAAAAAACTTGTATCAAGTACTGTATTTACACTCAATGTGCCATTTTTGGTTCTTTATGAAGACTAAGAGTCCTATACTCAACCTTCATGCATGTATTTCATTTACAAGAATCAAATGGAAAGGCACATAGTAACCACATGTGAAGGCACACATAGTTGATACATGCCATCATTTGAGCCAAAATATATGCCTTTGGTCCATATTATTTGGAATTAAAAACTTATTTATATTCATTTGGTCTATCTTATTTATTTAATTCCATATGATAATTATTTGAAAGATTATTATATTGATCCCCTTTAATAAGGATAACTATGGAACTGGGAGAAATAAAATATAGATATATATGTTTTTCCATCCTAAGTCTTGTACTCTTTTTTGGTTTAACTCAAGAATCATCATTATTTTCTACAATTGTATTTGAACTATATTGAGTATAAGAGATTGGGGTATGAGAAATAACCTCCTATAAATCATCATTAAAAAATTTATTTTCAAAACACTCTACATATCTTGATTAATCAATGAAATTAGCTTCAAAATTCATAACTCTATAGGCTTTTCTATTTTCTGCATATCCAATAAAAAAATTAAATTACTCTAGGAACAACTTTAGTTATTTTAGGATGATGAACTATATAGTAAGATAAACACCCCTATACATTAACATATAAAATATTAGGTCATATAACTTTACAAATTTCTGGAGGGGATAACTTTGTTTTCTTCAAAAAAACATATTATGAATATGACATGTAGCTAATAATGATTCACCCCATAAATTTAACGTTAACATAGATTTATTAATCATCTTGTTTACCATTTCTGAAAATTTAATATATTTTTTTCAGCTAAACCATTTTATTATAGAGTGTAAGGAGCGGTGCTTTGATAAATTATACCATTTTCATCGCAAAACTCACTAAAATCATTCATAAAGTATTCCTTTACCTCTATCAGAGCATAATAATTTAATATTTTGGTTTAATTTGTTTTTAAATTTGGATTTATACATATTAAACATATTAATGGCTTTATCATTTTTTCAAAGATGATATATGTTTAAATATCTACTACAATCATAAAAAAAAATTAATAAAAAACCTTTTTCCTCTATGAGTTAACAAACTATTCAATTCACAAATATCATAATGTACTAATTCCAATAAATTGGAATTTATCTCAACACTTTGAAATAGTTTTTTACTATTTTAGATTCTACACATGTTTCATATTTATTAAATTCATTTCTAAAGTTAATTAATATTAACTTCTTCATTTCTTTTAAAGAATTATAATTAATATGTGATAAATGATTATTCCATAAATTAGAGTAATATATCAATTAAGAATAACATTTAATCATATTATTTATTGATAGTCGATACCTGACATCATTTGAGTACCCCTTCCACAAATACATTCCTCCCTTAAACATGGTAACATTTTTGGATTTGAGTGAAACCCAAAATCCTTATTATATAGAAGGTCAAAAGAGTCTAAATTATTTTCAATTTCAGGTAAATAAGACACATTATGAAGTGTAATATTATTTGCAGAAGTAGTGTTTACTTCCATTCTTCGTTGACCAGTCACATCGAAACATAAGTTATTACTAAGGTATACTTATTTCACGATAGTATAACACTCAAATGATTTTAACATCAAATGATCCATGCACGCATGCTTGATTTCTATACAATCAATCCACCATAAAATATTTATCGAACTATATTGAAGTTTTATATCATCACAACCAGAATTTCTTTAGTCTGCATATTTGTAGTGTGCATATCCAATTTATTTTAATAGTGAGATTCCCTTTCAAAATTCCATGGTTTTCTAAAAACAAGGAATTATATTTTATTTTGTGAAGGATATTATTTCTTCATGAATTTTTTTTCTTCTTCATGTTTAAGCAAGAGTTCGAGTGTGTCTTTCCCTCAATGATATTACCCTTTGTATCAAATTGAGAATTCATACCCATGCCTCTCAACATGGATTCTTCATCAATTTGAAAAATCTTTCCAATTATTCCCAAGAAATATATTTACTCTTTTTAATGAGACGTTTACCATAGTCTTTCCATATAGATGAAATATTAACAATAATTGAACCAATATTGAATTTTTCTTGTATATTTATTTTAATGGAAAGATGTATGTTTACTATTATTTGGATCTCATGACCTTTCCCCAATACTAACATTTACTCAACTATCTTGAAGTTAAGATACATTGAAATTAGAATTTTTTTAGTACCTTCATCTTTATAATTGTACTTGAATTCAAGTGCATCCCATATCTCTTGAGCAGAATTCATTTGGAAGAAAATTTTCATAAATTATATTTGATGATGTGTTGAGATTATGTCATCAACACAAAACCTCATAATATTCACATTTCTTCCTTATTGTCTGAATATGTTTGACTTGAGCTGCATCAATGGGTGTGTCAATGGGATTTGGAGCAGTTTCTTTAAAAATGGGTAGAAGGTTTGGTTCTAGGATGTAAAAAAAACTTCAATAACAAAATATTTAACTTCATGTTGTCCCCCCATCGAGATATGTTTCCATCCAAGTGGTCAAGATTGACCATGTCTTGGTTCATCACTTTTTGGGATTCAAAATTTCTTTTCTAGGTTCGTCCTTGTTTCAAACACTTTTTTGTTGGAAAATAAGAAGCCAGATGAAGAAGACCACATAAATATTAAATTTCGATGTGTGAATTTAATTCACTAGCTAAAAGGGTTTGATCAACCCCCACTTATTAGTGTAGGGTTCTCAATGGAAATATACCTCAATTATTTCACCACAATTTCGGGAACACCAAACACCAAATTCTGATAGCCTCATAGAATTTATGTAGGGTAATATTTCATGCGAATTTTGGATTGATGAGATTAATTGGCCGATCGCGACATCCTTTTATTTATAGATCCAAATAGGAGTGAATCACATCGATTAGATCTCACTGTTTCTATCAAAAGATACCTTATTTGGATCAAAGTGATACAACTCTAGGTAGGGGAACCAGTTCGAATTGTGAATTTTTGAAATCCAATCATTAGGACTAATCTTGTAATTAGTTGTTTTTCAAAATATATATTTTTTATTTTTTTATATACATATACATTCATTCATACATATATAAAATTTTTGTTACTAAAATATATATTTTAAAAGTACATTAAAATCATTTTGGATAATATATAATTTATGGTAAATAATTCTTGTGGGCTCTTTTTAAAAGGTATGCTCATTGAGGATTATATTCTCATTTCCAATATGGGATTACACATGGTGTTTCACAAAAATAAATCCAACGCAAAACAGTTTTCCAATAAAAAAAATACTTTATTGAATTAATTAAATAAAAAAACCAGAACCCCCTTAGGTTCTACCCCAATGACTCCATCTTGACCAACACCTCCCTATATTTTCTTATCTTATTTCATTGCTCTTATGTCCCTCTATTAATCGCTCACCTGCTTCCCCAACAGGCCTTCATTATGTATGCCTTTCCTCTGTTGGGTGAATTTTATAAGAGGCACCGATCTATTTTTTACCCCCCCCCCCCCCATCATTCACTATCTACTATTACCATAGCCACATGCCTTATCCCTAATTGTTTCTCAACCATGATATTACTATTGTTTTCTACCTACTTGGGATGTATAAGAGGAATGCACCTAGCCCCATGTTCGTGGAAAAACTGACAATCGCAACTCCCTTTAACTATTTTTATTTCAAACTTTAAATTAATCCCAACACTTCTTTTAGTGAGTTTCAGTGTAATGAATCCAGTGATTATTCATTCTACACGATGTTGGAGATTTTAAGAGACTAAATATCATAATTAATCTATTCGAATCATCCCTGTAAGTGCTAGAAATAGGGTATGTTATCACAAAAAACACTGACAAGAAGATCACCCTGAAAAGTGTTTAGTTTTTTCATCTCTTTTTGTTGAGTGCTGATAAAGAGGGCCTTTTAAGTGATAAAATAAATCTATGATAAATGGGAGAACTACTACATAAAACATAATAATCAGCAGTAGTTTTTATCAGCACTAAATAAAAGCACAGAAAAAGATCACCTTTATTAGTACTAAAATAATCACTGATAAAGTGTAGTCTTTATCAGCACTGAAAAAGGTTGGGCTTTATAAATGTTGATAAATAGAATCCTTTATCAAAAAAAATTATACACTGATAAATGGAACCATTTATCAGCCATTTTTTTAAGTGATGATAAAGGAAACCATTTATCATTCATTTTTACTTAGTGGAAATAAAGAAAACCCTTTCTCAGTTTTAAAATAAATGCGGACAAAGGGTTGGCCCATGAAGTGTGCATCCCACATCAAAAATCCCACACACATTCACTCTGCATTATAAGAAATAATGTGGCTATTGTTCTTTGGATCCGGCTATAGTTTTCGGCACCCATTACACTTTAACACCACTTAGGCCTCACATGTTGTGCTTGCACACGCTAAACAATCATCCCACCCCCATTTACACCTAGTACGCCATAAAGTCTACTTGTGAACCTATTTGGTTGTCTTCCTCCTTTCTTTCCACTGTTATAGCTAGTGGAGGTTGACCTTTTAACCCACTTCGATAGTAGCTTGTACGAGGTCCCTTAATTAGCTTGGCAGATGGCCCATTTTTTAATTAAAGGGCACACAAGATATAGTATATTAATTATTTAATTATATATATAATTAATATATTATTTATTACTATATATATATATATAATTAAATAAATTTAATTATAAATATTATATTAATTACTTAATTATATATATGTGTTAAATTTAATCATTTTTATTAATAATTATTTCATTAATATAATTTTTAATACTTTTTAATTCATTAACTTCTAATTAAATAATTAATATTTTATATATATATATATATTTATATATTAAATATAATAAATAATATATATATAATTAAAAAAAATTATACTATTTATAATTAAATATTTTAAATTTAATATATATAGTAATAAATAGTATATTAACTATATATATAATTAAATAATTAATACACTATTTATAATTAATAAAAATGAATAAATTTTATAATTACATAATATACAAATTAAATAATTAATTTACTATTTACTAATATATATATATAGTAAATTTATTCATTTTTATTAATAAACATTTCATTGATAATTTTTTTAATAATTTTTTAACAATTAAGGTTTCTAATAGAGTTTTAATTTTCATAATTAATAAATATTCATGTAGGTTCATGGGATGGATCTATCCAACCTAAATAAATTTATAATTAAATTCATTATATTTAATATATCTACATATATAGTAATAAATAGTATATTAATTATATAAAAAATTAAATAATTAATATGCTATTTATAATTAATAAACATATAAAAAATTATTAAAAATAAAAAAATTAATATATATAAATAGTAATAAATAATATATTATTTTTTAATTATTCAATTAATTATTTAATAAATTTATTCATTTTGTTAATTATATACAATATATTAATTACTTAATTATATATATATAATTTAATTTCACTCATTTGTAACATGCATTCATTTAATAAAATTTATTTATCGATAACAATAAGGGTTTGCTTACCTTTTTTTATAATTTATAGATTTTAAATATATATTCAATTAATTCTTTCATAAATTATTACTTTTTAATATTTTTTACATGTAATTATTCATTAATATATTGAATATTTTTGTAATTTATGCATTTCTATTTTTCCTTATTCGATATTTTTTGTAATTTTATCCATTTTATAATATGTATTTATACATTTTTTTCCTTTATCATTTAATATTTTTAATATGGTTTTCATTTATATAATTAATCTATATTCATTTTTATTTTAACTTGTATACATATTCATATTTTTTAGGTAATATATATAATAAATAACAATTATCCTTTTTTGAATTTATTTATTCTTCTTATTATTTATTTCAGTAATATAAAATAAATATTATATAATGTTATTGTTCAACTTAACATATGTCAAACTTTTATATCTATACACACACAAATATTTATGTAATTAATTAAATATTATATGGAAACACACACACCTAATATTTATATAATTTATTCAAATTTTAATATTCATTTTAGAATTTTATTTAGTAACATAATTCTTCATCAGAGTTAGTAACTCAAGAGGGGTTGAATTGAGACACCTAATAATTTTTGGATGTTAAAAAAACATTAAAACAAAATCCCTCAATTTAAATAAAAATAGACTAGTTATTCAAAAAATTGGTTTAATATAAGTTTGACCTTTCAAAATATTTTTGAAATCAATATTATGGCTCAATTAAAATAAATTTGAAATTACTTTAACTTTTGAAACCGATTTTCTTAAACAAATTCATTATATAATCAAAAGTTAATAATAACTATCAAAGTATTTGTTTTTCTTATAGATTGAAAAACCAAATGTGATTCTATCTTCAAAATAATGAAAACAAAACTAAAATATCACATAGCGAAACAAAAAATGTGTTCAGTCTCAAGATGATACTTACTCCCCTCCACTATGCAATCACCTGCTGCCAAAAAGATTATTATAATAGTAATCTAATCGAAAACCTGGTCTTGATAAACATACAACAACACATAGGTTATCCTAGATTAAAGCCTCTTCTACAATTATTTGTGAGAAGAAAAACAACACAGGCCATGCCGGACCTCTTCCACAATTTTCATGGGTATACAAAAATAGATAATGTAGAGAGAGTGTGTTGAGCACAATCCTTTTAAACCACCAGAGTTAGTGTGTGAGAACATACCAAGTAATACAACACACTGCTCAAAAGTAACAAAAAATTGAGTGACCAAATAAGTATTGATAGAAATATGTAGTGCTTCTCAATTTGTGATACTTTAGATGATTTATGGTCCTAGTTTTTGAATTGGTGAGGAGTTGGAGCACATTTCTCTAAAAGTGATGGAAAATTGAGTGTCATAGAGTTGGGAATTTTTTTCTACACAAACCTCCTGACCTAGTGTATTAAAGGTCATGGTTCTTATGTATATTTCATGCTTTCACACCCACATGTAAAACAACATATATAATATCAGCAAGCATCCCTCATCACATTATCCATGATCAAGAGGGAGAACATTAGAATATATAACTCTATATGTCCAATTATTAGTTGAAGAATAATATTAAAGATTTCGTGAATCCTCGTACTGAGTATAAAATCAGAAACCCGTGACTAAATCTTCCATTCATTGGTGAAATGTTTTAGGAATAATCATTAAGAAATTCATGTGAGACATTCTATATTAAATCCCATAAAATATCCATCAGAAGCATTAAATTCCAATGAAGGACAGAACAACAAAAGTAGCATAACTGACGGAGAGTCAAGCATGAAGGTTCCATTGAGCAATGGTAGCATGGTCCACTGGTAGTAAAAAATAGTGGTTGCATGTTTGGTGGTAGTAAGGTTGAACTAATGGAAGCACCAATCTAGAGGTATCACACATGGAGGTAGCATAACTGAACTAACGATGACACACATCTGGAGGTAAAAGAATTCTGAACTAATGAATAGGGGTATAACTTTGGTGGCGGTACATTTGAAATAATGTGGCTCTTTTCTATATTTTTCTAATTTTTTCCAATTTGATTTAAAAATTTACATACTATCATAAAATAATAATATCCTTAAAACACAATGAGCATGATTTGTGAGTAGTAAAACAAGGAGGTTCCAAAACTATTTCCCTTTATGATGATAAAAAATCCTGGAATTTTATAAACCATGTATAAGAAAAACAAATGGATAAAAATAATAATCATAAGTAATGATATCTTCATTAAATTTCAAATTTATAATGTGAGAAATTTTTGAAATAGAAGCACTTGAAACATAATTGAAAACATTAAATGCTTAAAATCTAAACATGAAATGTGAAAGGTAAATTCCATCAAAATAATTTCTCCCTATTTTGGTATTATAGAAAAGATAAGAAAATAAAATTTATGAAAAGGAAAGAAGTAATAAAGGATGAACTAGAATAAACAGATCAGTAAGAATATTATAATCCAATGTAAATACAATGAAAAAAATACAATTCCCTATCAAAGTCTAATCTCATTTTGAATCACTCTTAGCTCTTTGGGAGAAAGGATAAATTGTTATTTTTACATTTATAGAGGTAGGAGGAACTGATGTTAAGGATGAGGGTGTAGATGAAGTCTAAGGAAACTCTCAGACCACCACTGGTCTAAGATATCTAACTGCATTGGCTGGAGACATGCTGAAGGGATGAAACTAAGGCAGTAGAGGAGAAGAAGATGGTGAAACATTAAGGAAATACATAGGAATGACTTTATGTTCTACAATTATTTTACTAGAAACATACAAAAAAATTTAGGAGGTTCAAATAATCAATGATTATATATCCACCTCAGTTTATAACACTGAAGAAGTCCTTATTTTCTTATATAAACAACTTGAGTAGAGGATCCAAGACTTTAATTTGGTCTACCAGTTTCTTGAAGGTCATAGTGACATGTGACATTATTAAGTTCTCGTATAAAATCTTAAAGTGATAATTAAACTCATGATTTGTCTATATCCTAGAAATATAATATTTTATACCCTTAGTTATGGTTTACCAATCAATTTGGGCTTCATTAAAACACTCTATTACCAATTTATATATTTTTCCACCATGCTGTCTGATTTGGCGTAGATCCTCTTGATGGGATTTATGAAAATCACCCATAACATCAAGAAACTACTCTCAAACAATGGTTCTGATCATCTCACTATCAAATAAGAAAGAAGTAGGTCGAGTAGTGTAAGTGGATGAAATAGTAGATTCCAATCTCTCCAAACTCCCCAAAAGAGTAGCCTAAATTTTAGAAACATTGGAACTCATCCCATCCATATTGAACTTTATAGATTCCATCTCACTAGTAAATACTCATTTTTTATTTCAACTTCTTGAATCATTAAATTCATATTTAGATAAATTTGGAAAATGAATATCTCAGGATGATTCATGGAATAAGATTTACGATGTTGGGTAATAGGAGGAGGCTGAGATCTCAGAATAAAAATGAAGTTAGAAAGTAACCTCTCTATGAATACATCCGAATAAAATTAGGGATGATACTCTGAAGGCATATAGTCATTAGATTGATAATGAGAAGTAAGTCTATTAGGACTAGGCATGACAACCTCTAAACACTATAATCAAACAGTTGATGCATCAGAAAAAAAATCAACAAGCATACTTGCATCAACAATTTACTCAACCAATATCCATTTGGATATATTTCAATAAATGAAGTAGTAGGTCCACCATGCTCTGGTGGGCTAATGTGATCATCATCACCACTTCCATCTTATATTTTTAGATATGGATATGAAATCTAGAAGCTCTGAACCGGGAGATGGTTCCTCCTTGGATTCATCTCCATCCACAACTGAGACAAAATGACCATCTATCTACACTGACTTCTAATTGAATGAACTTGAGGATTCCTCCCCCTCAGCAAATTCTCTTGGATCATCTCAAATAGAGGTACCAATATCACCTGGATGAATAAAACCAAGTCTCTTCATAGACCTAGTAGAAGTAGAACCAATAGTAGTGGGATTATGTGACGGATCCCTCTCAATTTCATAATCATAGACATCATCATGAGCTTCTGAGTCATGATATCCATCACTATTTCCATCATCACCATTATCTGCAATTTCATCGTTGGACACCTCCACCTCTTCTTTAGGGTTTTTAGAAGAACTCTAAATCTGTTCTTCTCTAGATACATCAGTCTTTTTATCTTCCCCTTCAATCAAGATACTCTCACTAGTGGTGAGAAAAGTATGTGTATTTTCAGTTCCATAAGATATAGAGGTACTTTTAACAATGTTCGGATCACTTCCTTCCCCATAATAACTAGTATCTTCCTCAACTTCAACTTCAACGAATATTTCATCCACATCCTCATCAGAAGAGTAAGTCACAATCTCATCTGGCTCTAAGCTAGGGTCTACTAAATTATTAGGTGTACAAGGATGGTCTATAAGATTAAAATACTCAAACAACGTGTCATTATCTTTCTTCAATATATTCATCCATGGACCCCAATTAACATTCATTATTTTAAAATTATTTTCTCTTAAATATAACCACCTAAACAGACCTCTACTTCCGCTTCTTTATCATCTAATCCATTAGATTCTAACACAAATGAAATAAACTTAGGTTAAATCAATGAATTCAGTCTGTATATGACTTGAACATCTCCATCATGTGAAATATAAGATATCTACAATGATTGATTTTATCCCCTCTTTTCATAAGGAATAAAATAGAGAAATCATAATATTGGATTTTATTAAATATATATATATATATATATTATAATATCTATAAGATATTAATGTAAATATATATATAGTAAATTTATTCATTTTTATTAATAAACATTTCAATAATAAATTGTTTATTTTTTTTAACATTTAAGGTTTTTAATAGAGTTGTAATTTGCATAATTAATATATATTTATTTTTATTTAAACATATATTCATGTAGGTTCACAGGGTGGATCTGTCCAACCCAAAAAAAATTATAATTAATTTCATTAAATTTAATATATATATATATAGTAATAAGTATTATATTAGTTATATATATAAGTAAATAATTAATATATTGTTTGTAATAAAAAAATTAATAAAACTATTAAAAAAGAATAAATTTAATAAATATATATAATAAAAAATAGTATATTAGTTTTTTAATTATTCTGTTAATTATTTAATAAATTTATTCATTTTATTAATTATAATCAGTATATTTATTATTTAATTACATATATATATATAATTAAATTTCACTAATTTGTAACAGGTATTCATTAAATATGATTTCTTTTTTGGTAATGTTAAGTGTTTTCTTACTTTTTTTATAATTTATAACTTTAAAATATATATTCATTTAATGTTTTTTTAAATTTTAAATTTTTATTTGTATTTATATGTAATTATTCAATAAAATATTTAATATCGTTATAATTTATTTTTTTCAATTTTTTATTATTCAATATTTTTGTAATTTTATCCATTTTCTAATATGTATTTATACCTGTTTTCCATTATCATTTAATGTTTTTAATATGGTTGTAATTTATATAATTAATGTGTATTCATTTTTATTTTTACTTATATAAATACTCAAATTTATTTTTTCTAAGTAATCCATATAATTAATAACAGTTATCCATTTTTTAAATTTATTCATTTTTCTTATTATTTATTTCAGTAATAGAGGATACATATAATATAATGTTATTGTTCAATTTAAAATATATCAAACTTATATATATATATATATACACACACATACATTATTTCACACACACAAATATTTATGTAATTAATTAAATCTTATATGGAAACACACACACCTAATATTTTTGTAATTTTTTTAAAATTTTAATATTCATTTTAGAATTTATTATTGTAACATAATTTTTTATCAGAGTGAGTAACTCAAGAGGGGGTTAATTGAGTTACCCAATAATATTTTTTATTAAAAAAAAAATTAAAACAAAATAACTCAATTGAAATAAAAATAGCATAGTTAATCAAAAAAATTGTATAATATAAGTTTGTTCTTTCAAAAGATTTCTCAAATCAGGATTGGGTCTAAATTAAAATAATATTTGAAATTAATTTATCTTTTGAAATAGATTTAATTTAACAAATTCTTTATATAAACACAAGTTAAGATTAACTATCAAAGTATAATTTATTCTTAACGATTTAAAATCCAAATGAAATTTTAACTTTTTAATAAAGAAAAGAAACTAAAAGATCACATAGAATAACAAAAAAGGGGTTCAGTCTCAAGATGAGACTTAATCCCCTCCACTTGATAATCACCCACTGCCAAGAAGATTATTATAGTAGTAATCTAATCCACAACCTATACTGGGTAAATATACAACAACACAGGTTTTCCAGGCTTAAAGCGTCTTCTACAATTACTTTTGGGAATGAAAACAACACATACCATGTTGGCCCTCTTCCAAAATTTTCATGGGTTTACAAAATTAGATAAATTAGAGAGAGTGTTTCAAGCACACTTATTTTAAAGTGATGGAGTCAGTGTCTGAGAATATACAAAGTAATATAACAAACTTCTCAAAAGTAAAGAAAAATAGAGTGAACAAAGAAGTAGAGATAGAAATATGTTGTGTTTCTCAATTTGTGATAATTTAGATGCTTTATGATCCCCATATTTTAATTGGTGAGGATATTGAAAATGTTTCACTGAAATTTCTGGAAAATTGAGTGTCATAAAGTCAGGATTTACTTATACCAAAATATCATAACCCAGTGTGTGAAGGGTTCTGGTTCTTCTGTATGTTCCACCCATTCACACCTGCATGTAAAACAACATGTAAAATATCAGCAAGCATCCCTCATCACATTATCCATGTTCAAGAGGGAGAAATCTAAACTATATAACTTTGAAGTTCTAACTATTAGTTGAACAATAATATTAAAGATATGTTGACTCCTTGTACTGAGTTGAAATTCAAGAAACCTGTGAATAAATATTCAATGAATCCATGAAATGGTTTTGGAATAATCATTAAGAAATTCATGTGAGACTATGTGTATTAAATTCCATAAAATAGCCATCAGAATCATTAAATATTAATAAAGGATAGAACAAAAATAATACCATAACTGATGGTGTATCAACTCTGATGGTGGCATAGAGGAATGGAAGCATGTTCTTGTGGTTGTAAAAAATAGTTATAGCACATGTGGTGGTAGTAAGGTTAAAAAAATGGTAGCAACAATATGGAGGTATCACACAAGGAAGTAGCATAATTGAAAAAATGATTGCACACATCTAGCGGCAAAAGAAATCTTAACTGAAGGTGGCATAATCCCGATAGTGGTATAACTCTGGCAGTGGCACATTTGAACTAATGGTGGCTCTTTTCTATAATTAGCCAATTTTTTACAATTTTAATTACAAAATTTTATACTATAATAAAATAGTAATCTCCTTAAAAATAATATAAACATGATTTGTGAGCACTAAAACAAGGAGGTTTCCATAATATCTCACTTTTTGATAATAAAAAATAATGGAATTTTATAAATCATTTATAAGGAAAAAATGTATAAAAACATTAATCAGAAGTAATGATATTTTCTGAAAATTTCAAATTTCTAATGTGAGATATTTTTTAAATATATGCACTTGAAACATTGTAAAAAACATTAATTTTTTAAAACATAAACTTGATATGTGAAAGCTAAATGAAATCCAAATAATTTCTAACCATTTTTAGATTATCGAAAAGATAAGAAAATGAAATTCATTAAAAGAAAAGAAATAGTAAAGGATAAAATAGAATAAATATACTAGTAAAAATATTCTAACCCAAATGAAATATAAGGGAATCCATAATAGTTCGTATTAAAGACTAATCTCATTCTCAATCAATCTTAGCTCTTTGGGAGGTAGGTTCAATAAGTCAGTTTCCTTTTATAGAGGTAGGAAGCATTTATGTTAATAATGAGGGAGTAGATGAAGTCTGAGGGAACTCTTGGATCACCATAGATCTAAGATTTTTAACTGTGTCAAATGGAGACATGTTGAAGGGATGAAACTAAGGTGGTAGAGGAAAAGAAGATGGTGCATCATAAAGGGAAGACATAAGAATAACCTCAGGTTCTACAACTATTTTACCAGAAACATACAAAAAAGGATTCATGAGGTTAAAAAAGTCCATGATTATAATTCAACCTCTCTTCAATCCCTAAAGAAGTCATTATTTTATTCTATAAACAACTTGTACAAAGGATCCAAGATATTAATTTTGTATACCTCTTTATTGAAGGCCTTAGAAACAGGTGTCATTCTTAAGTTGTCATCTAAAATAATAAAGAGATAATTGAACTCATAATTTGAATATATCCTATAAAGATAATAGTTTATAGTCTTAGTGATGGTTTACCAATAAATTCAGGCTTCATTCAAACACTCTCATACCAATTTATATATATGCTCACCATGATCTTGATTTGGCGCAGATCCTTCTGATGAGATGTATTAAAATCACCCATAACTTCTTGAAATTCATCTCGAACTATGGTTATGATCATCTCACCATCAACTACAAAAGAAGTAGGTGGAGTAGTGGAAGTGGAAGAAATAGTAAATTCCAATCTCCAACCTTTCCAAAAGAGTATCCTGACTTGTAGAAACACTGAAACTCATCCCATCCATAATGGACATCATAAGATCCATCTCACTAGTCAATATTATATTTTCAATTTCATCATCACAAATCATTAAAATTATCTTGGGGTGAATATAGAAAATGAATTGCTCAAAATGTTTGATGGAATGAGATTCACTAAGGTGGGTAACATGAGGTGGATGAGATCTCATAATACCATTTAAGTTAATAAGTAACATCTCTCTAAAAAAATACAAATCAACTCAGGAAGGATACTCTGATGTTAAAGAGGTAGTAAAAATATTAAGAGATGTAACTCTATCAGTACTAGGCATGACAACCTCTACATGCTCAAATCTAATAGCTATTTCATTAGAAGTAAAAGCCTCAAGCTGACTTACATCATTAATTTAATCAACCGAGATCCATTTGGATCTATTCCAATAAACTAAGACAGTAGGTCCACCATGGTCTGGTGGACTATTGTGATCATCATGATCACTTCCATATTCTCTATTTAAATATGGATATTAATGTCCAAGAAGCTCTGAACCAGGAGATGGTTCCTCCTCGGATGCAAATCCATCCATGTAGAGACCCGAAGTCTGACGTACATTGACATTACATTACTTTTGTGGAATACTTAGTACATAACAAAAACACAAATACAAGGACTGTAATAGTTTAGTGTCTTTGGAAACTCGGAATATAATCTTCTAATCATGGTGAAAGATCTTCAACATCTCCCATAAAGATCTTCTTTTTTTCTAAACCTAAATCCTTCATTTATGTCCTGGGGAAAAGAAAACATAAATGGGTGAGCTCAAATGCTTAGTAAGGGTAAACAAAAGAAATATCAATCACGTCATATTCATAAGAACATATCTTTTGGAAATATTAACCTGCAAAAGAGATCATAATTTCATAAAATGGGATAAATCATAGTAGTGAAATGTAATCCCAATAATCATAACTTAAAAAATGATACTTTGTGGCATACACACATAATCATATAGAATCATTTCTTGTTAGTCAAGACTCATTTCCAAGACTATCTTAGTGGACAAAGTCCCTTTATGAACCAAGTTCATTCCTCATTTCAGTCATGTTTCACTGAACCGGTATAACCTACCGTTCCAGCCATGTCTATCTCATGAGATATAACGTATTTACCCAATGCATTGTAGGGTGATATAGGTTCCACCCATCTCATAATGATACCATTCTTATTTGTGACACAAAATCATAAACCATACATCATAGCATAACCCATGTAATAAAAATGGGATTCTTAAACATTGTGACATCATAAAACAATTCATATAAGATAAAGGAATTCATAAAAATATTTCCATCACAAAATAATCAAATCAATATAATAATAGGGATAGAAACAGAACCCTATATTATATTAGATGGAAAATAATTTTGATAAAACACTTGAACTCCATTATTGAGGAAAATATCCTTTTTTACATCAAAAACATTTTCCTTTCTTAACATGTCTTACAATTTTAAACTAAAATAAGTTGATTAAAAATAAACTTGAAAACTTGTAAAGGAAGTTTCTTGGAAATAATGTTTTAAAAATCCATTCATGCTGTATAAGTTAAAAAATATATTCTTCTCGTACTTTTGTCGGAAAAGTCAAAAAATACCTCGTACGAAAAATGACAAAATATTCCTTTCATATCTTTTACTATAAACTCATCAAAGGGTAAAAATGGATTTAAACAATTGTAGGTGGATGGAAATAATATTACATATTGAGGAAACATGTATGTGGATGATAAAATACACCCCAGTAAATACCAAAGTATAAACAATCTCGGATAAAAATGAGATTGTGATATATCCCTTACCTTATGTCCGATATGCTTTGTACGTATCTGAACCTCCTGTATAATGATTTAAATAACTCCATTAACTTATTAAAGAATCATATTCATTGTTTTTATATCATATATGGTTCACTTATGACTTTATATTACCCGTTCTTTTGTAAATTCCATGTTAAAGAAGCGTTTTGGGTAAAATCGTTTCATTTATCGTAGGTGTTTGGACTTGTTGTTCTTGACATTATTATTACTTATATCATGGTTTACTTACTTCCAGAATATAAAACATGATTTATATATCATATATATTAAGTATATATATATAATAGATAGATAAATGAAATGAAACACACTGTTCATGGAGACGGTAGTCCTTACGTACACATGAACGTTGTTTTCCTTTCCTTATTGTCTTGAATGGAAGTAAGTAGATGACATACATATATATATATACATAAATACAGTATATTTAACATGTCATATATTTAATTATTATTCATTATATATACTTTATAATCATTCATGAATGGTTAATGTGGAGAATGAATCTCATCGCGTCGTGGAGACGGTATTCCGTACGTACGCATGCGCGGTGATTTCCTTTTTCTGTAGGATGGATAGAAGGTTAATTAGAGTTGTTTCATATTTATAATAACATATCAGTATATAATAAACACTGATGTTATTACTTTATCATGAAACAACTAAAGAAGAAGAAGTTGAAGAAGAAAGAAATTGAAAAATATCGGTAATGGATATTACCTCTTTTTGACGCGCCTTTTATTAACCTCCACTTAAAGAACTAAGGATGGTCTTTGAAGAATACCAGGAACTATAGGATGATACTAGGGAAGTGGAGAAGAGATTTGTTCAGGGGTTGGCCGAGCTTGAATTCTCAAATTGGTGTGAGGAGGAGAGGGAGGAGGTTCCCTTTTATAAGGGAGAAGAGGGGCACCTTTGGGAAAACTAAAAATATTATTTTATTATAAAGTCATGTTCGGTTTTAAATAGCTCCAAATTGATATATTTCTAAGCTAAGGTGGGGATGGGTCGAAATCCTCTCATCCAATAGAATTTATACAAGTTTAGGTATCAACTTTAACCTTATCATTTAGATTTAACTTTAAGTTAGATAATTTAACTTTTACCGTGCCTTCTTGTTTTCTTACAATATAAGGTTAATAAACTTACTATATCAAGCCAAAAGAACCCCAAGTTGTTTATTATTAATATATCTATCCTTATATAAGTCATTTGGCCTAAACATAGATTTTTAGGAATTAAATAACAATTAATAATATAATATTTGTTTTAAAAATTAATTTATGTCAATTTTGACACTATTTGGTACATGATTTTTATGAAATTCATAACAGAATGATAATTTCGAACCAAGTTACTTATATCAACAATAACATGTCATATTAGCCTATAAAATTAATTTAAGTCATAAAATGTCTCAAATTACATTTATTTGGGCATTTATAACATCAATTATGTCAATATTTCATTAATAAGACAATTACTGCATCATCTTTGTGTCATGATAATTATTTAATCCCTAAAAATTCTAAATAAGTTTCTATGATGTAGATAATTGTATTATCTTTCTGGAGACTGTTCATGTTCTAAGTTTCATGAAGTTTATCACTAAATTAAAATTATTATACTTATAAGATTTAAGAAAGTGACATGTTGTCACATTCTTTGGTTTTAATAATAATTAAATTATTTTCATGGACAAGAGTCCATAAAATGAATCTAATCCGACCCTTAGGTTATATGGGTCTACTTTTAGCCATTCAATAGGATTTTTCAAGTGTTAGGGTAATTTTATAATCTTATATTTACCCTTAATTACCTGATTTACCTTTAACTGTAGTAAATAAAATTTACCGTAGTTACTATTCACAATGCCCAAAAATAAAAAGTAGCTTATTAACATAATTTTGACCCACTGATTCCAAATATGGAATCCATTTTTCCAAATTCAATACACAAAAGATGCAGAAATTAAATTAAAATTAATCCCGTTGTCGAAAGAAAATGGGTTTTTCTTTAAAACATTTCAAAAGATTGAATTGATTTAACCTACGAATTCAAGGTAAAATCAATGATAATGACATAAATTATATTAAATGGTAAAAATATATTCTATTTATACTTTAAAACCATTAAATATTATAATTTATCTACATAAGATATTATGATGAAAAAAGTTGTTTTTAATTAAAATATAGCGTGTTTTTACTATTCATTAAAATATGAAAGTTATCAGAAAAATATCAAAACTTTATCTAATGGAAATTTTTATATCCTGATTCAAAAGAAGAATTTTACTTTTTCATATAAACATGTCAAAAACTATATTTAAAGTGGGTGCGCCATCAAAAGGCTGAAAAACTGCATTTTTTGAAAAATACTTATTTTACCCAAAAAATTTATTTTGTTCTTATACCATGTTCTAGAAAATGTTTAAGATGAATAATAATGTTATAAAATTCAAAATTTAGTTAATACTATTCATAATGGCTAGTTCATGACAATAGTATAATAATATATTGTTGTTTATTAAAACCCGGTATTGCGTACAACACACGCTATCGAGGAAGGTCGTGATTACGTGTAATGTAAGCCAAGTCAGGGTTGCGTGTTGTGAAAGAATCCTTCGTTGTTTCGTATAACAGAATACAACCATATTTCATTTATACATTGAATATATATATATATATATATATATACTCAATGTTGCGTAGAATAACTATTATCAAAATTGTGTGTAACACGATCCAAGAATAGTGTTGCGTATACTGCAAGCTAATACGGTGTTGCGTACAGCGCAAGGTAATATTGGTGTAGAATAAAACACAAGACATTAATGAAATTAAAAGAATATTTTTCATAAAATCATGGGGTGTTACATTCTACCCCCTTTAAAATGAATTTCACCCTCGAAATTTGTCAGGGTTATAAATGGTTTACTACTCGAAAGTTTGTTTAATAGAAACCCACATCGTAAAAAGGAATACCAAAACATGGCTTTAAAAACTAATGTATGAAATGTAACGGTTACCCAAATTAACTCATCAATGGGTTTCCACGTAGGAGAACATAGGTGAAAATATGGATATGGAAGAAAAATCTAACCATCAAGTTCTGATGGAGAGTGGTAGAGAACATGGCTATAAAAAAGCCAACAATCGCAAAGCCATAAATTTGTGATGATCTAGGGTACCATCTGATTCATCAGATATAAGATCACTAAGACAACATTTTTGGTTTTCAATATCATTTCCCTAAAGTTGAAAATTTTTAATTAGAAGAAATACTTACTTGATTTTGGTACAATCTCACTGTTGTTCGTGCTTTGAACAATTTCCACTTCATCTCTTAAAGAAATGATGTTGAATTTGTTATTCGTGAAGTGTTAACAGATCATGTGATAGAATGATGGGTCATTCCATCTGTTTCAAACAAAAGTTTAGCAATAGTTATCAAATATACATAAGTCCGTCTTTGGTGAGGTTAATCATATACGATTCCAAAAAAATGAACTTATACTTCATATATCATACCTCTTAATAAAATAAAACTATTTTCTACTTACCAGGGACTTTATGTAGGCCAGTTGTATGCGATAAAGGCCTGGCGCACTTTAGTTGTGGGTTCGATTCCCACAGCCTTGGCCGACGCGATGGGTTGTTGCACATCCTGCAGGTTGTCCTTTTTCTAAAACTACATTATTATAACATCCCATCAACAATATCAAAAAAAGTTTTATCCTTAAACAATACTAACTTATGTCCAACATAATCCATTCCAATAATTAGGGTTATCAAAAATACTTCGGTCCAAGCTCATAGTATAGAGAAAATGATCACGTGAATGCCATCATTTATCTCTCATATATCTTGTTCGTCACATTCCAGTCATGTGAATACCATAATCATGTAATCTCTTGAAAAATGAATACCCATTGAATCTTAGTGAAAACATGAGTGCTGTCAAAAGATAACTCTTTCCACATACCAAAATCCTCAAAATTCTATATACTCATATCATGATATCACATTGTCCTTATATCAATCATAAGCTCATGAATACTGTCAAACTTTTCATTTTCTCCTTATCCCTTCATTATGCGCATATCATCTGATTTCCAAAATATTTGAATCACTTTTCCGGGTTACCGGTACCATAAAATTACTGAAAACCACAATATACTAATACAAAAATATTCTAATACACCATAAAATTACCTCAACAACATTATTCTTGAATACCAATACATAAACACTTTAATCCATCCTCTTCAATGATTGTCCTGGAATATGTCCTTCCTTGATTTAGAAGTAACTTTTTAGGTCAGGGCATTGAGTTGGTTAATTCCCATGTTCTCCACAAATAAGACATTGAACTCCATAACAGTCTGTCACTCTATGACCATTTTCTCAACACAGATAACATATGTCCCACCATTTGAGGTATTCCTCAAGGTTTTTATTCCCTTCTTTAGAAATATCAATCTTCTTTTCTTTATGCTCCTCAACATGCGAACATGCATAAAAGTCTATCTTCCTCTTATTTGATGAATTAGGCATACCACTAAATTTCACCTTGTTAATCATATATCGTGATGACTGATTCGGAATAATCACAATATCTTTCTCTCTAGGCATTACAAAATTTTGTTGCACATAGTGACCAATTTGTCCATTGGATTCAATGTTAACCGAATTCCTTCTAGTTCCCTCCATTGACTAAAACACAAAAAGAATTCTGTGAGAGGCAAAAATCATACAAGGAAAATAACATAATCAAGGGAGAGTAAATTCGACATATAACATATTAGGATTAATTCTAATATCGTTAGCGTAGTTCTAGGACTATATCCTATACGTATACTTATCCTTAGGGACATCCCTAGACATACCTTAGAAATATCTCTAGGGATCTCACTAACGTTTTCGCATCCTAGTTTCCAATGGTTGACTAAACCTTTCCTCTGATACCAACTGTAGAGACCCGAAGCCTGACGTACATGGACATTACATTACTTTTGCGGAATATTTAGTACATAACAAAAACACACACTAAAAGACTGTAATAGTTTATTGTCTTTGGAAACTCGGGATATAATCTTCTACTCGTGGGGAAAGATCTTGAACATCTCCCATAAAGATATTATTTTTTTCTAAACCTAAATCCTTCCTTTATATCCTGGGGAAAATAAAACATTAAAGGGTGATCTCAAATGCTCAGTAAGGGTAGACAAAAGAAATATCAATCATGTCATATTCATAAGAACATATCTTTTGGAAATCTTAACCTGCAAAAAGATCATAATTTCATAACATGGGATAAATCATAGTAGTGAAATGTAATCCCAATAATCATAACTTAAAACATGAAACTTTGTGACATACACACATAATCATAGAGAATCATTTCTTGTTAGTCAAGACTCATTTCCAAGACTATCTTAGTGGACAAAGTCCCTTTCTGAACCAAGTTCATTCCTCGTTTCAGTCCTGTTTCACTGAACCGGTATAACCTACCGTTCCAGCCATGTCTATATCATGAGATATAAAATCTTTACCCAATGCATTGGAGGGTGATATAGGTCTCACCCATATCATAATGATACCATTCTTATGTGTGCCACAAAATCATAAACCATACATCATAGCATAACCCATGTAATAAAAATGGGATTCTTAAACATTGTGACATCATAAAACAATTCATATAAGATAAAGGAATTCATAAAAATATTTCCATCACAAAATAATCAAATCAATATAATAATAGGTATATAAACAGAACCCTATATTATCTTATATGGAAAATAATTTTGATAAAACACTTGAACTCCATTCTTGAGGAAAATATCCTTTTTACTTCAAAAACATTTTCCTTTCTTAACATGTCTTACAATTTTAAACTAAAAGAAGTTGATTAAAAATAAACTTGAAAACTTATAAAGGAATCTTCTTGTAAATAATGTTTTAAAAATCCATTCATGCCGTATAAGTTAAAAAAAATATTCTTCTCGTACTTTTGTCGGAAAAGTCAAAAAGTACCTCGCACAAAAAACGACAAAAGATTCCTTTAATATCTTTTACATTAAACTCAACAAAGGGTAAAAATGGATTTAAAAAATTGTAGGTGGATGGAAATAATATTACATATTGAGTAAACATGGATGTTGATGATAAAATACACCCCAGTAAACACCAAAGTATAAACAATCTCGGATAAAAATGAGATTGTGATATTTCCCTTACCTTATGTTTGATATGCTTTGTACGTATCCAAAACTCCTGTATAATGATTTAAATAATGTCATTAACTTATTAAAGAATCATATTCATTGTTATGATATCATATATAGTTCACTTATGACTTTATATTACCCGTTCGTTTGTAAATTCCATGTTAAAGAAGCGTTTTGGGTAAAATCGTTTCATTTATCGCAGGTGTTTGGACTTGTTGTTCTTGACATTATTATTACTTATATCATGATTTACTTACTTACAGAATATAAAACATGATTTATATATCATATATATTCAGTATATATATATAATATATAGATAAATGAAATGAAACACACCGTTCATGGAGACGGTAGTCCGTACGTACGCATGAACGATGTTTTCCTTTCCTTATTGTCTTGAATGGAAGTAAGTAGATGACATACATATATATATATATACATAAATCCAGTAGATTTAGCATGTCATGTATTTCATTGTTATTCATTATATATACTTTATAATCATTCATGAATGGTTATTGTGGAGAATGAATCTCATCGCGTCGTGGAGACGGTATTCCGTACGTACGCACGCGCAGTGATTTCCTTTTTCCGTAGGATGGATAGAAGGTTAATTAGAGTTTTTTCATATTTATAATAACATATCAGTATATAAGAAATACTGATGTTATTACTTTATCATGAAACAACTAATGAAGAAGATGTTGAAGAAGAATGAAATTGAAAAAGATCGGTAATGGATATTACCTCTTTTTGATGCGCCTTTTCTTAACCTCCACTTAAAGAACTAAGGATGGTATTTGAAGAAGACCAGGACCTCTTGAATGATACTATGGAAGTGCAGAAGATATTTTGGCAGGGTTTGGCTGGACTTGAGTGCTCAAATTGGTGTGAGGAGGAGAGGGAGGAGGTGCCCTTTTATAAGGGAGGAGAGGGGCACCTTTGGGAAAACTAAAAATATTATTTTATTATAAAGTCAAGTTAGGTTTTAAATAGATCCAAATTGATATATTTAGAAGATAAGGTGGGTATTTGTCGAAATACTCTCATCCAATAGAATTTAGACAAGTTTAGGTATCAATTTTAACCTTATCATTTAGATTTAACTTTAAGTTAGATAATTTAACTTTTACCGTGTCTTCTTGTTTTCTTACACTATAAGGTTAATAAACGTACTATATCAAGCCAAAAGAACCCCAAGTTGTTTATTATTAATATATCTATCTTTATCTAATTCATTTGGCCGAACCATAGATTTTTAAGAATTAAATAGCAATTAATAATATAATATTTGTTTTTAAAACTAATTTATGTCAATTTTGACACTATTTGGTACATGATTTTTATGAAATTCATAACAGAATGATAAGTTCTAACCAAGTTACTTATATCAACAATAACATGTCATATTAACCTATAAAATTAATTTAAGTCATAAAAAGTCTCAAATTACATTTTTTGGGCATTTATAACATCAATTATGTCAATATTTCTTTAATAAGACAATTACTGCATCATCTTTGTGTCATGATAATTATTTAATCCATAAAAATTCTAAATAAATTCCTATGATGTAGATAATTGTATTATCTTTCTGGAGACTATTCATGTTCGAAGTTTCATGAAGTTTATCACTAAATTAAAATTATTATACTTATAAGATTTAAGAAAGTGACATGTTGTCACATTCTTTGGTTTTAATAATAATTAAATTATTTTCATGGACAAATGTCCATAAAATGAATCTAATCCAACCCTTAGGTTATATGGGTCTACTTTTAGCCATCCAATAGGATTTTTCCAAGTGTTAGGGTAATTTTATAATCTTATATTTACCCTTAATTACCCGATTTACCTTTAACTATAGTAAATAAAATTTACCGTAGTTACTATTCACAATGCCCAAAAATAAAAAGTAGCTTATTAACATAATTTGGACCTACTGATTCCAAATATGGAATCCATTTTTACAAATTTAATACACAAAATATGCAGAAATTAAATTAAAATTAATCCCGTTGTCGAAAGAAAACAGGTTTTTCTTTAAAACATTACAAAAGATTGAATTGATTTAACCTACAAATTTAAGGTAAAATCAATTCTAATGACACACATTATATTAAATGGTAAAAATATATTCTATTTATACTTTAAAATAATTCAATATTATAATTTAACCACATAAGATATTATGATGAAAAAAGTTGTTTTTAATTAAAATATAGCGTGTTATTACTATTCATTAAAATATGAAAGTTATCGGAAAAATATCAAAACTTTATCTATTGTAAATTTTTATATCCTGATTCAAAATAAGAATTTTATTTTTTCATATAAACATGTCAAAAACTAGATTTAAAGTGGGTGCACCATCAAAAGGCGGCAGAACTGTATTTTTTTAAAAATACTTATTTTACCTGAAAAATTTATTTTGTTCTTATACCATGTTCTAGAAAATGTGTAAGATGAATAATAATGTTATAAAATTCAAAATTTAGTTAATAATATTCATAACAGCTAGTTCATGACAATATTATAATAATATATCGTTGTTTATTAAAACCCGGTATTGCGTACAACACACGCTATCGAGGAAGGTCGTGATTGCGTGTAATGCAAGCCAAGTCAGGGTTGCGTGTTGTGAAAGAATCCTTCGTTGTTTCGTAAAACAGAATCCAACCATATTTCATTTATACATTGAATATATATATATATATATATATACTCAGTGTTGCGTAGAATAATTATTATCAAAATTGTGTGTAACACGTTCCAAGAATAGTGTTGCGTATACTGCAAGCTAATACGGTGTTGCGTATAGCGCAAGGTAATCTTGGTGTAGAATACAACACAAGACATTAATGAAATTAAAAGAATATTTTTCATAAAATCTCGGGGTGTTACAATCCACAACTGAGACAAAGGTTCCATCTCTCTACACTGACTTCTAATTGAAAGAACCTAGGGATTCCTCCCCCTCAACAAACTCCCTTGGATCACCTCTAATGGAGGTAACATCATCATCTGGATGAACAAAAGCTAGTCTCTCCACAGACCTAACAGAAATAGAACTAATAGGAGTGGGTTTATGTGACTGGACACTATCAACTTCATCATCATCAGCATCATCATGAACTTCGGAGTCACGAGATCCATCACTTTTTCTATCATCACCATTATATCCATTTTCATCATCAAACCCTTCCTCCACTTATTTATAGTTTTTAAAAGAACATTGAATTTCTAATTATCTATATACATCGGTCTCTTTATCTTCCTCTTCACTCAAGATACTCTCACTAGTATTGAGATAAAAAGGTTTATTTGCATCTCCATAAGATACAAAAGGAATTTTAACAATGTCTGGATCAATTCCTTTCTCAAAATAACTAGCATCGTACATAACTTCAACATCAACGAACTTTTCTTCCACATCCTCATTAGTAAAGTCACAATCTCATCTGGCTCTGATATAGGTTTCACTAAATTCTTAGGTCTTGAAGGATTGTCCACAGGATTAAAATCTTCATGCAATTTTCCATTATCTTTCATAAATCATTTCATCCATGGATCCCAATTAAGTTTCCTTATCTTATTGTATTTTCTTAAATAAAAACCATAAAAACATACCTCTATGTCCTCTTCTTTATCACATATGCCCTTAGATTATAATACTGTTGTAATAAACATGGCATAAATCAATGAATTCAATCTAGAATATGACTCACACAACTCCATCATGTGCACAATAAGATATCTACAAAGATTGATTATATCCCCTCTTTTCATAAGGAATAAAATATAGAAATCCTAATATCGCATTTTACTAAAATTATATATATATTAATATCTATAAGATATTACTCTATATATATAGTAAGTTATTCATTTTTATAAATAAACATTTCATTAATAATTTTTTTAACATTTATGTTTTTTATAGAGTTGTAATTTTCCTAATTAATATATATTTAATTTTATTTAAGCATATATTCATGTAGGTTCACGGGATAGATTGCACCAACCCAAAAAAATTTATAATTAAACTCATTAAACTTAATATATATATATAGTAATAAATATTATATTATTTATATATACAAGTAAACAATTAATATACTATTTGTAATGAATAACAATTAAAAAAATATTTAAAAAAATTAATATATATATATATTAATAAATAGTATATTATGTATTTAAGGAATTTATTCATTTTATAAATTATAAAAAATATATTAATTATTTAATTATATATATATATAATAAACTTTCACTCATTTGTAACAAGTATTCATTAAATATAATTTATTTATTGATAAGGTTTAGTGTTTGCATACATTTTTTTAACTTATAGATTTTAAATATATTTTCATTTAATATTTCCATAAATTATTAATTTTTAATGTTTTTAAGTAATTATTCATTAATATATGTAATATTTTTGTAATTTATTTGTTTTTAATTTTTTATTATTCAATATTTTTGTAATTTTATCCATTTTCTAATATTTATTTATTTATGTTTGTCTATTATCATTTAATTTTTTAGTATGTTTTTAATTTATAAAATTAACGTGTATTCATTTTTATTTTAACATATATAAATATTCATTTTTATTTTTTAAAATTATCTATATAATTAATAACAATTATCTATTTTTTAAATTAATTTATTATTCTTATTATATATTTAATTAATAAACGATACATATTATATAATGTCATTATTCAATTTAACATATATCAAATTTGTATATATATATACACACAAATACATTAGTTTCACACTCATAAATATTTATACAATTAGTTAAATCTTATATGAAAACACACACACCTAAAATTTAAGTAATTTATTCAAATTTTAATATTCATTTTAAAATTTCATTTTGTAACATAATTATTGGTCGGAGTGAGTAACTCAATAGGGGGTGAATTGAGTTACTCAATAATTTTTTTTTGTTAAAAAACACTTTAAACCAAAATCCCACAATTTAAATGAAATTAGCCTAGTTAATAAAATAAATTGGTGTAATATAAGTTTGATTTTTCAAAATATTTATCAAATTCATATTACGGCTCACTTTAAATAATATTTGAAATTAATTTAACTTTTGAAATCGACTTACTTAAACAAATCCGTTATATAAACACAAGTTAAGATTAACGGCCAAAGTATAAGTTTTTCTTATATATTAAAAAACGAAATACAATTTTAACTATGAAATAAATAAAAATACTGAAAATTCATATAGTAGAATAAAGAAGGGGTGCGGTCTCAAGATGATACTTAACCCCCTCCACTGGGAAATCACCCGCTTCCAAAAAGATTATTATGATAGTAATCTAATCTATAATCTGGACCAGGTAAACATACCATAACACAAAGGTTGTCCAGGATTTATGTGTATAATACGATTATTTATGGGAAGAAAAAACAACAGGCCATGTAGGACCTCTTCCAAAACTGTCGTGGGTATACAAAAATAGAGAAAGTGGAGAGATTGGGTCAAGCACACTTCATTTAAAGCAATTGAGTTAGCATGTGAGAGTATACAAATTAATAGAACACACTAATCAAAAATAAATAAAAAATATAGTGACCATATAAGTAGAGATATAAATATGTAGTGTTTCTTTATATGTGATGCTTCAAATGCATGATGGTCCTAATATTTGACTTTGTGAGGAGATCGAACGTGTTTCATTGAAGGTGATGGAAAATTGAGTGTCATAGAGTCTAAATTTTTTTCTACACAAATCTCATGACCTAGTGTATGAAAGGTTAGGGTTCTTCTATATGTTCTACACTTTCACACCCACATGTAAAACAACATGTAAAATATTAAAAATCATCCCTTATCACGTTATCCATGCTCAAGAGGGAGACCTTTGGAATATATAACTCTGCAAGACCAGTTATTAGTTGAAGAATAATATTAATGGTATCTTGAATCCTCATACTGAGTAGAAAATAAGGAAACCTATGACTAAATATTTAATGAATCTATGAATTGGTTTGGGAATAACAATTAACAAATCTATGTGATACCGTCTTTATTAAATCCTGTAAAATAACCATTGGAAGAATTAAATTCTAATGAAGTAAAGAACCACCACAATAGAATAACTGATAGTGGATCAACTATAGTGGTGGCATAGAGAAATGGTATCATGGTCCTATGGTAGCACAAAATAGCAGTAGAACATCTATTGTTATGAAGGATAAACTAATAGTAGCACCAATATATAACTATCACACATAGAATTAGTATAATTAAACTAACTATGGAACACATTTGGCGGTAAAATAATTATGAACTAATTGTGGCACAATCCTGATGGGGGTATAACTCTGAAGGTGGCACATTTGAACTAATGGTGGATATTTTCTATACATATCAATTTTTTCCAATTTTCATTATAAAACGATATACTGTCATAAAATTAGTAATCTCTTTCAAAACACAATAAACATAATTTTTTACTATTAAAACAAGGAGGTTCCTACAATCATTCCATTTTTGATGATAAAAAATAATAAAATTTTATAAACCATCTATATGAAAAACATAGGAATGGAAATATTAAATAGAAGTAATGATATCTACTTAAAATTTCAGATTTCTAATGTGATATATTTTTAAAACAGAAGCACATGAAACATAATTAAAAACATTAAATGTTTAAAACATAAACTAGAAATGTGAAATGTAAATTCCATCCAAATTATTTCTCCCCCTTTTGGTATTATCGAACAAATAAGAAAATTAAATTCATGATAATAATAAAAGTAATAAAATATGACCTATAACAAATAGACCTATAATCAAATTATATCCCAAAGGAAATACAATGTAAAAACAAAATAGTCCCTATAAAAGACTAATCTCATTCTGAATGACTCTTAGCACTTTGGGAGGTATGATAAATAAGTCCTTTTATTTTTATAGAGGTAAGAGGTACTGATGTTGAGGATGGGGGTGCAGATGAAGTCTGAGGAAACTCATATATCACCCCCAGTATATGTTTTTTAATTTGTTGTCTGGACACAGGCTGAAGGGCTAAAATTGAGGAGGTAGAAGAGAAGAAGATGGTGCAACATTAAGAGAAGACATATGAATGGGCTCAGGTGATACAACTATTTTACTAGAAACATACGAAAATGGGTTATTGAGGTTAAAAAACTCCATGATTATATTTCCAACTTTCTTTGAAGCATTGAAGAAATCATTCTTTTCTTCTATGAACAACTTTAGCAGAGGATCCATGGATTTAATCTGGTCTACCTGTTTCTTGAAGGCCACAGTGATAGGTGGCAATCTTATTTTCTCATCTAAAATTTTAATGTGATAATTCAACTCGTTATTTGAATATATCCATGAAAAGATAAAATTATATTTCCTTAGTGATGGTTTCTCTATCAATTAGGACCTCATTCAAACACTCTCTTACCAATTTATATATATTCTCACTATGTTGTCTGATGTGGCACAGATCCTCTTTATGAGATGTATGGAAATCACCCAAAACATCATGAGACTCCTCTTGGACTATGGTTCTGATCATCTCACCATAAACTAAGGAAGAAGTAGGCGGAGTAATGGAATGGATTCAATAGTAGATTCAAATATCTTTGAACTCTCCAAAAGAGTAGCCATACGTGTAGAAAACCTGGCACTCATCCCCTCCATAATGTACTTCATAGATTCCATCTCACTAGTCAATCTTCTATTTTCAATTTCAACTTCTTGAATCACTAAAATCATCTTAAGATGATTATGGGAAATGAACATCTCAAAAATATGCATTGAATAAATTTCACTAAGATAAGTAATATGAGGAGGCTTGAATCTTAGAATTCCACCAAAGTAAAACATTCCTATCTCTAAATACATCAAAATAAAATTTGGAAGGATACTCTAATGAAATAGATGTAGTATAATGATTATAATAAGTAAATCTTCCAGGACTAGGCATGACAACCTCTTCATGCTCTAATTAAAAATTTGATTCATTAGATAGAAAAGACTCATGCTGACTAGCATCATCATTTTACTCAACCTAGATCCGTTAAGATATATTCCAATAACCAAGATAGTAGGTCCAACAAGCTCTGGTGGACTACTATGATCATCGTCATCACTTCCATCCTCTCTATTTAAATATGGATATGAAAGTATAAGAAGCTCTGGACAAAGAGATGGTTCTTCCTTTGATGTAACTCCATCCATAACTGAGAGAAAAGGTCCATCTCTCTACACTGACTTCTAATTGAAAGAACTTGGGGATTCCTCCCCCTTAAAAATCCCTTAGATCACCTCTAATAGAGGTAACATCATCAACTATCTGAACAAAACCTAGTCTCTCGACCTACCTAGTATAAGTAGAACAAATAAGAGTGGGATAATGTGACTGGTTCCTCTCGACATCATCATGAACAACATCCTCATGACCATTCAAGTCATGAGATCTATCACCATTTCAATCATCACCATTATCTCCATTCTCATCATCATACACTTCAGTAACTTCCTTACCATATTTAGAAGAACCTTGAATCTATTCAACTCTAGATACATCAATGTCTTTATTTTCCCCTTCACTCAAGAAACTCTCTCTAGTAGGGAGAGAATCAGGTGTACTTGTAGCTTCATAAGATACAACAGGACTTTTAGAAATGTTCGGATCACTTCCTTCCTCAAAATAACTAGCATCATCCTCAACTTTAACTTTAACGAATTTTTCTTCCACATCCGTTGCAAAAGAGTATGTCACAATCTCATCTAACTATAATCTACGGTCTACTAAATTATTACATCTAGAAGGATGGTATATATGATTAAAATATTGATAAAACTTGTCATTATCATTCACTATTAACATAATCCATGGATCCCAATTCACTTTCATTTTACAAGTTTTTTTACTTAATGAAAACCCATCAAAACATAACTCTAATTCCTCTTCTTCATCAACATAGCCCATATATTCTAACACAGTAGAAATAAACCTAGGGTAAATCAATGAATTCAATCTATAATATGAATTTAACATCTCCATCATGTGAACTATATGATATCTACAAATATTGATTTTATCCACTCTTTTCATAAGGAATAAAATATAAAAATCACAATATCGCTTTGTACTAAAATTCAATTTCATGGGACATAGAATGTTCTGGATGAAATTGAATACAAGTATAAATTCTCCATATAGCTCTATAAAAGTAGGTCTCCTCATTATACCATCTCTGGTTTGTTCCAGAAGATCATCCTCGTACACAAACAACTCACAATCGCTTGATATTGAACCTCAATAGTAATCATAAACTCCTCGATGAGGTACATTGATATACATAGACCTTTGTTTTGAAGAAAAGATAACCACTTTTCCATCTATCATAATTTAGATTATATCTTTATTTTCATCAATGTTGTACTCTCTGTATTAGAAAAACTAATGAACCATCCTTAGATAAAAAAGGCTATAATTTTTTGAGAACCAATCCATCCATCCTTGGTCCTAGATCACCCTGAACAACATTGATTTCTTGATAATAACCATTATGTGTCTACTTATTTCTCTACAACAACCACACGATTCTCAAGTAATGGGGTTTTCTAGTTCAACATAAGAGCAACTAGGTTCTTCACATGATATCTTAGCAAGCATTAATCCTTCAAAATTGGAAACTCAAGGTTTATTAACTATCAACATTTCATAGAATAGAAAGTCAATGTAAGAGCATGAGAAAGGTTGACGACCAGGAGAAAAGGGAAGTTGAAATGGTTAAAAGAGAAAAGTATGAGTGAGATAGTTAATATAAATCCTATTTAAGTCATCATTTTATCATTTATTGATTTGAAATCAAAAATATAATAAAATATAAATAGATAAATAAAAAAATGTTAACACAAATAATTATAATCGATAAGAAAAAATAAAAACAGTGACCAACAAATCACCCATCAGTAGCTCATTCCAATGGTGGATCAGTCCAATGATAGATCAGTCCAATAGTGGATTAGAAATGGTGGATCACCCAATGGTGGCTCACCCAATAGTGGATCACCAATAGTGGATGACCCAATGGTGGATCACCAATAGTGGCTCACCCAATGGTGAATCACCCATGAAGGATTATCTCATGGTGGATGATTAATTGAAATTTATCATTCCTAATTCTTATTTGATATAGATTAATATCTTAGAAATAAATGTCCTTATAAAAATATAAGCAAGTTGATGATAAGTTTCTATGAACTAAGAGTTATAGTACCCTTTTGAAATTGATCTCTCAATAAGTGATTTCTTACATTAATAGGATTTTTCATAGAATGGGACACTAGATTCCATGAAATATTTATCAAAATTCTGTTGTCACAATTGATAGGTACATGTCTAAATTAATATCCATATTATAGTAATGTATGTTTCATCCAAAAAATTTGTGCACAAAAAACTTCATACAGCTGTTCATTCATCCTCAGTAGTATATAGTGCAACAAAATTTTACATTTTAGTACCCCAAGATACTAGATACTTTCATAATGTATGACATGTTCCATAGGTTCTTTTTGTATCTAACTTACAAATACCAAAATCTGCATCTGAATAACTCACTAATTAAAGTTCTTTCCCTATAGGATAGAACAATACTAAATATTTTATATACATGATGTATTTAAAAATTCTTTCAATGTCAAATAAATGAGATTATTTTGTATTTTATTGAAAATAGGCACACATACACACACTAAACAAAATATCAGTTCGACCAATAGTTAAGTATACCAAGCTTCCAATCATATCTCTATAACTGGTTTGATCTACTAGCTTTCGAGTTTCATCAAGATCTAGTTTACGAGTGGTACTCAAGGGAGTATCACTACATTCAGTGTTATGAAAACAAAAAAAAATTATAAGTTATTTAGTGTATTTACATTTATTTAAAAAAATCCCTATTTATTTAAAAAAATTAAGAACAAAAAATAATTTAATCTCACCCATTAAACACATTTCAAATTCAATATTCATTATTTTAGAAAAATTAGTTCATAGAGAATTTATAGAAGATCCAAAAATAATATCATTAAATAAATATAAACTACTAAAACATCTTTTGAAATTATTTTTACAAAAAGTGTATGATCAACTATGTCTTTTGAAATAATTTTATAAATAAGAAAAAAGATAAGCATGTTATAACCAGATATAAGAACCTATTTTAAACCATATAGTGATTTAGATAATTTACAGACATGATTTAGAAAATGTGTATTTTGAAATCTAGGGTTTGTTCAACAAAAACATCCTCAACTATATAACCAATTTTGAAATCACTTTTGAACTCCATTTCGAATAGTGTGAAATCCAACTGTGCTATATAGGTAAGTAGTATTATGATGGCTTCAATTCTAGCTACTGGTGAAAAATTTTCCTCAAATTCAATACCCTTTTATTGACTATATCCTTGTGCAAAGAATATAGGTTTATTTCAGACATTATTTCCTGATTCATAAATATTATTTATAAACACCAAACTATTTCCAATTGTCAAATGGTCTATAGGTCTTATTTATATATTCGAAATATTGTACATTTCAAATTGATTAAGTTATTATTGAATTTACACCACCCATAATTCATCATTAATGTGACTAAACAATTGAATGTCGATAGTGAGGAGCATGTGGGGGATAAAGTTGATGCCTGGATGGATGAACAAGATGCAATTACTTTTCAGAAATACACGGACAGGCTCATCACCGCTGATGAATACCTTTACATTAGAAAGCGTATGTTCATTAGGATGGTAGAAGAATATAAAAGTAATCCTTCTCTTGACATCAAGGCCATTCCGTGGGAGTGAGTTTATTTCTACTACTTTTTCATGTCACGAGTTTCAGATTTGATCGTGTTTTGCTGTCTCTTTTTGGTATGATTTGGTCCCCTTATTTTTTCTGAATGTTTCTGATTCAATTGATTCAACCAGCATAGTATAGGATTTGTCCATCTATGTTGTTCTATTTTTGATTGTCACTGGAATTCTCTATTTGGGATTCATGGAGAGTTCATCCGTGTAATCATATATTACAACACTTTGAGGAATGGGAGGGCTTGGCTCGATTGACCATCTCATGTTCAGATTTCTTGGATTTACTTTGCATGACCTCTGAGGCTGGGATGATACTGATGTTTTCCTTTTTTTTCTTGCTGTATGAATAATGGAAGGTGATATTTTAATTCTGAAATCTTGAACTGCATGATCTCCTTCTAGAAGGTGATGTTGTTTTTCTGGTATCCTGCTGGTATGACCCCGTTTTCTCTATGCTAGAATCTTGCACTGCACCTTGTGATTATATTAGAGGGTGATGTTGCAATGCTGGTCGATACTCTCCACAGAGTTTTGGTCCAGACCTTTACTTGATTTCATTTCTAACTGGTTCTCTCAGTTCTCTAAGGACTTTCTCAGGTTCCTTTCCATTTTTTTGCAATTAGACCTATATAGCAGCATGATGGACAGGGATTGAGTTGATTGAGAAGCAATCAACATTAGAAACTCTTTAGACAGTGGATTGTTTGAAGCCCCATGGACTATACAGTCTTTGGAGATTATATAAGAGTTGATAGCAGTGGGAGAGAAGTTTTTCATGTGGATAAATAATTAACGTTGAGCATCACTTCGGATGATCAGTTACAAACAGACTTGATTTGAGCTTCCAGTTTCACCCCTTCTGAATTGAATGGTGGAGTCCCCTCTGGATAGTTAATCACATGACTTTAATGGATCTTTCATGGTATATCTTAGTTTGTAATTCTCAAAATTATGGTTGGTGTAAATTCATTGCACCTCGTGTTTATAATGCTACTTTTGTTTTTAATAAATTTTCTTGGGGCATGAATTGGGTGACCAATTCATGTCACCACTTTTTTAAAAATAAAATTCATCATTAATTGCATTAATGATGTTGTCAGGTTCAAGCTATGATAATAATGATTGATGATCAATCTGATTTCTAAGAGAAGTCCTAGTTTGTGTTCCTCTATCTATGTCTCCAACAACTACATCTAGAGGATGGTATATATGAGTCCTAACAGTTCTAGGAAAATAAAGGATATAAATATCATTGTCCTCTATAGGTTTTGGTTAATTTTTTTCTTCATAAATGGATGATTTTGATGTTTGTTTCATAGATTTTTCAAATGTTTTATCATTTATATTAAGATTTTATAGATAATCCTCAAGGTTTTCTAAAGGGGTTTTAGGCTCATATAGATTTGTTTCATAAAACATTCCATGAACAAATTCATATACAATACTGGTTCACTTATTAAACACCCTATAAGATTTAATATAAGTTGAATAAAAAAATTACTTCATCACTCTTAGAAGAAAAATTTTCAAGATTATCCTTATTATTAAGATTAAAGAAGTTCCAACCAAATACTCTAAAGTAATTAACCTTTGGATTTCTACTATTCCATAATTCATATGTATTTTTCTTCAGAAGTGGTCTAATAATAACTCTATTGAATATATAATAAGTTTTATTCATAGGTTTTTCAAAAAAATAAACAATAAAGTCATACTCATTGAACATGGTTTGGAAAAATTATTGAAGAGTCCTATTTCTTCTTTATATAATATCATTTTTCTGTGAGGTCCTAGGAGCTAAAAAGTAATTACAATGTCCATTTAATTAGTATAAAGATTTAAAGTCTTTATTTTCAAAATCATGGCCATGATCAATTCTTTATGTATTAATTATAAGTGCATTAATATTCTCTATAGATTTAGAATACTCAATAAAATAAGAACAACCTTCACTTTTGTAAGCTGGAAAGTATACTCATTTATACCTAGAAAATACATCTAAAAGAAAATAAAGATAGTGCTTCCCATTTAGTCTAGAGAATCTAGAAAGTTCAAAAAAAGTCCAAGTGAACCAACTCTAGTGGTTGAAAAATTGAAACATCTTTATTTGATTTGAAATAGATTTTGTGTTGTTTCCCTTTTTGACATGAGTTACAAAATTTGTCATTTTGGAATTCTAGTTTAGGTATATCTTTGACTAACCATTTCCTAATGATATTTCTAAGTGAATGAATATTTAAATGTCCTATTATCATATTAAAATTACAAGATTCTTTATGAAATTCATGAAAATAATAAATATTTTTTGAAAATGATGAATCTAAATTAAAATAATACACATTATAATTTATTAAATCAATAAAAACTAATGAATTTTTAGAATAAAAAACCTTAAAGGAATTATTTTCAAATTTAACATGAAAACCATCATCACATAGCTGTGAAATGATAATTAGATTTTAGGTTAACCCATCTACAGATAGAACTTTAGAAATTAAAGTAGTGTTGGAGTTATCATTTTGAACAAGTCCAATAATTTTTTTCATTAGTATTGTCACGAAATGTGATTTTTCCACCATCCTACATGATTAGGTTCTTAAAACATGAATAAACTCCACTCATGTGTCTATAATATCCATTTTATATGAACCATAAGTTATTATTAGATATTTTTATGTACTCTTCCTATAAAACAAATTTTACACCAAAAATGACTTTGATACCCAAATTTTTTTGGGTCCAGAAGTTTTAGTAATCAAATCTTTAAGAACCCATAACTGTTGAAAAGGTTTCCTATAATGAAATTTTAAAATTATATAAATAATTTCTTTTGGGTCTTGATGAATAAATATTAGTAAAATATTTTGAACAACTCGAACTACGAATGAGGTTATTTTAAACAATCCTCATATGTATAGTTTGATACCCTATTCCAGAAGTTTACATAAGAAAAGTTCTCATTTCTATCATCTTATTATGATTATTTATCCCATTGGAAATATTTAAAGATCTTTCTTTTGTTTCTCATTAGATAGCATTAAAATATTTTCCACTTTTTATAACTAAACAGTTTTATCTTTCTCAATACTGAGATCCATTTTAAAACTATCAGTTTATGAATATTGTTTCTTTAAAATCTTGTATTTATCTTTTAACTCATTAAAATTATATTCTATAATATTCTAGAATTCAAACATATACAAATAAAAAATCTATTATCGTCGTTTTCATCCCTATTAGAATTGGAAGTATGAATAGAAGATGCAAGAAATTCATTAAGTTACTCAAATGTGTTTGTCATAAAACACATGTTAACTCTATCATTTTTATCCTATTGGATTGAGTATGAATCACTTAATATATCACCAAAATAAATCCATGTGGATTTCATGGATTTCTTATATCAATTTTCCTTATCATTATACTTATTTTTGAATTATAGCTTTGGACAATAATCTTTGACATGAACTTTCATTTTACACTCATAGAAAACTATCTCACTTATAGTATCATCTTTATTCTATTCCTCCGTATAATTTCCAAGATTCTCATATTTTACTATATAAGAAAAGTTATAAAAAGTTCCCCAACAAAATCTAGTACAATGATGCCAATATATCACAAGACCCACCACCACTATTTTTCATTGCCCAACAACACTTGGAAAAAAATTCCAAGGGTTATAAATAGAAAAATCAAACCAGATGTGGAATAGTTCCAGACTTTGCCACATGGTCATGGTAACATGATAATCATGAAATGCGCCCTATAATTTGTAAGTATCAAGAGATCAGTTTCTTCATGGTTTATCAAGCCCTGTAAGTTAGACTCACAACTTTATTCCATCCTCTGGGTCGACCCCAAGACATCAAATACAACCCCCAAACTAACTCAAGATATGAAAATTATGATCAAAAAATCACCACCATAAGAATTGAATAATAATCTAACCATTTCATTTAGCACCAATCCAAAATAGAATAAAAAATCGTAACTACCCATAAAAACTCAGGGCTCAGGGTGACAAATAGATCATGACACTATCCCCACCCCAACCCCCCAAGTCTCGACATCATTATCTATAAACTACCAACCTCACAAATAAAAACTGAGTGATTCCAAAACCTATAATCCACTAAAAAATAGGATCCAATACCATTTTGTAATAAACTATTCATGGATTCAATCTCAACTAGAACCCATCCCAACCTCCATAGGTTCGAAGAGTGTTTCCTATCCCCATGGGTTGCTAACTAGTACTTTGGAATCATATAATATACCTTTAGAACAATTTTACACTCATGCAACATTATAAATTAGTATAAGAAAGAAAATAAATATTGAGAATCCCAATAAAATATACAACTTAATCTATAAAATAACTGTACAGTGGAAGAAGATATAATTAAATCCAAACCATATAATACAATAGGATAAATTGGATGATACAAACCAAGAAAACAAAAATGAAACCGCACACTACTTTAATAAGCCTCCGTGTGACCCATGATCACCATTCAACTGAACATGCCTCCCCTGACTAGTCAGAATGAACAAAATCATATTGTAAAAGACATTGATCTGAAAAATATAGGCATGAGATAAAAGGACTTGTAGTCCACCACCACCTAGATTTAAGTAGTCTCTTTCATATTAATCCCTAAAAACTGATAGTTTTAAATACAATAGAAAATATACAATTTTCATAATCCTTCACATGAAGAAGAAAACAACACAACAATGTTTACTTAAAAATTTCATTTAATTATTTCCTTTAAATGAAATCAGTCATGGAAAAAAGTATGATGTGGCTCATTAGAGCTCATGACTATTTCAGATCATTGGTGGATGATGATATTCAAGGGGTGGTTCACTAATATCATTGTAAACATCCTTGTAATTCTTAAACTTCTATGTTTACCTTTTTATTAATAAATTTTAGGACTAAATTTGGAAAGATCCTAGATCTTCTTGGTAATTAAATCAATCATATAGAGAATTCATTTCCAAGGCCTGAAAACCATTTTAAAAATTCACTTTTAAATCTCTAATTGGAGGTCTTAATTTTAAATTATTTTCTAAAATTTCTATGAAAACCCAAATGAGAAGTAAAACCAGGAATGAAGACTTGAAAACCATACTCTTAAACACACACACACATAAGTTTCAAAAAAACAACACATTCTCTCCTTCTTATCAAAATGCTCCAAAATCTATTTGGAAAATATATTTTTACATTTAAAGAAATCACCTATCAAACCCATGATAAAATACTTTGTAAATTAACCAAAACCACACCTCTTATTTTCCTTCTCTAAAATCTCTCCCAAAATCCATTTTCATAAAATTTGGATAAGATAACTATAAAAAAAGGAAGAAATAATATACACGAATTAGAATCATGTTGTTAATTTCACACTACAAAGAGAAAAAACATCAAATATATATAGGTTCCAAAAAATAAAACAATGAGTATAGAATAAAATTGACGCAAAAACATAAATCCTCTAAATGATCCTAAATTAGATCCTATAATAAGTGGAATATATAAAATAAATATCATTTAAAAAGGAACTAGTATAATGCATGAAGGAATATAATCTAACCAAAATCAAGTAATATAAATCATGGACTCTAACTATTATTTTATAGTGAAACTTAGTCTAAGACATTTTATGATAGAAGGATAAGAATGGTCACTAAGTTTTGAAGCTACCTAAGTCTTCCCTTTCGACAAAATTCCTTCCATGATCACCCTAGGTCTACATGGAAACACTTGAAAGATCTGCTAATCTTCCTCCCATGGGATCTCATGGTACCTTTTGTAGTAATCCCAGGATAGTTCATTACATAGGGTAAGGATTAAACCATATAAGTCACCACACAGACAACCAAGGTATGCCATGTTCCCTACATTTCCAAATGCATAAAACATTAACAGGTACCAATTTTGAAACCACACATACTTATTATATGTCAAACAAAATTGGTTAGAAATGAATTCGATGTATACAACATGCATCAATAACATTAAATTCATTTATAAATAAGATCTCAGATCACCTCCAACACCCTCATAGTAAAAATTCCATCATCACCTGATCATTAAATGTATAAACAACCACCCATTAAAGGAAACAATTACAAGGGGCACACAAATAGGGTCTCAAATATTTCATAAAACCTCATTTTTCATAAAGTACCCAAAAAACTTTTCTAAATACACTTTTGATGCCAAGAAAACTCACAGTAGTTTCAAATATAATCTCAATCCACTCTTGAAATCAATTTTTTATAAAACATTTCCTGAAAACCATTTGGGAACTCACACTTCCCTTAAACCCACCCTTGAAATATATTAAATCCATAAAAATGTTTCAAAAATGATTACATGGGTTAACACACCCTTTTAATATTAAAAAATCCATTTAAAACACATTAAATACCCCAAAATACTTTTTTTGAAAACTAATTGATGAAAAAATAATTCAAAACAACAATTTGGTGCCTACTACCACATTTAAAACCAATTTTATCCTTTAATACTCATTTAGACATTTATAAAAACACATGCATTAAAATCCATTTTATTCCAAGGTTTAAAACTATTCAGGAACCCTTATTTTCACATTATGGGTCACATACATATGCACAAATTTATTAATAAGCATTTCAATAATAATCCAATCCATGTAATATAAATTGATAGCCAATAAATTTTTTTCTAATTTTTTTTCCTTCAATAGAGAACACAAACCAAGATAATAAAATCCCCCTATTACCCCTAAAAAGATAAATCCCAATTATTAGGTCTAACAACTACCCTAAAATTGGCCAAAAAGATTTTTATGGTTTATGGGAGGAAGATAAATCAAGGTAAAGGGGGGAATAAAAGAGACAAAGGGGTTTATAGGGAGTTACTAAGAAGAAACATACTTGAATCCAAGGTAGAAAACCATAAAAATATAAGGAAGAAAGGGTGTAACTATCTTGAAGTTTTTTATAGTATGTTTGAATGATAGGGATGAAAATATTAGTGTTTATTGGTTAAAATAAATCATGGTAAATAAAGGAATTTCATGTTTTAATGAATTAGATAAGGGAACATGGTTTAGCCACACGGTTTCCTAAATCATACACAAACCATATGGGAGGAACTTCCTAGTATAACCTAATCCCAAAACTTCTCCTAGGGACATTAAATGATTGAAAAAACCATGAAGTGACCCTGCCAAATGGAACTATAAAATTTTATATCCAACTCACATGTTTTTTATATGATTCACCAAATCAGGCATAAGCTATGCACCCTTACCCTTATATAGAAAAGGTATCACTTGATTTTTCCTATTCTCCACATAGTTTTCACTGAACCATGCACTACCTATGCTATTTAAACTATGCTAGAAAAATTTGAACTAAAAATAAAACTTTTTAAGGATAACCACATGATTTCCCTTAAATCATGTGTATAAACAATGAATAGAAGGAAAATCTAGAAAAAAATTAAAATAAAACTTGGAACTCTAAAAATCATAAAATTAACTGATCAAAAGATAAAATAATAAAATAACACCATACAGTGATATGGAGGGCATCAAAAACCTATATCTACTTTTTAGACACCTGAATTTTGGATTAATTCATCAAACATTCAATAGCCTCCTGTTATGGACACCACTACCACCAAATTTAATCAATGAAATTTATTCCACTCTGAGTCCATTACAAAAATTATTGCACCTAAATAAATTAATTTTAAAAATATTAAATGTATCTAAAAGCTCAAATTCTCAATATGAACTCAAAATTTTCAAACTGTCTTGGTTTTACTTCCATTATATTCAGGCTTTTCTCCAACATCACTAACACACTCTAGTGTGGGTCGTTACACCATATGGGTTATAAAACATATCTATTTCATACTTTTGTTTATCACATGGGTCTACTTAGTGGTATTTTATATCATATATTACATCACATGTTGAAAAAATATATCGATAGATAAAGATATTATTATATAGAATCTTTAAATACTTATCATTTTAGAATCTAACTCATTTGACTTATTTCAGTTTGGTCCTCCTGGTGATCATCCAGGTAATCTCTATCGGTGTTATATAAAATACATACCTATAATTAGAAGTATTTTACACTAGAATTTGTGTCTATATGGTATTTCTCTAATGGATATCTTACAAGAAACAAATATGCAGTGTTATTTTGTATATGAGCTCGGTATGTGTGATACAGATGACAAAAAATGCATTTTTTAAAATTATGATTTTTTTTATTTATATAAAAATACATTAAGGTAATATTATAATATAACCTATGAATTTTTTATGTTTTGAATACTATTATACATAATTATTTTTATCTTGATTATATTTAATTGGTATATAATTTATTACCTGTAACGGTTATCACATGCCTATTTTACATAAAGAATTAATGAAATACTATTATTTATTATGAGATTCATCATTTCATTAATGTTTTGATCTCATATATTCATAAATATAAATCAGTGAATCTATGATAAAAATTTTATCATTCAAATATGATGTTTTTTATTTGATATTAACATATATTCTTGGTGATAGTGGTGTAATATAAAATACTCTTTAATATAGGTGTATCTGATAGATTACTCACCCTCATATATAGATAATAGTTAATGAAAATGTTGAAACATTATGAGAAAAAAATTTAGTAGGTGTTAGTTTAATTTTTTATACATTATAGATATTATTAAAGGCTATTATTATCATTATCTTGGTAGTTATATTCCAGTCAAAGCATGACTATATTAAATAATTTATGTAATGAGTTATGTGATCGACATCAAGAATAAATGTGATTCAATAATATTATTTGATTATCTCCAAATATAATATATGATTATACCCTAGTGTCTCCTTGTTTACTAAATCAATTGTTTGTATTATATTAATGTCATTAAAGACCTTATCTAACATATTAAAATGGATTAAAATTAGGTAGTTGATGTTTTTCCAAAATAGCTGTTGAAACTAGAGACTCACATTGGACTTTTTCAAGATTGTGATGGGTATCAAAAGATTAGGGTATACAATCCTTATTACTAGAAATTAATACCTAAATTAATATTGGATATTTGTAATGTCTAATGTAGTTTATTAGTAGAATAATGATCAAAATTTAATTGTTAATAGTGCATAAATTTGTTGGGCAGATGAGTGGAATTTATATAGGCATTTATGTGGGTGTTAATCTATGGTTTTTTTCTAAACATTAATGTTTATGTGTCTTATAATACCATGTATGATATAAATATTTTAGGACCAAGCATATGGGTTTGTAAATAAAAACAAAGACAAAACAATCTGATAGATGAAGACTAGGAATTTTATGATAAAATTGGCCTTTGGTTGGATAAAAGATAAAAAATTTATCCACTAATTAAATAGATTGATAAGGAATCCAAACTAATAATTATACTAATAAAAAACGTTTTCATTTGGTTGAGGTAGGATATTTACCTATATTTTTGGTCATAGATGTGAACATAATATATATTTTTTCCAAATGAATGTAATACAGCCCTTTAGGGGGTATATCTAAACCAATTGAGTCATATAGGCATATATATTGTCTCTTATTATTACACACAAAAAATATTTTTTCCAATTATTATTAAAAAATATTTTATTTTATTATAATTGTTTTATAATGATGATGAAATATCTAAAAATAATCATTAAAATTAATAATTTTATGATTATTGTTACTTATAATTGTATTTTATTATATTCTAAATAAACAATTACTTTAAATAAAAATCAAATATGTTAATTACATTTAATAATGGTTACATTATTAAATATTATTAGTATTTTTTATTATTATAAAAATAATAATTATTATTATCATCATCATCATAATCATTGTTTTTGTCATCATTATTGGGAGGGAAAAAATGTCAATATCTTAATAGTGAGGTAGTAAAATAGCGATTAGAGTTTTTGTTAATTTTAGTGATTCAAATCAATTGTTACTTTGTTCCTGGTGAGGTCCTTAGGGGTAGTTCATTGAAGGATAATTTAAATGTTCCCTATAGTTTTTCTTCTAATTAATTTTGGGGAGAAATATTTATCTAAGGGTTTATTTAAGAATTATATAAATTTAGTTTCACTATGAACTTCATTAATAGGTAATCCCAATTATGTTTCTAAAAAATCATTTATTGGTAGAGATTTTGTATATTTTAGGAATGATTCAAGGCAACCATCAATGAAATCATAAGAAATGGATCGATTACAATCATTGAGGTGAATAAATAAAAAATGATATGATCAAGAAGTTTATTCACACATTTATTTCTCTTATTATTTTATTGAGAGGTATTATCTTTAATTTTAATATTCTATAAATATTTTTTCATGAATTTTAGGATTTGTATGGACATAATATGATATAAATAGGTAAATAATTCTCTTATATTTTTTCCCCTTATACTAAATTAAAGTGTAAAGCCTAGAGTAATGGTCTTATTCATCTTAATACTAGGGTACTAAGATTTTAGGTTGTAAACCCTATTTTAAATCCACTTTGTGTTAGGAATTCAATTAATCATGTATGGATCATGAATTAATGGTCTAAGATGGTTCTCCTCGCATATTAAAATACTTTTGGAACTATCCTTAATAATGGGGTTTCTTATTAAGATTGATAATGAAATAGATTATGATAGGTTTGATCACTTTTCTCATGTGATGGTTATAGAACCACCAAAATTTTAAATTTTAAACATATATTAGGGAAATGGTACTTTTTTTATACCGGAGTGGTTATTTTTAAAAAATTTGAATGTATTTTGGGATTCATGGTCTATGCATGGTTTGGAAAATCAAGATTGAAAATTTTGCAGTGGTTTATGTTTTAGGAAAAAGGGTAATGCACGGTATATTAATGATTTAAATAACCATGCACATAAATCATTAATTATTAAAGGTCAACCAAAAAATTAAATTTTTGTTCACGTACTTTCAAAAATATGTTATAATTCACTATAATATTGTTTTTATATTATTTTTTGAGTAATTAATATATGCATGTAATTAATTAATAATGTTTTAAATATTTATAAAATATTTTCCAATAAAATTTATGTTTTTTAAAGTTTCATGTATAGTTTTAGAGATTAATATTACTATAATTGTTTAGGATAAATTTTAATTTAAATTGTATAAAATTTGATTTTTATTATTTTTTTAATTTTAATTTGGTAATATGATGATTAATTATATATATAAAAGGTTTTTATATATATATACTATTTTAATTAAAATCATATTATTTTTATCATTTGAAAATAATTATTTCTAATATATGGTTTATCCCCCTCTCCCCTCAATTTTTATCTATAGATAATACAAATAGGGAGTGGGAGATTATTGTCGCATCCTTCATTATTCAACTTCATGGGAGATTCTTTAATAAACTTGGTATGTTTTCTTGTCCTTCATCTTCTTCTAATTATATTCTTATTTTTCTTATTTTCTTTATATTTTACCTATCTCATTTTTTCTCTATCATGGGGTTCATATGTGATGGGTTATTTCAAGGTCAATGTGAAATTCCTAGAAAATAACTTAGATTGTCATTCTGAAATTTAGAACGACCATTTATGTGTCTTATGCACTCTATCGGTTGGTTCACATTTATTATATAGCTCTTCGATAAGTTTTAATGCTTCTATGACTTCAAAATATTGTCTAATTATTATTTATTTGAGATTGAATTTATTATTGATAACTACTTTCATCTAAAATGATGTTATATTGTGATTATTACCAATTTTATTCAGTAAAACATCCCTAAAAGTAGGTGGATATATATTTCTACCATTATTTAAGAAACCATTATTGAATCATTATTTTAAATTATATATTACTATATATTAAAGTTCTATAAAATATCAATGATGAATGATATTGGATATATTTTTTCCTCATCTTGATTTTTAAATGAAATAGAAAAGTAGGCATGGAAAAATTTAAAAATTTGGTCTTGTATTAAAATTTTCACAATAGGTGTTTATTGAAATTTCAATTAAATTACATTACGAAATAAATTTAAATATATTGTGAATTTTGTTAACATGATTCATATATAGATTTATACATTATTTTATAAAGTATCCAAGGGAATAAAGTGGTGTTTTGATTTACCAAAAATTAATTTTCATGGGTGGTGTTGTTGTGTTATTAATTCCCATGTGATTAAAATATTCACATATATGAATTCATATTGATAATTTATGGTGTATTATTATGAATAATGGTCCCAAATATTTTTATTTCTAAAAATTAAGATAATATTTATTATAGTGGGGCCACATGGGAACAATTTTCTTCCTTGGTGGGATCCTTGAACATGTATCTTCGCTATATAATTTTATAGTATTTGGGACATGGTGAAGCCTTGAAAATATAAATTTGGGGATATTTATTTCCCTTAAAAACAAAACTATAGTGGCATGAAACTCCCTGGGAAATATAAATTTGTTGAAATTTCACTCCCTTAGCTACTTAACCATATGGATATGATGTTTCCCTGGATATAAGATCTTAAACACATGGACCTACAATGGGATTCCTAGGAACCCATACCAAAGTATTTTAGGACCCCCCCAAATTATATGTATAGGGATTATGGTATAAATAATTATTTTTATTTATATAATCATTTGTGTACATGTATATGATTATTAATCATATATTAATTTATTTCATTTAATGTTCTATTTTAAATGTGATATGTCTATATTACTTTGTTTTATATAAGATTTTGAATGGTTCTTTTATATTTGTAGTTCAGTCTACCATTATATAATTTATTTGGAAATGGTTATACATAGATCATATGGTTGAATCCTATTGAGCATGTTCTTACATAACCTACATACTCGACTTGGTGTCTCTATGGATTATTATATTTGGATTTTTTTTCTCAAGTGTTGATATATTATCTTCTTTTCATTGGTATTATACCATAAACTCGGTCATAGTGTGGTAGATTTAGTGTACTATAGAGGTTTTCATGTGCCATGTGTAGTTGGTGATGTGTATCCTTTTATTTGAAATTATGAATGTTTCTTTTCCTATAGTAATATATAATTTGATGTCTATAATTTGATATGAATGTTACATTATATATAGATAATTATTTGTTTTGTTTTTTGTTTTTTATTATTTTTTATCATTTTTAAAATGTAGTTATTAAGGGAGAAACTATTCCGAATGATTATAATTTATTCCCTTGACAATTGTTTCACACACATGGTGGTGGGGAACAGGCCTTAAGTCTTGTGGTATACTATAATTTTTATTGATATATGAAATCATTGGTTAGTTCATTGGAGGTTTAGTTATATCTTATATCTAACATGGATAATCATGTGGTTATAGTTAATTTTGAAGATATATTTGATTAAATAATTTTTTAAATAAATTCATCATTTTGTATTGTTTGTTATAATATTTGGCATTGCTAATTCACTTTCATATTCACTTTTTCAATGAATTTTCATTAAAAAATAAATACATTGTTTCCTAATAAATGCTATTTTTTATGAATTTAATTGAAAATTTCATTGAAACTCAATCACTAAATTTAGAAAATAATTAGTAAATTATGATATGTTTTTGTTTTGGAGATTCTACAAAATGATCATAAGGAAGTTGAGAGTGAAAAAAGGGAGCTAAGAGTCGTCTATGTTTTTATGCATTCAATCCATGGATCAAAATAATTATTATCCTTTAATAAAGGGAACCTTATGATGAAGGTGTTACCATTTTTTGAGTTATTCAAATAAGATCATGACTTATTAAGATTATATTTATGAATATAAATTCTATGTATTATTAAAAAACTAGAAAATGATATGCATAAGATTAAATTAGAATTCCCAATGCTTACATAAGTGTGACATGTCCTTTCAACTAGTTATGTAAGAGTGAATTCGATGCTTCAAAGGATATGTAAGAGTAAACCGGATCTCTTATAAGATGAAATTTAAGCTTCTTATCACATATTTAATAATGGAGTAGATTAGATCAATCCTGGCCATTTTCCATTGTAGTACTCACACACCGCTTTGTTATGGTGTTGATGCACATGTTATTTTGGGGATCAAGAATTATATTTTAACAGAGATCCTTAAAATTATATTTCATTAATAATATTCTATAATTCCAATAATTTTACCTTAATTAGGCAGATATAACCTACTACACTAGTAGAGGAAGCTGTTTTGAGTCATGGATATGATAGTCTAAGTATTTTGATATTGTTGTTTCCTAAAAGATATTCATTTCCCATTATATATAATCCCGCCAAAGATAGTTTGAAATATAAATTGATTTTATAGATTCATATAAAAAATATTTTTATCTATTAAATGTTTTACCAAATTTCATCTCTTTTTTGAAATTTCCATTAACAAACTAACTTAGTCCGCCATCTGGACCAATGACTGAACTAGTTTGACATATACCTACGGAGAATCTTCTATACCCCATAGGCTAACAATAATAATAAATGGAATCATAACAATTGAGGATGGTTTCACCCTCATGAAGCTAAAAAAAATTCCAAACAAGTCTTAACCACAAAGAAACAAAGATACAAGAAAAGGGATAACTCAATAAATAAACAAATAATAAAGGGATACAAAACTATAATGGAAGATAAAAGAAAAAAATTATAAGACCAAATAGTCAAAAACTAACTCAATAAAACAAGTATTAAAAACCAAAAATCCAATCATCATCTCCACACGACACTTATTTTTCCACCATGATCCAACAATTAACCTATTACCAAAGAAGTAAACATTAAATAAAACATGAAATAAGATACCTAAAGAAAATAGCACAAGACATGAGGGATAAATAAACACCAATGTGAGTAAATAAGGTGTGATCCGCCTCTTGTAGGATACTATCATGAGTCTAATTCATTCATTTTATAAAAGAAACCAAAACCTCTAGTTAGAAACAAATGGAAAAATAAATTTTCATTTCTCGTTCATATATTATATGAATAAAAAATAATGAATCGTGTAGTTTCTCAATGAAAAAATTTCATAAAACATGATATAAATTTTTTTTTACAAAAAACTATACCATTTAAATTTCCAACCATTTCCATTAAAAACACCTGATTTTGGAAATAAATCCAAACCTAAGTTAAAGTATTTCAAAAGAATTTCTATCCAAACTGATAATTTAAAAAAATTCCCCTTTCTTTTGAAATCTTATATATTCCAAACATAATAGTAAACAAGGAAACAAGTAATATCATAACAAAATAAAACCAATAATGGTAATAAATGATTATAAAAACTCATGGAAATAATCTATTACACAAAAATACTAAACCATAAATGAATCAACATAACAATAAAATTTATCCATGAAAATTACAATAGAAGTGAAATTATATATATATATATATTTATAAATTCATAAAATAGGATATATATCATGAGGCAACACCAAAGGTACTAATGGGATAATACAAGACATGAACAAAAGTGGACCGATACTGTCGTCTTGAAAACGGTCACACAACCATTTCCCACATCTCCTTAAACTATCATCATTAGTGAAAACACACTAACTAGTAAAAATCATGTCTATCCCACCACATCCACAACCCTTTAAAATATCTCCAATAAATCACACATTATTAATCACATTATAAATCATTCATCTCATGGATAATGAAAAAATAAACTACAATAAACGGTCTAACAACATGGGTGAAATCAATATCGCATCACAAAGTGCCGAACGAGAGTTCAATTGCGTCATATACAATTGGAAATCCATTTTGAAAACAATTTGTAACCCAAAAAAATTTCAAAATAAATCATAATCAATCACAAACAAAACCACACAACCCAAGGGAAACATCATTTCACTTAATGAAAACAAACACCAACTTTAAAATAAGGAATCCCTTTTTACACAATAAGGGAAAGAAACTTTGAAAACCATATTTGTTTTAAAATACAATTTACAAGTGAATTTATCAATAGAAACATTTTTTTATTTTTATAAAATAAAAAAAATCATAAAATAAAATTTTAAATCAATGTTTTATATCACAAACAATTCACCCATTTTTACCAAAGGAAAAAAACAAACCATGCATAGAAAAAAATTATCAAATACAAATTATCAATCATAAACATATTAACATTAATACAAAAACACATTTAAAGAATCAAGAATTAATGGAACTCTTAAATAAAAGGGAATTAATTAGAAGAACCTACATAAAATGGTGGGTTGAAGTAACCTTTGACAAAATCCATTAGAAAGGGACGCTTATGATGGCTTATAATCTTAATAAATTTAAATCACCATTTATTAACAACATTAAGGAATGAAATCATCCAAAAATGAACACTAGGGATATATGAGAAGATTACAATTGGATAAAACCAATAATAAAGAGAATAGAATCTCATACCTCTTGAACTGGGTGAAGAATCACCACAAAACCACTTCAAAATCCACTTAAAAAAGATTTAGGGTGAAGAATAGTTATGTACATGGATCCTAGGATTGGGGAAAATAAGTGGGGAATAAAGGGGAAGAAACCCACATAAAAAGTAACAAAAATTCAAAAAAAAAACACTTTAAATGGGTTGGATAGTTTACTCTCATTGTTAAACAAACTGTGTGGTAACCTTAAAGATCACATCTACTAATAGTTGCACGAGATATACACTTAGGTTTCATGGATAGTTTAAACATTCACCTTATCCCGTTTGATGTGACAAAATTTCCCAAATTTTTATCTTTTCATCCTAAAAGGCTTCTAACATGAGGGGTTTATTCCATCCATAAACTATCCTCACATAAAAGTGACACTAGGTGTGTCAAAAACTACCCACCATTCCACTCTATTCCACCAAAAATTCCTATGTAACTTAGGGTAATAAATAATTCCAATATCACCTCCCCTAAAATCAGTACAAATTACTAACTAAATCCTCAAACATAAAAACCAAGGACATGAGGTGTAAACAACCCTTTACCTCTAAATAACTACTAGGAGATGCACTAGGAGTCCTATGAGATATATTTCCCACTAAATTGAAGTTAGGGGGAAAATGGATGGTGTTGGGTTAGACACTACTATGATCTATTTGAAATCCAGACTATTAAGATATCCTCAACTTCTCTTAATAGCCTCCCAAAATTCCAAATAGATCATAGGAAAAATAGAAACACCACCTCTGAAATGTCCGAGGTTATCATATGAAAATTATGGCACATCCCAACCAAGGAAATATGAATGGATCAGCTCACAAGAATGAGGATAAGTTAATGAATACCTAAAACTAGTCTACCCTCAGTTTAGAATTTCTCTATAATGGTGAAACTTATATAGTCACACCCAAAATAAAGATCATCTCTAAAGAAACACAATTCAACTAACCATGATAACCATCTTAGAACACCATAAGAGAGAATATCCCTAAGAACCATAAAATGGTCACAAAATGTGATCAACATCCTGATTACAGATAAACTGTATAGGAATGGAGACCAAACATTGGTCTCCCCTCCATTTAGAGTCAACATAAAATGTATGATCAACCAATAACCTCTTCCCACATAACAAAAGGATGACACTGAGAAACCTCATTCATGAAATCTCCTAAGGGAATTCAAGAAACTCCATTATCTAAAACTAACTAGATTGAGATCATGACAAGAACACAAACACTAAACATCACAAAGGATCAAAAACCAGATCACCAAATCTCAAGTAATTTGATAACCAATAAGTGAAATAAAAGGAGACATGCCTCATTAATAAATGATAGGGTCCTAACCTAAGGGTCGCAACTGGAATACGAGGGTGTTAAAATAAAACTCCATCAAACACCGTCTCATAGTAATTTTGATGGAGACATACATCATGGTGGCATTCATAGTCCAACTAAAACCACACCCCAAGTATCCAAGCATGAACCCTAGATTTATCCAATCTCTAATCTGACAAAAATAAAATACCCTATGGTCCACATCATGCAAAGGAAGAAAAAATCAAGAAACAAGGAAACAAATATCAAGATATATGGGAATATAGTCAAAATACCTTAATTTATTTTACACAAGAAACTGTACAAATAGAAGAGATGGGGAAATACCCAAAAAAACAAAATTACAAAATAGAATACTTACCAAAACTACGTCTGGATTCCAAATACCCAATAGAAACGACTTTGCAGGTCACTAATTAGAAATAAGAAAAGTCTGCAACTTCTTCTTTTGATGTCTTACCCACCCAAAAAACAACTAAATATGTCCATAACAACCACATGGATAGTATGTATTCATAGATTTAGGAAAATATGATCAAATGTGTCCATAATTCCCCCACTAAAAACACACCATTTTATTTTTCATTTCTAACATAGGGATAATAAGTTTTAAAGATGACTTACCATTCTCATTACCTTCTTGCTCCCCCTTATGTCTAGGAAAACCATCTTCACTAGCTCTAGATAGGGGTGAAGCATCTCCCACTATAGTTTTCCCTGCTAAGATTTCCTCCACGATAATATCCTTTTAAATCACTTCCAAAGAGGTATCCAATACAAATTGAATCACTAACCAAAACATATCATAATGAAGGCCTCATTAAATTTACCACACCTTATTCATGTCATCGGTAGACAAATATGGAGAGAAAGGCACTAAGCCAGTGAAATGCTTGACATAGTATTTCACTGTCTCATCTTCTAGGAGGACACAAAAAAAACTTACACACTCACTCCACTATAACTTATTTAGGATAAAAACACAGAATAAAAGATGTTTTGAATGATCCCTAGGATAAAACATCAAACTCTTGGTCATGAATGGAATGTTTCAACCACTCCAAATCCAAGAATTCAATCAAATGATCTATGTACCTCATCCTATAGGTTTTAGGAGTTCGCATTGAGTTGAAAATATCTTAAACATTGGATAACCAATCAACCTCCCCATAGGATCCTTGATATCTATATAAAATACGAGGATATTGATTCAGAAACTCTCACACATAAACTATGTGGTGAGAATAACTTGGAACTACCACTCTATAATAAGTTTGGATAGAGTAAGAGACGAAAAAGGCCATTCCTAGATGACCGGTTTAACCACCGAAGGCATTTCCTTTTTAACTTTATAATTACTTTCTAGGGTACTCATTCTAAAAAATCAAAAAACATAGAACTCCATAAACCCACTTTAAAATTATCTCAACATATGGATACAAACACAAGTATGCCAAAACATGATTTCCAAAAACAATTCCAAATGACATGTAATAAAACATTTCTTTTAAAGAAGTTCCAAAATCAAAAAAAAACATCCCTAAAACTACCAAAAACAAGACCAACAAACACTAGAAGGGATAAGACTAACAAAGGAGGGGGCAAAAATTAATTACATTATCCACCATTATTAGTTTTACCACATATTTTGTCATACCATGCACAAATTGTGAGAGTGCCACTTGAAGTTACCCAGAGTCATCGACATGCCCTATGCATGGTCTGACTAATTGTGTGCCTTGATCATGGAACCTCTAAAAACCTCCCAATTTGTAATCTGAAACAAGAAATTTCCTAGGAATTCTATCAAAAACTCCCTAAAAATAAAAGTAATAATACATCATACCAAAAGATCTTAATAATTATCCATTATAACTATAAAAAATAAAAATAAAACTCTCATCCACCCATGCGAACTTGAGATCCGACCCAAGGAAGAGTAGGATAAGAACTTCCATGGAACAACCACTAGAGTCTCAATGATTCTATTTCCCTTATACCACTAACCCCCAAATAAAAATAAGGAGATTATCATGAAACTTGTCCTCTTTTAAGAACCTAGATGCTTTGATAGCATTTCGTAATGAGCCAACCCATGCCTCAATCTAAACTAGTACCTGAACTGGCCCACCATATACCCAAGGAATGTCCCTAATACCCCCAGTTGGTGAAATGCATCATAGGTATCGTGTATAAACATTAGGTATGGTTTCAACCTTATAAATATAAACATAAAATTCAAACTAGTATTAACCATAAAGTAACAATCCTACAAGATAAGGGATAACTAAAAAATAACCAAATAATAAAAAGTTACAAAACTATAATGGAAGATAGAAGAAACAAAAAAGAAGACCAAGAGGCCAAAACTAGCTCAATCCAATTAGTTTTATAAACCGAAGGACAAATCACTATCTCCATGTGACACTCATATCACCATCGTAATCCTAATAACCAACTGCTTCCCAATGAAGACAACACTAATACAACCTGAAAGAAAATACATGAAGAAACCTACACAAGACATAATAAATACATACCCACCAACATGAGTATGTATGATTTTGGTCGATGCTAGTAAAATAAAACCATGAGTCAAATTCATTCCTTTTATAAAATATACATTACCTGTTATTTTTTAAAAATAATGGGAAAATAGTTTTCCATTTCTCCATTACATATTCTATGAATAAAAAAATCATTAAACATGCACATAATCAAAGAATGTCTTTCATAAAACATTACATAAATGGTTTTTTACTGAAAAACATACCATTTTCAATTCCATCCATTTCCCATAAAAATCAAATGCTTTTATAAATAAACTCATACCTGGGTTAAAACATTTCAAAAGAGTCTATATCAAAACAAGTAATTTAAAAAAATTCCCCTCTTTTTCCTTTGAAATATTATACACACTCAATAAAAAGGTAAAAAAGGATTAATGTAAAATCATAACAAAACATGAACCAAAATTGTAAAAGATAATGCTAATAAATGGATGAAAATAAGCTAGTCAACATAAATATTAAACAATAAAGGAATAAATAGAATAAGTAAGTCCATACAGGAAATAAAAAACACACAAGACAATATATATAGACCTAAAGGCGTAACATAGGATACATATCATGATAAAAAATGAAAGTATTAATGGGATAACATAAGACAAAACCAAAATTTTACATAAACTATCAACACAAAAATGGTCACACATTCATCACCTGAATCACTATCAACTAGCCTTATCGGTGACATCCCACTTTCCAATTCCTGACTCTCAGCTAGGGGTGACTATAAATTACATAATATCACCAACCTATTTTATTTTCCCACTAATTTCAACCTAGTAACCTCAGTCACCTCATTGAATAATAATATTGGTGTGCCATGAGAAAATAAGGTCATCACCTAACCATAATAATCCACTAGGGTTAACATCATAATCACATCTATCCCACCTCCACCACTTCCCTTTAAAAGATCGCCAACATATAAAATATCATTAATCATGTATTAAAGCATTAATCACAAGGATAATCACAACATCAACCACAATACATGGGGTCTTAACAAGGGTAAAATCAACATCACATCAGAAAGTGATAACCGAGCCACCACTTAAATCTCATACATTTGGAAATTACTTTTTAAAACCATCTATAAATATAAAAAAATTCAAAACTAATTACAATCATTCATAATCATAACCACACAACCCAAGGGAAAATCTATCTCACGTAATAAAATTCAAACCCCAATTTAAAATAAGGAAACTGATTTTAAAAAATAAGGAAAACACCCTATGAAAATCCCATTTGTCTCAAAACCTAATGAACAAGTTCATTTCCCAATGAAAACCATTTGTTGATTTTATCAAACATAAATAATTCATAAAATACCATTTCAAATATAAGTTCTAAAACAAAAACAATTCACCCTTTTTCCAATGGAAAAACCAAACCAATAAGGTAAAACCATTAGAAAATCCAAAATATATATAATAACATATTATATTTAATACCAAAAGACTTTAAAAGAATCAATAATTCATGTAAATCATAAATAAAAGGTAATGAATTTAAAACACATACCTCAAGTGGAAGAATCATGCCACCTTTGACAAAATCCATCAGAAAGGGATTCATATGATGTCTTATAACCATTACGAACGAAGGTCAATAATTCCTAAAAAAATAACCAAGATAATCATCAAAAAAATGTCACTAGAGTTATAGAAGAAGATGAAAAGAGGATAAACCAAAGATAAAGATAAGAGAAGACCATACCTCTTCAACATGGTCTATAATAGCCAAGAAAACGCTAGAAAATACACTGGGAGGAGCTTTGGATATATAAAAAGATCCATGGAAGGCACTTAGGTTTTGGGTATAGTGATATATCTTTTTATTACATGACTATTACATCATTTTAAAGATAAAAACATACTAGCATTACAAAATTGGGATCTAAAGGTTTAGTGTCTTCGGAAAATTTGGCACATACAAAACTTATGTATAATAAGAAATAGAAATTTATTTAAAATATTCTTATTTGTCCTTCTAAATATCACACTCTAAATACTACATGTAGTCACATAAGGATATACATTAAGGAAATGGGTTAGCTAAAAGTTGATTAATATGATGAATAAGAGAATGAAACAATATAACTTGTGTGAGAATATTCATCATCATCATTAAATAAGAATAGGATCATCATCATAATAATGAGATGAAAATTTAGATAAAGGCGTGGAATGTTTTAATTCATAAAAATGAAATGTCATGTCTTAGTGGTCAAATAACACACATAGTTATAAACAAATCTATCTTTATTTTCATGCATAACATAAGTTCATAATCATAACATCATCTTTGTGAACAATGATAGAATTATGTTTATGCATAATACAAATTATCTCATGAGATAAATCAAATTAACCAATGCATTGTAGGGATATATAATTCGAGGACCACCCACCACATAATAATATTTACATAATCATGCATGCCACATAGAATGTATATAAATAGTGGAAATAAAATAACCCATTTAAAGGAATGGGATTCATAAGATTTTTATAAATCATAAATTCATGAATAAACATTGCGGTTCTAAAAAGATAAAGGAAAAAAATAATTGATATAAAATCATCAATATTTAGTTAAGAATAAGAAATCTTAAGAGGAGTCAAGATGTGTATTGGAAATAAGAAATCTTTTGGAAAATCATTATATTTTCCACAATTGTTTTTTGAAAAATATATTTACACGAAAATAATAGGGAAGAAAATTTTAATTATATTTAAGTAACAATAAATTAATATCCACACTAAAATCTAGAATAAAAGTTGTATGGCCCAAATAAAGGGAGGTGGACTCAACCATTCTCTTACCTTATGTCTGAATGCGTTATGCACTTGTAATTAAAGTGCTGGATAATAAAATTAGATTTATTAATTAATTATTAAGAACCTATTATGAATGTATTTGATTTATTATAATTTCATTAAGTTCATTTGTGACCATTTTTATGAGTTAGAGAGTTCAATTTCATCATTTCGGACTGTTCATTTTCATGGTTTCATGGTTGGTTTTATTTAGGTATAATTATGAAAGTTCTTTTCAAATGGTAATAATTTTACAGAAGTGAAATTATATGTTATTAGTGAAAATAAATAATCATAAATGGTCTCATATATTACTTGTATTTTTTTATGAGGATGATTCATTTGATAAAATATTAATTATAAAAGTTTAGTTTATTTTGTTGGTTTTTACGAACATCGCAAACTAGTTTTGTTTTATTTAATATTATGTATATAAATTAGTTCCAAAATATTAAAAATTTATATTATATATTAAAATCTCTTTTAACCATAGTAATAGTTTTATGGATATATTTTAATGCTGTAATGGAAAAATAAAAATCATCGTCCATGATGGCGGTGAATCGACACATCATGGATGATGTTTTTATTTTTAGAATAAAATAAGTATAGAAAATATTTGATGATAGAGATTCCATTAATAAAATAAAATTATAGTATATATTTAATATTTTAATTATCATGATAATTTTGATAGGGAAGGTGAGGGTCTTATAATAAAAGAAAAGAAATTAAAAGATAAGAAGGAGGATTTTACCTCTAGAATATCGCCTCCATGAGAACCTCATTAAGGCAATTGGGTTTGGTATTTTGTTGAGACCAGAATAAATTAGACATGGGTAAGAGGATTGAAAGGGGAATTGGGATGAATTTTTACAAGCTTAAAGGATTTAGAGGTGTGAGGAGAAGATGTGGTGAGGGGTGGTATTTTTAGGGGAGGAGATGGGTGTTTTTTTATTATTTTATTCAATTGTTTATTATTTTGGCTCAAAACTATCAATAATTTTGATTAATGTGAACACATATAGTAAATAATTCAGTTTATTTTTACCCAATTTGTTCCTAAATCATACATACATCATTTATGAATAAACAATTCTTGTATTTAGCATATATCGTAAATTTATGTATTTCACTATTCACCAAAAAATCAACTATTTTAGAAAAATACCAAAAATTCACCCCAACCATTTTTTGATGTGTAGATTTAGAAAATTCACTTCATTTTATGAAATTAATATTCTATGTCTGATAAATTTATGTTTCAAATAAAATCATCATTTATTTGAAAAAATCAGATTTTAATATTAGAACTGATTTTATGACACTTGGAAAATTAATTAAAGTATCATAAAATTAGATGGTAATTATAATAAATAGAAAAAATTAATTTATTAATATATTATATAAAAAAAATATTTTAAATTATTATATTAAATATAAAATTGTAAATAAACATTTACATTTTACAAAAATATCAACATTTCATATATCATTTTTAAAACATTTATTTCCTTATTCAATGATATAATTCTATCATATTTTCAATTATAATATTACTTAATTTAATTTATACTTTCATAGGTAATTTCTCTATTCTATTTTCTGGATTACAATTCCTAATTTCCATATTAGTATTACAATGGTAAAGTAATTATTCCATCGGTATAGGTTCTTTAATTTCTATAAATACCACTTATTTCATTCTTAATTTGTGAGAATTATGTTTTATAGGGTTATCAATGTTATGTATATTTTTTATAATATATAACATAATTATAAAAATAGAAAATTAATTGATAAAATTATGGTTCGTTACAGGGGGGAATGAGTGGGGAAGCCATGGGAATAAACCACACATAAAAAAGACCCAAATGAAAAAATACCCCTTTTTAAACGGGTCACTTGATTTAGTCACATGGTTAAACAATATATGTGGTAACCATGTGTATCACCTATTCTAATATCTTCATGGAATTCATTCTTAGGATACACATTTAGTTTTTCCATGCACCTTGACCGTGTTATCTAGAAAAGTCCCAAAAAAATTTTCTTTTTAACCCAAAATTCTTCTAACTTGAGGGGATAAACTATCCACCAGATACACCCACATAAAAGTGAACCTAGGGGTGTCACATTTCCTTAGTTTTTTCAATATCCTTTGAGGAATTTTTATTTCATAATATTAAAATTGTCAAATAATTCTTTTCTTTCAAGTATAGATTTTTTCACTTTCAATTTTTTATTGAAGAATTATTTTCTTTATTTTATTTCATTCAGTTATTTTAAAATAAATAACACGACAAGATTTCTTAAGTATTCATTGATCATGAGTGACTAGTATCTTAAAGAGGAATATATTAGAGAAGTAGGGCGAGTTTATAATTCATTATCAACTTCTTTCCTGAAAATTTTGTTTTGATTATGAATCACATTGAGATATTATTTTTCATCACATTCCATAATATTTATTTGATAAGGATAATTAATAGGGTAGAATAACTAATGTGATTACTATTATGAAACTATAAAAATGGTTTATATTCATAATTTTCTTATAATATTCAATATAATACACTTAATTTTACATATTTATTTGACCAATATATTTATATTAGATTATGTACAACTAGTGTATTATACCATAAATAAGTTGGTTACATTTAGATAATTTTTCAAAAAATCAATTCAAGTAATTCATAAATGAATGTGATACAGAACTTTTATAAATAAATCCACTGAAATTTTTCTACTTCTTTTGTTTTATTTAATAATTATAAACACATGTTAAATTTTTTTGTTATCCTTTTAATATATATATATTTTTTAATTGTAAATTTGATACAACACTTTGTGGTTCATAAATTTTCCTCATGGTATTGATCGTGGATTTTCACTATTTTATTCCCTGATAGTTTTTAAGGTATTAAACAAAAATAATTATAATATTTTATAGACTATCATGAATAATTGTTATAGTGGGCCCTTTAATGTTACCCTAAAAAATGTATTTTTTACACCAAGAAATGAATCTCAATAATGATTCAAAAGGAAAAACAGTCATCAACTAGTGGAAAATAGTACCAAATATGCCAATAGAATAAAGGTTTAATTTAAAATCATAAAATTTTTATATTTTAATCCTCTATAGGTATTCATTCATGTTTCCTTATTAAATTACCTCTCTAATATATATTTCTATTAAATATAATTTCTTCCACCTTCCTTTATAAATCCATGTCTATATTGTGATCTTCCGTTCCAAATAATATTCCCTCATCACTCAAGATTAAATTAAAAACTAGTGTTATTATCAATATCAAGTTTATACACTCTATTCATAGGTATTCATAATATCTAAATATCTTGATAAAAAATTTAAAACAAAAAAATCAATAGGACGATTGAAAACATATTTTACATTATTGAAGTTAGGTAGAATATGACGTCACCATTAAAAAAATGTATGGATAAGTAGATGAATTATTTTAGTAAAATGAATAAATTTTAAATATATATCAATGAAATATATAGTACATAATCCTACTTTTAAATTTCATAAACTCCAAAAAATAATGTAATTACTCAATTATTCAGAAACATGAACATTCAAAGGAAAAGTAAATTATTTCTTCCATTATTATTCTCTTTTTATTCTTTTTCCAAAAAGGATTTATATAAAGAAAAAAAAATTCTAACCCACAAAAATATATTTGTCTAATATTCTCTATATTATAATTTTAAAAGTTATAAGTATAACCTAGGTTGAGTATGATTGATTATTTAAGTATTCATGGTGTATTCCGTTATATGAATTTTTCTTTAAAAATAATTGAGAATCCTAGTAATCATAATGTAAAGTAGATTGGAACAAACCTCCTAGTCACTAATCAATACTCAACATATTATAATTTCATCGAATTATCACCTGGATATAAAATGATTCACCAGTATTCCTCATGAAACATGAAGAAAATTATTCAATAATATTATAGAATGTTGGTTAGAAACAACCAATTAACTTGAAATGTAGTTTTTCTATAAAGGATTTCAATGATTCTTTGATCTTAATGACATATCCTCAATTATATCATTTGGTTTTGAAAAATAATCATGCATTATAAAAGATCAAAGTGAATAATCTAGTAGTCAAGCATGTCTTATGAATCTATCTAGAAATTTGTTTAAAAATAATATGATAAATATATTAGAATCCCTATTTATAATTAGAATTAATAAACTATACAATTTCTCATGAAATGAATTCTAAGAAACCATATAATCAATGAAAATTATAGAAAATTATAATCAATGATAAAATAATTCAACAATCATTATGAAGTTCATCCTAAGAATGAAGAAGTATTTGATTGTCAAGGATCTCCAATTAAAAATCATACTTTTATTTTCATATTTTCTTTTAATTATATCAATTTAAGATAAATATTTTAAATAAATCCTTCCTAAATTAATAATTTGAAGATAAAAAATTATTTGTGTTCAAAATCTCCACCCCACAATTACTGTCAAATTGTTTCCTCACTATTTAAAATTAATTCAAGATAATTCAACAAAATTCAGGAATATATAACAAGAACAATTCATGGGATAAATGGTATGAATGATTTTTTTAAAATCATTTACATGTATTCCTTGAATTGATATTGTATATGTGGTTTCATACACCTGAAATTTAAAAAAACATTCCCACAAAATAGATTAGCCTAAGAGAATATATGAGATACATTGAAATAGAAAAGTCATGAATAAATCACTAATTATGACCAAAAATATATACCTTTCATTCCTTTAGGTTAGTATAGAATATATAGTGCAATGAAAAAATAGGTAATACATGGTAATATTAATGATACAAGAGATTATACAAAAAATGTCTATGGATCCGGTCACAAACCATGCAGGGATGCCATCCAACCTGACATCCAACCTAGTCTGACACATGCCCTCAAAGACATTCACAATCACCACGGGTTGAAAACTAATGTCAGACATCAAATTAATCATGATGTGAATTATTTTATCCCAAATAAACTATGATCAAGGAAACCAACTGAAAATGCAACAAAATACAACAATAATTACATTTCGATAAATATTCAAACAAATCCAGATACAACAACTGCTAAACAAAAACACACTAAATACAAGACTAAAACTTTACCATGCCAACAAGATCTCTACATGACATCTTGGACACCACCAACAAAAAAACACTACTCCAAGGAACAAGTGAACCTGGAATTTGAACCTACAAAATATCTCGGGTATACCGACACCAAGTGGCGCAAGTATAGTGTGAACCGAAACAACTCAGCAGGTAGTCACCACAGAGTCCTTACATTTCCTTTCTTAGGTTAGTCCACAAATACTAGTTTGAAGATACATTAAAAGGTTAAGATTTCAAAACAATTTAATCAAGTATACATAGCTTTACATAAATTGATTTTTGTAAAACAATGCATGCATCATTCTTTTTCAAAAAAGGTTTCACATTCCACAACCCATTTCAAAACTAGAACATAAATATAAAACCAAGATAGATAATAAAAAAGGGTTGTACAGAAAGTAAATGAAAACAGATAGATAGGAATAAATATAAAATCTAATAAATAACAGGAAACAAAAATAAATGTAACATATAGATAGTAATTCGTGAGAATTCATGAACATTCCTAGAGTGATCTATGGTCGTACTCTGATCAGAATCACCTGCTGGCATATGATGCCAATCCGCAGTCAATAACTAAATGGATGCTATAAAATATCCAACCTTGTGTCATATCCAGACTATCCCTATCATGTCAATTTAGTACCAACCCATCTATTTGAGGTTGAAAAGAAACTCTCACTCGACCATGTAGATGATTCTCATGAATCCCATGATAAAAACAATCATAATAACACTTGAAAAAACATGGTATAAAAACCACAACCAATAACATTATCACACATGGTCTATTAGAGGGGATCCCATCCTCTGGTTTAATGGAATTAATACCATAGTGTTCCCATGCATGAGACACTATAGGGTAATGTGTTAATTTGGTGTAGCCTGATTCATTCTGGATGTTGTTTGGTTGAAAGCTTCTAGTCCATACTACGCCCTAGGTTGCAATTCACTATAGCAGAGCTACCCTACTAACACTTACATGTAACTATAGTGACATGGACTTCCATCCACTATTCACTATAGCTACCTGGACTTCTAGTTGATATACATTGTATTCCTTTTGACTTGGGTGGCCTCCTTTTCACTATAGCGTTGTTGACTTCCTATGCAGTTGCTAGAAAAGTGTATTTTCTTCCTCTTTTTGTAGCCCATATTAGGAAAGATTTCTTGAGTTAGAAACTCTATGAAATCTCCCTGTAATTTATGCTTAGGAAACATAGTGAAATTCATCTACTCTGTGGATGTAGGGATTATTTTCAAACCACATAATTCCTTTTGTTCTCATTCTATTTTTTTCACGTTTACTCTTCTTTGATTCGTTGTCTTGTCGATATGAATTCTAGTGTTTCTAAATAAGAATGAATTCCAAGTTACAATGGTTTCAAAATATAAAATACAAGCATCAAAAATACACAAGTAAAGCAATTTATTTCACAATAATTTTTAAACACCAATCGGGTCTATAGCTACCAAGGTTTTTAATTTATTTTCCAAACATACCAACATGAACATAATCCCACACCCCACATAAGTTCAACATAAAGTTCATAAAATATCACAAGGTTCCCATCAAGACTTTTAACATAATATGAGTTTCAAAACAAGACTCTATTAAGATCTCAAGGGTTAGTCAGGCAACGAATTTATAACCCATATACATTTAGAAATCCCTATTATTTTATAACATTTCCAAAACCAAGCCAAAGGCATACAATCATACATCACATTTCTAAATGGTTTCTTCTGCTATTTAGAAACAAACTATGTTCCAATGTTCCAAGTGGGACAAAGTTCTATACACCACATAATTACCATGCCAAGCCTCAAAATTCCAAACAGGCCGAACATTGGAAAATACATTTGAAACCACATTTGAATTCACTCAAGGCATCGAGGCCATTGAAAACACCTTACACACCTCCTGCACAACTCATAAAACCCATTTAGAAATACAAAAATAATATTTCACGTAAAACTCAACCCCTTTCATGGGAAAATCTGCTTTCAAATTCACACGCACACCAAGCACATTTTCAAATAAACCTCATACCACATACAAAAAAACCATAGCATGTGATAAAGAAACAAAAAAAGGAATCTAACTTTCAAAAAATCCAATTCCTTTCTTAAAACCAACTTTCAACACATGAAAATTTCAGGTTACTTTGAAAAAATCTTTTAACAAAGCATCACTTGTTTTTAAACCAATACAAAAAACCACATATAAGGGACACACCATAAAGGTCACCTGAATCCACATATAACACCCAACTCACAATCTAAAAACATTATCAAAATATAATCAAGAGAGAACACCACCCAAAGCACCCAATTTTCACCTTAAAACTTAATTGAAATTTTATCAAACACTTTGTGGGCATTTAGAAAAGGCATAATCAAATAAACCCTTTTTTTTTACTCTTTTTAATCAATATTCCCTTATGAAAACACCCTAAAAATTATGTTAGAACATGAAAAACAAGAATATAAATTTTTTAAAGCATTAAAGGAAATCTCAAGAATCAATAGAATGTTCCAAATAGAAAATAGATGGAAACAATCACCTCAATGATGTGATAATGGAACCAAACTATAGGAGAAAGAAGAATCAATCCCAAGAGACAATCTGCACTCCAAAACATTCAAGAAAATAACCCACACATTAACCCTTATCCTTAGTGTTCAACCAGTATAGAACCCCACCAAGGAAGAATCAAGAAACCAAGAGATAATGGGATGAAGATTAGAAAATTGACCATAAATCATAAGAACTCGCCTTAGGAACCATCAAGGGGTTAAAAAATGGAAGGAGGGCAAGAGAGGTGGATCTTTGAGGCTCTCAGGTGTGGCTAGGTTGAATGTGGGTGGAAAAATCTGAATTATGGTTAATAAAGTGGAGGGGAAATATTGGAATTTCACACATTTAATGATCTTGGTAGCTCACATGGTTTCGATGCATGGTTTTCAATACTATGCACCAATCATGTGCCCTCTATTGGAAAAAAGAGACACCCTGCATGCTTTGGATGAAAGGCCTCCCAAACTGTGCACCAACTATACCCAATGCCACTACCTAATTCTAGAACCACACAACACGGTCACCACATAGTTTATAAAACTATGCCCAACTTCTACGTCTTACCCCTATACACAAAAAACAAGTTGCATTGTTACCTAGGTAAAGACAAATAGTTTCCCCTAAACGTGTACTAACCATGTTCCCCTTGTTTCTAATCCCAAAACATAATTTTATTATCAAAAAGTCCAAAATTTAAAATAGGTATTAACCCAAACCACCCTAATAATATCCATATCCATGTAAAGAATGAAAAAATCAAGTTTGAGGTGGTACAATTCTTCCCACCATAAACACTTTCAACCCTCTGAAAGTTGCCTATATGAATGATGAACAAAAATCGACTCCATGGATGATTAACAGACAAAGAAACCACAAACCTCATGGTGACCTTTTTTTCCACAAGTCACACACAACCATTTCTAGATAAAACTACAGACAAAAAAGATAAACTGGAGAAAATGAGAGGGTTCTCCCCACCATTAGAGCTCAACTAACACCACCAACATTAAAACCCAAACATAGAGACAATGATAGAGAAAACCCACCCCATGGGAAACCGTGAACTCCTAACCAGATCCCCCCCCAAGAACATGGGGACACCCATAGAAGTTTTCCAAATGTTACAGAAGACCAAAATAACAATTCAACAACACCTCAAGGTTCATAATTTTCAAAAGGATCAAAAATTAAAATTGGAACTGACCCGCACAAGGCTAGGAACATACAAGAGACAAACATCAATTTTAAGGCCCACATTTAGATAAACATAAATAGTTAGATTATGGAAGAACAAGTCTATCATTGTTTTAAAATGGAAAGATGAACTTACACCAGATAAAAAACTAAAACAAGTAAACTTCAAAAGTCCCCAACCCAACATGGGAGACAAAAACTAGGACAATATTCCCAATACACACGGCGATTCCTGACCATGTTTGAGCTTCACTCTAAGGCTTGTGGATGGAGCCCTAATGAATGAATCATCCACTAACTCATAGATAGGAATTAGTATCCTCTGATCAAGAATTCCTACCCAAGAAATACTTCTTAAAAAAACTCTTTATATGACCCAAATGACCAAAATTGTGACAAGACTTTATAGGATTAAGGCATATTATCTTATAATTCCCAAACTGGAAATACCAAAAAACGCACAATAAAATGGTCTGATGAGAGAGAAGTAAAAAACAATAACGGAGACTCCTCAAGGATAGGTTCCTCTGATAGACAACTATCACTATATTGAGAGCCTTCATGGGTGTCAATAGAAACTGGTTCATCAACCACCATTGGTTGTACCCCAATAACCAAATGATCTTAAAATGCTGCATCCACCAATTTCTCAAATTTAACTTTATCTGATGAAAGGAATTTATATTTGATATTTAGTCAGAGACACAAAATGAAAGGATGATATTTCAGCAGATCATGTGATCCTATCTCCAAATAAAATGAAACTATCTCCTTGAAATATTCAACAAAGGTCTTCACTAACTGCTGGTTGTGCTGAATACTCAAGAGCTCTTCCACCTTCTTCATCTTCACCTCATCAGTTATAAACCATCATAAAAATTAGGTTTTAAATACCTTCCATGTTATACCAACTAGCATCTATGAAAGGAAAATCACCTTCCACTGGGCAAAACCTGGACCATCAATCAAACCCAGAACATCATGCACTCTCATAACTTTAGAAGATCATAATGATCTAATGACACACTCAACTTCCTCAAGTCATTTCACTGCCTCAAATGGACCTCGATCACAACAAAGGATGGGTAAAAAACATAAAGAACAAGAAACATGGTAATACACAATAGAAATATTGGGGACCATTTTGGAAAGCTTATTCTGATAAAAAAAGAAACATAAATCCAAAATCAGCATCAAACCAAAATAATATTAAAAAGAACATCTTGATCCAAAACAAGAATCTCACAAGACAAACATAAACAAACACAAACAAAAATCATCCTTTTCAAAAATTAAAATTTTCATTTCAATTTCAAAACCAATTTTTTCCAAGACCACTTTCCATTACCAAAACAAACTCCTAGAAGAAAATCTAATTTCTAAAATCATTTTCCCTTTCATTTTTTTTGGAAAAACAAGACCAAACCTTTGATTTAAAAAACTCATCCATATTATCCTATGAACAATCGAATATATTTCATTCCCATATCCCCTTATATAATCCATGCACACATTACAATGTTCACATTCCATACATACCCACACATATGTGAATTCCCACAAGGAAAACCAACGGTCACATGTACTGCTTTATCATCAAACCCAAGCATTCACCAATTTTTTAGTCATAATCATATACTATTTGAAAAACCATTTTTCAATCCAAAATAACATAGAAAGAAATAATTTCCATCAAAAATGTTTTTTATCAATTTAAAGTCTCACTCACACCAACTAGAACAAAAAAACACAGCTCATACCAATAAAACCAACCCAAACGAAAAATTACCAACAAATACTCTTAATGAGGAAATAGTGGTCATGCTTGGCCCAATAAAATAGTCAGTGTTCCGTGCCCCATGTAACTATAAAAAAATAACAGGACCTTGAACTATGGATTTGGTCAACACATGGATCACTACTCCATGTGAGATCATGAAATGACACCAAATCACCTCCATTTTCATTCCTCATACACACATCTAAAAGAAAAAACAAAGGACTCAAATCCCAGAATACCCTTGGAATCTCAAGGATCAGATTGAGCAAGGTTTCATGACATCTTTCCCATACCTACCTCTAAAGCACCAAAAATCCTAGTCTCCAACTACCAAACACCCTAAATAATGAGGGCCTGCTCTGATACAATTTTTCAGGAACCAAGCGAGGATTCCATCCAACCCAACATGTGACCCGATCTTAGACATGGCCCGAAGGGAGATCATGACCCCCATGGGTTGGCCACTAGTGTCAAGCATCAAAGTAATCACCATGGCAATAATTTTATCCTAATGAAACAAGGATAATGTAAAGCAACTAAAAATGAAGTAAAATCCAACAACAACTAAATTTCAATAAATATACAAACAGATCTTGATACAATAACTACTGAACAAAAAAACTTAATACAAGTCAAAAACTAGAACATTATCATAAGATATCAATGCGACCTCTTGGTCACAACCAACCCCTATACCAACCTAATCCATGTCACAAAAGAACCAATAACTTGAACTTGCAAAACATCTTGGGCCTATCGACGCTGAGGGGCATAAGTAGGGTGTGATCATAAACAACTCAGAAGGTAATCATCATAGAGTCTATAAATTTCTTTTCCTGGTTTGTTCCCAACATGCTGGTTTGAAAAGAAATTTAGAATATAGGCTGTTGAATAATTTTTATTAAGTAGTCATAGATTTCCATAAATTCATTTTCATAAAACAACGAACATATATTTCCTTTTTAAAATTGGTTTCACTTTTCAAAACCCATTTCAAAACCAAAAATCAAATATAAAACCAAGGTAGATAATAAAAAAGGGTTGTGTAGAAATTAAAGGAAACCGGACATATAGTCAAAACTAGAAAATACAATAACCAACATGTAATAGAAATCAAAATAACATATAGATGGTGATTGATGATAATTTCATAAGCATCCATAGAGTGATCTTTGGACATACTTTGATCGGGATCACCTGTTGGCATATAATGCAGCTCCATAGTCAATAACCAACTAGCTGCTCTAAACTAGTCAACCCAATGGAAAGTACCCCCTAGCCCTTTTTAGTAAAGGGGGTACCATCTTTTCTAATCGGGGTCGACAAGAAACCATCACCTTACCCTCTAGATGACTCTTAGGAATTCAATGATAATAAAAAAAATAAAACTTCGAAAAACAAGGTATAACAACCACAACCGACGTCATTCTCGCACAGAAACCATAGAGAGGATCCCATACCATGGTCTAATAGACTCAGCACCACAATTTTCTCAATCATGATATACTAAAGGGAAATGAATCCCATGATTCATTGGTTTCAAAATATACAAACCAAGCATCAGAAATACACATGAGAAACCATTTCTTTTAGATTCATTATTAAACACCAATCAGGACTCATAATATCGAGGTTTTCAATTCATTTTCCCAAACATGATAACATTCCCATCAACCCACACATCACAAAAGATCCAAATAATGTTCATAAAACATCACAAGTTGCCAATCGGTCCTTTTCTAATCAAATAAGTTTTAAAAAAAAGACTCCAAGAATATCTCAAGTGTAAATCGTGAATCTCATTTCTAACCCAAATACATTTACAAAACAATTTATTTCATAAAATTTCCAAAACCAAGACAAAGGAAACAATCATACATAAGGTTTCCAAATATTCCATTATTCTATTTATAAACCAACCTTGTTCCAAAGTACAAGAAGGACATAGTTCCATTCACAACATAATTACCCCATCGTGCCTCATAATTCCTAATATGCTAAACTTTGGAAAACACATTTGAAACCATGTTAGAATCCACTCAAGGAACCAAGTCCATTTTAAAACACATTGCACACCTCTTTACAAACTCATAAAACCCATTTGGAAATAAAACAATAAGAGCACATATAAAATCCAACGCTTTTCATGGGAATATCCTCTTTCAAATCCACACACACTCCATACTCATTTTGTAACATACCTCATACCACTAACACAAACCATGTCATGTGTTCCAAAAACACAATATTAAATATCACTAGCAAAAAATACCATTCCATTTTGAAAACCAACTTTTAACTCATGTTCATTTCAAGTTAAATTGATAACATCTTTTAAGAAAGCATCACTTGTTTTTAAACCAATAAAAAACCACATATAAGGGTCATGCCATAAAGGTCACTTGAAAACACATATAACACCCAACTCATAATATAACAACATTATCAAAATATAAAAAAGGTAAAATGCCCCCAAAAGGACCCAATTTTCACATTAAAATTTATTTTGGATTTTATCAAACACCTTGTGTGCATTTAACATAGTCATAATGAAAGAAACTATTTTTTAAAACCATTTTTACCCCATATCCATCACAGAAACCCCTTAACAAATTATGATATCACATTAAAAGATATAATATAACATTTTAAAATCATTCTGGGAAATATCAAGTATAAATGGAATGTACCATAAAGGAAATTGATGGAAACACCAACCTCAATGATGTGAGAATGAAAAAAAACTTTGGGAGAAGGAATAATCAACCCTAGGAGACAATCTAAACACCCTAATATCCAATAAATAAACCCACACATCAACCCTCATACTTATATTTTAGACAATAAGGATCCAAACCAAATAAAAAACAAGAAACCAAGATATATAGGGTTGAATATGAGAAAATAAACCAAAAATCATAATAAGTAACCTTATAATCCTTCATGGAGATTAAAAAATAGAAGGAGGGAAGGAGAGATAGATCTTGGAGGTCCCCATGGTGCGCCTAGGTTGAGTGTGGGAGAAAAATACCAAATTAGGGTTAAAATAGTGGAGGAGAAATATTAGAATTTCATAATTTTAATGATTCAGGAAGCTCACGTGGTTTGGCCACATGGTTTTCCAAACACTATTCCAATCGTGTGACAAATACTGTAAAAAAGAGACACCTCACACAGTTTGACCATAGGACCTCCCAAACTATGCACCAACCATGTTAAATTCCACGGGCTGATTCTAGGACCATACTATACAGTTTCTGCACAGTTTACCAAATCATGCACCTTACCCCTACATATAAAAACAAGCCACATGATTACCTGGGAAAAGCCAAATGGTTTCCCTTAACTGTGATCTCCTTTCTTATAGGCCAAAAACATCCATTTTTCAATAAAAAATCAAAAATTTAAGCTAGGTCTCAACCCAAACCTCCACTAGAAGATCCAAAGCCCTAAAAAGATTAGAATAAAATTATTTTCAAGGTAAAGGTGTGTGTAAAGATCCTATTTTTTCATATAATACTTTAATATATATATATATATATATATCTAGAGCTAGGTGCTGAGATGACGTGAAATTTTGAGGCCTCGGGTTCCTAGAATAAATTTTATGAAAATATGAAGTATATTTTTTTCTGTGGATGCAAAGAAAACAAGATAACTCTTAAACGATATCATGAATTAGAAATCTAAGTTCACAATTGAGTTGTTAATGTTTTGTTTACCCTAGGTGGGATATAACTTTCCTCGGCATGACATATCTGTGAAACAATCCACGAAGGGTAAGATTGTAAATAAAATAATTCAATTTAACCTGAACGCCATTTCAAATAAATTTTCATCGGGGTCTTGTATTGGAAATGTAATACCAATTTAGAGTTCGTAATGGGGCATTTTACTTAACTATGTCATAAAATAATAGGGCATTGGATTTTTGGATACCATGTCTATTGGCGGGCATTTCATGGGTTTACTATAAATTTTAGTTTAAGGGTTATTGATTTGGTTTGGAGCCTAATCTCTCCACAAAGTCCTATTTTTCTCTCCCCCTTTGGTCTTCAACAAATCCAGTGGGATCTTGATGAATCTCTAACAGGTCACAACGAAACAGAGGAAAATGTGTTGGAAATGATGAGCATATCGAATCAATGTAGGATGATTCCATTTTAGCTTTTGATTAAATTTATTTATTGAAAATCCTTTATTGGATATTTGTATCATCGTCTTGTATATCGTCATCGATGGACGCACTAACACAAACATCAATCCATGATTGAAAACATTTTTTTCATCATGTTCTCCACCTGTTCCTCGAGTTCTTTGATGTTTATTTTTTTGGAAACATCAAATCTTTAGTGGACCATCGACCGAAGCTTATGTCTATGAAGATCTCTAACCAAGGATTGCAGAACTAGTCTCGAAATAATTTTTGAACATCTGGTGGATTCGTGGTGGCCCTCCATCCAATGGCATGGTCCGCATGGAGGAGGTGGCCAGAAGAGCTGGACGGATGAGAAAGAAGGTAGTGCGGGATGACCATGTGGCGTACGGGGGTGCAGCATATAGTGAGGCATTGTGGGGTTATAGTAGGCATCTAGAGATAGAGACGACGGAGCCATGGGTGAGGCGATAACGGGGTCCTGGCAGAAAACCCTATGCTGTAGGGACCTGCATGATGGGGAGACCATGCCAAGCATGTGGTAGGTGGGTCGAATCCGTGACAAGCGGTCCAGACACAACTGAATGGGCCATGCCCAGGTGGGCTGGGTCAGACGGAGTAGACCTCAGATGTGGTAGCTTTTTCTTCCATGGTGTAACCTACCGTGGATCCATGGTCGACCATGGAAGTCAACCATGGGGACCTACCATGGGCTCTGGTTGTCCGCAGTGGTCAGTCGTTGTGGTTGATGGACCGACCATACAATCGGTCCCCCATGGGCCCCAATGGTTTTAATCATGCATCTGGAAAACCTCATTTTGTCTAGATTGAAGACCATTTTCATGTGCCGTCTACGGTAGATTAATCCTCTTTTCATGGTGGACCTTTTGAGTTTGGTTTGGGAATTTAAAACTTTGAAACCAATTTGTGGTCCCTACAATGTTCTGTACTAGCCTATTACCGTAAACAACATTTTTTACCGGTTATCGTTTTTGGAAAAGGTAAATATCATATCCTGTATGTTTTTCCGTATAGATAATGATGGTGACATCCATTTTGGATTTCGGGGTACAATGTGAATATTTTAGGTTTGGAAATAATATAGGTGACAACTGATGATGGCAGCAACTATACAGGATTACCAGATCATTACCGAGTTTACCCTTCAGCTTAGTTGGGTAGTGGCATTATCCTATAGTACTACTGGTCTTACCCTCCTATGGGGTTGTGTAGTGACATTCCCAGCTGACATCATCTAGGTGGAACCCTACAGCCGTGTTGGGTAGTGGGGTTTCCCTAACGACTCACAGGGCTTACCCTCCAGTTGGTTCTAGGCAGTGGCATTCATCGGTGACCTTCCTGAGTGGTACCCTCCAACTGGGCTAGGCAGTGGAGTTTCCCAAATGACTCACTGGGCTTACTCTATAGCAGGATCTGGGAAGTGGCATTCTATGGTGTCCTTACTGAGTGGTACCCTCTATCCGTGGTGGGTGGTGGTACACCTCAGTGACAGCAAGAGCAGAAACCTTGACTATATAGGATAGTGGTGCAACATGGGTTGACACACTTATAGACTCACGAGTACGTGGGGTGCTTTCCCCACTAATACATTTCCTTGTGATGCAAACTAAAACCATGTGGGAGAGTCAGTGCTTCCCCAAGAATATAGTATCAAGGTGCGATGACTGAGCCCCTTAGACTTGTGTCTCCTAGGCAGATGTATGAGACGTTGGACATCGTTGATGGATACCCTTGAAACTATTGGGAGACTCTTCTTCATGGGTTGAGATGTGATATGGATATCCCCTTACACCATCATTTTGGATTCTTTAACTGAGAATATATATATATATATATATATATACACACACTATATTTTAGTACCCCCTCCTTGGGTTTGTTTTCTCTCCATCCAGGGGAGGCGAAAATGTGTGGGGTATTGCATGTGATTTCCATGTCTAGATTCTCATTTTTAGATGATTCTACGCTCCTACAGTAGGTGGAGAGGACTCATTGAGAAATAAATCTTTTTCACAATTATTTCTCCCTATTTTTGGATGATCTTACATTCACTTTCTTGTTTAGTTGAGTTGCACTTTCCTTTTTTTACGTTACATTGTTCCATAAACTATTTTTTCCTCCATTTTCCTCTTACTGCTCCCCCATTTTACTTTTTAAGGCATTCTACTGGGTATTTTTATACTCAACTCTACATGATCTTTTCCCACATTTATTTTTCCTTATGCAGATGATGGATAGGTTTGATAATACCTTTAGGGAGCTAAGAGATATGTGGAGCTTAGACCATGTGCGGTGGTCACTTGAGATCCAGGAGTAGGGATCTCTCAGTTGTTCAATTCTTTTTAGTTTTTTGGCTGGTTGGGAAACTCTTCTAGTTGGGCATGAATTTTTCCCCTTTACATTCTAGTTTACCTTATCTCACATGTACTCTATAGTGGTCCATGCATGTTTGGTATATTTATAAAAGTGTTGCATCTTTCTCCCCCCCCCCGTCTATACTTTTTCATAGGGTGGTTGTCTGTGTGTGTGTGTGTGGAAGTACTTAGGAAATGGAATACCTAAGTTCATTCTGCCTTCAGTGATCTTCTCCACCCCTTAGCCTATGGAGGTAGCGACTCGAGCCCCATCATGGGTCGAGTCATGACAAAGTGGGATCAGAAAAAGTTCATTCCTTGGGACATTGTTCATATGTTTCCATTTTTAAAAGTATTGGCTGGGTTTAATGCAACAGTGTTGAAGAATATTGAGATAATCACTCAAGGCAGGGAGTTCAGTGATGGTATGGGAGGCCGACATATCCATTCACTAGGACCCTGATTACCCACATGTTGATTTTGTGCCTTAAGACACTTATTTTAGGGAAAAGTTACATGCATCATATTGGAATGAGTCTTGGAATCCATTCCTTGAGTCATATCCCCCTTATTATTGTTACTAATATATATATGTATATATATATATATATCTGTGTGTGTGTGTGTGTTCTTAAATGATTTTGGTACTTCTTGATAACCTTCAGGATGCCTCCACGATGGTAGTCATTCAGGATACCAACTCCAGTTCAAGATGGCAACCTAATGAGCGATGAGACATTAGTACAGGGACCATAATGTGATCTCCTTCCTCCACGTGGTCCCATAGAATAACCTCCAGCTATGGAGTAGTAGATAGTCTCTGCAGAGCTGGATAATGATGAGCGCACTATGTGAGTTTCAACACCAGTGACTACTGAGGTTTTGTGGTGTACTAAATCCTTAGGCAGTGGAGGATTGGTTGGAGTTAGGGATTTATTTATTTAGGCTTTTTTAGACACCTACATATCATATGGTATGTTTGGTAGCCAGTAATTTCCACATGATGATTGGACATTGGTGGATCTTGGTCACCCAGATTCATAATGTGTTGGCACTCTCGTGGGATGAATTCCAGTAGCTCTTCTGTGAGGAGTACTTCCCCGCTTACCTATGATCTTTTAGGATTTAAGAGCATCTGGATATGGGGAAGGGAGGAAACATTGGCATAGTACTCATCTAGGTTCATAAACCAAACTCGATACTCTTTGGATATGATCTGTGATGGTTACTTCTAGGTGTATAAGTTTAAAAGAAACTCCACAAGGAGTTTCATCCTAGCATAGTACCCCTATGTGTCCCTACCTATGTCATGGTGCTGGAACTGGAATTGGTGACCTACAGGTTTATGTCAGTGGGATTCCAGTTAGATGGGACTGGCAGTGATTGCTTCAGAGGTGAGACTTTTGTGGAAGCTAGCCGACATCAGGTGATAGGACCTCGACCCAAGAGGCCCTTACATGAGCAGGCTCAGGGATGTGGTCGTACAATATAGGGTTAGTATAGAGCCCCAGGGTAACCCAGCGAGGTCTAGTTCTATTCTTGTGATGAACAAGCTCACATGGTACAAGACTGCCCAACCAGATTGTCTGGAAAGAGGACCACTTGGGCAGAGAAAACGCTATGATCAAGGATCCCTCAAGTGGGGATAGGGTGGTCCCCAGGGAGGTAGTGCTGACAGAGGAGAAGAAGGAGCTTCAAGTGGGGGATGACGTTATGCGGTTCTTCCACCACCACCACCAAGCGGCCCACGTCAGGCTTCGGGAGATAGTAGTCAGGGCCACGAAAAGTTGTAGGCTATGGATGTTCATGATCCCGCAACACATGAGATGATCTAAGGTATGCCCTATGTTTGTTATACTCTTTTTTTAGTATTAGTAGACACAGGCTATAGTCACTAAATTATCTCATTACTCCTAGTATGGGAATCAGTACTTCTAATAGAGGCACTAGCACAACAGTTTAGTCTTGAGGTTCATACAGGGAGTGCTTCTTCTATGTCCTTCATCTACCAGCAATGTGAGCCATTGTTTGGAGAAGATATTTTCATCTGGGACCTACTTTTCATCACGATGTAACCTTACTATGCCATCTTGGTCATGGATAGTCTTTCCATGGTTCAATCTCATATTGACTATCTTCATAGGCTAGTCAGATGCCTACACATAGATGGGACAAAGTTCTATTTTCTCGTTGAATGAAACATTGTAGCAGGGTAGATAGGTGTTGTGACCAGGAGGCTACAACATTTTATGAATCATTTTCCAATCATAACCATTAGTGCAATAGGATCTTCAGAAATCGGGATTCATTTAGTTGTGGATGACTATATGGACATATTTTCTCGTGGACGTTCTAGGACAACCTCTGAGGTGGGAGTCGGAGTTTTTCATTGACTTGAAACCAGGGACTACACTAATATCTTGTGTGTCATATTGGATGGAACCCACCGAGATTTTAGATCTATTGTTATAGTAATAGGAACTTTGCGAGAAATGATTCATTTGACTCACTTTTTCCCCTTGGGATGCGTCAGGTTTGTCAATGAAGAAGGCAAATGGGAGCATACAGCTATGCATGGATTATCATCACCTGAACTAGACCATGATAAAGAAAAAGTACCCTGTGACAAGGATTAAATAACTATTTTAGCAGTTGTGAGTTTAGGGGTGGTTCTCCAAGATGGGTCCAACTACCACTAGTTACGAGTTCATGAGTTTGATATTCCAAAATTGGCCTTTCGATGTCACTATGGGTACTATGAGTTCCTAGTGATTCCATTTGGCATGATGAATGCCTCAACCATTTTCATGGATTTAATAAACTAGATCTTATACCCTTAATTGGACCGGATTTTTGTGGTATTCATCGATGGCATACTAGTCTAATCTACGTCAGAGGAGGAGCACACAGAGAACATGAGGATGGTTCTTGATTTAATGTGAGAGCACCAAATTTATGAAAGATCTCGAGGTGTAAGTTTTGGAAATGTGAGATTCACTTTTGGGGAATGTCATTTTATAACATGTTTTAGTCGTGGATCCAGTGAAGACAAAGTGGTGCTTTCTTGGGAGCCACTCAAGAGTGTGATAGAGGTGCAGATAGTTCTTAGTATAGAAGGATACTACATGAAATTTGTGGTAGATTTCTCCATGAGATTTTAGGAAGAATTATCTAGTATCCCAACCCCTTTGACCATTCTGATGTGAAACAGAGATCCATTTACCAGGTCTGAACAGTGCCAACATGCCATCAACGAGTTTAGACAGAGGCTGAAAAGCACTCCAGTTTTGAGACTACCAGAGGAAGGTGTTGAGTTTGTGGTGTATTAATATTTCTCATGAGTTGGGATCAGTTTCATGTTGATGCAACGGTTGGTAGTCATCGCATAGAAGTTGCGGTAGTTGAGGCCCCATGAGTAGAACTATGTGACTCATGACTTCGATATGGATGCGGTTGTCTTCTCCCTGAGGATGTGGAGACACTAACTTCTAGGTGAGCATTTTTTGGTTTACTCAGACCACTAGAATCCTAGGTACATCTTCACTTAGAGAGATAAATTTGAGATAGTGGTTCTATTTGGAGTTTCTACAGGACTATGACTTCAAGATATTCTATAATCTAGGGAAGTAAAATCTTGTTGTATATTCCCTTAGTAGAAATTTCTAGGCTCACCTACTGCGGGAATCTTCGAAATAGTCAGCTTCCATGTAGCTGCCCCGGGTAGAGTAGGAGGGGGAAGCTTTCCTATTGTCTATTGTGCTGACTCATTCATTCCCTGAGCGTGTGAGAGATTCCTAGTTGGGAGACATCAACTGTGAAGTTCTGCGTGATTATATATCCATAGACAACACACCTGATGGATATTTTGAAGGAGGGAATCATGATATCCTGTTCTAGGGGTGAACAATGGAACCAGTCACATTGTAGGAGGAGGTAAGGTAGGAGTTACACACATCTTTATTGGTTGTAAATCCTGGTTTGGGGAATATGTACGTGGATATTTAGTGATAGTTTTGGTGGGCTTTCATTAGATTAATCGCAGCTGAGTTCATTTCATGATGCCTTACATGTCAGGAGGTGGAGGCTGACCATCGGGTTTGTTGCAGCCCCTTGAGATTTCGAAGTGAAAATGAGATGGAAGTTCCATGGATTTCATCACAGGTATTACTTACATAGTTATGATCCTTGAATTCATATGTTTGATAGTAGACTGAGTCATGAATTCAGTGCACTTCCTTGCGATCAAGAAGTAGAGTTTGGTAGAGTCTAGTGTAGTTTTACATGCAGGATATCTCGCTCCTTCATAGGGTATCCTCAAAGATTTTCTCTGATCAGGATCTGTGGTTTACGTCACAACTGTGGAGAGGCCTGTAGAAGGAATTCAGGGCCCAGTTTTAGATGAGTACGGCATTTCACCCCCAAAACGATGGTCAAACCGAATGCACTATCCAGGTGTTAGAGGATATGTTGAGGGCTTGCGTGTTAGATTTTGGTCAGATATGGGAGGATCACCTACCTGTGGTAGTGTTTTCATAAAACAATATATACCACTATACTATTATCATGAAACATTTTGAGGCCCTATACAGGAGACCCAACATGTAACCTTTGTGTTGGATGGATGTTGGGGTGCCATCCCTCGTGGGCTCAGAGTTAGTGCAGGAAATGATGGAGAAGGTGCAGTTCATTTGTGAATAGATGAAGGCGGCCCATGGTAGATTTAAATCCAATGTATATCATATTCTCATGCCTTTTTAATTCGATCAGGGAGACCATATCTTCTTAAGAGTCACCCCATGACGTGGTATGTGGAGTTTTGGCCAGGGAGGAAAGCTATACCCAATGTTCATCCGGCCATTCAAGATCGTATGGAGGGTTGGGGAGGTTTCCTACTGCCTTACCATACCCCCATAGCTTGAGAGAGTGCACTACGTCTTCCAAATGTCACAGCTGAAGAGATACATGCATGATATTATGCACATCCTCTAATGGGTAAAGTTGGACATTGAAGATGGGGCCACCTTTGTAGAGCGCTCGATGGTGATTGAGGACCGACAGGAGTGGACCATACATGGATAGACCATCCCTTTGGTTCGCATGTTTTGGCAGCATGAAAACGTGCTGGAGAGTTCTTGGGAATGGGATAACTAGACAAGGAACACATTTTCTCATGTTTTTTTCCTTGTTGAGATTTTCAGGGATGAAAATATTGTAGGAGGGAATGATGTAGAGACCCTTTTTCCTTGGAATACTTTGAAATATTTCTGTATATATTTCTAGAGCTAGGCACTAAGACGACGTGCAATTCCGAGGCTCAGTTTTCCTGAAATAAATTTTATAAAAATATTAAGTATATTTTATATTGTGCATGAAAATTAAAATGGATAACTCTTATATGGTATCCCAGATCCGAAATATGATGGCAAAGTTGGGTCCGGAATGTGCCTTTTACCCTAGGTGGGACATACCATTCATCGGTGTGGGACTTCGGTGGAAAAACCCACGAAGGGAAAGATCATAAATAAAATAATTAAATTTAATTATTTTAATCCAAAGTTCACATCAAATATCTTTTTATTGGGGTCTCTGATTGGAAATTCAAGACCAATTTTGAGTTTGTAATGGGGAGTTTTACCAAATCTTGTCTTAAAATTAGAGGGTGCGGGAGTTGTGGATAACGCGAAAGTTGGTCGGTGTTTTGTGGGTTTTCTATAATTTTTTTAAGGGATATTGAATAGTGTTGTCTCCTAATATCTCCACCAAGACCACTACTTCTCTCTCTCCATTTGTTCTTTGACAAATCAATGGAGATCTCGTTAAAACTTCGAAGGGTCGCAACAGAAGCTAGGCGAATACTTTGGTGACGACGAGCGGATCAAATCATAGTTGGATTCTTCCATCTTAGCTTCTGATTAAATTTATTGATTGAAAATCCATCATTAACTATTTTTATCATCATTATTTAAATATTTTTGGATCACCTCACTAATGCGTCCATCAAACCATGCTTGAATTCATTTTGTTCATCGTGTTCTTCACATGTTCTTTAGGTTCTTGGAAGTAATTTTTTTTGGAAAAGTTAAAAATTCAATGGATCATCGATAAACTGTTAATTATGTGAATATATTTCCCTGAAGATCACAAAATTGGTCTTGAAATAATTTTCGAACATTCAGTGGAGTCGTGGTGGTCCACGGAAGGGACCACCGATGGGCCACCAGCTGACGGCGGTGCATTGCGTCAGCTGGCCGCCTGGAGGTGGAAATTGTGGCAGTAGCCTATCTGGGTGAGCTAGGGGTGCGGGATGGTCGGGTGGCATGTGGGGGGCATGACGTATGGTTAGGTGGAGTGGGGTCGTGGTAGGTGACCAACGACGGAGATGGGGGAGTCGTGGGTGAGGCACCAATGGGGTCGCGACGCACTACCCCAGGTGGTAGTGATCCGCACAACGTGGTGGGATTCCACATTGACATAGAGACTAGTTCATTCCAATGAAAAGCAGGTCAGACCAGTGTCAGGAGTGTTAGGCTAGACCCTAGTGGATCGGGTATGTTGGAGCAAACCGCGACCATGGCCAACCACGAGGTTGCGACAGCTCTAGCTGTTGTAGGGTGACCTACCACGGGTCCACGGTCGACCACAGTGGTGGACCATGTGGAACTACCAAAGGATGACGTACCATGGGAAAAGGTTTATCACAAAAGTCAACCACTGTGGTAGGTAGACCGACTATATGGTCGGTCCCCCATAGGCCTTGATTTTTTCTGATCCTGCATCTTTAAAACTCAATTTCCATGAGATGGAAGATCCTTTTGATATGTCATTAATAGAAACTAAATCCACTTTTTGAGGTGGATCTTTTGAGGTCAGTTCAAGAATTTAAAACATCGTAACTGAGTCATGGGCCCCATTACATCCCCTATGGTCTTGTGATAGTAAAAATCTCTTTTACCAGTTATCCATTTTGGACAATAAACAGTGTTTAAATAGTTGGTTCCCTAGATCCAACTATTTAGTGATTTTGATTACCATATCATGTGTGTAGTTAGTTATACATGATTTATAATTACCATTATAGTTTAGAATTTTCTATATCCACCATTTAATGGTAATGTCTACAGATTAATGGTTGTATCAAAATGTAATAGTAGTTCCCAAGATATAATGAGAACCTGTATATACTATGTCATTAATCTTAAACTAATGTCAAATGATCCAGATACATCTTACTGACTAGACATAGTATATATTTGACTATCAGGTGTTGGGGTCTTATATGCGTTGATACTTCTCATAAAGTTCTCACTTACTAATCTCTAGTAGTGAGATCATGAGGACTGACCCACCAATAGGAACACCACATGTTATGGGTGTCAGTGGATGTTCATATCTACGATCATGTTTTGTGGTCTCCTCAATTGAAGTCATTACCAATGTATTCTATATTATTTCATACATTGATGCATGATGAAAACTATGATTTATAATTTTGTGAGGTATTTTGTGTTGGGTGCGTCAATGGTGGCATGACATTGGTTGAAGGGTCAAGAAAATATTTCTCACTTCTAGGTGATAAAAGTAATATATTTCAATATATGTCGATCAGGATGGTAGTATCTTCATAAGACCACGGTCATGGAAGTCGAGGGTAAGTCCATCCAGTTAGATCAACAAATAATAAAGAAATAAAATGGGTGATGACATATGAGTGTGTCCCTCTTTATGATATATTTAAAGATAAATAGAATTTTTTACACAAGTATGTTTTTGTAGGATGGTTATCTCTACTGTGAAAATCCTTATCTCTTTAGGGTCCATGAAAGGATTCTAAATCCATCTCTTGGTCGGTGAATAATATTCAATGCTATTGAGATAAGGGCCTAGAGGGTCACACACAATAATGTATTTGTGATTATTTTTTATTCAGTTGAATAGGAGTTTTGTAAATGGTGGTTCCCAATACTGGGATTGGGGATTCTTCCAAGGTTAAAAGATCAGCAATGTAATAAATAATTTCATATTATTCAACTTAAGAATAAAGGGAATTTAATTTATTTATTATATGTATTTATAAGTTTTAATTAAATACCTGAGAAAATATTATTTGAATGAATATTAAACTATTCAAGGTTCAATTAATATTTTTGGGAACAACGTGACAAGTTAATGAATCATTTATTATCATTTCATATATTAAACATATTATAAGAATGTCATAATAATATTTATGACTAAGTTTTGTAGTTATAAAATGTTGTTTATTGTGTGTTAAGTATTTGGGGGATAGAGAGACAATACCGAATATTGTAGTTACACACTATATATAGAAGAGGATAGACTCTTACTAGGTACTATTCAAGGGATTTCTGTCACCTCTTCTCGCTCCCATGATCTATAGAGAGAGGCTCTAGTTCCAAGAATTTCAGATCAAGAACTCTCTCAGGAATCACAAGTAGAGCGATGCAGTGATCATCAGAGCATCTAAGGCGTCGTCAGAACTCCGTTCTAGCACCGAGATTTTGATGATAGGTGCTCTAGAATATTTTTGAAGCATGTGTGGATAATCTAGAAGAATTTGGATTTGGATTATTCGATTGGTGATCACCAATGATGATCAGACTCCTTGAACAACTTCATTTTTAAACTAGGTACTTTACAGCTTAATTTTTTTCTTAACATCTTTCACACGTGATCCTAAGCATGTAATAAGGCAGGTATTCATCGATGTTGACAAGATCATGTCACATGTTGATGAAAATTTTAACCCAGTTTTATGGATTTCGATCGATGTTCTGTTCCAAAAGATGGTATTAGAGAAATGAGTGTTCATTTTAAGATAAGAAAAAATTAGATTTGCATTAAATATTATAGAAGGCATCATTACAGTCCCATCACCGCAGAAAGATCTTAAATCCAACATTAGATGGCCAAGCAGCGGTCATCAGAAGTTTTAATATGGATCGAAATCCACACTTACGGGTTAAAATGATGGAAATATATTTATTTATATTATCTAACACCCAAAACTATCTGAAAAACCTCAACCATCGGTCATTGAAATATTTTTTTATGGTACCGACAGTTTTATAAAAATATTATTAATTTTGTTATCATATTAATTTTATTAGAATATTGATATTATAATATTATTATTATTATTATATTTTCTTTAAAAAGCTTTTATAGGCTTTATAAATTTTTTAAAGTGGGTCTTGACTTATCACTTAAGCCAACTAGAGTTTTAATCTTAAAAAAATGGGGAAATAAGGGATGATATTTGATGTATATGGGTCACAAAATGATAAAAAAGGTCAATTTAGGGGCCAAGTGGTCCCCCACTATCTACTTGTGGTGGACCCACTGGGCCGCCTACCTCCTACAGTAGTTCTCCTATGTCATCTCCTACTGTTACACCAAATTTTTAGCCCACCGAACCAGCTTGCATCTTAGACTAGTCCACCCGCCGCTTTTTCAAGACGGGACACCTCCTACTGAACTATGGAACCATGCACCAGGGCCACCACTACCCACCTCCTCTCCTTGCACCATCGGACACTTGAGCCGTACCAGGTGGTGCCTTTCCATAACCTTACCTGACCTCCCGCTCCTGTCTGTCGGCCTGTTTGGCCAGATCTGAAGTCTCTACTGGCTTTTCCCCACCAGACCACCCCAGAGTTGCATCGTCCATCCACTTCCCCAAGAATTCACCCTCCTTCCCTAGATTGAGGTGGATCCTAGACCTCCGTCTTGGTTCCTCCCTTACGTCACACCCATCCCCAGCCGTTGGTCTGGCCTCCTCTCCGTGGCGTGCTCTAGGCCACTCTGGTAGCCTCTTCATGATCTCCACTAGGTAGATAGTCTTACCCGAGTGCAGATCTGATCGAACCCAGCTTTGGTGACCTCGAGATCATGAAGATCCTTGCATGGTCACTACTAGTCAATCCGATAGTTAGACCACCATAAGGTACCCATCTGTCCTGATCTAATCTGACGCAAAATGGGCTTGGGTGGGTCTACCCTGTTGGTTATACAAGCCAAGAAATTTTAAAGGAATAGAATTGGCACACAACACAAAGGATCGTTCAAGATTTGTATTTCACAATTATTTAGGACCACAATTACATCAATTAATGGACCCACAACATTAAATAAAGAGAATTTAGTTTGGTAAAAAGAACGACCAAAACATTAAATACAGAACATTTATGATGGTACAAGGAAAGACCAAAATAGTAAATCCAGAGCATTTATGACGATACAAAAAATACCAAAATATTAAATATGGAACATTAAATTCATTCAAAGAAAATAAATTGAGGTGGAACCATGGAAGAGAAAAAAAAATCCAGTAATAAATGACGCTAGAGGAAGAATTGCATGTAGCTTTGACTCGTGGTTTTTTTGTTTGCAATTACAACAGTCTCCCCTTCAAACCAAAACCGGATTCATTCCGAGAATTATTCTGAGTTTTATTAATAAATTTGTTGGTAATGCCTTAGTTAAAATATCAGCCACATGTTCTGTAGTATGAGAATATTCCAATTTTATCATTTTATACTTCACATGATCTCTCAGAAAATGGAATCATGTATCAATATGTTTGCTTCTTCCATGCTGCACCATATTTTTGGCAAATTCAATTGCCGACGTTTTATCCACATATATCATTGTGGATCCATCCTGTGGATTCTTCATCTCCTTTAGTAAATTTCTCAACCATATTCCTTCACAAATAGTGTATAATGCCTCCACATACTCTACTTCACATGTAGACAATGTGACCACACTTTGCTTCCTTGAATTCCATTTGAAAGCAGTCGATCCAAGAAAAAATACATACCCAGTGGTGTTTTTTCTTTCATCTTGGTCACCTCCCCAGTCACTGTCTGAGTATCCATGATGATTTTCTTCTTCATTGTATGGATAAAAAAACAAAATCCATCATTCCTTTAACGTACCTGAGGATACATTTTTCCGCTATCCAATGTGACTCTTTTGGTACTTCCATGTACTTTCTTAGAAGCCCAAAACTATAGACAATATTAGGCCTTGTGATTGTGAGATACCTCAAGTTTCCAATTAGACTCTTGAACATATTTGAGTCAACACATATTCCTTCTCCATATTTTATCAGTTTTAAGCTCATTATTGAAGGTGTGTTTACAGCATTGCAATTGGCCATCTTGATTTTTTCAAGCAACCCCTTAGCATACATCTTCTGAGAAATATAGATGCCTCAATGCTATTGCTTTAATTTTATGACCCAAAAAAGGACATCATGCCTCCGTCAGTCATCTCAAACTCCTTGAACATAGCCTCCTTTAAATCATCGAACATCTACCGACTATTCCCTGTTAACAAAAAAATCATCAACATATAAGTCTGAAATAAGTATTTCCCCACGATCATTCTTCTTGATGTATACTGCATGATCATATGAACATTTGGTGAATCTGTTCTCTCAAAGATAGCTTCCAATGTGTTCTTTCCAATCACGAGGAGCTCACTTCAACCCATAAGGATCTTTTTTCAGTTGATACACTTTGTCTTCCACTCTTTGCATAACAAAGGCTTTATGCTGGTCTACATAGACTCCTTCCTCTTGATTTACATTCAGGAATGAAGACTACACATCCAATTGGTAGATCATCCAACTATGATGAACATTAATAGAGATAATCATTCTCACAGTGTCAAGGCAAGCAACAATAGCAAATACTTATTCATAGTCTACCCCATACTTTTGTTTGTACCCCTTTACTACGAGCCTTGCCTTGTAGTGATTGATTTCTCCATTAGCATTTCGCTTGATCTTGTACACCCATTTTACAGCAATGTTTTTATGGCTATTAAGAAGTGTGGTCAGCTCCCATGTGTAATTTTTCTCCATGGTAGAAATTTTTTCTCCCATAGCCATTCTCCAACATTCTTCCCTTGTGGCTACCTGAAACGTCAGAGGCTCATGATCTGCATACAGGCAAAAAAACTTTACCTCTTCGGTTTGATCATAAATTTCTCTTAAGATTTTCATTTTTATGGGTGCCATGGGTGAGGATGAGAATTCCAAATTTTGTCTTGATGGAGTCCTTTCAGGAGTGATGGAATGTCCTCCTGGACTCATGTGTACTGATGATGCACCCGGGGTAGGTGTGGCTGGAATTTTCTCCAGATGATCATACCTTTCTGGAATCTCATTGTTTGGTTCTTCATCATTCCATTTCCAATATTCTTCCTCACTAAATACAACATCTCTATTCACTAGTAATTTATTGGTTAGTGGAATATAGAGATTATAGGCTTTAGACCCTTCATTGTAGCTGATGAAGATGCACTTTTCATCACGATCATCAAGCTTCCTTCTACTCGCTTATGGAACAAGAGCGTAGGAAACACACCCGAATATTCTTTGGTGTGCTATCCTCGTTTTTTAGCCACTCCATTCCTCTTGTGGTGTCAAGTTTCTAACGTTCTTGGTTGGGCAACGATTGAGAAGATTGGTAGTACATGCCACTGCTTCTGGCCATAAGTTATTTGGAAAGCCTTTCTATTTCAGCATAGTCCTCATCATGTCAAGGATGGTGCAGTTCTTCTTTTTTTCAATGCCATTCTATTGTAGCGTCTAGGTAGTAGTATATTGTTTCTTTATGCCTTATTCCCTGCAAAAAAACTTTAAATTCATTTGAAGTTTATTCTCCACCACAGTCAGATCTGGGAAATTTGATTCTATAACCACTTTCAACTACAACATGATATTTGAACATTTTAAAGATGGCAAAAGCAGAAGATTTTTCTTTGATGTAATACACCCAGAGTTTCTTTCTAAAATCAACAATGAAGGTAATAAAATACCTATTACCTCTCAGTGAGGGTGTTTCAAGCAGTCTGCAGATATCAGTGTGAACTAACTGAAGTGGTTCATTTGCTCTTCTAGACACTTCACTTGGGAAAGAGTTCCTTTGTTTCTTTCCGAGTGTATGTACCTCACAGAGATGATTTGGAACTTCAATTGCCGGCAATCCATGCACCATGATTCATGAAGATATATGTTTAAGGACACTAAAATGCAGATTTCCAAATCACAGATTCCATCTTCATGATTCATTCTTCATGAGTCCAAAGAGATACTCCTCGACCTTTGTGTTGATACGTAGCGGATGTTGGAGTTGGTGGCCTAGAACCAACTACTTTGTACTTTATTCATTAATAATAGCCTTGTCACATCTTGATTTTTCTTCTGCGTGACAATGTATGTAATAATGTCCTAAGGATAACTGTTGCATTAAATGGTCATAGTGGATCCCTACTATGATGAGAACCCGGAAGTTCCATAACACTGTTCTTGAAAGTATTTTCTATGGCCAGGTGATATTATTTGAGGGGAACAAATAATACAGGTCATTATGGGTGAGGACTCATAAAACATTGAGGCACCTTCTCATGGTGTGCGCCCTTGGTAATATCTAGGAGGATATTTTGAGAACGAGACCCACCAGTAGGAAATCCACATTTCATAGTGTCATTGGATGTTCCTATCTACGGACGTGTGTATTGGTCCCTAGACTTTAAGATTGATATTAATGGGTATTACAACTCGCGCACTTAGATGTATTGATGAAAAATATGATGACACACTGTTCGCAGCGAGGTAGGATACGTTGGGTGCGTCACGAGTAATACTGCATTAATAGATAATGTGAGAAAGGATTTGTCCTTTCTATTCCATAAGGGAAGTAGATATCTTAGTCCCATTGATGGAATTGATATAGCCTACATAAATCCATTGACATGGTAAGGTATGGGCGAGTTCAATTCCAGGAAGTCAAAGAAAGAATAATCGAGAACATGGGTTGATGGCACTAGCATGCAACCCGCTTGATTAGAGATATCGAGATAAAGGGATTATATTACACGGTAAGTGTTCGTAGGAGGTGACACGTCATTGCGGTGTTAAATGCTTTCTCTATGGGTGCCTTGGCGTGTTGCTAGACGCTAACCTTGGACTTTAGGCAGGCTCTGCCTAATGCCACTGAGAAAGAGGCCTAGAGGGTCACACACTAAGTGTGTCCATGTATCTCAGTTAAATATTAATTTAAAAAGTTGAATAGAGATTATTCCCGATTGTGGTTTAATAATTATTCAAGGATGTCTAATCGCATTTATTTAGACACTAGTTATTCGAGAGAATATATTGTGGGCGAAATAATATGTATTTATTAGCGAGTAATGTAGTTACATTTATTTAAGAAATAAATAGCCATTACTCAAGGTCTAATAAATGAGGTCGGTGAAAATAAATAAAACTTGAAAAATAAAATTACACGCTGTGGATATTTATACATACACGACGTGTAGTTTTTTTTTCAGGATTCATGAGAAAATATTGTTTATTTAAATAAATGATATTAGATGTGATCCATTGGATGCATGTCAAGTAATAATGATGGTCAATTGTCATTATTAAGACATGGGGTATTAGTAATAATTAAATGATATAAGTAAATGCTTTTGGGAAATTAATTCATTTTATAATTCTAAGTATTATAAATCCCAATTACATTATTCTCATGAGGGTTAGCCATTTTTTGGGTGTGCACAATGGATTGGAAATACTCTCAAGCCAAGAGATAATTCCCTTTCCACCAAGAACGCTTTCATGTTACGAAAGAAAGACCCTCCACCAGATCAAGGCGATTGAAGACGGACATCTCAAGCGAAGGATCCTTCGTGCTAGCACCCAGAGTTCCCTTTGGCGATGTCCAGATATACGTGGAGCACATGTGGATCACCGCTAGAGGAATCCTATACATGGATTCTATGACACAACGACGGATCATAGGATCGTGACCAAAGACATCAACGAACAATGAATTCCATTGATGTAATTCTTATGAATTAATTAAATTAATTATAACCAACATATGATGATATTGTCTCGAGTTTTCTGTGACTCTTCTTTTCTTTTTTCATTCTTTTTTCTATTCCGAAGATCTGGCGTTTTATATCATGACGGATCTCGGATTAAAAGTTGTTTAACGTTAAAATTAAAGTTGGGAAAACCCACCAATGTGCTTCTGCTGTGCCCGGAACCTACAATTGGTATCAGAGCAGTCATATAGTTGGTTATAATTATTTAGTTTTTCGTTGATGTTTTACACTTTTAATAATTTAGTTGTTTCAATTCATGTTTAATCGTTCTGGAAATCTGAATCTCGAGATCTGTTCTTCCTCCCTCATTTCTCATTCAACTCATATAAACGATTTTTTCTTTTAATTTTGATTAAAATAAAATAGAGGAACTCATCCAGAGGAGTCAAACGTTTCTGGTCGTACAACACCAGAATACACGGCATGTATTCGGAAGTACACGCTGTGTAGTCTAGGTTCAATGCATTGACTGATCAGCCAAATCATGCCATGTATTGGATTCTTTCTAAGAATTTAAGACACAGTGTGTTGACCAGAAACATATGGCACACGGTTTCTAGATTACACGCCGTGTGGTCCAATGAACACAACATGTAGTCCCTTCGTGTTAGGGTTGGGCCGTGTACCCCATACACGGCTTGCTCGGATGGAAACTGTGTAACGTGGAAACTACACAGCGTGTGTCCCACAGAACACGCCGTGTACTCCAAAAATTTCCGAATTACATTAAAACAGCCAGTCCCCGGGCGTGTACTTCGGATGGACGGTGAAGAAAACTACATGCCGTGTAGTCAGAACTACACGCTGTGTACTCACCCAAATTACACATATTTATTAAAATTTATTATTATATTATACAAATCCTTGAGACGTGTACCATAGTGCAGGCGTAAAGTTGAGGCACAACACGTGATAGGTGTTTTGTATATATGTGTTTAATTTAACATCTACGTAATGAATGGGAATTCACTGGGTTGCCTCCAAGGTACATGTTACGTAAAAGGATAATTTTAAATGAATTTATTTGTTTAAAATTATGATATACGATAATCTCAAGGAACGTTAGAAAAATGGTTTAAGATAAAATGATTGATTAATTAAAGATAATTAATTAATTCGAGCATGATTTATCTTAAACAAGAACGATTAAAGAATTGAATACTAGTTTTATTTATGTGTAAATATCATTTCATGTATGGATGATCATGAGCTAGACCGAGACCTTTGTATGTGAATGGTTTCTTTTAATTTATTTATTTAAATTAAATTTGTTGGCCTGCGAGCCATATCTTCATTAATATGTAGGGCACGCGTGCCCAAGGATTATTTTATGTAAAAACCCCTTTTACCCCTCACCTGCATGTGAGCTAAATGAATATGTAATGGATGGAGATCCCAAGCTAGTGGAGGCGGCTCAAGTCAGGAGCCAAGGTGAAACCAATCTAAGGAGATACAAAGGTGGACAGGTGGAAAGCTGTAAACATGAACCTGAAAGGTTCAAGGTGTGTCTCCCCTAGGTCTTGGCCTAGTTTGTCAAACTCTAGATAAAATAACCAATAGAAAAGCTCATGATCATACCATTTATTTTATTTCTATCAGTTTCATGGTTTATTTATTGTGGTTGTGTTGTCACGATCACACAATTAATGAATTAAACGAGTATTCCAGATGGAACTAAAATAAAACCGGCTTATACGTAAATATTATATTAGACATGGTTAATAACTTAAGTAAATCCCACTTAATATAACAAGAATGTAATAAAATATAATAAAATGGAAATTTACGTATAATGAAAAAATCCCTCAAAAGAAATATTAAGTCGGTTTAGCCTTCTATAATCTTGGTTAGAATCGAACCATAGTTTAAAGTGCTTGACCAACCCTAGTTGGGGTGCTTTCAATTATCAGGGAATTCTAATTCAAGGTTTTGGGTTGACTTGACTTGGTTCGCATCAAGGGTTGACTGCCACAGTAGGACTTGGTGTGACCAAGAGGCAAAGGTTGATGAAATATAAAATAAAATGATTTTAGGATTGGGGAGTCCACTCAGCGGATCAAGGAGCTACGAGTTAAATGAAGTTTGAATTTGGAATGCCTACCTAAAACCCTTAAAGTAGCTTGACCAACCCTAGTTGGGGTAATGAGATGGAAAATATGGATCATTGCCACTAGAATATTCAAGAAACAGAATATTCTGAAGTCAATGGTGAGGGATATTGGATTTCGATAAAATAGTGGAAGACTAATAAGTATTAATTTTTTTATTTGTCTCAAATTTTTGTAATAAAGTACTAAACCATTGCTCATCTTAATTTGTAGAAACGACAAGTAAATTACTTCAAACATATCATTGTGAACCATAATTGAGAAGGAAAACCTTCTCACCGGCACCAATTTCCAAGAGTGGCAGAGACATTTATGAGTCATCCTTCGCCACGAAAAGAAAATTGTATGTGCTGGAAGAGCCTATTCAAGTTGCGCCAGGGAAAGAGGCTAGTGATGTAGAATTATCTCTCTACATTAAACAGATAGATGATTCCACAGATGTCCAGTGTTTCATGCTATCGGCCATGTCTAATGAGCTCTTAAAGCAACATGAAAACATGGACATGTATAGCATGATGTCTCACCTTAAAGATCTCTACTACGAAAAGGCGAGACAGGAGAGGTATGATATCTCCAATGCTTTGTTTACCACGAAGCTTGCAGAGTCTGCACCAGCTGGGCCTCATGTAGTCAAGCTTATTAGCTATAATGAACGCCTGGACATCTTTGGGATTAAATTCCCAGATGATTTGCGTATAGATCTCATCCTATCATTGCTGTACAAGACCATTTCTATCTTCATTGTCAACTATAACATGAGCGGTAATGAGAAGAGTATGTCGGAGCTTCTGAACATGACTCGCCAGGTTGACAAAAACAAGGGGTGTGACAAACCTGCAGTCCTTATAGTGAACAAGAAAAGGAAGGACAAGGAAAAGGGGAAAAAGAATTATAAACGGTCTGAAGCCCCCAATGATCACTATCCCTCCATGAAGGGGAAAATCCATAGGCAGGGTAAGGAACGAGAGGCGGTGTGTTTTGCATGTGGAAAGCAAGGCCACTGGAAGAGGAACTACACCCAGAAGCATGGGGACGCTAAAGGTGCATTCGTTATCGAGTGAAATCTTTCTATTTCTATGCATTGGGTATTAGATACAGCTAGTGGGGCTCCCATCTATATTCAAATGCTGGAACCAAGTATATTTAGAAAGATCTCCAGAGGAAAGGTGGATCTTTGAGCTTCCAATGTCGTAAGGCTGGCTGCGTTGGCTATTGGCGACTACCACCTCTCATTACCGACTGGGATGATTTTGGTTTTGCATAACTGTTATTTTGTGCCTAGTGTTACCAAGAACATAATTTCTGTGTCTTGTTTGGATATGGATGGATTTGTTTTCAGGTTCGGAAATAAGGGTTTTCTCTTTTATAAGAACAACGTATGTTATGGTATGGCACATTTAAATAATGGTTTGTATGTATTAAATTACGAAAACCAAGTGTTGGCAATCGATAACGAAACAAACTCACATGACTCATACATCACCCAGTTGTGGCATCACCGTCTTGGTCTTGTAAATGAGATGTTCTTGACAAAGCTCTTCCAAGATGGATATTTAGACTCTACTGAGCTAAAACCACATGATAGATGTCACGCTTGTTTACAAGGTAAAATGACCAAGCCGCCTTTTGGTGGACATGGTGAAAGGGCCATAGAGCTTCTAGGATTGGTACACACGGATGTATGTGGACCATTTATAGTAGAAGCTAGAGGTGGATATTCTTACTTCATTACTTTTACTGATGATTTAAGAAGATACAGATTTGTATACTTAATGAAGTATAAGTCTGAAGACTTAGATAAATTTAAGGAATTCAAGAATGAAGTAGAGAATCAGCTTGGTAAGAAGATAAAGAAGCTTTGATCGGATCGAGGTGGAGAATATCTAAACCAAGAGTTCATCGATCTTCTACAGGAGTCTGGGATTCTATCTCAGCTCACTCCTCCTTATACACCATAGTGGAATGGTGTTACTAAAAGTAGGAACCACAACATGTTGTACATGGTAAGGTCGATGATGACTCATGTGGATCTTCCATTATCCTTTTGGGGATACGCATTACAAACTGCAACATACACATTAAACTGAGTACTAACTAAGGCAGAAAATGGAATTACCTTCGAGTTATGGAATGGAAAGAAACCCATTTTGTCGCATACACGTGTATGGGGATGCGATGTGTTTGTTAAGGCCTTCTCAGGAAACAAACTAGCACCTTAGGGCATGAAGTGTATCTTTATAGGATATCCTAATGAAACGAAAGGATATTACCTATATAACCCTCAGGACAAGAAATTGATTGTCGCCAGAAAAGCCGTATTTCTTGAGAGGGATCACATCCTCAAAAGGGATCGTGGGATCAAGATTGACTTCAACGAAGTTGATGCTCAAGATACACAGGAGTTGGTACAGGAAGAAGATCCACAGGTCCCCATGGAGGAGGTTCTAGAAACACAAGTACTGCATAAGAGCTCAAGAGAGGTAATGGAACCATAGAGATTTGGTTTCCTAGTCACCGAGGATGGTGAATCATTATTATTGGACAATGATGAGCCTCTCTCCTACAAGGAAGTAGTAGAAATCTCAGAATCTGCAAGATGGCTAGAAGCTATGAATTATGAGATGGATTCCATGTATCTGAACCAAGTTTGGGTTCTGGTCGATGAGCCAGTTGATGTAAAGCATGTTGGATGCAAATGGGTATTCAAGAGAAAGATGGACATGGAAGGTCAAGTTAGCACTTATAAAGCAATGCTAGTGGCTAAAGGATCCAGACAGGGTCAAGGAATTGACTATGATGAAACCTTCTCGCTAGTTTCCATGTTTAAATCCATAAGAATCATGCATGCCACAACAGCTTACCATGACTACGATATTTTGCAGATGGATGTCAAAATAGAATTCCTTAATAGGAACCTTCAAGAAGATGCCTATATGACACAACCAGAAGGGTTTGTGACACCAGGTGAAGCCAAACGGGTTTTCAAGTTGTAGATATCCATTTTTGGATTTAATCAAGCATCCAGGTCAAGGAACATTCGATTTTATGAAGCCATAAAAGAACTTGGTTTCATTAAAAAGGAATGTGATCCATGTGTTTATAAGCGGTTTAATGGGAATGCGGTCGTTATCCTAGTAGTATATGTTGATGACATATTAGTTATTGGAAACGACATACCAAACTTACAGTCAGTTAAGGACTGGTTGAACATGTGCTTCTCCATGAAAGACTTAAGTGAAGCAGCCTACATTCTAGGGATAAAGATCAATCGTGGTAGATCCAATAGGCTTCTTGGACTAAGTCAGGGTACATACATTGACCAGATACTAAAGATATTTATTATGGAACAATCCAAGAGGGGATTGGTTCCAATGTCACATGGCTTACATATTTCTAAGAAAATGTATCCTCAGACACAACAAGAGAAAGATTGGATGAGCAAGATCCCATACGCCTCAGCTATAGGATCCATCATGTATTCCATGTTGTGTACCAGGCTTGATGTTTCCTATGCACTGAGCATGGTAGGCAGATATCAAGCATATCTAGGAGAACAGCATTGGACTGCTGTTAAGACTATCCTTAAGTATCTGAGAAGAACTAAGGATATGTTCCTGGTATATGGAGGATACGAGGAGCTTGTCATCAGAGGGTATGCTGATGCTGGTTTTCAGATAGATCAGGATGATATGAAGTCACAATCTGGATATGTTTTTTGTCTCAATGGAGGAGCTGTGAGATGGAAGAGTTCAAAGAAGCCAGTTGTTGCCGATTCTACAGTGGAGTACGATTATATAACGGCTTCTGATGCAACCAAGGAAGCCGTCCGGATTCGAAATTTTGTCTAGGATCTTGATGTGGTACCTAGCAGTAAAGATCCCATTACATTATATTGTGATAATACTGTATCAGTGGCTCTTGTAAAATAACCAAGGTTACATCAACGGAAAAATCACATTCTCTGGAAGTATCACCTCTTGAGGGATTTTTATCAAAGGGGTGAAGTTGTAGTGAGCAGAGTGTCCACGGAAGAGAATGTGGCAGACCCCATGAATAAAGTCCTATCTCAGCAGAAGCATTAATATCATGTCCTAAGGATAGTTGTTGCATTAAAGGGTCATAGCAGATCCCTGCTATGATGAGAACTCGGAAGTGCCATAACATTATTCTTGAAAGTATGTTCTATGGCCGGATGATATTATTTTAGGGGCAGAAATAATACAGGTCATTAGGGGTGAGGACTCATAAAACATTGAGGAACCTTCTCATGGTGCACGCCCTTGGTAATATCTAGGAAGATATTATGATAACGAGACCCTCCAGTAGGAAATCCACATTTCATAGTGTCATTGGATGTTCATATCTACAGACCTGTGTATTGGTCCTTAGACTTTAAGATTATTATTAATTGGTATTACAACTCATTCACTGAGATGTATTGACGAAAACTGTGACGACACACTGTTCGCAGCGAGGTAGGATACGTTGGGTGCATCACGAGTAATACTGCATTAATAGATAATGTGAGAAAGGATTTGTCCCTTCTGTTACATAACGGAAGTAGATATCTCAGGCGCTTTGATGGAATTGATATAGCCTACATAAATCCATGGCCATTGTAAGGTATGGGTGAGTTCAATTCTAGGAAGTCAAAAAAGAATAATCGAGCACATGGGTTGATGGCACCAGCATGCAACCCTCTTGATTAGAGATATTGAGACAAAGGGATTACATTACACGGTAAGCGTTCGTAGGAGGTGACATGTCATTGCGGCGTTAAATTCTTTCTCTATGGGTGCCTTGGCCTGTTGCTAGATTCTAACCTTGGACTTTAGGCAGGCTCCACCTAATTCCACTGAGAAAGAGGCCTAGAGGGTCACACACTAAGTGTGTCCATGTATCTCAGTTAAATATTAATTTAGCAAGTTGAATAAATATTATTCCCGATTGTGGTTTAAAAATTATTCAAGGATGTCCGATCGCATTTATTTAGACACCAGTTATTCGAGAGAATATATTGTGGGCAAAATAATATGTATTTATTAGTGAGTAATTCAGTTACATTTATTTAAGATATAAATAGCCATTACTGAAGGTCTAAAAAATGATGTGGAGGAAAATAAATAAAATTGAAAAAATAAAAGTACACGCCGTGTATATTTATACATATATGCCGTGTAGTTTTTTTTCGTGATTCATGAGAAAATATTGTTTATTTAAATAAATGATATTAAATGTGATACATTGGATGCATGTCAAGTAATAATGATGGTCAACTGTCATTATTAAGACATGGGGTATTACTAAGAATTAAATGAAATAACTAAATGCTATTGGGAAATTAATTCATTTTATTATTCTAATTATTATAAATCCCAATTACATTATTATCATGAGGGTCAGCCATTTTTTGGTTGTGCACAACAGATTGGAAATAATCTCAAGCCAAGAGAGAATTCCCTTTCCAACAAGAATTCTTTCAAGTTAAAAAGGCAAGACCCTCCATCGGATCAAGGCGATCGAAGACGGACATCGCAAGCAAAGTATCTTCCACGCTAGCACCTGGAATTTCCTTCGGTGACGTCCAGAGATACGTGGAGCATGCGTGGATCACCTCTAGAGGAATCCTATACATGGATTATGCGACGCAACGACAGATCATAGGATCGTGACCAGAGACATCAACGAACAAGGAATTCCATCGAGGTAATTCTTATGAATTAATTAAATTAATTATAACCAACATATGATGATCCTGTCTCGAGGGTTCTGGGACTCTTCTTTTCTTTTTCCATTCTTCGTTCTATTCTGAAGATCCGGAATTTTATATCGTGACGGATCTCGGATTAAACTTCATTTAACATTAAAATTAATGTTGGTAAAACCCAGCAATGCGCTTCCGCTACACCCAGAACCTACAGCAGAAACATGCGATTCTTCACCATTTGGACTTGAGCAACAAGTCTCCTGTGAGCATCCCTTATAGACAAAGAATTATTCTCCATGTGTATAACATACCCCTTCTCAAGGAGTTTTCCGAGACTAATGATATTGTTTTTCATGTTTGGTACATTATACACATTAGAGATGTAATTTGTCTCACCATTCTTCTGATAGATTTGGATTTTACATTTTCCAATCACAAGTACCTTTGATGAGTCACCAAAGCTCACGTCACCACAAACTTCATCTGTGAGTTCCTTTAAGAACTCCTTATTACCACTCATGTAGTTTATTGAACCTGTGTCAATATAACACAAATTGGGGCATTCATATTCTTTTTCTTGTGCGAGGTGGAGTGTGATACCTTCTTCTTCATGATGAGATGTTTCAGCATAGTTGGATCATTCATCGTAATCCACTTTTCTCCAAAAATCAGAAGCATAATGGCCAAATTTCTTATATTTGTGGAATTGAACATTCTTTGCATTTCAATAACCACGCATGAAAAAACCTTCACCATTCCCTCATCCAAAAAATATGGTAGGGTTTTGTTTCTTTTGTTGATGGATTGGATAATATCCATGCCCTCTTCCTCATACATGATGACCGCCTTGTTGCGTGTGGCCATTCTTTTGTTCTTATAGAGTCAACTTGGACTCCAAGTCATGCTCTATTGTTAAACCAGTATTCTTTTGCATCTTTTGATCATGCACTTGTAATGACCCCATCAGTTATTTAATGGATAGTTTCTCCAAATCCTTTGATACTTTGATTTCCACAACCACATGCTCAAACATGGTTGTGAGAGATCGAAGTGATTTTTCGATAACTCGAATGTTTTCCACTTTTTCACCATTCCTTTTCAAATTGATAACAATAAAAATTAATCATTAGAAATAATCAGAGATACTCTATCCTTATTTCATGTGTTTCGCTTCAAACTTCGCTCTTAATGTTTGAAGACGCACTCGCTTCACTTGATCAACACCTTTGATGATGGTGGCAAGGCTATCCTAATCTCGCTTGCTTGATGATTCTTCAGAAATCTTTTCAAACATTGATTCATCCAACCCTTGATATAGAATTGGCACACAACACAAAGTAGCTTTCATTCTTTGTATTTCAAAATTATTTCAAAACACAATTACATAAATTTATAGACCCACAATAATAAATGCAGAGCATTTATGTTGGTACAAAGAAAGACTAAAACATTAAATGAACATCGTTTATGACAGTACAAGGAAAGACCAAAAAATTAAATGCAGAGCATTTATAATGATACAAAAAATACCAAAATATTAAATACGGAACATTAAATTCATTCAACAAAAATAAATGGAGGTGGACCCATGGAAGAGAAAAAAAAGTGCATGTAATAAATGATGCTAGAGGAAATAATGCAGGCATCTTTGGCTTGTGGTTTTTGTTTTCAATTCCAACATGCCCAGCTAGGAACAGGCTTTTGGAGAGCCATTATTCCATAATTTTTTCAAATTATTGGACACTCAGAATCACAATGTAGAAGAGACATAATTTTTACTAACTACCAAAAAGGGGACATGATATTCTACACTATCAAATATGGAAGAATCTGGAACATGTCCTAATATTTTATATTCTTCAGTTCCTAATCCTTTAGTGGTAAACCCCCATTCTAGACAGATTAAAGTTGTTGAATTGGGTAGGAATGAACAAATAATTTATGTTTAAGATCCTCCACCAAGGTATAGCTTCATAGATGGTGATGCTACAAATATTATTTACTCTCTATAATCCCATGGTATGACCCCTCTATTTTTGGATGATCTTTTAGAGGATAATCACTAGCTGGTTAATGGTATTTTTTGGAAATGACATCTCATATTGAGTCTCTTCTAAAGATGTGTTGTCTATGGATCTTGAAAATGAAGAAGATGACTACGCAGTTGATTCTCTGGCTACTAATGAACCCTCATACCAGGAGGAGGTAGATATTAACTTGTGGCAAGAGCAGATTGACGTTCATGCCAAGAGTAGAAAGGAAAGGGTATGATGGTAGCTGCTTTTCCTAAGAAGTTTAAGGACAATAGCTCTTTTGGAATTAAAATCTCTTTGGTTCCTAGTCTGTCAGAAAATACTAATTATTTGAATGTAAATACTCTTGTATAAACAATATTTCACTCCTCTACTCAGCTACTAGAGGATAAAGGGGTCACTCTAAATGCATAGCAGGCATCTCACACGCTACAGGTTACAGGGGCTCGAGTAACCAGTTTGGATCCCACTGGTTCTAATTTGAAACATGGCATGTATCCAAATGTTTTAATACCCCTATGAGTTTTTTCCCAAAGTCCAACCAATACTTATAGACCAAATATTTATGTTCAGGTTACCCTCAAACTCATGGGGGTCACCTTCTCCCTCTAGGTCTTCTAAAAAGATGAGGATGACTGCTACTCCTTCTAAGGAAAAGGTAACCTACAATGTTCAATTTCATAATTCCATTTCTATGCTTGATTCATCTAGTAGTAGTGAGGATGTTAAAAAAATGATGGTGTATCTGGAGCTGAAGTAAAATATGAGGAGTTTGAACTTTCAGATGATGGTGGTGGGCCTTGGAATCAAGTCAAGACTTGGAGGCAAGGAACACATCCTCATGGCAGGGGTTGGAGGGGCTCACACCACTCCATGGCCACTCGATCTAGAGTGGGTGGATAAAATTTTTTTATTTCTTTGTGAATTTATCTTATTTTTCATGTTCCTCCGTTGATTATCTTTTTTTTATATTCAATAAAAGGTTTTTTGAGCCCCATCCTTTTCAAAAAAAATTAATTAATTAATTTTAATTTTTAAAATTAAATAAATTAATCAGGACCGAACGAAATAAATATTGAATTAAAAATATGAGTGAATTTTTAATTAAATTATAATGCCCTCAAGTATAATTAATACAAGTTTAATTTTAATTTTGAATTTATTTTTAAATATAAGAGTTAATGTTTAGGGATCAATCATGAGCCAAGGACCGACCAATGAATGTTTTGTGTGTGTTTATTTAATTTATTTCTTTAATTATTGCAGGGTGTTGTAATAATTAGTTTAATTAATAAATGGAAATCTATGTGTCATATTTGATTTGTTATATGTATAAGGGACTACGTTTCCACTACTGATTTTTATATTTACTCCCCAATTCCCCTCGCCTGTGACTGAGTGATTTTTTATAATGAAGAGACGACCAATGGTGCACTTCATACCTAGTTATAGAATCACACCAAACATGACCATGAGGCATTAGGTTTATAGACACTATAATATGAGTTTTAAGTTATGTGACTCAAGTTATTACCCCTAAGGTCTAGGTTGGTCCATTATTCACTCAACGGATTAACCATTACTATGGGCTCATGATCAGGTCATTATTTTATTTTTAAATCATTTATTATTTTTGTGTATGTGTTGTTTTTTAATGAAAACATAGAATAATAATAAACAATAATTCCATATAAAATGAACATGCGACGTGTTGATTTTTCTATTTCTTGCATTGTCTGTTGTGAGTGAGATCACATAGTACGTGCTTAGAAAAATAGAAAATCATTTCATTCATCACATTAAAAATAATAAAACCCCCAAAGATATATTTTGTCTGAACCGCCATCCATCATTTTAATTTTTACAAAACTGGTTGTTTGGGGTGAAAATATTTCCAAATCTGAGGGTACCTCTTAATATCAGGGCATTCCTATGAGAGTGGTGGGTTGAATTAACTAAAATTTCAGAAAATAAATAGAAAAATATATCTTATTATAAATTTAGAGGCAAGTATTGAGTAAATAAAGTAACGATTTAATATGTTAGGACATCACTCAACAGATCAATGAAATGTGAGTTCATGTTCTTGGATAGCCAAAATCGTACCTCGAACCCTTCAAGTAGTGTCATAGCGAAAACATATAGATTGTTATGGGTGGTTCATGGATCCTTTCGACTAGAATACTCAACTAATAGAGTACTTCAATTCTAGCATAGGGGGTTCCTAGATTTCGATAAAATAGTGTGAGACAAATAATTGTTTTATTAATTAATTAAAATTTCTATAACTGGTAATCCAGATAAAAGGTACTAATTTGTTAAATTTTATTTTTGTATAAGAATGTCAAGTTATAAAAGAAGTTTAAAAAATTCACTAAATATTGGGAAAATTCATTTTCCACACTTGCACAAGTATCCAAGAATAATATAGGCACTTGTGCACAATAATATTTGACACTCAGGCACTAGTGCCCCAGTTCCTATTAAGTTACCTTAGGAAGTGAGGGTGAAATTTCTTACAGGATACTGATGTATATATCATATGAAGGTTAGGTCATTATTATTTCATCAGCATATGTTGTTCGTTGTGGTCGCTACATCCAGATAAGGATGTTATAACATGAATTATCATCTTTGAGATGTCTGTAAGGATAAAGTGAATCAGTGATATGAATAGGTAATGGTTACACTGGATCTATATAAATTTAAAGGTGAGTTATGATATTTTAATATATATCCAATTATAATATCATTTTCACCTCTTTACTCGATCCTCGTATTACGTTAAAAATGAACAAGCATTGATTAAATGCTTCCTTAGCTTTTCCAAGTAAATAAGAATATCAAAGACTATTTAATCTTAAATTCTTATAGAGAAAAATTTAAAAGAAAAGCTGAAAATTCCAAAGGAAAATAATTCCACGAAAAAATTTGCAATGTCCTTCAATGAAAGAGGTGTTAATAGTAGATTATTTTCATTAAATCTTTGAAATGATACTATGGAAATTTAAAAGTAATAAAATGAATTAAAGAAGAAAGTTACAACTTCTTATTCTGGTATATTTATAATTGTAATGTTTCAGTTTTACTTCTTGGGTATTTAATACTATATGTGTATTGAATATAGTATCCATGAGAGTATAGAAATATTACTAATAAGTTTGGTGTGTTCTCCATGTGGGTGAGAAAGGGTGATACCTAGGCCAGTGGTGATAATTACAGGACTTCATTATTTTTAGGTGAAATAATCATGTAGAAGTATTATTGGGTATAACAAAAACATTATTATCATGTTTCCTTAGACACACTGAGAAATTATTCCATGTTTCAAAAAGAATTTTATTTTTGGTATTTAATACTCAATCACTAGTTCAGTGATAGATGAATCATAGAAAATGAGTGATGAATATAAAAATCCAAGACTTGTACTTAGTTGTAGAAAGATAATTATTTTTCAGGAAAAACTGAAAGTGGACATCAAGTATATACTCAATGTTTTATTTAGGCTTAGTAAAACTAAACACATACGGTAATATCAACGTATTTAATTTGTATAAATAAACCATTGAAATAAAGTCATGTCACAATGATTGTGGAAATATTTCAACAAGTGAGTGTGAACTATTACATAGATAAGTTAGAGGTATATGTTTACATCATAAGATTCCTTTAAGAAATTAAGTAATGTTAAAGTGATTATAGTTCATGGCTAGAAGATATTAGTTTCTTCAAGCCAGCATGATGAATAATATATTGACTATGCATTCATTGATCATGAAAATGTAGCGTGGAGTAATTCCTTTATTCACATTACCTTATCCACATCATGACATTGATGTTAATGAGGAGGATCAATGATAATGTCTAACATGTAAAAATTTATCAACAAAATATAGAATGGAGAAATTCCAAAATTCACATTTAATACATCATAGTTATGATGTAAGAAATATCAATGTTACAACTTGCAGAAACTTCCATTATATTTCATGGTGTGTTTCACAGATAACGGTGTTATCCCATAATCATATGCCAACTATAATGAAAAATTAATTTCATATGATTCATAGTAAATCTATTATTTCATAAGTACATGTGTTTGGATTCAAATAGTTTGTTAGGATATAAATAAAAATCCATCAGGAAAAATCACATTGTGCATCTATTGTAATTATCCTAGCAGTTTCTTAGGATATTACATAAATCCCTAAGATAGAAAATTGGTATTCAACTAATAGACTACAATTCTATATAAGGGTGCAAATCAATATTAGAGATAGTGGGAGATATATTCATTTGAGATTAGTCAATGCTATAGATTCACTAATATTTGGCATAGGAACTTGTTCCACAAGCGCATGTGCAACCGGGTATGTTCTAGAGACACATACTACATAGGAAGTTTTAAAACCATGGGGGTGGTTTTGAGTTCACTACGGAAGGTGATATATTATTCATTATGAATAATATTTCCTAAAATTAAATTTTATATGGTAATTAGTTAATATTTACAAGATCAATTAAAATTAAATAATGGATTCCATGTATAAAATTACAAAGGGGGTTATAAATTGAATACTATAGTGGGTCTTCAAGTGAATAGATACATGGATGGTGTAAGTAGTACCAATAAGGCTCGATTGGTTATACCTAATCGGTATGCCTAAATCCATTAGAATTTAACATGTCATAGCTAATATCTATGATTGTATTGAGCATTAGATGTCATGACAACCGAACATTAATGGTGTCTATACGACGCAATCAAAAGGAGATGGTGACATCATAGAATGCTATCAATGGTTGCAAGTTATTGACATCCAATTGAGGATTAAAGTGAGAAAAATGACCATAGAATATTCATTTGGAATGAATATTTTCCAAGTTTCTACTAGAGGTTAGTGGTTGCATCACTGTTTTTCAAGTGTAATCTGTTTGAAAACATATGGAAAAGAGATTGGTCTTCAAGTTTGTCAAAACAATGATAAAATCTATTCTTCAATGATTGAATTAAAGTAGAAAGATGAGTTCTAGGGAATAGTATATATTGAGGTAGATATAAAGGTTTCTGGGACCTATCCAATCGTACATATTGTGACATGGTATTGAAAAATACAAATTGGAACAATTCAAAAGAGAATTGTTTCCAATGTCACATTGTATAATCTCTCTTGGATTACATGTCTGAAACTTGGGAAGTGATTAATGTAGTGATTTGAATTCAATAAATTTTAACAATGGATTAATCATGTATGTTATGACATTTAAAAGAACTGATGTTTCTAGGATATAATTTATAGTATGATATTATCAGTTATACCTAGGAGAATAGTGAGTAAAGCAGTCAGAACTATCTGGTTATACTTAGGAAAGTACAAAAGAAATAAAATAGGTAAGTGGAGAAGTAAGGATACTAGTTTTTCAAGGGACATAAACTATCCTTACTTAGATCCATGTGGTATAATATCATAGTTAGGATGAAGGTTATGGGAGATACAAGCTCAGATAATCCAGTGGTAGCCATACGTAAAATAGACCTATTTCATTGTAGCTTTTGAGGAAGCTAAGAAGTAGTTATATGCAATGATTTCTTCCAATTCTTTGAATCTCTCCTAGAAAGAAAATTATTATCATAATATAAATTATGATATTATTACATACCAATATTTCAAGTTATAATAGTTTACAAGTGGTATATACTCCGGATACCATATCGTGAGACGTTTTACTCAAGGAGATGAGGTCTCTATAATAGAATTTCCACACGATAGAACCATGTTAGACCCAACTGATAAAGTAGATACTTAGCAGAAACATGATCTTTATCATGTGAGTAGCTAACATGTTTGGTTAGCAGGTTGGATCTAATTCAAGTGGGTGTGTTAAAATATTGGTTGCCTTAGACCCAACTACACAGTGCTTTGGATTACAATATCATGTGTACAATTAGTTATACATGATGCATACTTACCATTAGAGTGTATAATTGTTTGTATTCTCTATGTAATGGTATTTTCTAAAGATTAATTATCGCATCGAAAGGTTTTAGTAGTTTCTAGGATATAATTAGAGCATGTAGATACTATGAAATTAATCGTAAACAAAGGTTATATGGTCTATATAAATCTTACTGACAGGAAATAGTATATGTTTGACTATCAGGTGTTGGGGACGCATAAACATTGATACTTATTCTCATGAAGTTCACACTTGGAGATCTCTAGTAGTGAGATCATGGAGACAGACCAACTAATATGAACACCACATGTTTTGTTTGTCATTGTATGTTCTTATATATGATCATGTGTAATGGTATCTTGAATCAAGATCATTACTAATGTATGAAATATGATCATGTACATTACTTCCTGAAGAAAACCATGATATTGAAATCATGGCAAGGTATTTTATGTTGGGAGCATCATTGGTGGCATAACATTGGTTGAATGGTCAAGAAACAATTTTTTGATTCAGGGTTATGGAAGTAATATATCTTGGGCCATGTTGATCAGAATGGTACAACCTTCATAAGACCATGTTCATAGTAGTTGATGGTGAGTCCATCCAGTTAGATCAAAAAATAATAAATAATGAAAAATGGAAATGAAACATGGGTTAATCTTGCGTTATGAGATATTTAAAGACAACAGAATTATATTACACAATACATGTTAGTAGGTTGGTTTTCACTGATATGAAAATCCTTATCTCTTTAGGGGCCATGATGGGTTTCTAGATCCTACTCTTGGTCTGTGAATAATATTCACTACTATCAAGATAAGGGCCTAGAGTGTCACATGCTATAGCATATTCAAGAATCTACCCTATTTAGCTGAATATGAGTTTTGGTTATGGTGTGCCCCACCACTAGGGTTCAGGATTTTTCCAAGGTTATGTGATCAATGATGTAATAAAAAAATTCATATTATTCAAGTTAAGAATATTGGGCATTGAATATATTTATTAAAGGAATTTACATGTTTTAAGTAAATACATGTAAATATTATATGAACAAATATTAAACTATACAAGGTTTAATTAATATTTATGGGAACAATGAGCCATGTTAATGACTCATTTAATATCATGTAATAAATTTAATATATTATAATAAAGTTGTAATAATATTTATGACTCAGTTTAGAGGTCATGACATGTCGTTTATAGTGCATTAAGTATTCGATGGCCGAAGAGGCAATACCAGGTATTTTAGTTACAAACTATATATAGAAGAGGACAACCTCTCACCTGGGACTATTTATGAGATTTATATCTCCTCTTCTCTCTCCCATGATATAGAGAGAGAGGCTCTAGTTCTATGGAGCTCAGATTAAGCTATCTCTCATGAATTGCAAGTAGAGAAATGTGGTGATCTTAAAAGCATTGAAGGCATCATTTAAACTCTATGCTAGCCCCAAAATTTCAACAATAGAAACTCTCAGAGATTTTGAAAGCACGTGTGGATGATTTAGAGAAATTCATATTGGTATTATTTAATCCATGATCACCAATGATGAGTATACATCATGCACGAATTTTATTTTAAACTAGGTATTTTATAGTTTAATTTTTTGCTTTAATTCTTTCATGTGTGATCCAACAAATATAATTGGGTATCTATTCATCAATTTTTGACAATATCATGTTTCTCGTCGATGAAAATTTTTAAAACCTTATTTTTGAGGATTCACCTGCATGTACAGTTCCTATAAATATCCTATCATACATGTTTTTCTTTGTATAGCATGATGGAAACCTCCATTTTGGATTTCGGGATACGATTTGAATATTTCATCCTTGTCGCACACAGAGGGAACAACTGATGTTGAAATAAACTATACATTTTTACAAAACCAATATTGAGCTTACCCTCTAGTTGGGATGGGCAGTGGAATTCCTAGATAGTCCTACTGGGCTTACCATCCAATTGTTCTTGGCAGTGGAATTCCTCAATGAAATCATAAAGGTGTAAACCTCTGGCAAGGCTAGGTAGTTTAATTTTTATAATGACTCACCAAGATTACCCTCCAATAGGATATGGGTAGTGGAGTTCTCTAGTGACCTTCTTAAGTGGTATCCTCCATCCAGGCTAGGCAGTGGAGTTTCCCTGAAAAATCACAAGGCTTACCCTCCAACAGCATTTGGGCAGTGGCATTCCCCTGTGACCTACGTGTGTGGTACCCTCTAGCCGAGCTTGGTAGTGTAATTACTCATTGTCTACCAGAGATGAATCCTCGACTCTGCAGATAGGTGGTGGGACATGGGTTGAAATAACTATGGACTCACGAGTAAGAGGGCTGTTTTCCCCCACCGATATGTATCCTTATGATGTGACCTAAAACTATGTGGATGAGTTAGTACCACCTAAAGCAGATAATATCAAGGTACGGTTATTGATCCCCTTTGACTTGTGTCTCCTATATAGATGTATGAGATGTTGGGCAACATTAATGGATACCCTTGGTACTGTTGGTGAATCATATTCCTAGGATGATTTGTGAGATGGAGAAACATTTTCTCCCTAATTTGGGATTATTTTACAGAGAGTATATATATATATAAACCCTATTTCAGTACAAAATCCTTGGGTTTGTTTACTCTCCTTCAATGGGAGGCAAAGACATGCGAGGTATGCCATCTTCTTTCTGTATCTAGCTTCTTGTGGTTGGATGTGTCTACTCTCCTACTATAGGTGGAGGGGACTCTATGAGAAGTTTATCTTCTCACTGTTTCTATCTCCTTGTGTTTTGATAATATTACCTTCACATTCTTGTTGTCTTGAACTCCACTTTCCTTTTTATATTATACATTATCCCATATAATTTTTCCCCTCCAGTTTTTCTCTAACTTCTCCCCCTTCAACTTTTCTGGGCGTCCTACTGGGTATTTCTATACTCACCCCTGTATGGAATTTTTCATTAATGCACTATTCCTTATGTAGAAAAGGAACAGGTTTGATTGTCCCTTTATGGATCTTAAGGATACATGGATCTTTGACCACATGCAGTGGTCTCTTATGATCTAGAAGCAAGCATCTCTCTATTTCGGTACTTATTTTCGGTTTTCTATTAGGTTGGGAGACTTTTCTATTTATGAATGTATTTTTACCCATTACCTTCCAGTTTAACTTACAACACTTTTACTCTATAGTGGTCCAGGCATGATTGGTTTATTTATAAGAGTGTTTCATCTTTATTTACCTTTCCCCTAAAATTTTTCATTAGGTTATTTTGTTTGTGTGTACAAGTACATAGGAAAAGGCCTTGCCAAGTTCGTTGTGCATTAGGTGCTTATCACCACCCCTGGGCCTATGGAGGTGGGCTTGGGGTAGTTTCATCTCAAGCCTTAACATGGGATGGGTCATGATAGTGTGAACCATCCCAAGTAACACCATGAGATATATCATCCCCATATTCTACAAATGGTTACAACAAGTGTATCTCTGATGCTCCACATGGCCTTCATCACATGATTAGATTAATCATAAAAGATACCTTTTTAAGAATCTATTAAAATTAAATCTTAATTATACCATTTTTATTATTAGAATTATTCTTCTTATTTGAGTCTTTGTATTTATTTTTTTGTCCCTTAGATCATTTAGCGATGTCCACTACATAATCTGTGTCTTTCTCCCTAATATTAGGCTTGATAGGTATTACATATATCAAGACAAATTTTCTTTTTGATTATCACATGAAGTAGTAATATAAATTATCTACAACTTCAATGGTGATATATCATCATGTGAGTAAAGATTTGCAGGAGGAGGAGACATGGGTAACTTATGGGATAAAATGGGAGGTAGAATGGAAAAAGTTTTATGGGTAGATAAAACCTCATGAGGAGTAGTATGAGTGACCAAATCAAGGTGAGAGGATATTGTAGTGGTATAATTGAAGGAGGGTATTGAGATACAACTATTTAAAAAAGTGACTCCCAAGGAAACTATAGTAGGAGGAAATTTTGGGGTCGGGGCATCATGATCTAAGGATATTGAGGAATACATCAGGGTAGTTCCTATACTAATTCCTTTTAATCTAACAACATGATAACTCAAGTATCACAGTTTTAATTCATAGTTAAACAATTTACCTTTACAATCAACATAGTAATCATTATATCAACTAACTTAGGTGAAGGGGGATATGAAAACCTCCCTTGAAATGAAATGTAGGTTTCCACCTCACTACTACAAGTGGGAACTTGGGAATGATAATCTAATTTTGTGTTAAAGGGGGTAGTTCATCCTATGGAATACGGTCCCCAATATTCATTAACATACCCATTATATATTGGGTATGTACAACTATGAACCGGATCATTCCTATGGTGTGGAATAGATAACAACCATCAAAAACTCTAAAGATGTAAAAGTCCTATATGGAACTGACCTCACATCAAGGCTCTCTTAATTTTACTTCTCATATATCAGAAATGATGAAAATATATGTTTGATATATTTATGGGTGATCCCTTGAGAGTAGATTGAAATATGTTGGCATCCAATTTATTGATCACACCATAGATTCTATACATGGAGAGACAAGATATAGTTAGATCCTACTAAAGTATAATCATTATCAATTCCATGAGTTAAGTTATATTATACTTTGTGGAATCAAACATTCAAGTAGTATCACTAGTTAATACTCTCCACTAATAAAAATAATTATCATAAGGAGTTTCAATAAGAAATTGTGTATACTAAATAGAAGTAATAAATAGTTTTTAATAAATTCTAGTTTTTAACCCACATTTGGTGAATTCCATGTGAAATAACATACACACCAGATAGAAGAAGTTTCTATGATGATTACATGTGATCCTATTGAAAAATTAAAACATTACTTCCATATTCATATATTTCTTGACCAGAATGATTTCTTTATGGTATATCATTTTCAAGTATCCCATGATATTATTAATATGCTCAATACTACTAAAAATACAATTGTTCAAGTGATTCCATTCCTCAATTAATCTACCATCCAATGAGACCATGTATATTTCTTCTATGTATTTACTGAACATTAGGAATTAATGGGGAGTGAATGGTTGGGATGATGTGGATTTTTTAGAGTACTCTCCTAGAGTAGTGGATGGTGATGGGTTATAGTGTTGGATTTTTTGTGGCTGAGTAAAGGTTTAAGGAAATTATTAGTTTTATTGGAAGGATCCAATATTGTCTCAACGTCATTTAAATTACTTTTGGGTTTCATTTTTATTTCGTTGTCAATATTTTTTTGATGGGTGTTGATGTATCCTTTCACTCTTTATGATGATATATGTTCATGAATCGCCAATAATGGGAGGTATTAGAAGTGAACCCCATAGTGGAATGGATTAAGGGTTAATCTATAATATGGTAAATTGAGGGTATAGTGTACAATAGTGAGTATGGGCCTCATGAATTAGTGGGGAATCAATTTGAAACTCAGTTGGGTTTGATTGAAATGGTTAAGGATTCTGAGATCAGTTTGAATAGGGTGGAAATTGGGGGAAATCTCAGTTATGGATTTTGGATTATGAGCAATTTTAAAAGGGTTTAAGGTTTTCTTGGTCTAAAATGTCTATGATGGTATGGGTTCTCCATATTTTTTAAAAATTATCTTTTCATATTTTGTGAATAATAAAAATTTTGGGTTTTTTGGTACTTTGGGTGTTATAAACGGTTAGGCCCCATGATATAGAAACAATAAGTTTAGAAATAATGGATGGAATAAAGACTTTATAATGGTCATATGTTATTTTATCTTGGTTATTTATTCCCAAATTTTCAATGGGATATTTTTATAGCTTCAGGACTAGGGGTTTGTTGTTTTAGAGGGGTTTATTTTTGAGTTATAATTTTGAGAAAAATGGATTATGGTGTAATCATTTAGAAACATCATTTTTAGTATGTGGATGATGGAAGTATCTTTATAGGGTTGTCTATAACATAAATTAAGGTAATTGTTTGTGAAAATTCCTCACATCCTATCTTTTGGGAAAGAAAGTGTTTTGGGAAAAATTTGGGTTATGTTCAATTGAAATGGTGGTTTGGGTTAAAGTCCCTAATTAAAATTTCTTAGTTAGTTAAGAGTTTTGGAAATAGCCAATTAATTTGGAAACAACGATTTTATATAGTCATGGATGGGTTTTTGATGGGTTTTTTTAAAAGTATAAAATAAATAGATTTTGAAATCGGATTTATTGCACCACAGTGGTATTGAAATATAAACCCCCCCCCCAATATTTTAGTTTAAAAATAATACTCTGTTTAGTAGTGTGTACCACGAGCAATATCTTGCTTAAAATAAACTATGATATACTATTAAAATATTATTATATAACCATTATAAATGATCTATTTGATTGGAGGTAATGAATAAGAGTAACAATATTATGAAATATAAGTTCCTAGTTTTCCTGATACAAATTAATTGATTAATTACTAGTAAATAGGAAGTAAAAAATTTTAATATGATTATATAATATTAAATAAGATATTTTTAGAAAATATATTTATGGGTGAATTAAATTATTTTATAATTAAATTAAGTATAAATGAATGATTTAAATGAAATTTATAGATCATATATTTAATAATGATAGAACAAACAAATTAATTATTTTTATAACGGTGAAATCATAAACTAAGTGGTCATGCTTTTTTGGTCTGGTGATCATAACCAACACTACCTTTTTATTAGAGGTATAACTATGAAAGGAAATAATAATGTATTATCACATACAATAAAAATAAAATAAAAGAAATAGATGGATGATTTCAGAGAAGAAATATGGTGTAGAATAGATGATCATTGTTCCTTCATAAAAATGGAATGATGAATCTTAGGGTGAACCAGTAATGCCTCAGCAATTTGACAGTGATGAATAATGAACTTCTCAATGAATAATCACTTTTAGTATGATCACATGTTGTTATATATTCTAAGCTACATTATATAATATTTTTATATAGAAGAAACACTAATGACAATATCTCTTGATCACAAGTGATAATTCTCCACATATGTGGTTTCCTAAAAACTCTTCATAGTATGAAAAAGTAAGAAATAATAAACTAAGGAAATACATTACCATTACCTCAGTTTAATCTTTATGCTCATAACTCCCATGAATATCCTTGCATGGAACAATTCTAAACCACTTTTCATGGCTTCATTAACACTTAGAATAAATTTTCATTTAATTAAAACAATTAAAATAATCCAAAATAAATTACAATATGTTAGAATAACATAAATAAATCAAAACTTGGCATCACTTTATATATAAACTTTTTATACCATTACATTATCTATCACGAAATGTAGAATATAAAATTTAATTTTAATTTTACTTTCTAAAAACTATATATACAAATTATTACATATATAATTCTTCAAGAATTTAGTAAAACAACCATTTAACTTCTCCTCTTCATCTTCCAAAAACCAAATACTAAATATTGTTTCCAGAATATATTTCATGATTTGAGTGTGGAATTAAACTCAAAATGCATATAGTATAATATACCACATGTTGGGTGAAAACCCAAGTCCCACATGAGATTTTATAATGAATAGAGACTAATATATAATTTGGGATAAGCAATTACTCATATCGCCTAATGGGGTTTTGGATGGAGCACCAGAAAGGCTTATGTGTTGGGCCTAAAATTCATAGTGATGGAGGAAAATGATCCAAAAAAGTGCTATCAAAGGCATGGTGTTGCCCATGTGTTATGTAGGGGGATTATTCCCCCAAACCAATTTTAAAATTATAACAATGGATCATTTAGAGCATGTGGATCCATGATGCCTTATTTCAAAAGTCTTTCTAATAGTAGTGGTCAGGGAGAAAGTCCCATTGATGAGGAAACGACATTGTATGATTATTTGGTCCAGTGAATTATAATTTAAGGGGTATACAAATTGTTTGATCTTTGGTTTAAGGGGATGATTGTTGGTTAAATACCAAGTCCCACTTAAGATTCCATAATTTATGGTGTCTAACAACCAAAGTATTTTTTACAACACATCTTTGACACACCAAGGATAGTGTCCACGAGGGATGATTGTTGGTTACAAAACCAAGTCTTCCTGATAGTAGTGGTCAAGAAGAAAGTCTCTATGTTGAGAAAATTATATTGTAAGATAGTTGGATCTGGTGGATTATCATTGAATGGGAGTCCCAATTGTTTGATCTTTGGTTTAAAGGGATGACTGTTGGTTACACACCCATGTCCCAAATTGTATTTGACAAAGGATGGATTTACATCTCTGACACATAAAGGATTTTTTCTATCACCCTATGTATTTTTTACAACACATCTATTAATGTATGATTTCATTTTACTATCAATATTGTGAACTAGATCACACTTATTGACCTCCATAACCAATAGGACTTTTGATAAATGGTACAACAATTATAACTTCACACCCCATATTCAATGATTAATTCTTCATCATCGACACACTGTTGTTGAGATCATTCAATATCTTTATCTCTTCATTTTCCATTAGCGTTAAACCATTATTAATAACCGGGATACATTAAAGTTTTCATCTATTGGAAAATATAAAGACAGATGGAGAGGAAAAAAAATTATTTGAATCTCGATGCATGAAGTTAATTCATTGTTCACAAGGGTTTAATCCACCACCCAACTTTTGGTGTAGGTTTCTCATTGAAAATATCTGATGGGGATTTAAATAATATTTTTCAAATACCAAATTCTAGCATCCTCACGGCATCGATGTTAGGGTAATATTTCTGTAGAATTTCAGACTGAATATATTAGTTGGATGATCTCACTATCCCTTTATTTATAGATCAAAATCAGTGTGAATCACACCAATTTTATCTCACCATTTCAATGAAAAGATACATTGTTTTGATTAAAGGTAAACAACTCTAGGTGGGCGAAACCATTCATATATTTAATTTTTGAAATCCAATCATTATGAATAATCTCATCATTTGTGATTTTATAAAATATTTTATTTTACTTCATTTTTATTGTTTGGTTTTGTTCTATTATATATATATATATAGAAACATTTTACTAAAATATACATTTTAAAAATACTTTAAAATCATTTAGGAAAATATATATTTTATGGAAAAAAATTCCTAAGGCCCTTTTTTATAAGGGATGATATTTAATGATTGTATCCCTATTTCCAATGTGAGATTTCACTTGGTTATAGAACTCATAAATCCAAGAAAAATGTGTGGTCCAATTAAAAAAAACTATATTTATTTATTTATTATTAGGAATAAAACTACAACAATACCCCACTTTTATTCATAAATATTAACTCTCTAAATCATAATTGAATCATTATATATTATAAAGGGACCTTTCGATTTAAACTTTAACTTAGTCTCAATATCTAAATGTATAATTTGACATACAGTTAGTTGAAACATTAACGTTTTTAATATTTATAATAAAATGGATATATCATACATACAACGATCTTTCTTTCCAAAATATCATTTTTTTCACATTTATATCCATGTGCTTATATCCCTTTCATGAAATCTCTAAGAATTAAACCCATTAACTAATGTAATAAGTGACACCACTTCAACGCTCATATAAGAAAAATATTACTACGTTCTTCCATCATTGGAACACATAACTCATCGAGTGATAATATTTTGTTAAGAGTTTATAACTCAGACTCTAGTCATAACGAGTGATATTGAAACCATGTAGTTGGGGATATAATATTAAATATCCAAAATAATCTTTTTAACTTGTATTTTTACCCATTAAACATGTTCATTATGATCTACCTAATGAATGTTTTGGATTTCCATTACAAAAATGATTTATTCTATAGGTCTTAACCCCTATTATTAATTAGTTATATGAATGATCTCTCTTATGGTATATTTTTTAAGTGGATATTTAAGTTTTTTACATGATCTCACAAAAAAAATTGTTATTATATCATCTTGCAACAATTGTCTCACTTAATGTTTTGTCGAACATATATTTCTAAACATTCCATTGTACATAAAACTATCTCCTTTTGATAAAGTTTCTTCACAATTCGAAATTGATAGAGATATGAGGAATCAAACTAGGACAAATTATATATCCAATAATAGAATTATAATATATTCAACTTCCTTTCCACGTGTCGCTGAGGCTATAAAATATGACTCTATGGTTGTATGTGAAATACATGTCTATTTCTTGCTCGCCAAAGAAATAAAACATCCTCCAAGAATAAATATCCATCTTGGCATGGATTTACTATCACCAATAATGGTAATCCAGAACACATCAGTGTATCTTTATCAATGTAAAATACCTTGAGTCACTAATATTTTTCAACTACAGAGCACCAAATTCTGGTACCTCGACCTTCTCTTGACAATGTGAGCTCCAGCTATGAATGTTTCTTCGTTGAAATGCTTGAATGGACTGTCCATCCATTGTTCATGAATGGTGTTTTTAGTCTTGTATTGATTTATGTGGGGATGTGGAGAATTGGTGAAATGGTGAAGTGGTGTAATGGAAAAGTCATGTATGGTTTCTCACTTTTTCCGCAAAAGTTTTTTTCATAATAATAAAAAACAATTTTCAGTCAATAGCATCGATGTTGGGGTAATATTTCGAGACAATTTCATACTGAAGAGATTAATGGGTGGATCTGACCATCCATTTCTTTATAGATCAAAATTTATGTGAATCACATCAATTCAATCTCCCCATTTCAACCAAAAGATATATTGTTTTCACTGAAGAGTGATAACTCTTGGTGGGGGGAACCCGTTCGGATTTTAAATTCTTGAAATCCAATCATTATGAATAATCTCTTCATTAGTCATTTTAAAAAATATTTTATTTTATTTTATTTTTATTTTTTTTTCTTTTATATATATATATATATATAAACATTTAACTAAAATATATATTTTAAAAATAATTTAAAATAATTTATAAAAATATATATTTTATGGAAAAAAATTCCCAAGGCCCATTTTTATATGGGAAGATCTTTGAGGATTCTATCCCCATTTCCAATGTGGGGTTTCACATGGATATCAATCTCATCAATCCTAGAAAAAAGTGTGGTCCAATCAAAAAATACTTTATTAGTTTATTTTTAATAACAAAACTTTAATAATCCCCCACTTTTACTTATAAATATTAACTATCCAGATCATAAATGAATCATTATATATAATAAAGGCATATTTTTATTTAAACTTTTACATAGTCTCAATATCATAAAGTATTATTATATTTATAAGTTGTTGAAACATTACACATTTTAATATTTAAGATAAAATAGAGATATCATACGTACACTGATCTTCCCATCCAGTATCTCATTTTTAAAACTTTTATGGCAATGTACTTATAATCTTTTAATGAACTCTCTGAGAAGTAAACTCATTAACTCATATAATAAGTGACAACACTTCTATGTTCATATATGAAAGATATTACTATGTTATTCCTTTATTAGAACTCATAAATCATCGAGAGTTAATATTTTTTTAAGAGTTTATAACTCAACCCCTATTCATAATGGGTGATATTGACACTGAGTAGTCGGGGATATAATTTTCAATATCATCAATCAACTTTTTAATTTTTTTTTACCCATTAAACACTTTGACTATGATCTACCTAAACAAAGTGTTGGGATTCAATTAAAAAAATGATTTATTCTATGGGTTTTAACCCCTTATCTTTATTAGTTATATGAATTATCTCTCTCTCAATGGATATTTTTGTAAATGGATAGGTAGGGTTCCAACATGATCTCACATAGATAATTATTATTGTACCATCCTGCAACAATTGTCTCACATAATCTGGTCTCAAACATATATGTCTAGAATTTACCTTGTACATGAAACTATATTCTTTTTATAAATTTGCTTCACAATTATAATTGATAGAGATTTGAGGCATTGAAATATGAAAAATATAATATCCAATAATAGATTTATAATCCATTCAGTTTCCTTTCCACATGCTGCTATGGCTATAACTCTGACTCCATGGTTGAATATGAAATACATCTTTTTTTCTTGCACAACCAAGAAATTGAACATCCTATACGAGTAAATATTCATCCAAATGTGGAATGGTTATTACTAATACTGGTAATCTAACATGAATCAGTGTATCCTTATAATAAAATCATATAATACATATAGTATAAACTTAAATCTTTGATCTTTCTCAAGTATCCAAATATTCTAGTTATACATTTCCAATGATCCCCACTAATATTACTAGTATATCTACTTATCTTACATAATAAAAAATCAATACCAATTCTAGTACGATGTATTTAATAAATTAGAGAACTAATTAATCTAGCATACTCAAGTTGTGTTATGAATCTTATCATATTCAAAAACAGTTTATCACTAGAATCAAATGGGGTATTAACGTCCTTGAAACCAAGATGATCAAATTTATTTAAAATTTATTCTATGTAATGATAATAAATTAAAAAATAACCCCAACTATGTTTTCTAAATTAAATACCATTAATAGTATCAACTATTCCAAGATCCTTCATTTTAAACATAGAGGATAAATAATTCCTTGTGTAATTTACACCAATCATAGTTGTTCCAAAAATTAGAATATCATACATATATAGACATAGCAGATCTTCATATTATTTTTTTAACATCAGATAAACACATTTATCTACATTTTTATGATTAAATCAATTAGATAAAACAATAGAATCAAATTTCGTATGCCATTACTTGAGAAATTGTTTAAGGCCATAAAGAGATTTATCTAGTTTATGTACTTTATTTTCATTACCTTGTAAAAAAATATTCTTATTGTTATATGTAAATATCTTCATTTAAGACTTTATTTATAAAGGATGTTGTAACATTCATTTAATGAACATAGAAATAATTAATTTAATTTAATGAAAATAAAATCCTTATCGAAGTAATCCGGCTTATGGGAGTATTTGTTTCAAAATAATCAACCCCTTCATTTTTTCTAAAACCTTTATAAAACAATATAAATATATATATATAATCTTGAATGTTACCATTGAAATCATAATTATTTCTAAAACACATTTACAACCAATAGGTTTTTAACCTCTTGGTAAATCTATAATTACCCAAGTATTGTTTCCCATAATGGAATCTGTTTCATCATTAGTTGCATGTTTCCAGAAAGAAACATCTTTAGAAGTCATAACCCATTTATATTCCTTTGGTTCATCTTCTGTATTTAATTCTATATGATACTTATTTAGATGATTATTATTTTTATCTTCTTCAACAAGGAATATATGGAATCAACAGAAATAAAATATGGATATATATGTTTTCATTCCTAATTATTGTACTCTTTTTTGGTTTAACTCAAGAATCATCATTATTTTCTACTATTGTATTTGGACTATATTGAGTACAAGAGATATGTGTAGGAGAAATAACCTCCTATAAATCATCTTTATAAAATGTATTTTCAAAGAACTCTACATCTCGTGATTCAACAATGACATTAGCTACAAAATCTATAACTATATAATCTTTTCTATTTTCATCATATAAAAAACAAATTTAATCACATTAGGACCTGGTTTAGTTATTTTAGGATTAGACACTCTATATTAAGCTAAACACTCCCACACATTAAAATATGAAAGATTATGTGTTTTACATTTCCAAATTCCATAAGGCGATAATGGATTTTTCCTAGAAGCAATCCAATTATGAATATGAAATCCAGCCAATAGTGCTTCTCCCCATAAATTTAATGTCAACTTATATTTATTAATCATGTTTTTACCATTTCAAAAGAAGTACAATTTTTCTTTTTAGATAAACTATTTTATTTAGGGGTGTAATGATAAGTGATTTTATAGATTATACCATTTTCTTCATCAAACTCATTAAAATCATTCATAATTTATTCCCCCACCTCTATCTGAGTGTAGTATTTTTTATTTTTGTTTAATTGATTTTAAACTTCGAGATTATACTTATTAACCATATTAAAGGCTCCATTCTTTTCTCTAAGATGATATATATGTAAATATCTTCAATAATCATCAAAAAAGTAATAAAATATGTTTTTTACTCCATGATTTAATAAACCATTTAATTAAAAAATATCAGAATTTAAAAATTATAATATATCATAATTAATCTCAACACTTTGAAATGATTTTTTAACTGTTTTAGATTATACACATGTTTCACATTTATGAAATTCATTTCCAAATTTAATTAAGTTTAACTTATTCATTACTTTTAATGAATTATAATTAACTTGTGCTGAATGATCATGATATAAATTATAGGAATCCATCAAGTAAGAATAATATTTAATCATATTATTATTAGATAGTTAATACATGCCATCATTTTAGTACCCCTTCACTCAAAAACATGCATCCCTTCGAAAAGACAACATTTTTGGATTCAAATGAAATCTGAAATCCTTATTATTCAGAATATCAATAGAAACTAAATTATTTCAAATTTAGTTATATAAGACACTTTAAGAAGAGTCGAATTTTTTCAATATTTAATGTATATTTCCATGCTTCCTTGACCAGTGACATTGATGCATGCACTATTCCTATGGTATACATCATGATAGTATAATCCTCAAATGTTTTGAAAATCGAATGATCCTTGAAAACATGCACCTTTTCAATAAAATCATCCCACCTTCCAATCCTTATCTAAGTCATATTGACTTCAGATATCATCACAAGTAGATTTTATTTAGTCAGCAAATTTGTAGCAGGCTTATCAAATTTCATTCAATAGCGAGATTCCATTTCAAAATTACATGGTTTTCCATAAACTCGAAATTATCATTTATTCTTAAAAGGAATTTCATTCTTATGGAATTTTTTACTTTTATTCTTGATATGTAAGAATGAGTTCAATGGGGACTTTCCCACAATGATATTAACCTCAGTATAAAATTGTGAATACATTCGCATGCCTCTAAACATGGATTCTTCTTCAATGTGAAAAATATTTTCCAATTATTCTATGAAAATATCCTCACTCTTTTTAATAAGTGATTTTTCAATGTATTTCCCCATAGGTGGAATATAATCAATAATTTAACCAACTAGGAAAGTTTCTAGTATATTTATTTTAATGGAAATAAGTGTATTTTCTATTGTATAGATCTGATGAACTTTCTCAAATATCATCTTATTCTCAACTATCTTTAAGTTAAGATACTTTTTAATAATAAATTCATTAGTACCTTATTCCTTGGATTTGTACTTGAATTCAATTGCATCTCATATCTCTTTAATGGACTTCATTTTAAAGAAAATAGTCATAGAGATGATTTGATAATGTGTTGGGAATATTTCCTTGGCACAAAACCTCGTCATATTCACATTTCTTCATCATCGTCCAAATATGTTTTACTTATGTCATGTCAATTGGTGTTTCATCAGGTTTAGAGAAGGCTCATCGGGAATGGGTGGAAAATTTTGTTCCAGGATGTAAAAAAATATTTAATAATGTAATAAGTAACTGCATCTTATCCTTCCATCGAGAGAAGTTACCATCCAAGTGTTCCATCATGATAATGTCTTTGTTCATCACTTTAAGGGATTTAGAATACATCATCTAGGTTTGTTTTTATTTCAAAACCTTTTTATTATTGGAATGTAGGAAGGCGAATGAAAAGGCCGTAATTTTTTTGAATCTTGATGTGTGAATTTAATTCACTGTCTAAAAGGGGTTGGTCAACCCCCACTTATTAGTATAGTGTTCTCAATAAAAATATCCCTCAATGATTTCACCATGATTTTTGAAATTCCAAACACCAAATTATGATTTTCTCGTGCATTGATGCTGGGTAATATTTCTTGAGAATTTCAGATTTGAGATATTAATTGGATTATCTTGAAATCCATTTATTAATAGGTCAAAATGAGTATGAATATCACCGATTTATCTATCCATTTAAATCAAAATATACCTTTTTCTTATCTAAGTCAGAAAAATATTGGGTGGGGCTCCCATTTAGATTTTCAATTCTCGAAATCTAATCGTTCGGACTAATATAATCATTAGTTGTTTTATAAAATATCTTTTTTATTGTTTTGTTTCGTTATATATACATACATACATACACACCCACACACACACATATATATATAACAAAAAAATTACTAAAATATATATTTTCAAATTTCTTTAAATGTATTTAGACTAATATATATTTTTTGGAAAACAATTATCATAGCCCATTTTTATAAGGGAAGATATTTTAGAATTCTATTCTCATGTATAAAAGGCACGTACCTAGCCCCATGCTCATGGAAAAACTGACCACTACAACTCCCTTTTACCATTTTTATTTCAAATTTTCAATTAATCCCTGCACTACTTGGTTGAGTTTCAGTGTAATTAATCCAGTGATTATTTATCCTACACACTGTTGGAGATTTCAAGAGACAACATATCATAGAGAATCTATTTGAATCATCCCTATAAGTCATCTACTGTAGATGATGGGAATGATATGTAGATGAGATGGTAATTATTCATGATGTTAGGAATATGATAAAACAACATGTATCGAGTACTAAATTCATGTTCATGCAATATTTGTGGTTTGTTCTGGACACTGAGAGAACTATACTCAAGCATCAAAGCATAGATTTCATTTGTGGGAACCAGATGCAAAGGAACACAGTAACCACATGAGAAGGCACGCATAGTTGATACATGACATCATTTGAGCCACAATATATGCATTTCGTCTATATTATTTGGAATTCATAACTTCTTTATACGACTTTGGGTCATCCTATTTAGTTACTTCTATAAGATAATTATTTAGAAGATTATTAGTTGGATCACTTCAGTAAGGATATCTATGGAATGGGAGAAAAAAATTGGATGTAGATGTTTTTCCTTCCAAAGTCTTGTACTCTTTTTTGGTTCAACTCAAGAATCATAATTATTTTCTACAATTGTATTTGAACTGTATTGATTATAAGAGATAAGGGTATGAGAAATAACCTCCTATAAATCATCTTCATAAAATTTATTTTCAAACCACTCTACATATCATGATTCAACAATAAAATTAACTTCAACATCATGGACTCCATAATCTTTTATATTTTCTTCATATCCAACAAAAACAAATTTAATTACTCTAGGACCAAGTTTAGTTATTTTTGGATCAGGAACTCTATAGTAAGATAAACACCCCCACACATTAAAATATGAATGATTAGGTCTTCTACCTTTACAAATTTCATAAGGGGATATCTTAGTTTTCTTAGAAAAAAATCATATTATGAATATGAAATGCATCAAATAATGTTTCACCCCATAAATATAATGTTAAATTAGGTTTATTAATCTTGAAGTTTAACATTTCTAAAAAAGTATTATTTCTCTTTTCAGATAAACTACTTTATTGAGTAGTGTATGGAGCAGTGATTTGATAAATTATACCATTTTCTTCATAAAACTAATTAAACTCATTCATAAATTATTCCCCAACCTATATCTGAGTGTAATACTTCAATATTTTTGTTTAATTGGTTTTTAATTTTGTTTTTATACTTATTAAACATATTAAAGGATTTATCCATTTTTTAGAGATGATATATTGTAAATATCTACTGAAATCATTAAAAAAAGTAATAAAATACATTTTTCCTCCATGAGTAAATAAACCATTTAATTCACAAATATCAGAATGCACTAATTCTAATATATCATAATTTCTCTCAAAACTTTGAAATGGGTTTTTTACTATATTATATTATACACATGTTTCACATTTATTAAATTCATTTCCATATTTAATTAAGATTAAATTCTTCATTACTTTTAAAGAATTGTAATTAACATGTGTTAAATGATCATGCCATAAATTATAGAAAACTATCAAGTAAGAATAATATTTAATCATATAATTAGTAGAGTGTTGATACATGCCATTATTTGAGTACCCATTCCCCAAAAACATGCCTCTCTTCAACAAGATAATATTTTTGGATTCGAATGAAACCAAACATCCATCTTATGTAGAAGATAAAAAGTGTCTAAATTATTTTTTATTTCAGGTCAATAAGTCACATTTATAAGTTTCAAACTTTTTCTGGAAGTAATTTCTAATTTCACGCTTCCTTGACCAGTAACATCGATGCATGAAAAATTACTTTGATATAATTCTTTCTTGATAATATAATCTTGAAATGTATTGAACATAAAATGATCCATTTACAAATGAAAAATTTATATAGAATATATCCACCATCAAATCTTTATCGAAACCAATTTGACTTCTGATATCATCGAAACTATATTTTCTTTAATCATCATATTTTTAGCGGGCTTATCAAATTTTATTCAATAGTGGTATTCCCTTTTAAAATTTCATGGTTTTCCACAAAAAAGGAATTCTCTATTTTTCATAAAAGGAACTTATTTCTTCTTGAATTTATGGATTTTATTCTTCACATTTATGGATGAGTTTGATGGTGTGTTTCCTTCAATGATATTAACATTGGTATCAAAATGTGTTTCTATACCCATGTATCTCAAAATGGATTCTTCTTCAATGTGAAAAAACTTTTCCAATTATTCCAAGGAAATATCCTCACTCTTTTTAATGAGTGATTTACCATAGTATTTTCACGTAGATGGAATATTCACAATAATTGCAGCAACATTTAAGGTTTCTAGTATATTTAGTTTAATAGAAAGAAGTTTGTTTACTATTACCTGGATCTCATGAACTCTCTCCAATACTGACTTGTTCTAAACTATTTAAAAGTTGGGATACTTTTCAATAAGAAATCTATTAGTACATTTTTCATTATATTTGTACTTGAATTAAAGTTCATCCCATATCTCTCAAGAAGACTCAATTTAGAAGAAAATAGTCATAAAGAATATTTGATAATGTGTTGAGAATATGTCCTTGACATAAAATCTCATCATCTTCACATTTCTTCCTTATTTTCTGAATATGTTCGACTTGAGTCATATCAATGGGTATGTCATCTATATTTTGAGTAGGCTAATCTGGAATGGGGTGAAGGTTTGGTTCCATGATGTAAAAAATATTCAACAATGTAATAAGTAACTTCATCTTGTACTCTCATCGAGATAAGTATTCATCCAAATGGTCAAGCTTGACCCATTCTTGGTTCATCAATTAAAGGGATTCAGAATCCCTTTTCTAGGTTTAGCCTTGTTTCAAACACTTTTGATTGTTGGAAAATAGGAAAGAGGATGAAGTACACTGCAAAAATTTTAAATATTGATACGTAAATTTACATCAGTGGCTAAATTGGTTTGATCAACCCCCACTTATTAGTGTAGGGCTCTCAATGAAAATATCCTTTAATGATTTCACTAAGATTTTGGGAACACCAAACACAAAATTCTGATATCCTCGCAACGTTTACATAGGGGAATATTTCTTATGAATTTTGGATTGAAGAAACTAATTGGCCGATTGTGGCATCCTTTTATTTATAGATAAAAAAGGTGTGAATCACACCGATTTGGTCTCACTGTTTCTATCAAAAGATACCTTATTTTGATCAAATTGAGAAAACTCTTGGTTGGGCCACCCATTTGGATTTTGAATTTTTGATATCTAATCATTACAACTAATCTCATCATTAGTGTTTTTCTAAAATATATATTTTTATTTTATTTTATTTATGTTATGTTATAAATATATACATATATGAATATATATAACAAAAAAATTATAATAAAATATTTATTTTAAATGTAATTTAAAATCATTTAGACTAATATATATCTTATGGGAAACAATTTTCATGGCCTTTTTTTAAAAGTTAATATCTTTGAGGATTCAATTCTCATTTCCAATGTAGGATTCCACATGGTTGTTCACCACATCAATACAAGACAAAATCTCGGTCCAATAAAAAAATACTTTATTCATTTATATGAATCAATAAAATAATAACAGAACCCCCTCCGAGTTCTACCCCAATGACTCCATCTTATCCAACACCCCTCTCTTTTCTTCTCTTCTGTCGTTTCTCTTTTGTCCCTCTATTAGCCTATCACCTAATTCCCCAACATGTATTCTTTCTTAATGACTTTCCTTCGTTGGATGAATTTTATAAGAGGATCCAATAACCTTTTTTACCACCAACATTCATTGTCGACTATTACCACAAATGCATGCCTTCTCCCTAATTTTTTCTCACCTATGATCTTACTGCAATTTTGTACCTACTAGTAATTTATAAGAGGCACAAACCATGCCCCATGTTCCTAGAAAACTGACCACTACAAGTGAAATGAACACTAAGAGAACTGAAATCAAGATTCAATCATGGATTTCATTTTCAAGAACCACATTTGAAGGCACATAGTAACTCAATATACAAGATTCAAAAAAATAATTCAGAACCACTCTACACAGTTGATGCTCAGCCTTTATGTGGTTGGAGAATCTCCTCATGGTATGTTTAGGCTTCATGGATTGCGGGCTACACTATCCATGTGATGAGCTTTCGAGTGTAATGAATATAGATGCAGATAACAGGCATAGACAAATGCTTCCATAGATGAATGAAAAAAACTTATGAAAGATATGGCTTGGAAGAAAAACTCATAAAATTTTTGAAAAATATATTTCATAAAATAATAACTCATATAAGCTCAAAAATTAACTCAAAGAAGACATATTAGGGTTGATTAAAAAACATTAGCAGTATATTAAAAACATGTATTTCCATAAAAAACAACAAAATATTAAAAAAATTATTAAAAAAATTAAAAAAAATTATTATCCAAAATAAAATTACAATTAAGTGAATAATCAAATTACATTTTCACAATATCACTCTCCTCACAAAGATCGATTAAATATTAAGAATTTTAATTTAAAAAAACAATTAAATAATAAAATTCATATCCCCAACACTAGAAAGATAATCTAGAAGTTGATAAATGACTATGTACACAACCACAAAACAAGTTTTGATCACTATTAAAAAAGCCTTTAATAGTTCTAAAAAAGCGTAGTTCATCGATCTGCTATTAAAGGGGGGTCCCCTTTTTCAGTGCTATTTGAAGTGATGACAATGGATTCCCTATCTGGGCATGTTATTTATATAACATCACACCCAACAACCTGAAAAAAATAACCAGCATACGAAAATAACCAAACCATCAAAAATAACTAGCCAAAACCTGAAAAACCCTAATAAAAATAACCACTCATAGTATATATAAAAGAACAACATACATGATGCAAATGATGAAAAAACAAGTAGTTCACACAAAACGTTGGCAGACAATGATATATAAATTTAATTGATATCATGAATAAAAAATATTAACTCATGGTACATACCAAGAAAACAATTATATATACATTTTGAACAATGTTTTATAAAATTACATTTATAAATATCCAATAAACAGTTAAAAAAAATAATGTTTTCTCTTTTGATGTTTGTGTTCCCCTCTAAAAAATGTCCTTCGATGGTAATATTCACTAAAAAAATCATCCCAACTCAGTAAAAAAGGTTCCACCTATATAAAAAAACTTATATTTTAATAATAATACTATAATGAAATAAATTAAACAATAATATGAATAATATATTAAAAATGACAATTTTTAATAAAAATGACACATTTGGTGTTATACTGGTCACACCATGCATCGTATTGAGGTGAGGTTGATTCCTACATAGAAAAAATTATTGAGAGATTGTTTTTTATAAAGTATCAAAACAATTGGAATGATTTTCCTTAGTTTTCAGTATGTCAATTGTTTTTCCATAATAAAATGTCATTTCAAACCAAAAACATGCAATTTGAGTCATGTCGGTCAAATCATGTGTCAGTTTGATGTGAGACAGCATGATACATGTCAAAATGTACTTAAAAATCGTTTTCATTAATTTTGAAGATAATCATAGCACACTTTCTTTTTTTAGTGAGTGCCATGTTTTGAACTAAAATGTTAATTTTAAACACGTAACAGATGCTTTTGGTCATACTGATGACACGGTGTGTCAGATTGAGGTGGGGTTGATTTCTACACATCACAACTAAGTCATAGATCATTTTCCTAATTTATAAAGACAATCAGAATGCGTTTTCTGGGTTTTTAGTATGTTAAATGTGTTTTTATACTTGAATTAATGTCAATTTTAAATAATAAGACACATTTGGAGTCATACTTATGACACCATTAATCATACTGATGTTTCGTTGACTCTTACACATCAAAAATTACTAAAAGATCATTTCCCTGAAGTATTAAAACAATTGAAATGAATTTTCATGATTTTCAGTATGTTAGTTGTTTTTTTACTAAAATGTCATTTCAAATAAAAAACATGCAATTTGATTCATACTGATCTCATAATCTGTTAGTTTGATGTGATACTTCTTGAGAAATGTCACAACAATACTTAAGAATCATTTTAATTAATTAGGAAGAAAATAGGAGCAGGTTTGTTTTGTTTTCGGTGAGTGACACATTTTGAACTAGAATGTCAATTTTAAACTCGTAACATACACTTTTAGTCATACTGCTGACACGGTGCATTATAGTGAGGTGGGGTTGATTCCAACACATAAAAACTAACTCACGGATCCCTATCCTAAAGTATAAAAACAATTTGATTGTGTTTTCTTGGTTTTTTGTATGTTAGTTGTGTTTTTTACTTGAATTAATGTAAATTTTAAACAACATGACACATTTGGACTCATACCGGTGAAAATGTCTCTCGTATGGAGGTTAGGTTGATTCCTACACATGAAAAATGACTAACATATAATTTTTCTAAAGTATAAAAAAATCAGAATTCATTTTCCTTATTTTTAGTATGTTAAGTGTGTTTTTACTAAAATGTCATTTTAAACCGAAAACATGAAATTTCAGTCATATCGGTCGCATCGTGCGTCAGTTTGACATGAGACTTCTTGAAAGATGTCACAAATGACATATGAATCACTTTTCATAATTTGAAATACAATCGGAGCGTGTTTCCTTGTGTTTAGTGAGTGACATGTTTTGTACTAAAATGCCAATTTTAAACTCGTAAGAGAATCTTTTAGTAATACTAATCACACAATGCATTTGAATGACGTGGGATTGATTCCTACACATCACAACTGACTCATGGATTTTTTTTCTAAAGTTTCAAAACAATTTGAATAATTATTATTGGTTTTCAGTATGTCAGTTGTGTTTTTTAATTGAATTAATTTCAATTTTAAATAACAAGACACATTTGGAGTCATGTCGGTGACACCGTCTGTTGTATTGAGCTTCGATTGGTTCCTACATGTAAAAATGACTGATAGATCATTTTACTAAACTATCAAAACAATTGGAATGTATTTCCTTGATTTTTAGTATTTACATTGTGAGTTTTTACTAAAATGTCATTTCAAACTGAAAACATGCAATTTGAGTCATATCGGTCGCATCATGCATCATTTTGACATGATAGTTCATGATACTCATCACAAAGGACTTATGAATTTTTGTCATTTATTTGGATGATAATAAAATCACATTTTCTTTTTTTACTTAGTGACATGTTTTGAACTTAAATGTCAATTTTAAACTCATAACGGACACTTTTAGTCATACCGGTCACACCATTCTTCTGATTGAGGTGGGTTTGATTCCTATATTCACAACTAATACATGGATCATTTTACTAATGTAAAAAAACAATAATAATGTTTTTTATCAATTTTCAGTATGTTAGTTGTGTTTTTTTCTTGAAATAATGTCAATTTTAAATAATAAGACACATTTTGAGTCATACTGGTGACACTATGAGTCGAATTTAGGTGAGGCTAATTCTGACACGTCACAAATGATTGATAGATCATTTTTTTAAAGTATCAAAATAATCAAAATTCATTTCTTCAGTTTTTAGTATGTTAGATGTGTTTTTTTACTTTAATTAATTTTAATTTTAAATAAAGACACATTTGGAGTCATACCAATGACATTGTGTGTCGGATTGAGGTGTGGATGATTCATAAACATCACAAATGACTCTGGATTGTTTTCATAATGTATAAGAACAAATTTTGTGTACATTGTTCTGCCTCAAAATCAATTCACCCTTGCCTTTGAAACATAAAAAAGTAACATGACCTCCTCAGTATGCTTAATCTACCCAGTTTAGATGGATTATGGAAAAACATTTGATCTATGTATAGTTGACATGGAATAACATAATCCTTCTCTATAATAGCTTTAGTTGGCCCAGTGAATAACAAACTATCATATATTCAAGAACTCTAAATGAATATTTAACAGTTGGTTTTTCTCTAGGTCGACTAAAAAGGGGAACTGCCAATGTTGCAGATTGAATTGATGTTTTTTGGAGAAAAAACCCCTTCTCATTATTAAAAACGAGAAGAGTGGAGTTAGATCATGTTCCTCTTATGTATCAAGATTTCAAAATAAACTCAAGGGATATGGAAACCCCTTCTGGATACACGTTATCTTTTTGGGTCTGTCAACCACATGCATACCCTATAAACGAGGACCTCCAATTTCTTTTAAAAAATCAATCAACATTCAATTCATTTAGTTCTCAAACAAGGACCACCAGTGGCCATGATTTTCAGTGGGAATTTTAGCCCATACAAATCACAACATTACCATCAAAAAAAGAGAAAGATAAGCAAGAAAATATTATTAAAGTAAAAATTATTTGAGAAGTTTACCATCTTCATTCTATATTTTTATATTCTACCATCAAGAATGCTTCACATTAGTTCCTAAGAAAATATATATCATCTTGTGAATATGACAATTTTTGGAAGTCATGGTAGTACAAAAAAATATAAATACACAAAGGATTAATATGTATTTTAAATGAAATAGCAATTATCTTCAAAAAAACCTCTTCAGAGATGCATGTTTGTTCATGGAATATGATCTCTTTTATAAATATTAAAACATAATAACCAATATCTTTAACATTTTTTATTTCGGGAACCGAAGAAACACTAATAAAAAATAATTAATTTTTTATATGTGTCTGGATAGTGAAATATTATTATATATACCCTTATTTGTATCCAATTATAGTACTTTTCAGGTTTCTTGTCCTTTTCTTTTGGCCTCATTCTCTGATGTAGATGATATTTATGCACTAACCTATCATAACAGAATACTCATAAAAATAAAATATATGTTATATAACTGGATGTTTAGATCTATAATGTAGGATTTACAGTGTTAACAATTTACAAATGAGACCATTTTTGGTCATTTTGTTAGATATCCATGACTTGAATCCAGAAAATAAATCATTGGATTATCCAAATTGACCGTAATGAGCATCAAATGATGCCTAAGATCACAAAAAAGAATATGTAATGAATGAAATTAAAATATATTTGATATGATTAAATTTTAGATTTTTACCCTTGCATCGTAGGTATTAAGAAGTGTCTGTCATCTGTAAAATTTTTGGTTAAATGATTTGAGCAGTCCTACCATTATTTCACCATGTTTCATGGATGTTAGGTCTTCTTGTTCTGTAGAGGTGACTTGAGGACTAACGATTCTAAAGAAATTATGGGGAAATCCCTTCAAATGATATTTATATAAACTTATATGAAAAATATGAAATGTATTTAGTCATAATTATCATATTATATCTTCTTTTGGAAAATAAAATCATTAAAGCATACCTCATGTAAACATTTATAATTGAACCACTTAACCAATCATATTCGTGGATTTTAGTTTCACTCTAAACACCAATGAAGTCTGGATCTTCCCCTCCGTACATATTTGCTTCAAAATCAATTATGTGATTACCACCATCTTTTAACTTTGTATCCACATGATCCTTCAATGATAATAAATGTGGATATAGAATAGGGGGATTAAGGTTTTTTGGGTAGATCGTTTTAATAAGTTGGTTGATCCTTGATATGCTTTTGATCAAATATTTTTTTTCACCCCTTCCCTTTGTTCGTCTGTAATAACATGCATCGGTTCAAACCTTTTTTCATTAAATGTTTAAGGTTTAGCATGAAAATTAAATTGGAAGTGAATACCTCATCGTTGACATGTTTTCCTAGAAGATGTGACATCCATGAGATGAATGTTATTAGAGTTTGTTAGACTGTTTGAATATCTGCATCATCAATTAGAACAGGTTTCTCGGCATTCAGTTCTAGGGATTTAGTAATTGATAGTCTGACATGATCTGTCAAAAGTTTTTTATTCTGTATCATGTCTTTCTAGATATTGAACATTGTAGACCTCGCTACAAGGTGATGGGTGGGTGTTGATAGATACAAATCATAGTAATTTTCACCCTATAGAATATCAATATAGGAAAGGTATCAGCTTCTATCCTATTCACATTTTATAGAAATTTTTTTTAGAAAATTAACTACCACAGTTATGAAATTATTTTGAGGGGAATGTCTCACCTCAAAACTGGTGGGGGCGGGGCAGGATCTTCACACGCGGGTTGTTTTGGAGTTGATTCCTCTCTTTTAGCTCCCCATCAAACTTTTTATCATCTCTCTCTAGTATTGTAATTATTCTTGGAACATAGTTATTTTTCCTATCAACTTTTTCATTTCCTTATTTTGATCCTCCTATTGTTTTTTTTTCTCAAAATATCTTTGGGGTGTCACCCCAAAACTCGCACCTCTGACGTGACCATACTTTTCTAGCTGCTTCATGTCCATTGAAAGTATGTCTTCATCTAGTGTGGATGTTGTTTATTCTTGTTACTATATTATATAGAAAATATAATAAAATGAGTTATCATTGCCATATAATAGCGATTTAAATAAAAATAAATTTTATTATGTCATACTTACACATGTTTCCCACACTTTTTGTTGTGTTTTAATTTTTTAGTTTTCCATCTTTAGTTACAGGAGCCTCCTTCCATAGCACATGGTGTGGGATGGAAGAGGTCGTGGGTTTGGAAACTTCAAGATATATATAAACAAAATAACATATTTATTGTGTTTTTTCTTTCACATATAATTATGATGGTATATTTAAAATTAGTACAAATTTTTTTCATGTGATGCGTACCCCATCCTTGCTTTACGGTAGGGGTACACTGGTTTTGATGCTCATTGTTTATTTTCAGCACTCAGTTTTTGTTTCATAAATAAAACTCCTTCAATAAAATTATTGAATCCATGTAATGTCAAACAACTTATTACAAGTCACAATGTACCTGAAAAGACTGATTCGCACGATGGATAGTAAATGCATCCCATGATACTTGATTTATAAGGTGTGCATAAATAAGAGGTGGGTGAAATTTTATTTTCCCTCCATCATCTTTAAGATGATATTTCATTAAAAGAGTGTGAAAACCCATGTGATTCCTTCTAGCAACCCTTAAAACATAGTATGTGTGTGATTCATCTAATATAAATTCACTTTTCATGATATTATGAAGTGTAAGTCAATGTTTCATCATTTAATTTTTTGTAAATTTAAAAAATGATATTATAATGTTACCATAATATCTTCCCACATCATTGTCTTAATCTAATCCAAAACATGGTTCCATGAGGTTACATCAATCTTCATGCATTTCCAATTGACGATTCCAATGGAACTATAGAACAAGGCCATGTTGGGGTTAACATGTTATCGCCGCTTATTCCATGCAACCTTGTATTTGATTCCTTTTTCATTAGACTTAATGATTTTTGCTAATACTGTGAAACTATGGTGCACCAGTTTTTTCTAAATATCCAGTGTTTCATCACCATTAATTTCCTTAGATCTAGCATCATCAATATGTTCCTCTGGATCTAGAGTACTAGCATTAGCATGTGCAGATAGCGGTTGTACCTCTGCATTGGTAGGAGCAATAGGTTGAGAAACCTATTGTTCATCTGCACTGCGAGCAACATCAGATTGATAAACCTATTTTTCATGGGGATTTGGAGCATCATCACATGCACAAGTAAATATATTCAAAATTGGTTTAAAATTTAATTTAGATAACATAAAATCATCAACGAATATATATTAACATAAGTCAAATTGTTGAGAAACCTGTTGTTCTTCGGCTCTACGATCAGCAGTAGGTTGAGAAACCTACTGTGCATGGGGATTGGGAGCATCATCATGTAAAAAAGTTATTATCTATAAAATTTGTTTAACATTTAATTTAGATAACATAAAAGAAGAAACAATTATATGTTAACATAAGGAAATAGGTTGAGAAACCTATTGTTCGTCTTCACTGCGAGCAGTAGCAAGTTGAGAAACCTGTTGTTCCTAGGGATTGGGAGCATCATCATGTGAAAAAGTCATTATCTAGAGAAGTGATTTAATATTTAATTTAGATAAAATAAAAGTAGAAGTGAACAAATATTATCATAAAGTAACACGATTTATGTTAGAAACAAAATATAACATAATTATTCAACACACGTTTTTTAAATGTTTAAGGGATTTGCGCCCTCTATCGACTATCCAAATCCCATCATTATTGTATCCTCTGATATAAAAACACTGTCTACACTGGGATTTCTTCAAAATGATTAAAATGTCCCGATGAAAGGGTCATCATCCATTTAATTTTCATATGACTCTTCATTAGTTTTGGTTTATAACATAAAAATTGAAAAATTTTGGTTTTTGGGATATAGAACATAAAATAATTGTATTGCCTAAGATTCCATTATAAACAGTTCATCATTGCACCATTCCTTACTGAAATCAACATTCACAAATCCCAACTCATATATTTTAACAGAACTTCTGTTATCGACCCACTTTCATTAAAAAATCATCACTCGGATTATCATATAATCAAACTCTCATATTTTTTTGATGAATCCAAAATATGACATATTTGAGTAAATTAGATTTCTGTCCTTACCCCTAGAAACATGCATCACTTCCCCAAAAATTTTAACTCCACTCTTTTATTTGGTATTGTCTTCATCATGTTCATTAGTATAGAATTTATGACCATTAATTACATAACTATTGTAAGATAATATGTACACACTTGGTCCTTTAACTAGCCATGGATGTTGTTTTGAGATTGAGTGTGGATTTTCATTTGACTTCTTAAAAATTTGGTCCAAAAACTATCCTATAAACTATTGATTATGTTTATTTGATATCCATATTTCAAACTTAGATGGATTCTAATGCCTAATAATTACTTTTTGGGTTTATACATATGGTTTGACATCCAAACTATTATGAAAAATGTAAAGGTGGCCACTCTCTTAGTCCGTAATATTGATTGTGACGACCTCCTTTCCAGAAATTCTTTCACCTGCAGTCACCCAGTGTGATGAGATTTTGTTAGACCAATGCTTTGCACACCAGACAGGTATTCATTATAGAATTCAATAGCTTCCTCAATAATATATCACCCCGAAATACAACCCTCTAACTGACATTGATTTTTGACAAACACTTTAAAAATCTTCATTTATCGTTCAATGGGTTTAATCCATCTATAGTGTATAGGCCCACATAGATAAATCTCTCTAATCAAGTGAACCATAAAATGAACCATCATATCAATGAATTTCGGTGGAAAAAATATTTCCAATTCACATAATATGATGAAAATTTGTCTTTCTATAATCAGAAATTATTCTGGGTCAATAAATTTTCTACATATAACTTTGAAGAAGAAACAGATCTTCGTTAATGTATTATGTGCATTGTTGGTAAAAATGAAACGTAAATCTATAGGAATTATATCTTACCTCAAAACAAGGAAGTAATATTATTTAAAATATTTTAACATTAAATTGTTCATTGACATGATGTTCTTTATATTCAATGAATACCCCTATGGAATCTTTACATCATTCAAGAAGTCACAAAACTGATATCTATCTTTCCTGGAAAGAGTTTAAGCAGTCGGATGAAGAAATATTTTTTTACCCTTCACCAGTGCCAAGTCTTCTTGTATTCCCATGTCAACCTTGTCTAACCTAGCCTTAATTATATCCTTTTTTTGAGTGAATTTTGCAATGTGTCGATGACACTATCACATACATTTTTTTCAACATGCATAACATCACAAAAATTTCTGACGTACAAGAAATTTCTAGTGTGGTAACTCAAAAAAAATATTTCTTTTTTCCAACCGGTTTTCATATTGTTTTTCAAAAATGGTTTACCAAAATTACTGTCTACATCATTAAATTTCTCAAATATTTGATCACCTGTTAGTGGATATGGTGGTGTACATTCTTTTGAACATCCATCGAATGATGTCGTCCATGATCAGTACTTATGTCATCAGGGTAGAAATATGCAATTTCCTAGAAACACAATTTTCGATGAATGTTCTAACCTAATTGATTGTGTACCTTGTTCGTAGATGGGACACCCAAGAGTTACTTTAATTATATATCCTAAAAATATTACATAAGTAGGAAAGTAATTTATCATTCCGTAAAACATGTCTCTCAAAATGAAATCATCAGTTCTATAAGCATCATACATCATAACACCTAAATCCCACAATAATTTCAAATCCTCAATAAATAGAGCCAAATAAACATCAATATCATTATCCAGTTGTTTTGGTCCTGATATAATCAAAGATAACAAGATTTGTTTTCGTTTCATGCATAACCACAGTGGAAGGTTATAATTTACCAATCATCCATGTACTGTGAGTGCTTCTTTGAAAACCAAAAGGTTTTACACCATCTGTAGATAATGCAAGACGAAGGTTTCTTAGCTCATTTTCAAATTTAGGATACTCATGATCAATTCTTTCCACTGAGGAGAGTATGTCGGATGTTTTAGTTCTCCATATTTATTTATTATTTTTTCATTCCATGTCAATTTCCCTGTAGTCTCCACACTTCAATATAGGCACCTAAACCTTGGAATGATTGTAAATTACTATACAACATTCATAGGACTAGATTCATGTTTCTTTTATCAATAAGAACCACACTTTTGGAACTCTATAGGTGATTTTTATTCCTTGACAAATAGTATACAGTAATTTGGGTAGTCTTATATTCTTTTAGATATCATACCCATCGAGCGTAGCATTCGTTTGGCATCGTATGTTCGTCTCAGGAGCTCATTATATATTGAGATCATGTCATTCAAGAGATCAAGTAATTTTTTAAAGATGGTTTCACTCCATTTATTTCCATCTTTCAAATTATACATCTTTAGTATGGCTGAAAATGTTATATATTGAGTGAAACCATCATACAATTGCGTCTTTTCATAACTCTTTAACTGCTCAAACAATTTTAGGATATCACAAAGTTTATCTTTTAATATCCTTGTCATTTATTTAATATAATCTCCATCATCATGAACATCTGTAATAACATCCTTGATGAGGTCTTGTTCATTGTACATGCTTCTAATAATATCAAATGATCCATAAAATGCAGTGTTATCCCAGTCACTAGCAAAAAAAATTTCCCCATGTTTAATCCAATATTTATAACTTAAATATACAACGATATAGATCAAGTTTTCTTCCAACTCCTCTGAACAAATCTTTCTTGAATAACAAGAGTATAAACATTGACAATGGATTTTAGAAGGATCATATACATGATATTTTTCAAAACATGATGAACTCTTTCACTCTATCTTCATACACTTTTGTCATATGATTATAATTCATACATTATTTATTCATATCCATTCTATTTTATTCAGTGATATTTATATTTTTACAAAATAAATACAAAAAACATTGATATAAAAATTAAACAAGGCTAAAATGGTTATAGAATTTAAATCTTCATTGAAAACTATTTATAAAATCATAGTTAAAATCCCATTAAAACCTACACTTTACACAAATTCCTCTTTAAAATAACAAACCCTTTTTAAAATAAAACAATTAGTTCCAAGAATCCTTTCTCAAAACCCTAATTTTTTTTAAAACCATTTTAAATCAATTTAAAACCAAAAAAGGGTATGCTGAAGACATGTTTTTTTAACAAACTTTTTAAAACACTTGAATCATTTTAAAAGTGAACCCCTAACTAAATCGCTATATTTAATTATTACTTCCCTCTATCTATCCAATGAAAATCATTGATGGAAGCCCACCATATATGTCTCATGACATCCCCTATCTAGGTCTGATCACTAGTTTTTAGTGTTCCTCCTATCAACCTTATGGACTAGTTCACCACTGATCAAGTATAAGGTGGATGTAATCAATATAATAAGTAAATCCTCTATATAGAACCACTAATCAAGGAATAAAAATCCATGGGATATTCCCTAGGTACTAGCGTTTGATGATCCAAAAAGACACTATAACTATATGGACCAATATATTATATATGTTTCATCCAATAATAACATGATCCAACCAATTAAACCATACTTAACTCATCATAATAGAACCTTTCCACTATCCTTGTCTTAAAAACAACTTGGGGGACCATTGAAGTGTGTGTACCAACTAGGGTAGCATGAATCAAGACCTCCCACCTATACACCCAAGTTACCATAAAGAAAAACTATTTAGGTGAGAAAAAAATTAAGATAATTACCAAAAATTGTCTCACACCTCACCTCCAACACCATCACATATAACATCCAATTTTTACATCATACATCCATAAAATAAATAAACAATAACCCATCACTGGTGAAACAAGTATTGGGGAAATCATTGAGGGTCACATGAGAAATAAACCATTTACTTTTTAAAGAGAAAAATAGGTCCTGACATGAAGTCCAACTTAGTATGTAGAGTCTCACACCTCTTCTTTAATGTATCACCATTTGAATGATTTTGTAAGTAGCTGAAAAAAATCTATTTTTATTTCCAAAAAATTATCCAAGAACATGGAAAATTCCATTGAAAACCCCAAAAAAGTCATAAGACCGAACTTTACTATAAAAACATTTAAATGACCATATGAACATTTTAAAATTTGGTTCTCTTGAAAATTTATCAAATTTAAAAATAATAAGTGAAATTGTTATTAAAAACCCCTTATGACAAGTCTATAATTCAAGAATGAAATTTATAATTTAACCCAAGAACCCATACATTATTATACTTTAATTAAAAATATATTTGTAAAGTATACACATTCAATGAATTATAATATAATGTAAGAGACAAGAAACGCCTACTTTAAACCGAATGATAACCAATACCCAACATTTCTCCTCCCATGTAAAACACTCAAAAAACCTAAATCCATAAATCCCAATGAAAAATGAATTTTAGTTCCTTGGAGAAGGACAAACCTATGGGAAATATATAAGATAATATGGATGGGGGATATAAAGGACAAAGAGTGGGAAGAATTCTTGCAATGGAAAAATAATTTCTTTCTTAAATAATTCAAAAAAATAACGTAACACAAACATAATAAATCATAGAATATTATAATTATTATTTTCCAAAATCAATCATATCATAATGATATATAAATTGTTACTAAAATATCACTACATGGAAAATAATCCGAAGATGATAAATATAAGTGAAAATATAAACTTTTTCACAACAATTTTTTAAAACATTGAATTGAAAATTATATATAATTTTTTTAAGGGAATTAGATTACTATTGAAAAGTTTATTATTAGTTGTTTCTAATAAAAAAAATTAAATACACGCAACAGTTTTAAAAATGAGAAGTAAAAATACCAAAAAAGGTTTACTTTTAATAGAATCATTAATAATTCAAACTTGAAAATACATAATTTATTATTGGGGAATATCCTTTGTGATGTGGTATATAAGATACCCCTAAGTCATGGTGTTTTAGGTGTGTGAGAAAATAATTTCGTTTGGGGAATTATCTATGACTTATCAAGGGATGATAAAATTCATTGTGGGTGTTATCTCTTCATGATAGTTTTTAATTTGAGTTATGATTAGTTATGGTTCATGAAAATCCTATAAATTGTTTGGTCACTAAAAAGCCCATGTGATGATGTGGAGAGTCAAACTATAAGTGTCATGTTCAGGTAACTGGATGGATCCTTGAGTTATTCCATTGGTTTTAGTGATGTGATCATGTATTGGAGTTGTTGGCAATGATTGTGAGTTTCAATATTCTGTTGACAATGAGATATGTTCATTCTTATGTTTTGGTAGTGATAGAATTTCTTAGTGCACATTGGGAGTGGTATGTAGGGGAACCTAACCGATATGTAGAGGCGGTTGGTTTTGTGTGTGCGTATAAGTGGCTGAGTTGCACCGGTAGATGATATATACTCATGTAAGGGTATCGATTAGAGGAGGTCAAGAATGAATCAATTATGCCAACCTATAGAGCGGGTCCTGGGTTTTTATGGGACCTTGGTCATGGGCGGTATTATGGTTTTTCACTTATTTAATCGGTTGAATCATGTGACAAATCATAATGATGATTTATTTAGACATCTACACTTTAGAAATTAAGAAATCTTTGTATTATTTAGACATCATTTGAGAAACATATACAATGAATTATTGATTGCATTGAAACTGTTTTTAAAAGAAATACGGTGCCTAAAATTTGAGTTTTTTGAATCGTGATATTCAATAAGAAAATTGGAATTAGGGGTCTAATGTGTAGACTTAGTGGTCTAAGATGGTCCACCAAGACCTCTAGAGACACTTATTAGGGATGATAAGACCTTATAGGGGGAGATTTTTTTTGAATCAGACGTTCTCGGTGTGTTATTACTTGTTTTCAGAATTTATTTTAAGTGATTTCAGTTATTATATTTTAGGGTAAAATCATTCCAATAGTTAAGTATGTAGATACCCATTTTTTTATCACCAACCCATGGTGATCTGGAATGGGCTTTAGGCCCTGTACATAGCCATGTTTACTGACCTGTCATGTCAACCCGTGCTAGGTTTTTACATATATTCACTTGAATAATTATGGTAATGAACATTTTCATCCCATCTAAATATTGTTCTCTTCTGAAACTAGAGGCTCGGGATTAATCTACTTCACAGTGTGATACTCTTTATTATAGATTGAAATTGTTAACATCAAAATTTCATAGCTCACATAGGAAAAACTTGTTATGTAGATTATCTAATAATTATCCTTTTACTAGAACATGACAACATGAAAATCTACATAATTGTGTGTTCACATGGACTCTAAGTATAATTTATCATTCATTCTGAGATGTTATATATGGAATGAAAATCACAAAGTATGTTGAACAACCAAGGTCTTCCTAATCCACTTCACAAAATGTATAAAATCTCCATAACATTAATAACTCTTACACATTTCCCTCATAGTGTCTTTATTATTACCATTACATTAAAAAATCTTATATATAAATGGAATTATAAATATTTCAATTAAAATTTAAATGAATATCGATATTCCATCTCCCATAGTAAGATCAACTAGTAACCTTCAAAACATTTTGGATCTTAATTGTCATGGGTACTTCTACATGGTGTGAATTATTACTCATGAAACCAACAATAGAATGATGTTGATTTATCAGATTGAATTAGGGTGTTTGGATGTTACTTATATCCTATATATATAATTTCTATAATTGATTCCCAAAACCATCCAAATCTCTACCAGCCTTCTCTATGACCTCATATTCTCTTTTAGAAGTACCTTAAACATTGGTACATGTGACCTTCTTGTATCACTATAAGGTTCTCCGTACTGTTCCTTTTAATATAAAATATGGCCTGCATTATTTTATATATATAGGGATTATTATTCATTTTCCATTTTTCTAGTAACTCTATTCATGGTGTAACACTTAAACTCATTGAATGGTATTTTCTGTAACTTCTGAAATTTATCAAATGAAATCCATCCAACTCAACCGCATTATCAAAATTCTAGAATCATTCATTTGAACATATTTATCCCCTCTTATAGAATAACTTTCAAAAATATCAAATACTTATTTTATAATAACATTCAGAACAACCATATATCATTCCAGACATCTAGATCTAAAACAACATCCAATAACCAATAATATGTTGATAATAAATCCAACACCAATAATCAACATATGTTGAAAACAAATTTATCAATATCCATGATTATAAAACATAGTTTTATTACGTTTTTTCTAATAAATCCATCGCCAAAATGTTATTAATAAATGAAATAATTAATTATTTCCAATAAATATCATATTAACATATTTCCAAAAAAATTAATACCAACACAAATTCTCAATTAAATCCTAAATATATCCCCCTATTAATTATTTGGAAGAAGTATACCAAATCCAAAACATCACCACATCATGATTCCTACTCCACATTTAAAGGACCAAAAGGTTCAGGTATTCTTCATGATTCCAACTACCCATTTAACAAAATATCCGAAGAGAACACTCATCATCCGGGAAAAATATAGAGTCTTTGATAAATCCACTACCTTATGAAATAAGGGTGTCACTTTATAGAATGTCATCACTCTCCTAAAATTATATTTATGTAAAAAAATATAAACATCACTTCCTTTTATACCTATTGTAATATTATTTGGTGAAATGATGACGCTTGTTATATTAATTTCTTTTTTCAATTATTCACAGAGTGTCCAAAAAGGTATAGTTCTACTTTTTTCTTAGAAATATTCTCTACTATTTTTATAAGCACGGGGAATCATCAATAAATTTATTCTTATATTATTGGAATATTCCATTCAACAAATTTATAATGGATAACCTCCCTCGTTTACAATATATTAAACATATATTTTAACTTCCAGGTCATTCACAACTTATTTAACAAAATTCTAAATTTGAGTTTCAAGATTAATTAAATTCTTCAAATATTACTGAATCATAAAATGTTTTTATGAAGTCATATTACCACATAGAATTATACCATGAAAACATATATTCATCTTTGTAATAATTTGATATAGGAAACAAAATATTATGCTAATACCACCACTACAATACATTGCACCCACTTAAATTCATAAGTTTCATGAAATAACAATATTTATATTCTACTATGATGAAAAAACAAATTTAGTTTAGGATTTTTAAATAAACCAATTCAAAATATGGTGTAGGAAAATTGAATTTTACCATATATAACTAGTGCGCAAACAAGGACCACCAACTGCCACAATCATCAGCAAGGCGTTTATCCCATACAATTCACAAATCACCATTAATATCAAACTGTAATAAGTGAACCCAATGTGAAAGAGGAAAAACTAACCACATAGGTGTGGTTAAGCACATAGTGGTGGGGAGTTCACAGTGTAAGAGAGATGTGGTGGAGGAGAGGCACTGAAAAGGAGAGGAAATGGTAGAGGATATCTAGGGTGAAGGAGAGGTGCGTTGGAGGAGAACTACTAGTTGAGGAGAGGCAGGACGGAGGAGAACCGTGTAGCGATGCTCGGTTCATAGCGGCAACCAAGGAGGAGGAAGAGGAAATAGAGGAGGGAGGATAGAAGGATAAGAGGGAGAAGAGGAGGCGGTGGTAGCAGCAGTGGCGGAGTAGCACGGATCTTCTTCCGCAAGTGCTTGAGGGGTGCGAGGAATGAGGATAAAGTTAGGGTTTATTTATAAAACCTGGAAACACTTTTATCAGTGCTAGATAAAAAGCGATGATAAAAGTATGTTTTATTCGTGATAAATTTGAAATCATTGATAAAAGTATGGTTTACTTATTCTATAATTGAATGTGCTGATAAAACATGCCTTTATCAGGATTTTTTAGTGCAGATAAAGTTTGATCTTTATCAGTGCTAAAAAACACGGATAAATAGTTTTTTTATCAGTGCTTTTTGATTAGTGATGATGAAACATACAATTTTTTCATTATTGTATAATTATAACCAATATATTTATTACATTTATAAATTTATAAATATATATAATTAATATATTTATTATAATTTAATAATTTAAATTATAATTAAATAATTAAATAAATAAATAATTATATTTATATATGTTTGAGTTTATGTAAAAATTATAATTATATATATATATATAATTTAAATTATAATGAAATATATAAAAATAGAAATTGATATATTATTTTAAATTTTAATTTTATAAGTATTTAAATATATATATATATATATATCTGTGTCTATATATATAATCATTAAAGACATATATTTATAAATAAATATATTCAAAAATTATTCATAAATATATATTTATCATTTAAATAAAATATTTTGTAATTTTATAATTATTCAAACATATTTAAATGTAATTATTTATATATAATTATAATTATATATATTATATTTATAAACATAATAAATACATTTATTATTTATTTAAATATATTTATTGTGATTTTAAGTTTTTATGAGAAGATAAAGCTTTATATATATAGAAAATTAATGAATACACCATGTATATATAGTATTATAGTATATATGGCCAATATTTGGGTAAATATTGAATATATATTCATGAGAATAACGTACGAATCAATGGAAAATTTCATTTGGAAACATAAATTTATATATATATATATATATATATATATATATATATAATAAGTATTTGTGTATATAAATATATATTAAAAAGTATTTATATATAATATTATAAACATATAGTATAATAAATAGATAATAAAGATATAACTAAAACTAATAAACATAATAAACATAATAAACATAAATAAAAAATAAACATAACAATCATGAATTTTTTATTTAATTTATACATATAAACATTATTTTTTAAAAAAATTAAAATATTTTTATATAAATTAATAATATTTTCTATTAAAAACATTTATCAATGCTATTGTTAGGGCTGATAAATTCTTCTTTTTATTTGTGCTTTTTCTTAGTGCTGATAAACGAGGGACTTTATTAGCGCTAATATTAGCACTGATGAAGGGTAGATTTATCATCGCTTTCCGATTAGCACTGATAAAACCCAAGCGCTTTCCTTTCCCACATTGGTGGTTGTGGTAGAAGGTGAAAGCAACCTGACCATACTACCAAAAATAGGTGATAATAGATAAAGGTAAAATGATAGATACCTCAATCACTATTACAATAATAGGGCTAGAAATAGGCTATGTTAGCACAAAAAACATTAACAATCAAAGCACCCTTAAAATTGTTCAGTTTTTACAAGTGCTTTTTCTTGAGTGCTGATAGAGAGAGCCTTTATCAGTGCTAAAAGAAAGCTCTGATAAATGATAGATGTACTATAGAACACATAATAATCAGTGGTAGTGTTTTTCAACACTAAATAAAATCATAGAAAAAGATCACCTTTATTAGGGAGAAAATAAAAACTCAAAAAGTGTAGTCTTTGTCAGCACTGAAAAAATGTGGCCTTTATCAGTGCTAATAAATAGAAACCTTTATAAAAAAATTATGCAGTGATAAATGGCACCTTTTACGAGCACTCTTTTAAGTGCTGGAAAAGGAAACCATTTATTAGTGTTTTTAATTTAGCAGTGATTTAGAAAACCCTTTCTCTGTGTTAAAATAAATGCTGAAAAAGGGTTGTTCCATGTAGTGTGCATCCCACATCCGAAATACCATGCGGCTTGGATCCTCTTTATAAGCAATCTCATGGCCGTTTTTATTTTGGAGTTGGCTATAGTGTTTGACACTCATTACACTTGCACACCACTTAGGCCTTGTGTGTCGTGCTTGTACGCACTAACCAATCTTCCCACCCCCATGCACACCTTACATGCCATAAATCCAACCTGCGTGCCTTTTTGGGCATCATCATCCTTTCCTACCACTGTTATAGCTGGTGGAGGTTGACCTTGTTTCCCACTTAGGTAGTGGCTTTCACGAGGTCCCTTCATTGGCTTGGTAGTTGGCCCATATTTTAATTAAAGGGTACACAAGAGATAGAATATTAATTATTTAATTATATATAATTAATATTCTATTTATTACTGTATATATATATATTAAATTTAATAAATTAAACAATAAATAGAATATTAATTATTTAATTATATATATATATATTGAATTTATTCACTTTTTTAATAAGTATTTCATTAATATAATTGTTAATATTTTTTAATTTATTAATTTTAAATTAAATAATTAATATTCTATTTATTAATATATATTTATATATTAAATTTAATAAATTATATAAATATAATTGAATAATTAATATACTATTTATAATTAAATATTTTAAATTTAATATATATATATATATATTAATAAATTTTATATTAATTCTATATATAATTAAACAATTATTACACTATTTATAATTAATAAAAACGAATACAGTTCATAAATTTTTAATATAATAATTAATTAATTAAATTACCATTTATTACAGTATATATATAGTAAATTTATTCATTTATATTAATAAAATTTTCATTAATATTTTTTTAATATTTTTTTTAACATTTAAATTTTTTAATAGAGTTGTAATTTGCATAATTAATATATATTCATTTTTATTTAATCATTTATTCATATAGGTTCACGGGCTAGATCGGGCCGAACCAAAAAAATTTATAGTTAAATTCATTAAATATAATATATATATATATATATATAGTAATAAATAGTATATTAATTATATATAAAATTAAATAATTAATATGTTTTTTATTATTAATAAAAATGGATAAAATTATTAAAAATGAACAAAATTTAATATATATAGTAAAAATTAGTATATTATTGTTTTAATCAGTCTATTAAGTATTTAATAAATTTATTCATTTTATTAATTATAAAAAATATATATATTATTTAATTATATATATATAATTTAATTTCACTCATTTGTAACATGCATTCATTTAATAAAATTTATTTGTTGATAATGTTAAGTGTTTGCTTACTTTTTTTTATAATTTATAGATTTTAAATATAAATCCATTTAATATTTTTTTAAATTATTAATTTTTAATGTTTTTTATACGTAATTATTTATTAATATATATAATATTTTTGTAATTTATTCATTTCCAATTTTTCATTTTTCTATATTTTTGTAATTTTATCCATTTTCTAATATGTATTTATACATGTTTGTCCATTCTCGTTTAATTTTTTTAATATAGTTGTAATTTATATAATCAATGTGTATTAATTTTTATTTTAACTTATATCAATAAACATTATTTTAAGTAATCTATATAATTGATAACAATTATACATTTTTTAAATTTATTCATTCTTCTTATTATTTATTTCATTGATAGAAAAAACAAATTATATAATGATATTGTCCAATTTAACATATATCAAACCTGTAGACACACACACACTCACACACACACATTAATTTCACACACACAAATATTTATGTGATTTATTAAATCTTATATGGAAACACACACACCTAATATTTATGTAATTCATTCAAATTTTAATATTCATTTTAAAATTTCATTTAGTAACATAATTGTTTGTTGGAGTGAGTAAGTCAAGAGGTGGTGAATTGAGTTACTCAATAATTTTTTTTGTTAAAAACACTTTTAAACAAAATCCATCAATTTAAATAAAAATGTCCTAGTTAATCAAAAAAATTCTATAATATAAGTTTGATCTTTCCGAATATTTCTCAAATCAGGATTAGGCCTCAATTAAAATAATATTTTAAATTACATTAAATTTTTGAAATCAATTTACTTAAACAAATTCGTTATATAAAAAATAAGTTAATATTAACTATCAAATTTTAAGTTTTTCTTACAGATTTAAAAAAAAAATGAAGTTTTGACTTTAAAATAAATAAAACAAAACTGAAAGATCGCATAGGGGAACAAACAAGGAGTTCATTATCAAGATGAGACTTAATCCCCTCCACTTGAAAATCACCTACTGTCAAGAAGATTATTATAATAGTAATCTAATCCACAACCTGGATCAGGTAAACATACACTAACAGAAAATTTTTCCCGGATTAAATCCTCTTATATAATTATTTGTGGGAAGAAAAACAACATAGGTCATGCAGGACCTTTTCCAAAATTTTCATTGATATACAAAAATATAGAAAGTAGAGAGAGTGTGTCCAGCACACTCCTTTTAAAGCACTGGAGTCAGAGTGTGAAAATATACAAATTAATACAACACACTGCTCAAAAGTAAAGAAAAAATAGAGTGAAAAAATAAATAGAGATTGGAATATGTATTGTATCTTGATTTTTTATGCTTCAGATGCTTAATAGTCATCATATTTGAATTGGTGAGGAGCTCTAACATGTTTCTCTAAAAGTGTTGGAAAATTGAGTGTCATAGAGTCTGGACTTTTCTCTACACAAATCTCCTGACCTAGTGTATTAAAGGTTCTAGTTCTTCTATATGATCCACACTTTTACACCTGCATGTAAAATGACATGTAAAATATCAGCAAGTATCCCTCATCACACTATCCATGATCAAGTGAGAGAACTCTAGAATATATAACACTTTAGGTCCAATTATCAGTTGAATAATAATATTAAATATATCCTGAACCCTCATACCAAGTAGAAAATTTGGAAAACCTATGAATAGATCTTTAATGCATCCATGATTTGGTTTTGCAATAATAACTAAGAATCCATGTGAGATTATTTGTATTAAATCCTATAAAACATCCATTGGAAGCATTAAATTCTAATGAAGGACATAACAACAACAATATCATAACTAATGGTGGATCAACTCTAATAGTGGCAAAATGAAATGGTAGCATGGTCATGTGGAAGCACAAAATAGTGGAAGCACTACTAGTGGTAGCAAGGTTTATCTAATGCTAGCACCAATATGGCATTATCACACATGGCAGTAGCAGAATTGAATTAACTATGACGTACATCTGGCGGTAAAATATTTCTGAGCTAATGGTGGCACAATCCTAATGGTGGGATAAATCTGAAGGTGGGACATTTGAACTAATGGTGGCTCTTTTCTATACTTTTCCAATTTTTTACAATTTTATTTATAAAATTATATATTATTATAAAATATTAATCTTCTTAAAAACACAATAAATATGCTTTGTGAGCATTAAAACTAGGAGGTTCCAGTAATCTTCCCCTTTCAGATGATCAAAAATCCTGAAATTTTATAAACCTTGTATAAAATAACATATGGATAAAAATATTAATCAGAAGTAATGATATATACATAAAATATAAAATTTATAATGTGGGATATTTTTTTAAATAAAATCACTTGAAACATAATTACAAAATTTAAATGTTTATGACTTAAACTTGAAATATGAAAGGTAAATGTCATCCAAATAATTTCTAACCCTTTTGGGATTATAATAAAGATAAGAAAAGATAATTCATGAAAAGACAATAAGTAGTAAAAGATTAAGAAGAATAAAAATATCAGTAAAAATATTTTATCCTAAATAAAATACAAGGGAAACATAATATTTCCTATCAAAGATTAATCACATTATGAATCACTCTTAAATCTTTAGGAGGTAGGATCAACAGTTTCTTTTCCTTTTCAAGAGGTAGAAGGAACTGAGGTTGAGGATGAGAGTGCATATGAAGTTTGAGGAAACTCTTGGATCATCACTAGTCTAGGATGTCTAAATACATCAGCTGGAGACATGTTGACTGGGTGAAACTAAGGCAATAGAGGAGAAGAATATGGTGCAGTAGCAAGGGAAGACCTATGAATAGCCTCAGGTGCTACAACTATTTTACCATAAACATAAAAAATTAGCTTCATGAGGTTCAAAAAGTATATGATTAAATTTTTTACCTCTCTCTATATCACTGAACAAGTTCTTATTTTCTTCTATAAGAACTTGAGTAGAGAATCTATGAAATTAATCTGGTCTACTTGTTTCTTAAAGGCCTTAGTGACATGTGTAATTATTAAATTTTCATCTAAAATATTAATGTGATAATTCAACTCATGGTTTTTATATAACCTAGAAAGATAATATTTTATATCCTTAGGGATGGTTTCCCTATAAATTCTGGAATCATTCCAACACTCTCTTACCAATTTATATATATGCTCATCGAGCTGTCTGATTTAGCGCAGATCCTCTTGATGAGATTTATGAAAATCACCAATAACGTCATGAAACTCCTATCAAACTATGGTTCTGATCATCTCACCATAAAATAATGAAGAAGTAGGTGGAGTAGTGGAAGTGGATGCAATAGTAGATGGAAATCTCTCAAACCAATCTAAAAGAGTAGCATGAATTGTAGCAACACTGACAAACATCCCCTCCATAATGGACTTCATAGATTCTATATCACTAGTAAATATTCTATTTTATGTTTTAACTTCTTGAATATTCAAAATCACATTGGGATGAATATGGGAAATGAATATCTCAAAAATATTCAGGGAATGAGCTTCACTGGGATGATTAATATGACGAGGCTGAGATCTCAAAATACCACTAAAGTTAGAAAGTAACATCTCTCTGAAGATATCCAACTCAAATATGGAAAGATACTCTAGAGGCATAGAGGTAGTAGAGATATCATAACGAAAATCCTCAAGATGACAATCATCATAAATTTTCTCAACCAAGATCTATTTGGATCTATTCCAATAACTGAGCCATCAGGTCCATCATGCTCTGGTGGACTTTTTTGATCATCATTATCATCACTGTTATCCTCTCTATTTAAATATGGATATGAATGTCCAAGAAGATATGAACCAGGATATGGTTCCTCCTTTGATGAAACTCCATCCACGATTAAGGAAAAAGTTCTATCTTTCTCCACTAACTTATAATTAAAAGAATCTGTGGGTTTCTCCTCCTCAACAAATTCACTTTCCTCAACTATAATGGAGGTAAAATCATCGGCTAGCTGAAAAAAACCTAGTCTCTCAATAGACCTAGAAGAAGTAGAACCAATAGAAGTGGGATGATGTGACTGATCCTGCTCAACATCATCATCATCAACATCATCACGACCTTCTAAGTCATAATCTTCATCGTTGTTTCCATCATCCCATTATCTCTATTTTCATCATTAGACACTTGCACCACTTCTTTACGAGTTTCAAAAGAACTCTAAATCATTTCTTCTCCAGATACATCAATCTCCTTATCTTACCCTTCACTCAAGATATTATCTCTAGTATGGAGATAAGCATGTGTACTTGCAGCTCCATAAGATACTAAAACAATTTTTTTAATGTATGGATAACTTACTTCCTCAAAATAACTACCATCATCCTCAACTTTAACTTCTATGAATTCTTCTTCCACATCCTCATCAGAAGAGTAAATCACAATTTCATATATATCTAATCTAGGGTACACTAAATTCTTAGGTCTAGAAGGATGGTCTATAGGATTAAAATTCTCATAATACTGTTCCTAATCTTTCACCAATATCTTCATCTATGGATCCCAATTTACTTTCAATATTTTACAAGTATTTTTTCTTAAACAAAAACCCCAAAAACATACCTCTACTTCAACATCTTCATCAACTAATCCATTGGATTCTAACATAGTCAAAATAAACTTAGGTTAAATCAATTAATTTTATTTAGAATATGACTTGTACATCTCCATCATGTGAACTATAAGATATCTACAAATATTGATTTTATCCCCTCTTTTCATAAGGAATAAAATATAGAAACCCTAATATCACATTGTACTAAAATCCAATTTCCCAAGACATAACATATATTTGATGAAATTTAATAGAAGTATAAATTATCCATCTAGATCTATAAAAGTTAGCATACTCACAATACCATCCCCATTTTGTTTCAACGGAGCATCCTCATACAATAAAAACTCACTATCACTCGACATTGAACCCCTGTAGTCATCAGTAACTCCTGGGTAAGGTACATTGATACACTTATCCCTATGTTTTGAAGAAAATATAACCCATTTTCAATCTGTCATACTTCAGATGATATATTTATTTTCACAAAAGTTATAATATCTTTATTGGTAAAACTAGTAAAGCAACCTCAGATAAAAAGGGTTGTTATTACGTGAGAACCAAGCTATCTATCCCTATTCTAATATCACCCTGAAAACCAATGAATTTATTGATAATATCCATTATGCATCTTATTATTTCTATAAAACAATGACATGATTTTCAAGATGAGGTTTTTTCAGTTCAATCGAATCATAACTTGCTTCTTCACAAGATATCTTAACAAGCCTTAGTCTTGCATGATATGACACTCAAGGGAACTTAACTACCACTATTTCACTAAATCTAAAGGTGAAGGAAGAGCATGATAAATGTTGAAGGTCAGGAGATAAAAGAAGTTGAAACGGTTCAAAGGGATAAGTATGAGTGAGAGAGTGACTATAAATTCAATTTGATTCATAATTTTTTCATTTATGGATTTCAAATAAAAAATATAATAAAATATAAATAGCTAAATCAAAAAATGTTAACATAGAAAATTATAATCAATAGAAAAAATAGAAATAGTGACCAGTAGATCAACCATCGGCAGACCATTCCAATGGTCAATCAGTCCAATGGTGGATCATTCCATTGGTGGATCACCAATGGGGGATCACCCAATGGTGCCCCCCCCCCAATAGCAGATCACCAATGGTGGTTGACCCAATGGTGGATCACCAATGGTGGATCACCCAATGGTGGATCACCAATGGTGGCTTATCTAACAGTGGATGATTAATTGAAATTTATCATTCCTAATTCTTGTTTTATGTAGATTAATATATTAGAATTCAATTTCCTTAGAAAAAAAGGATGATGATGTTATGATCCTATGAATTATGATTTATAACACCCTTTTGAAAATGATATCTCAAAAAGTGATGTCTTGTATTAATATGATTTTTACTAGAATGAGACACTAGATTCCAGGAAATATTTATCACACTTGTGTTGTCACAATTTATAGGGACATGTATAAATTGATATCCATAGTCTAGTAATGTGTGTTTTATCCACAAAATTTTGAACAACAACATCCTATATCTATTCATTCGTCCTCAGTAATAAATAGTGAAACAAAAAAATTCTTTTTACTGCACCATGATATGATATACTTTCCTAAAATATGACATGTTCTAGATGTGCTTTTTCAATCTAACTTACAACAACCAAAATCTACATCTGAATAAATCACTAATTCAAATTCGTATCCTATAGGATATAACAATCCTAAAAGTTTTTTGTATTGGATGTATTTAAAATTTATTTTAATTTAAACTAAATGAGATTCTTTTAAATTTTATTGAGAATATGCACACATATACACACTAAACATAACATATGGTTGACTAGAAGTTAAATATTTCAGGATTCCAATCATACCTCTATAACTGGTTTGATCCACTATCTTTCCAGTTTCATCAAGATCTAGTTTACAAGTGGTACACAAGGTAGTATCTCTACTTTAAGTGTTATCCAAAACAAAACGTTTTAGAAGGTATTTAGTGTACTTAATTAGATTTAAAACAATTCCCTCTTTACTTTGAAAAAATAAAAAACCAAGAAATATTTTAAGCTCACCCATTAAACTGATTTTAAATTCCCTTTGAATCATTTTAGAAAAATTAGTTCATATGGAATTTCTTGAAGATCCAAAACTAATATCACCATCATAAATTCTATCTACTAAAACATCTTTTGAAATCCTTTTTATAAAAATAGAAAGATCAACTATGTCTTTTGAAAAATGTTTTGAAATAAAAATAGAGATGGGCCTATCATAAAAAGCTCTAAGAGCCTATTTTAAACCATATAAAGATTTAGATATATTAGAAAAAAGATTCAGAATATGTGTATTTTTAAATCCATCGGTTTGTTCAACAAAAAATCCTCAACTATATAACCATTTTATAATATAATTTTGACATTCATTTCATAAAGTTTTAAATACAAATTTGGTGTGTACGTAAGTATTATTCTGATGGCTTTATGCCTAGACATTGGTGAAAAGGTTTCCACATAGTCAATACCCTATTATTTACTATATCTTTGTGAAACCAATATAGTTTTTTTCAGACTATAGTTCCTAAATCATCAAATTTATTTCTAAGCACCAATTTAGTACCAATAGTCAATTTGTCTTTAGGTATGGCTGATAGTTTCCAAACCATGTTACTTTAAAATTGATTATGTTCTTATTGAATTTAAATCACCCTTAATTCATCATTAATGGAATAATTGATTTTTTTAGTTTCAAGCTATGAAAATAATGCTTGATTTTCAACCTAATTTCTAAGATAAATTTTATTTTCATTCCCCTATCTAGGTATCCAACAACCACATCCAGAGGATGAAATCTATGAGTCCTAACAAAACTAGGAAAATAAAGGATATAAATATCATTGTCCTCTACTGGTTCAGGTTTAGGTTTTTCCTCAGAACTGAATGATTTTGATGTTTGTTTCATAGAATTTTTAAAAGGTTTAGCATTGATATTAATTGTTGAAAAATAATCCTTAAGGTTTTATAAAGGGATCTTAGGCTAATGTGGATCTATTTCAAAAAATTTGACATGAACATATTCCTCCTCAATCCTGGTTCACATATTAAAAACCCTATAAGATTTACAATAAGTTTATTAACCAAGGGAAAATACTTAATCTCTCTCAGAAGAAATTTTTTCAAGATTATTCTTATTATTATGAATAAAAACATTACAACCAAAAACTTTAAAGAAATTAACCTTTTTATTTATACTATTAAATAATTTATAAATATTTTTCTTCAATAGAGGTCTAAAAATAACTCTATTGATCATATAACAAGTTTTATTCATATCTTCTACAAAAAAAATAAACAACTAATTCATAACAATTTTGCATGGTTTGGGAAAATTCTTGAAGAGTCCAATATCTTCTTTCTATAACACCATTTTCCTATGAGGTCCTAGGAGTATAAAGTTAATTATTATTATAAATATTTTAGGAGAAGAAATATTTAGTCTTTATTTTCAAACTCATGTCCATGATCACTTCTTTAGTACATAATTCTATGCTTATTAAGATTTTAAATAGATTTAGAATACTCGGTAAAATAAGAACAAGCATTACTTTTCTGAGCTAGAAAAATTACTAATGTATACCTAGAAAATAAATCTACAAGAACAAATACACAGTACTTCCCATTTATTCTATAATATCTAAAAGGTTTACAAAATTACATGTGATCTAACTCTAGTGGTAGAGAAGTTGAAACTTCTTTATTTGATTTGAAATAAATTTTGTGTTGTTTCCCGTTTTGAAATGAGTTACATATTTTTCATTGCGGAATTATAGTTTAGGTAGATCTTTGACTAACCCTTTAATAATAATATTTCTAAGTGAATGAATATTAAAATAGCCTAGTCACCTATTACAAATCCAAGATTCTTTAGGAAATTCACTTAGATATTAAATATTTTGAGAAATTAATGAATCTAAATTAACAACATAAACATTATCATTTATTAATACAGTAAAAACTAAATATTATTTAGAATAAAAATCATTATGGGAATTACATTTAAATTTAACATGAAAATAATCATCACATAACGATGATATTCTAAGTCGATCATAATTTAACCCATCTACAAATAAAACATTATAAATTAAAGAAGTGTTGGAGTTATCAATTTGACCAAGTCCAATAATTGTTTCTTCAATACTGTTGTAAAATGTGACTTATCTACCATCCACCTTGATCATGTTCTTAAAACATGAATAATATATAGTCATGTTCCTATAAAAACCATTTTACAAGAACCCTAAGTTCTTATTAAAGATTTTCAAGCATACTTCCTACAAATCAAATTTAACATCAAAAATGGCTTTGATACCCAAATTTTCTTCTATCCAGAAGTGTTAGTAATAAAATCATTAAGAAACCATAATTTCATAAAATGTTTTATGTAAGAAAATTTTAAATAATTACAAATAATTTTTTTTGAGTCTAGATGAATAAATATTAGTAAATGGTTTTGCACAACTAGAACTATGAATAATTTTTTTTAGAAATCCTCATATGTCTTCTATGATACCCCATTCTCGTATTGTACTTGGGAAAAGTATTCTTTTCTAGCATCCTTGTTAGATTATTTCTCCCATTAGTAAACCTTTGAAGATATTTCTTAATTTTCTCATTATATAACTTTATCTCATTTTTCTCTTTTAACAACTCAACCATTTTATATTTCTAAATACTGAGATTAGTTTTAAAACTAGAATTTAAGTTAGGTTGTTTCTTTAAGATATTATATTTATCTTTGATCTCATTAAAATTATCTTCTAGAATATTCTAGTATTCAATCATTTCCTCAATAAACATGCTATTATCATTTTTTTCATCTCTAATTGAATTAGAAATATTAATAGGAGAATAAGGATATTCATTAAGTACCTCAGATGCATTTTTCATGAAACATGTGTTAGATATATCATTATTATCCTCTTAGTTTGAGTATTAATCACTTAATATGTCCTCAAAATAAATCCAAGTGGATTTTATGGATTTATTATATATTTTTTCCTTATCATCATATATCTTTTTAAATTCTATCTATGGCCAGTCATCTTTGACATGAACTTTCCTTTTACACTCATATAAAACTATCTCATATATAGTATAATCTTTATTCTATTCCTTGATAAAATTTATTAGATTTTTGTATATTAATTTATAACTGTTTTTTCTAAAGAACAATATCCTCTTATAAAACCTTTTAAATCTTCTGGCCAAATGGGCAATTTTTTCATCACTGTCTTTAGGTGAAACTTCAACAGGTGAATGATCAACATGGATTTTCTCCATTTTCATTGGAGAAGTGGTTTTGAAGGCTATATATTTTCCATTTATTTCATAATACTATTCTCTATTTACCTTTAGTTATTCCTCATACATCATCATATTTCCTAACAACTCATTAACATGTAACTTTCTTATATCACGTGATTCCTGGATTGACATTGAGGTTCCACTCCATCTATCATGTAGACACCTCAACAGTCGTATCACTTTATCTTTGTCAAAAATAAATTTTCTTAGATAATTCATTATGTTCAGAATATCATGGAACCTGAGATTCATATAAAAAATTGGATCATCCAGTTTCACATTGAATGTATTATTTTTATTAGTATAAGTGTTTTTTTACATTTTGTTAACATCATATGATCCTTCATGATAGATAGCTAGTGTCCCAAATTTCAGAAGAAGTTGTACAAAAATAAATTCTTTTAAATTAATGATCACACAAATCATGGTATAAGGAATTCATGGATTTATAATTATTATAAGATGATAATTTAGTAGGATCACTACAAGTAACTCTAGTAGTTTTATGTGATTCATATTTGTCTTTAATCACAGTCCATATTTCAAATATCATGCTCTCAAGAATCATTTTCATTTTAATTTTCCACTAAGAACAATATTTTCCATTAAAACAAGGAGGGATATTGGTAGTAAAATTCTCTTGTTTATTATCCATAAAGATAAAAATTTATAAATAACCAAAGTTTAATATTTATAAATGACAACTAAATAACAATTGAATAATATATTTCAAAATAATATGATACAAAATGTTTATTGGAGTGAGTAACTCAAGAGGGGGGTTATTTGAGTTACTCAATATAAATTTCTATTAAAAACAGTTTAAAGAAATCCCACAATTTAAATAAAAATAGCCCAGTTAATCTAAATATTAGTGCAATATAATTTTGAAATTTCAAAAGATATTTCCAAGAAGTATTAGGTATTAATTAAAATGATATTTCAAATTACTTTAACTTTTCAAATTTATTTACACAAACAAAACTTTTATATATATAGGTTAATATTAACTATCAAATTATGTGTTTTTTAATGGATTTAAAAACCAAATGTAACTTTATGTTTGAACTAATAAAAAAATATCACATAGTAGAATAAACAAGGGTTTTAGTATCAAGCTGATACTTAATCCCCTTCACTTGGAAATCAACTATTGCTAAGTAGATTATTATAACAACAATCTGATCTAAAACCTGGATCAAGAAAATATAAAATAGCACATAATTTTTCCAGGCTCAAATCCTCTCCCATAAGTATTTGAGGGAATAAAAATAACACAAGGCACACATGACCTCTTCCATAGTTACTATGCGTATAAAAAATAGTGAATGTAGATACAGTGTGTCTAGAACACTTTAGTTTAAGTACATGAGTTAGTTTGTGTTAATATTCAAATTTATAGAGCACACTAATGAAAAGAAAAGAAAAAAATAGATATAAAATAAGTAATGATATTAATATTTATTTTTTCTTGGTTTATGATGCTTCAAATGCTTGATTGTCCTTGTATTTGACTTGGTGATGAGATTGAACATGTTTTTATGAAAGTGATGAAAAATAGATTTTTATAGATTCTAGAATTTCATTCTATACAGATATCATTAAAAAGTGTATGAAAGGTTATGGTTCTTCTGTATGGTCAACAAATTCAAACCCACTTGTAAAACAACATGTAAAAATAACAAGCAACCCTCAGTACATTAGCCATGCTAATGAGGGAGATCTATGGAATATACAACACTGGAGGTATAATTATCAATTGAAGAATAAAATTAATGTTATCAAAAATATTTATACTGAGCATCAAATTATGAAACCTTTTACTAAGTATTCAATGCATATATGGAGTGGTTTAATAATAATCACTAAGAAATCCACATTATAATGCCCGTATTAACTCTCATAAACTAGCCGTTGGAAGAATTAAAATTCAATGAAGGAAAAAACAAAAGTAATAGCACAACTGATAGTGGATCAACACTAAAGGTTTCATTGTGAAAAAATATCTTGTTCTAGTGGTATCACCAACCAAGGATAGAACATTTGGCTGTAGCATGGTTGAACTAATGGTAGCACCACTACGGTTGTAGAAAACCTAGTGGTAGAAGAATTAATCTAATAATGGAACACATCATGCAATAGAAAAATTAAAAAATAATAGTGGTACAATCCTAATGGTGGAATAACCCTGGTGGTGGCACATTTAAACTAATAGTGGCCATTTTCTCTACATATCCAATTTCTTTCAATTTTCTTTATAAAATTATATACCGTCATAAAACAATAATCTCATTTGAAACATAATAAACATGATTTATGTGTATAAAAACAAGGAGGTACTAACAATAATATATTTAATATATTATGTTTCGTAATCAATAAATTTTAATTATTTAATTTAATATTATTTCAATTAGTATTATTTATTCATTTTTATCATTTTTTATTTTTTATTTTTTTTTGAATTTAACAATTTTTAATATTCATTTATACATATTAATTTAAATTTTTTTAATACTTTCATTGTGTATTCATCTTCATTTCAATTTTTATCCATATTTTATTTTTTTAATTTTTTTTATAGTTAATAAAAAGTATTCATTTTTTATATTTTAAAATTCTACTTATTTTTAATTATTCAATTTCATTCATTTTTAACATCCATACATTTAAGATTATATATTAATTAATAATGTTAAAAATATATTTATAAATAAATATATTTATAAATGTATATTTACTGTATTTATAACATTGAAAATTTATAAATATAAATAAGTGATCAATTTATTATTAAGGAAGAAGGATTATGTTGGGGTGGAGATCTCCCGGTGACTCCAAGTAATTCTAGATGTCTAGAGATTCAAAGCTACCATTTCCACCCCTTGAGATCTTGATATTGAGTTTCTAGTGGGGGAATCATCACTGGATCAGTTCCAAAGTTGGATTCCTCAAGGGAGATAAAGGTTGATGCTTCTTCTCTAAAAGAGGTGGTGATTAAAAGAAATATAAATTGAAGAATTTCTTATCTCAAAGAAGGGGTCATTGAATGAATAATCAGAAGAGTTTTGATGGCTTAAATCCTTGATAACCAGGATGTGATTGCTAAATAGATCAAAATTTGAATGTTTTTTATCACTTATATGTTTATTTTTCTTTTAGGATCAAAACCCTGGAAGGTATTTGAACTTCACCAATGACTTATGAAGAGGTTGGGTTTTGATGATTGAAAAATTATTCCACTCAACCAAGGCTACATTCACATTATATTCCCATCTTATGATTTAAGGAGGCGATCTTGGGGGTTTGGCTCAATAGATTTATGGCCAGTTGTGCTTTGTATTTATTACTGGGATTCCAAATTCAATCTGTTTTCTATCATCAATTATAGAGATCAAATTTGGATTCACATATTTGGTTTGAACTATATTATCTATCTACTAAGGATCTCATTCAACATCAACTCAATGTATGGTGTTCTTATCAAGATGGAAAAACCCACATATGAATCAGATTTCAGATACTATACAAGGAACCTCATAGAGGTATATTTCACTTCCACTCTTACTGAAAATTTCTTCATCTTAACTGAGAATGGTGATTTTGATATCAAGTTCATTTTTGATATGTCTTATGAATATTGTGCTGGATAAAATATGATTGGAAAGTCAAAGGAGAAGTTCCAAATTGATCTATTCTTTTTATTATGATCTATGAGAGGGTATACTTTGGATAGATGTAGGAACAGAGACAAGGGAAAAAGCCATTAAGGAACCGTATTACAGGAGCAATGGAAATTACAATGCTATATCTAATATTTACTGTGCTAGTCCTTCCTTTTATAATTTAATGGAACTATATAGGAAAAGAGATGGTGATCATCTAATTATTGAATTGAACCAACATGGAACTACATCTAAATATATTCACCAGGTTGGTAGTTCTAATATTATTATCAAAAAAAATTCTATCCAGGAGGGGAAGAACACTGGTGAGGTGGGAAAATCTAAAAATGATCTTGTTGGTGTTATGGCAGAGTACTCTCCTTCACAACCTAATGATAAATGTTGTATTGTGAATCTGGTAGCCGTGAACATCTCAAGACATGTTCCACAAGAAGAGGGTATATGAAATATGATGTTTAAAAGAGTGTGGATTAGTAACATCCTATTATTGTTTTATCAGGTACACCCTTAACATCATTGTGGTTTTCCCCTCCATTGAGATTGGGAGGATACTATAATGGTGAATTCAATGATTTTGTTGGACTTTCACTAATAACTGTTTGTTTCTATAGGATGTAGAAATATTTCACTACATGTAACTAGGTTACATGCTTTGTAATTATTGCTGGATGTAAGTCGTGAAAGATGACTTCACACTATTAAATGATACACACTTTATGCGACTTATATGAATTGACTTATAAAAAGGTTTGTTATTAATATGAGGTGATATTTTTTTGTGTATTTTTACACTATGGATTTCATGGCATGTAACTATATCACAAATTGTCAAACGGTGCGCGTCTAGTTTTAAAAACAGAATATTGAGTATTTTGTTGTGAATCCTTCTCCAAACCTCATTTCTCTTGAACCAGAACTCTTCCTAGGCAATTTTTGGAGACTTACCTCCACCCAGATTGATCTTTTCGACACTCAATATCAATTATGGTTTCATTGTATATCTCTTAGTGAGTAACCTTTCCATTCTTTCATTGCCTTCGATCATGTCATCATCATTGGGTGAAATATTTGGATCTGTTGTTCTGTGGATGGTGATTCTTCTTGGTTTCTTCCTAGATCTTCTATGTGATCTCATTCCATATGACTTTTCTTCCACTAGTTATAGAGTGACGGGCATTTTTATTTGAGGTATGTGAGTTACCCCTCTTCAATTGATCCCTTGTCTTCTAAATTGAATGAATATTAATGTGGATTATATTATAGGGTTTTAATTGATTTTTTTGGGTTTCTTTGATTTTGGATTCCATTACAGGCATGTCCGACCCATGTGTTGAGGTAGGTGGTTCCGTATCTAGACTATGTTGATAAACCAGATTTTTTTTCTTTATAAAATGATTTTATATTGAAATTTGCATGATTGTTTTCTGTGGTTTGAAAAGGGTTTTTAGTAAAAAATGGTTTTTTCCTCGTTAATGAAAAATGAATATAAAATGGGTATTTTCAATGAATTGAAATGAAAATTTTGAAATGGTTTTCAAATCACTAAAATGAATTGTGAAACGAAGAACATGGGTTATCATGGGTACTTAGGTGGAAGGTTTATCTGGGGGCCATCTTCCATTTATTTTTGATTATCAAGGACGTTTGTCTTGGGGATTTACTCTATTTCCTAGGAATGTTGTTCTAGGGGATTGATATTGGAATTTTGGTGGGGTTTACTCATGGGGTGTTCCTCTTATTCCTAGTCCCATTTTTCTAGGACCAGAATTTGTGCACTTGATTGATTGTGGTTTGAGTAGTCTGCGGCCTAGACCTATAGTATTCCTTGGTGTTGTGATACCTGTGCTTCTATTTTGTATTTCCTGTCTTTTCTAGTTATCCTTGTTATATTATTTATGATTGTATAAATTTATATGGAAAATGTTCTTTGAAGTTTATATACCTAATTTTGTTTAGAACTATAGAAAAAATGGAAATGTTTGCCATGTTTTCTATAAAACAACATTACCTATTATCATTCCATGTTTTATTTAAAGTGAGCATACATGGATTTTTATACAGAGAATTGGTATGGAACACCTAGGTGGGATCTTACTTAGCCTGTTATCTCACACCCATTACACCTCTTCAATGGTGAATAAATCTATGTTTGTATTCCAGTGTAGGAAAAAGAAAGGTTTCATAGTGAGGTGGTGGGGTTTGAGTTAACTGGTTGAGTAGCTGATGTTGAGATGGTAGGAGTCCGTCTCTACAATTGTTTGGAGTAACTTTTTGGTTTTTAGTTCTTTAACTTGGAAATTTATTGGAGTTTTTATAAACTTTAACAATTATATTTTTCCACTATTTTCTTACAGTTATGGAATATATATTTTGTTCATCATCCATTGTTTCTTATTTTATTGTATATATATATATATATTCCATGTGGTTATTATTATTAGGAAAAATTGTTCCCTCTGTTGTATTGTTTGATTATCGGGTTCTTGTCACCCTCCCATGGGGATCAAGAATGCCCTTTGAGTATGTGAAATATTTGTTTGAGTGCCATGTTTGAGGGTAAATCAAGTCGATTCATCAATAATTTGTTTTCCAATGATGTATTTCTACAAGAGTCTTTATCTTGGGACTTCTATTAGACTGAATAAATGATTTTTGGACCTTAAGAGGTATGTTTTTATAAGATCCTAGATAGCTCTTGTAATAATGAAACTCAATTTGTCATGATATGTTGGGATGTGTGTCTCTAGTATTGGTTTTTGTTTTAAAATTTTCATTTTTTTCTTATGGGTTTTCTAGTATGAGCTATGATTTCTTCTGTTGTATGATCATTCTTATGTTCCAATGTGCAAAAATATTCCTCTAATATGTCTTCCATGAGTTCCTCAGAAAAGTATATCTGATTATCCTCAAGGGAACCCACCTATAGATCAGAATATTATCGATACTATTGTACATGTAGTCTGTTCTGTTGATCATGGTATACCACGATTTCAGAATATAGTGCTTGAGGTAAAACTAGAAGCTGGAGGAGAGAAAGATTGATCATGTGAGTTATTTTACAAGAATCCACCATCCTTTAAAAGAACAATAGAACCTAAATAGGTATAAGAATAATTGGATATGATCTATCAAATCATTGAATTTCTAGAGACACTTGAGAATATCTGGGTAAATTGTGTTGTATTCTAACTCGAGGGTTCTAGCAAGCGATGGTGGGATTCTATGGTCCAAGCAGAAAATCTTGTGGGCTTGGATTGGAAGGGTTTTGAAACCCAATTTTTCCAGCCATTTTTCCCAGAGTCCATGATGCTAGAAAACTATTTATAGTTTCAATCTTTACAATTGGGATATCATTCAGTGTCGGTATACACAAATTGTTTTGCTGATCTTGTCTGTTTTTTCTCAGATGTGGTGAGGAATGACCAATTGAAGTCTCAGAAGTACCTGTACGGTTTTCAATAGGATATCAGATTACATGTGTTCATGTTGAAACATTATACCTATACGGAGACAGTAGAAAGTGCTATTATTGAAGAAATGAAAATGGGAGACAAGGTTGGATTTTCCTCCTATTCTCTTCCATCGGGTGGTAGCTTCAGTGGCTCAAATGGGAAGAAGATGAAGTGGAAAAATCGTCGCAGGAGTAGTGGAGGTGGGTCTCAACAGTGAGCCACCTCTACATCATCTTTTATAGTGGGTAATGTTCCACTGAATTTCTATTAGTGTGGTAAGGGAGGACACACAAGACATTATTTTCTTATGCCTGTGAAGACGTACAACAGTTGTGGATATGTTGGTCATTTACAGAGCTTATGTTAGGCTATGACTATACCTCTTTTATGGTCAGGGTTGATCAACTCCAAAGGATAATACAGTGTAGTCAGAAGCTTCAAATACTATAGGGATCCATCCACATGCCTCAGTAGTGAATTATATTCACGTAGTATATAATTGTACAATGAATGTTGATATAGGTTTGTAAATAGTGAGATGTACTATCCTTATTGCATCTTCAGTAGCAATTGCTATATTTGATACTGGTTCCCCCACTCATTTGTATTGTAATTTTTTTTTAAAAGTTATTAAACATCCAATGAAACTTATTTCCTCTTAAATAGAGTTATAAATACCTCTTGGTATGAATAAAGATCATGGGTTTTGGTGTACTTGTTCATTACCGATAGTTGATACAGTGTTAGTCAGGGATTTTCTCATTCATGATCTAGATCTATTTAAAGTCATCATTAATATGGATTATCTTATCTCTCATCAAGATAAAGTTTATTTTTATCATCGGTGTGTTTCATTTCTTACTGCCAATGGGAAATCTCATTTGTTTTAGGGGGAGTGGGCCTGAGGTTAGGTCTTTCATGAAATTCCCACTGAGAGCTCATGATTTTTTTAGTTTCTTTTGCATTTCAGCCCGATGAAATTTCTTATTTTAATGATCTTATCATTTTTTTTCAAGACTTTCATGAAATTTTCCTAGATGGCTTATCTAGTCTTCCTATAAAGAGAGATGTATAGTTTACGATTGATCTGGTACCAGGTACATAGCCAATATCAATAACTTATCTTCGCATAGCACCAACGGAGCTAAAAGATCTCATGATTCAATTGGATAGCCTATTATGAAAAGGTTTTGTTCACCCTAGCACTTCACCTTTTTCATCCCCTAATCTCTCTACTATGAAATAATATGGTTAATTTGTTTATGTGTGGACTATCTAAAGTTGAAAAGAGTTACTGTTTCGAAAAAATATCATTTACCTCATGCTCATGATTTGTTTGATCAGTTAAATGTGGAAAGTAGTTTTCAAAAATCAATCTTCATTTGGGTTATCATCATATCGGAGTTTGGAAGTCTGATATACTGAATCCATCCTTTAAGAAAATGTATGGACATTATAAGTATCATATGATTCCTTTTTTTATGAGTAACTCTCCTACACTTTTTATGGATTTGATGAATCATATTTTCCATCAATATCTTGACACTTATGTTGAAGTGTTCGTAGATGATATTCAGGTTTATTTGAAATCCAAGAGTGAGAACGAGCACTATCTGAGTTTGGTCCTATAAATTTTGAGGCATCACCATTTGTATGTAAATATTTGGAAATTTCGTTTCTGGATTCAGGAAGTGATGTTATTGGGGAAAATAATTTCTAAACATGGATTATTAATTTATCTAGAGAAGGAAAAGGATGTTTTTTATGGAAGGAACCATAAAATATATTTGAGATATGAATATTACTTTTTCTTCATAGATAATACAGATGGTTCATCAAAGAATTATCTAAACTGACATCTCCTTTCACTACTCCTACTGGGAAAGTGATGATATTCTCCTGGGTGTGAAGTTTCAAACTTTTTTATTAACTAAAACTAATTCTGACATCGGTTCTTATTCTGATCTTACCTGATCCGGGTAAGGGAGATGTAGTGTTTTCTGATGCTTCTTGTGTTGTTTTGGGATACGTTCTTATGCAGGATGACCATGTGGTAGCTTACCGCTCTCTTTAGCTTCGACCACATGAAAATAATTACCCCACTCATGATTTACAGCTTGTATTAGTCATGAATTCTATCAAATGTTGGAAGAACTCTATTTTTGGGGAGAAGTTGACAGTCGTCTCTGATCATAAGTGTTCGAGTTATATCTTTTCGTAGAATGACATAAATATCAGATATAGAGAATGGGTAGAATACCTTCAAATTTTTGACTTTGATATCGCCTACACCCTAGGTAAGGGAAATGTTGTTGTAGACACTATTATAAGGAAAGTACCATCACAGACTATTCTAGAATTGAAGGAAGAGTATAACCTTATGGGGATTTTTTATCAGTTTCATTTGGATGCTTAGGAGGATGTTTCAGGTATGGTTATAACTAGTGTTCAATTGTCATCATCTCTCATAGAGTCTATTTTGCAGAGTTAGTAATAAGAGGATGAGTTTCATAAGACTTGAGAAATACTTTATGGTGGGGAGACCATTTCATGTTGATCTCTCTCTTCTGATGGTATGCTTCACTTCAAGAAAAGGATTTTCATCCCATCATATTTGAGGAGTTCAGTCCTTTTCAATAACCAAATATCTTCATGGTTTATTCATCCAGGCACCATGAAGATGTATTATGACATGAGTTGGAGATTCGTGTGTCCTGGTATGAAGTATGTCATTGAGGATTTTGTGTCTCACTTTTATAACTACCAATGGATAAAGGAAGATCACTTGAAACCTTCTAGGTTACTCTAGCCTTTTCTGGTGCTAGTTTTGAAATGGGATGAGGTATCTATGGACTTCATTGTTGAATTAAAAAGGACTCCCCAGGGGAGGAATTCTATTTAGGTGGTTGTTGATTGGTTAATTAATTCTTCTCATTTCATTCCAATTAAGGACACTACTAAGGTTGAAGATCTGGGTAAGCTTTATGTACAGAATATTGTGAGGTTACATGGGATTCCTTTTTCCATTTTTTCAGATAGCGGTACTAGGTTTACGTTGAGGTTTTGGAGGAGTCTTAAAGAGGTAGTGGGAACTTTGTTCAAGTTGATAACAACATATCATCTACATACAAATGGTCAAACGGATGGAGTAATTCATATTCTGGAGTATATTCTATGTTCCTGTGTCTTAGATTTCAGAGGATTATGTGAGAGTTAGCTGGGACTGTTTGAGTTTGATTATAACAATTGTTATCAATAATCAATCATAACGTCTCCCATCAATGCATTTTATAGTCGCCCGTGTAGATCACCTCTTTGTTGGGATGAGTTGGGAAAAGTATCTTTAGTTGGACCAAGTTTGGTTCAGGAAACAACCACACAGATTCAGGATCCATATCGACATCTGGTTACAACCCATATTCAATATAAATCATATGTATATTGACGATGTCTAGCTTTGGATATTTTCATATCTAATTGGGCCATCTTGAAATTTTCTCCTTAGTTGGGTCACCATCAACTTGGAAAATAGGTAATGTTGGCTCTAAGATATGTTGGACCCTTTGAGGTCACTAAGTGGCTCAGAAAAGTTAGTTATCATTTAGAATTTTGGATTCAGTGGATAGGTATTCATGATGTTTTCCATATAACTCATCTCATGAAATACAATCCTAATCCCACTCAAATTCTGAGTTGGGAAGAAATTGAGTTAGAGACATATGTGTCTATTTTGGAGAAACTTATCGATATCATTGACTCTAAAGTGAAAGTATTGTGTGGTAATTTGATTCCATTGGTTAGAGTTTTATGGAAACAATGATAAGATTATCATGATACTTGGTAACACGAATCATTAATGGGGGAGCAGTGGCCTCATCTCCTTCCAGGGATTACACCTTCCACATGAATTCCTGGGGATGGAAATTCATTATAGTGGGGAGTTTGTAACATCCCATTACCATTTTATTAGGTACTCCCTTTGACTCATTGTGGTTTCCCCTCTATTGAGATTGGTAGGATACCTATGATGGTGAAGTCAAAGAGTTGTTGGACTTTCACTAAAAACTATTTGTTTTTGTTGGATACTGGAATATTTCACGCCGTGTAACTATGTTACAAGCCATATAATTATTGTTGGATGTAATTCGTGAAAGATGAATTCATTTTGTGAAAGGATACATGTTGTGACTGTGACATACACGACTTGACATATAAAAAGGTTAGTTTTTAATCTGAGGCAACATGTTTTTTGGGGTATTTTTCCACTGTGGATTACACGGTGTGTAACTATACTACATGTCCTGAAATGGCACATTTCCAGTTTTTGAAATGGAGAAGAAACTATTTGGTCATGAATCCTTTTCTAAACCTCTTGGCTATCGAACTGAAACTCCTCCTAGGTTATTTTTGGAGACTCTGATCCACCTAGATCGATCTGTTCGGCACTCGATCTTTATTTTGGTTGTGGTGCATCTCCCTAGGTGAGTAACTATTCTATTCCTTAATTGACATTGATCATGATATCACCCTTGGGTGATGTATTTGGATCTATTGGTCTATGGTTAGTTTTTATTTTTGGTTTTTTTCCTAGATCCGCTATGTGATCTCATTCTTACGGCCTTTTATTCTATTATTCATGGTGCAAAGGGGATTAGTCATTGAGTTATGTGAGTTTCCTCTCTTATTAGAACCAATAATATTCTTAATTGAATCAATATTGATATTAATATGATTCTAGGTCCTTCATCGACATTGTTAGGTTTCATTAATTTTTTATTTCATTACGGGCATGTGTTACCCGAGTTTTGGGGTAGGGGGTTCCATCTCTAGCATACATTGATGATCCTAATTGTTTCTCTTTATAATTTTTTTTTGTATATTTAAATTTTAAGAACCCAGGTATTGATCCTATAAGACATTGAAGTTTTTTATCATCTTGACATTATTCTAGAGCTGGGCATTCAGACGGAGTGTTATTCCGATCCCCGGTGTGGCCTGAATTAAATTTTAAGTGTGTTCACACTAGACATGACAAATAAACAGAATAACTCCTAAAAGGTTGCTCAGATGGGGTAAAAGAGGGAATCTTTGAGTGTGGAGTGTGTAGTTTACCCTAGGAGGGGTGTAACATTCATGGGCGCGACCCTTCTATGGAAAACGCCACCAGGGGCATTTTCGTAATTTAGCGGCCTCAGGCGTGAAATTGATAAGTTCTGAACGAAGGCTCGGATTAAAATTATGAGACCACCATTTTGCTCAGAACTTGGATTTTACCCTAGGAGCGGCTTAACCTTGACCTAGTCGAGAGTTCGGGTACGGGCCTATTGGTGGGAGTTTAAAATTAATTAATTTTTAATTAATTTTTCCCTACTTAAACACATCCACCCCCACCCCTTCTCCCCCCTTAACATTTCTCTGGTGAAAGTTCTCTCAACAAAGAATCTCCACCTTCTTCAATCTCCTCTCCCCACCTCTCCAAGGTGGTTACAGATCCGATGGATCACTTGTGAAGCGACGGGCTACGCCCTGCGAAGTAGGATCGTTGCGTTTTCGTTTTAAATTCCCTCATCCTCTTTGAACTGAATTTATAGAATTGAAATGCTGTTTAATTATTGAGATAAGGAAATATTTGAGTAGGGCTTGATCTGAGCTTTACAAAATTTCATTTGGATCAAAATTCTGAGTCTCGGGATGTCCGGGGTGACCTCGGGATGTTTTTTGGCCAAAACCTCTGTTTTCTAGTGGTTCTAGGGCAGTCCGGCGGCTCCGCGCGGTGGTCCGGCAGGCGACGACGACGACACGGTCTCCCCAGGTGGCAGTGCGGGATCCTTGGCAGTCGGCGCAGGTGATCGAGATGGTTTCCCAGCGGTCCGAGCTAGCGGGGGGGGGGGCACGCCGGCTTCGCCTGTCAAAGTACGGCGCGAGACCGGGGTCGTCGCGACCCCGAGAGTGGATCGAGACCCACGAAAAGTGGGTCTCATGGAATAGAGCCAGACTTTCTTATGTTGGTCCATGTGAAGTGGTTCGGCCTTCATGGTGAACTGTGTGCCACAGTAGACCAGGCGGTCCGGGTAGCTGAGCCGTAGGCCGCCGGTCTAAAGGGGTGGACCGGCCGAACCGGTCCGGCCCACCCTGTCTCCGTCTGTTGGCGTTAAAACGCCTCTAACTCTCAAACCGTGTATTGGATTTGCGTTCCATCTATGGAAACACGATACTCAGATCGAGACAGAGTTTTTCAGATGGTCTCAATACTTTTTAATTCCCGGGATAAGGGTTCAGAGGCACGACACGTCCGTTAAGTGTTATTTAGCGCGTCGCCGAGATTCTTGTTTTGGGTGGCACGAGCACATCCAGAGTCTATTTTAGGCACTGTCAGCAATGTTGTGACCCTGGAATTGAGACAATGTTTTTTAGGGGTTTTAGGTGTTGAAGCAGGAGTTGAGGTGTGGGCTCCACATGTCGTCTTTTAAGCTGTGTGCAGCGTATTGCAACTTTTTCTTCATACGTCCGTTTGGGGTGAATGAATAGACGATTTGGCATGTTTTTTCAGAATCAACACAATGGCTCAGTTCACCTGAACTTTTTTGGGACCAAGGTTTGGGCCCCACGAGACGTCTTATGGGCATAAAGCGGTGTTGAATAACTTTTTTTTGGGAGTCCATTTCAAGAATGTAAATAGTCTATCTCGAGTGTTTTTTCGCAAGGAATGCAATAGTGTAATCTATTTGGGTGTGAGATGAATTATTCGAGATCTCATTAACTGTGTAAAAATGAAAGGGAATCGGTCGGAGGTTCCTTTTATGCACTCCGAACCAACACACAGTAGACATGTTACAGACTCCCAGTGATGGCATGGGCAATGCGGAATTATCGGACCAGTTCCTAATTTACCCTCCAGCGGGGCTGGGCAGTGGGTTACCCATCGGCGTATCAGGGTTTACCCTCCAGCGGGGCTGGGCAGTGGGTTACCCGTTGACCTTAGGGTTTACCATCTATCTAGGCTGGGTAGTGGGTTACCCGACGACCTCTTAGGGTTTACCCTCCAGCTGGGCTAGGTAGTGGGTTACTCGACAACTTCTTTCAGACTCATCCCTTTCCATGAGGCTAATTATTGACTTTTCTCCATGATTACCAGAGCGGTTCCCTTGGTTTTACGGTTCCGCGATGAGACAGCTTTGATGTGCGAGACATTTGGGCATCAGTGATGGATATCCTTAGAACGGTTGGTGAATTTTCATGGGCTGAGCTTAGAGATGGAGATCCCCATACACACTTGTTCAGGTTTCTTGTTGAGCATATATATATACACTCTACGTTTTCTCCCAATCATTGGGTTCAGTTACTCTCCATCTAGGAAGAGAGAAGATGCACAGGGTATGCCACATGTTTTCCGTTTCTATCTCCTTGTGTTTGGATGAGTCTTCTTCCTTTATCATGTTGGGTTGAGTTGCAATAAATTTACTGTACTCCTTCACTATTATTTTTTCTTTCTACTACTCACCTCTTTAGTGCCTCCTTGTTGGTCTCCCTCAGGATTTTGAGTCATCATACTAAGTATCTTTATACTCAACCCTTCTTGGGATTTTCCCGCACCTGGTGTGCCCTTGTAGATGACGGGCAGGTTGATCATGATTATGGAGGAGCGTAGAGGTAACTAGAGCTTGGGCTGCGTACCGGGGCCACAGTAGAGTTTTCATGTGTGGGACTCTCCATTTTTTTACTTTTGTTTACCTGTTTTCGGGTTGTGGCACCTTTCAGGTTGGGCGTGTGTTTTTCCCTTTTTCTGTTCAGTTACCTTGTTAGTACTTTTCAGCACTCTACTTGCTCTATTTAGAAGTTGATGCATGACTGTGGTTGGGTTATAGTTTTTTGTCCTTTGGTTTTCTTTTTAATCTTCACATATGCATTGATTGGGTTGTGTGTTTGTGTGTACAGGTACTTAGGAGAAGGACTCCCCAAGAATGTTACTCCTTCGGCGCTTGTCGTCATCCCCTGACCTATGGAGGTGGGCTTGGGGTAGTAGCGGCTCGTGACCGGTAGGGTTGGGTCGTGAAAAAGTGGTATTAGAGGAATGGTTCGTTCCTTGGGGAGTTGTTCGAACATCCCTAAAAAGTAATTGGTTGGGATTTAGGGAAATAGGGTCAATGTGTCTTGAGAGCGCCTCTCAGGCCAGGGAGTTCAGTGATGGTACAGGAGGCCGACGTATCCATTCACCAGGACCCTAATAACCCGCTTGTCGACTCGGCACGCTGAGACACTTGTTGCAGGGAACTTTGGAACATGCATCCGATAGGATTGAGTCTTTGACTATCCTTTTTGAGTCAGATACCCTTTGTTATTACTATTATATATATATGCTATTCTGATCACGGTAATCCTTGATAAGTTTCAGGATGCCCCCACAACAGCAGACAACCAGTTTATCCTCTCCAGTTCGTGATGACGATCTGGTGAGCGACGAGGTGTCAGTTCAGGGACCCTCACAAGATCCCTTTCCACCCAGTGGTTCAGCAGTAGTCCCTCCATCTGTAGAGCAGCAGTTAGTGTCGGCAGCACAAGCCGAGGTTGAGCGTAGGCTGAGTGCGCTCTGAGACTTCCAACGTCAGCGGCCACAGAAGTTTCACAGGGACCCGGATCCCTAGGTAGCGGAAGACTAGCCAGAGTCCGTGGAATGACTTTTCAGGCTGGTACGGACACCAACGGACCAAATGGTAGCCCTAGCTTCCAGCCTTTTCCTCAGGATGGTCGGGCGTTTGTGGGGGTTGTTTACGCAGACCCATGAAGAGTCGTCTCTCAAATGGGATAGCTTCCAGCAGCTCTTCTGGGATGAGTACTCCCCCTCTTGTTTAAGCTCCATTCGGATTCAGGAGCTTATGGAGATGAAGTAGGGGTGATCTTGGTGCATTACTTCCACCGGTTTACCGATATGGCACGTTACTCATAGGATATGATCCGCGATAGTTACTTTTGGGTGCAGAAGTTCGAGTAGGGTCTTCGCATGGAGATTTGTGCTAGTGTAATACCCCTATGCATCCCTACGTATGCCAGGGTGCTAGAGTGGGTGCTCATGACAGTGAGATTCTTGGATGAGGGATGCCATCTGGAAGGGCCTAGAGGTTGCCGCTTCAGAGCGGAGTCTTCGGTAGTAGGCAGGCGGTAGAGAGCAAAGCCTCAGTCGAGGATACCCTTCCGTGAGCAGACTCAAGGGTAGGTTCATACACCGAAGTGGAATTTAGAGAACCAGATAATTCAGGAGAGAGTCGGTGCTATTCTTGTGAGGGACGGGGTCACCTAGCATGGGACTGCCCGACCAGGCATACCGAGCAGTCGTGGCAGGCAGTGGGCACACCACAGCGGCAGAGGCAGTGTCGTGACCAGGGATCTCCCAGGCGAGGACAGGGTGGTCCTCAGGGAGGTGGTGTAGGTAGAGCGGAAGGACCCATAGGTGGTGGATAATGTTTTGAGATCATTCCAACACCACCACTGGGCGGCCCATGCCCGGATCAGGGAGCTGGCGGTAGGGGTCGTGGGAAGCTTCGGGTTGTGGGTGTTCATGACCCCCCAACACACGAGATAGTCCGAGGTATGATTTTTTTACTCTATGCTTTCTTCGGTACTAGTAGACATATGCGTTAGCCACTCTTTTATGTCGCTAATTTTGGTATGGTAGTTGGATCTCCCTGTAGAGGAGCTGACACCCACGCTTCGCCTCGAGGTTCCTACGGGAAGTGCATCGTTATTGACCTTTGTTTATAGACAGTACAAACTGTCATTCGGATGAGAGAGTTTCACGTGGGACCTACTGTTCATCATGATGAAACCTTAAGACGTTATCAGGGGCACGGATTGGATTTCTATGGTTCGTGCCCAGATCGACTGTGGTCGTAGACGATTCAGATGTGTGGATTCTGATGGGACGATTATCTCCATCCTCGGTGAGCGAGACCTCATGGAAGATCAGACTGATGCTCTGAGCAAGAGACCATAACTTTTTTTTAATCGTTTGGGGAGCATCGATCTCAGAGCAGCAAACACTATAGGATTCTGGATCTGTACCGTTGTAGAGGACTACATGGATGTCCTTCCCAAGGATGTCCTGGGACTACCTCCGAGGTGAGAGATGGAGTTCTGCATTGACTTGCAGCCGAGGACTGCCTTGATATCATGTGCGGCTTATATTATGTCACCCAAAAAGCTTCAGGAGCTACGAATTCAGTTGGATGACCTTTGTGAGAAAGGATTCATCAGGCCTAGTTTGTCGCCCTAGGCAGCTCTGGTTTTGATTGTGAAGAAGGAAGATGGGAGCCTATGAGTTTTTGTGGATTATCGTCGCCTGAATTAGGCCACAATAAAGAACAAGTACCCTTTGCCAAGTATTTATGACCTCTTTGACTAGTTTAGAGGTGCTAAGTGGTTCTTTAAGATTGATCTTCGATCTGGCTACCACTAGTTGCGGGTTTGTGAGGCTGACATCTTGAATTTGTCTTTTTGTTGTCGTTATGGGCATTAAGAGTTTCTTGTGATGCCCTCTGGCATGATGGATTCCCCTGCCTTATTCATGGATTTTATGATCCAGCTTTTCCAGCCGTACATGGACTAGTTTGTGGTCATCTTTATTGATGACATACTCATCTACTCTACGACAGAGGAGGAGAATGCAAAGCATTTGAGGCTAGTCCTAGACTTACTTTGGGAGCACTAGTTATATGGTAAGTTATTTATCTGTCAGTTCTGGATTCATGAGGTTCACTTTTTGAGGCGTGTCATTTCAGAATAGGGTTTGTCCATAGATCCCACCAAGATAGAGGTGGTGCTTGCTTGGGATCCACCCAAGAATGCATCTGAGGTGGAGAGCTTCCTTGGTTTGGTAGGGTACTACAGGAGGTCCATCGAATAATTCTCTAGGATTACTGCCCCTTTGACAGCATTGAAAAGGAAGGGAAGACCATTCACCCAGACTGATCAATTCTAGGAGGCCTTCAAGGAGTTTAGGCAGAGGCTGACTAGTGCTCCAGTGTTGAGGCTTCCAGAGGAGGGTGTCGAGTTCGTGGTATACTGCGACGCTTCAAGAGATGGGCTCGAGTGCGTGTTGATGCTGCAGCGGGCTATGATTGCATATGGGTTGAGGCAGTTAAGGCCCCATGAGCAGAATTATGCAAATCGTGATTTGCAACGGGCATCGGTGGTCTTCTCCTTGAGGTTATGGAGACACTATCCTCCGGGTGAGAATTTTGTGGTCTACCCAGACCACCAGAGCCTCATCTACATCTTCACTCAGTGGGATCTGAATCTGAGGCAGAGGCACTGGATGGAGTTTCTGCAAGACTATGATTTGGAGATAGTCTACACTCCAGGGAAGGGAAACGTAGTAGCAGATGCCCTTAACATGAAGTCTCAGTCTCGTCTAGTGCGAGAAGCTTCAGAGTAGTTGGCTTTCCTACAGCTGACATTGATAGAGCAAGAGGGTATGTCTTTTCTGCAGTCGATGATGTTAACTCCTTCGCTCCTTGAGCATGTGAGAGAGTCATAGCCGAGGGATGTCGACAGTGAGGTATTGCGTGATTAGATATCCACGGGAAACTCACCCGATGGGTATTCTGAAGAAGGGAATCCTAAGATCATGCTTCAGGGGCGAGTTGTAGTACCAGTGGAGATGCAGGAGGAGGTGATGCAGGAATTCCACACTTCTCCATTGGTTGTACATCCTGGTGTGGGGAAGATGTACAGAGACCATCAGTGATAGTTTTGGTGGTCTGGCATGAAGCGGAGCGTAGCTGAGTTCATTTCTCAGTGTATTACCTATCAGCAGGTGAAGGCAGAGCATCTGGTTCCGGTAGGGTTGTTGCAGCCTCTTCATATCCCAGAGTATAAGTGGGATGACATATCTATGGACTTCTATACAGGGCTTCTGTGCATGGAGAAGGGCCATGATTCCATTTGGGTGATAGTGGACCGACTCAAAAAGTCTATTCACTTCCTTTCCATTAGGGAGCATAGATCGGTGGAGAGTCTAGGGTATCTATACATTCAAGAGATCGTCTACCTTCATGGAGTACCCTCGATGATCATCTCCAACCGTGACGCGCGGTTCATGTTGCGATTGTGGAGAGGCCTGCAGGAGGCATTTGAGACACAACTGTGGATGAGTACGGCTTTTCACCCCCATACGGACGGTCAAACCGAGCGCACTATCCAGGTGTTGGATGATATGCTCATGGCATGCATGTTAGACTTTGGCCTAAGCTGGTAAAATCACCTTCCCTTGGTGGAGTCTACGTATAACAATAGTTACCACTCTAATATTGACATGGAACCTTTTGAGGCCCTCTATGGGTGACCCTGAATGTCACCTTTGTTATGGATGGAGGTTAGGGATACCTATCTCGTGGGCCTAGTGTTAGTGTGGGTGACAATGGAGAAGGTGCACGTCATTCATGAGCAGATGAAGACGGCTCAGAAAAGATAGAATTCCTACGTAGACCGTCGTCGTAGGCCTTTGGAGTTCGAGCAGGGGGACCATGTATTTTTGAGAGTCTCCCCATGGCGTGGAACACGGAGGTTTGGCTAGGGAGGCAAGCTATCCCTGAGGTTAATCAGGCCTTTTGAGATCATGAACAAGGTTGGCAAGGTTGCCTACCATCTAGCTCTACCCCCATAGCTAGATATAGTGCTTGATTTATTCCACGTGTCGCAGCTAAGGAAATACGTGCATGACCCCGTACACTTTATCGACTGGGGAGAGCTGGAAATTGAGTATGGATCCACCTTTGTGAAGCACCCAGTGGCGATTGAGGACCAGCAGGAGCAGACCCTACGTGGGTGGACCATTCCTTTGGTTTGAGTGTTGTGGCAGCATGAGAGGGTGCAAGAGAGCACCTGGTAACGATAGAGCCAGATGCGGGCTCAGTATCATAAGTTGTTTTTGTAGTTTTTTTTTCAGGGATGAAAAACATGAAGGAGGAAATTATGTAAGAACACATGTTTTGTGCCAGTAAGACTTTAATTTTTTTTTCTTCTTGATGTTATTCCAGAGAAGGGCGTTCAAACGGAGTGTGATTCCGAGCCCTGGTGTGGCCGGAATTAAATTTTAAGTGTGTTCACACACGACATTCCAAATAAACAGAATAACTCCTAAACAGTTACTCAGATGGGAAAACTGAGAGCACCGTTGAGTCTGGATCGTTCCGTTTACCCTAGGAGGGGTGTAACTTTCATGGTCTCATCCCTTCTGTGGAAAACGCCACCAGAGGTGTTTTCATAATTTAGAAGCCTTGGGTGTGAACTTTATAACTTCTGAATGGAGGCTCAGATTAAAATTCTGAGACCACCATTGCGCTGAGAATGTGGATTTTACCCTAGGAGCGACTTAACCTCGACCTCGTCAAGAGTTTGAGTACGGGCCTACTGGTGGGTGTTTAAAATTAATTAATTTTTCCATACATAAACACATCCACCCCCCCCCCCATTCCCCCTTAACATTTTCTGGTGGAAGCTCTCCTAACAAATAACCTCCACCTTATTCAAGCTTCTCTCCCCACCTCTCCAAGGTGGTTGTGGCTCCGGTGGATCACTTGTGAAGCGACGGGCTACGCCCTGTGAGGTAGGAGCGTTGTGTTTTTGTTTTAAATTCCAACATACTCTTTGAACTGAATTTATAGCATCAAATTTCTGTTTAATTATCTATTGAAGGCCATATTTTAGTAGGGATATATCTGAGCTTTCCAATGATTCTTTGGGATCAAAATTTTGAGTCCCAGGGTGTCCGGGGTGACCCCAGGAAGTTTTCCGGCCAAACCCCTATTTTTCGGTGGTTCCAGGGTGGTCTGGTGGCTCTGCATGGCAGTCCGGTGGGCGACAATGGTGACACAGGCTACCCAGGTGGTGGCATGGGCTCCCCAGGTGGCGGTGCGGGCTCCTCGGGGGTCGGCGCGGGTGAGCATGATGGTGGCCCGACGGTCCGGGACGCAGGGGGGGTGCTGGCTGGCTTCACCTGTCGGCGTGCAGCATGAGACCGAGGTCATCACGACCTCGGGAGTGGACCGAGACCCATGAAACGCGAGTCACGTGGAAAATAGCCAGATCGGTTTAAGCCAGTCCATGTGGAGTAGTACGGCCTGCATGGTGAACCGCGGGCCGCTGTGGACCGGCCGAACCGGTCTGGCACACCCTGTCTCCGTCTATCGGTGTTAAAACGCATCAAACTCTTAGACCGAGTATCAGATTTGTGTGTCATCTATAGCAATGGGATCCTCGGATTCAGATAAATGTTTTGAGATGGTCTCAAGAATTTTTAATTCTCGAGATGGGGGCTCATTGGCGCGACACGTCCGTTAAGTGTTATTTAGTGCCTCGCTGAGATTCTTGTTTTGGATGGCGCGAGCACATACAGAGTCTTTTTTAGGCGCCTTCAGTGGCGTTGTGACCCTGGCATCAAGACAAGGGTTTCCAAAGGGTGTCAGGCATTGAAGCCAGAGTTGAGGCATGGGACCCACGGTCCGTCTTTTACGCTGTGTGCAACGCATTGTGACTTTTTCATCAGATGTCCGTTTGGGGCGAATGAATAGTCGATTTGGCATGTTTTTCCGAGAGCATCAAAATGGCCCAATTTTCCCGACCTTATTGGGACTGAGGTTTGTCACCCACGAGACGTCGTATGGGCATAAAGTGGTGTTGAATGATTTTTTCATCGGGAGTCTGTTTCAAGCAAGTAAATAGTCTATCTTGCGTGTGTTTTCACGAGGATTGAAATTGTGTAATCTGTTTGGGCGTGCGGAGCCTCCTTCAAGATATCATTAAATGTTGAATCATGAAAGAGTGTTGGTCAGAGGTTCCTTTGACACACTCTTAACCAATGCACGATAGCGATGTTAGTGACTCCCAATGATGGCACGGGCAGTGCGGAGTTATCGGACCTATTTCAGGTTTACCCTTTAACTGGGCTAGGCCGTGGGTTTCCCAATGGCATACCAGGGTTTACCTTTCAGCGGGGCTGGGTAGTGGTTTACCCATTGACCAAATGGTTTACCCTTCAGCGGGTCTGGGTAGTGGGTTACCCATTGACTTTAGGGTTTACCCTCCCGCTAGGCTGGGCAGTGGGTTACCCGATGACCTCTTAGGGTTTACCCTCCAGCTGGGCTGGGAAGTGGGTTACCCGATGACTTCTTTCAGACTCAGCCCTTTCTACGAGGCTAGTTAGTGACTTTTCTTTGTTATTACCAGAGTGAGACCCTTGGTTTTATGGTTCAGTGACGAGACAACTTTGACAGGCGGGACATTTGGGAATCACTGATGGATATCCTTAGAACTGTTGGCGACTTTTCTTGGGCTGATCTTGGAGATTGAGATCCCCTTAAACACTCTTTCAGGTTTCTTGTGGAGCATATATATATATATATACACTGTAATTTTGTTCCCACTCCTTGGGTTCAATTACTCTCCATCTAGGAGGAGCAAAGACGCCCGGGGTATGCCACGTGCTTTCCGTTTCTAGCTCCTTGCATTTGGAAAAGTCTGCTTCATTTCTCTTGTTGGGCTGAGCTTCCCTCTATTTATTGTACTCCTTCACTATTATTTGTTCTATCTACTTCTTGACTCTTTATTTACTCCTTTGTTTCTCCCTCGAGCATTTGGGGAATCCTACTAAGTATCTTTATACTCACCCATATTTGGGATTTCCCGCACCTGGTGTGCCCTTGCAGACGACGAGCAGGTTGATCATGACTACGAAGGATCGTAGAGGGCACAAGAGCTTGGGCCGCGTATTGGGGTTGCAGTAGAGTTTTTAGGTGTGGGACTCTCCTGTTTTTTTCTTTTGTTTACCTGTTTCCGGGTTTTGGCACCGTTCGGGTTGGGTGCACGTTTTTCCCTTTTTCTGTTCAGTTACCTTGTCAGAACTTTTCAGCACTCTACTTTCTCTATTTAGATATTGATGAATGACTGTGGTTGGGTTATAGTTTTTTTCCTTTGGTTTTCTTTTTACTCTTCACTTCTGCATCGAGTGGGCTGTGTGTGTGTACGAATACTTAGGCGAAGGTCTCCCAGAGATCATTACGCCTTTGTTGCTTGTCGCCAGCCCCTAGCCTATGTAGGCGGGCTTGGGGTAGTTGCGGCTAGACACCGGTTGGGTCGGGTCATGACCTAAATTGGCATGATTGTTTTGTGTGGGTTGAAAAAGGGTTTTAGTGATAAATTGTTTTCCTCTGGTTATTGAAAAAATGAAGAGAAATTTGATATTTTCAAAGCCTTGAAATGGATATTTTGAAATGGTTTTAAATTTTTTTTCAAAGCATTGAGATGAATTATGAAAAAGAGAACATGGATTACCTTGTGTACTTAGGTGGAAGGTTTATCTTGGGTCCATCATCCATTGATTTGTGATTATCAAGGTGGTTTGTCTTGGGTATTTCCTATGTTTCCTATGATCATTGTTCTAGGGGTATGATATTAACATTTTGGGGGTTTTACTCATGGGGTGTTCCTCTGCTACCTAGCCTTGTTGTTCTAGGATCATAATTTGTGCACCTGATTGATCATGGTTTGAGTAGTCTGTAGCCTGGACCTGTAGTATTCCTTAGTGTTTTGATACTTGTTATTTTATTTTTTATTTCTTATATTTATAAATTATCCTAGATGTTAATGTTTATGCAAATGTAAAATGATATAGAAAATGTGATTTTAAATTGATATACCTTCTTTTGTTTTGAACAATAGAAAAAAGGGAAATGTTTACCATGTTTTATATAAAACTACTTTACCTATTATCATGTCATTTTTTATTTAAAATGAGAATATCAAGATTTTTATATATATACTAGGTATAGAACACCTGGGTGGGATCCTACTGAGCCTATTAGCTCACACCCTATGAACCTCTCCATTGGTGCATAGACCTTTGTTTGTATTCTAGTTTAGGGATAGCCAAGGCTCCACAGTGAGGCAGCAAGGTTCATGTTAGTGGGTTGGGTAGCTGATTGTGAGATAGTGGGAGTCCATCCCTATCATTTTTAGAGTATCTGTTTGGTTTTTAGTCCTTTTTGTTGGACTTTTCATGGAGTTTTAGCTTCATTTTTCAGTTTTTTGTTTCCGATATTTTATTAAAGTTATGGAATATATATCTTTTTTGTATTATGTTATTGCTTCTTGTTTTACATATATACACCATGTGGTTCTTCAGTTTCGAAAAAATTGTTCTCTATGTTGTGTTGTTTGATTCTCGGGTGCTTATCTCCAACACGTGTGAATTAGGAATTCCCTTCAGGTATGTGACAGATTAGGTCGAGTTCCAGGTTTGGGGGTAACCCATGTCGGTTCTTCAAAGGATTGTTATCAAGACATTCAAAATGTCTTCAATTCTTAAGGACTGTACGGTAAATGGGGTAACATCTCAGATGATGGAACTGATAAAGATAAACATATGGTTTTATTTTACACCACTCATCTCTGATCTACGTGCAGTGATGAATCTTTTCCTTTTAAGTATTCTATTTTAAATGGATATGGAACAATGGTCAACAATTAAGGATTAAATTTGGATCCTCTAAAAAGAAGGTTTTGGAAGTTCTATTCCAATTTTTTAAGGAATGTGTCTTCCATATCACATTTCAAGGAATCAATGATCAAGATCACTCTTGAGTAAGAAATGTCCAAGGTAGTGATCCTTGGTATCCTCAATAATGGTAATTCACAGTCAGAGTGGGAAACTGCTAATGATGGTGGTAAATCTGATTATGAATATGGAAATGATCCTGAATTTTTTGATTTGTAGTAGGATTTTCAAGATGAGGCCATGTTTCTTTGGGTGACCCTATCCATTTTATTTATTTCTTTTTTTATTATTCTTTCACCTTTATTAAAAGGTTAATATGTTTGGCTTTTGGATAATCCTTTTCATAAATTATTAATAAGTGTGTATAATTTTTTAAAAAATTATTCATATAATTATAAATAAGTAAGTATATATTTAAATAATTATTAAATTTTAATACATATATTTAAATAAATAATATATTTACTATATTTATATTTATATATATTAATTAAATATATATAATTATATAAATATTTATAATTATATACAAATATTTATATTTATATTTACAATTATATTTATTTACAATTATATTTATTAATAAATACCTATATTTATAATTTTAAATGAATATTTACAATTATTTTAATATATTTACTATTACATAAATTTATGTTTACTTATTTATTTATAATAATATACATTTAAATTTTGTAATTATATTGATTATATTATTAAAATTGGATATATAGGTATTTATCAACGCTTTTTTAGCATTAATAAATATATATTTTTATCAGCGCTAAATAAAATGCTGATGAAATATATTTTTATAAGTGCCACAACGTTTTCATTGATAAAGTGGTATTTTATCCATGCTTACTATTTTAGTACTTATAAAGCCCTTCCCATTATTTTAAAATGAACACTAACCAAATAGATCTCTCTTTTACCATTCAAGCTCTCACAGAACTTCAACTCTACCGCCGCTCCACCTAAACCTTCTATCAAACAAATAAAATCTCTCAAATCTATGGTATGTTATTTTTCTACTCCTCCCTCATTTATCAGTGTCTTCGATCACCTCTCTCGCACATAACTGGTCAAAACCATGATATATTTTTGTGTCCTTTAATTTTTTCTTTCTATCGACCACCTCACTATTATCCCAATCTTTAGCCTAGGCTGACCACCTATCATCGTGAATCATCCCTTTGGAGACCACCCTTTCCCTATATTCCATGCCCTTGATCGATGGATGTAGCCTACCTTCCTCATCTCCCTTCCTGGCCATCTTTCCGCCATCGATATCTCAATTTTTTGTTGAGTGACGTGTTTTGTAAGCCTAACCAATGAGAGATTGGTCAACAATAGGCAATTATGATTCAAGGGTGTTAAATATTCACCACCCAGTTATGATTCCATATCGGTTCAATGAACAGTTTCTAATACCATTTTCTTTAGTTATTATTAATTAAAATGATATACTTAAATACTGTATCTCCCATCCATATTAAATAGTTTGTGATATACCATATTAGGTATTTTTTGATAAAATATAATGAAAAATATTAAATATTAAATAATGAGGGATATAAGTACAATAGTAACTTAAATTTTATAGTGGAACATAGGGGAAAATTATTTATAAATATATTTTTTGGTATCCCTATAATACATGGTCTAGAATAATCTATAGAAAAAGAGTGTAACATGGAATCCTACTTCACTTTTGTTGTCAGTAATAGTCTTATCCATTAATTTCATGAAATTAAAATCTACCTGACCTTGTGTTAAAATCTGGTGATTACAATACGTCGTATGTTCCAAGGAAATATATTTGTTACACAAATTTTAAAAGCCATGTAACAATTAATTGGAAAGAAAGAAAAATTATTTCCAACCGAATTCTGTTGTCCAATAATAAATAATTTTTTTTCCAACATATTTATTAGTGATGATTAGATTAATACATTTCTTTAAGTGATTCATTAGAGTAAGAAATCCATTTTATTAAAATTGTTAATAAGTTATTCTATAATTATTCATGAAATAATGATTTGAAATCCCTTTATTTATGATGTGAAGTGTATCAAAACATGTTAAATGGTAATAAATAAGAGAGGTAACATATATTCTTCAAGTGGATACCTATCATTGGTAAAATGTAATAATTAAATAAAATAAGGATCAAGGTTTGAATGATACTTTTCATTGGTAAAATTTAATATATTATTTCAATTCCTTACTAATTTTTATGAATATTTGGATTAATAATATGTGACATTTGGCCACTGAATGGTGACAGTCACCTGAAATATCCCATTCCTTTAATTTTCCACTCAAACAGTTAATAAAACACCACATAGACCACTAAATAATAAGTGAAGAAATAAATAAACATCAACTCTTATCTCTTGTTAGATTTCCACCATGAAAGGTCACAAAAACTGTCTTATAATTACTTCATTTCTCCCATACAATATAAAATTGTGAACATGGAACAACAGCCACATGTTTAACCTAGGTTGTTTCTTTTTATGTCACTATTGTGTAAAATGATAACTTTTTAGGAATAATCACCAATAATATTCAAATTTTTAGTTCCCCTTAATATAATTATTTATAAATATCTCCTTTTATTATGAATATATTATGTGAATTAATTTTAATTTTTTATAAAATGAATATTTTGTGAGCCTAATTGGATTTATTTGAATAAAAAATTGATGAATGCTAATATAATCGAAAAAGTGTACGAATATATAGTTAAAGAGTTAATCAAGTTTTCAATAGATCATGCATACATCCCTTTTCAAATCCCATTTCCATGTTTTTGTTGTTGTTATTCAACAAAAATTAGTTCGAAAGTGTTGGATGAACATTTTATTTTTCATAGAATATATCAGATCTATAAATATTGGACTAAATATGGAAAAACTGAATGTGCACAATGATTGTGATGATACTAAATTTTTGGGATCATTTGATTTGAATACCTCTGTAAATGATGATGGAGATCTTGTAGACGAATTGGTAATGGATACTGAAGATGACCTTCATGATTGTCTGAATTTATCAAATAAGTTAAATAGCTATGTTAAGAGACCATTATATATTGATTGTACTAAATAAAAAAAATTAACTGTATAGAATTTATAAAATTTGAAACCTATAAGTGAATGGGGTGACACTAGCTTTACATAGCTTTTTTTTTCTTGAATGATATGCTACGAGAGTAAAATCAACTTCCTTATCAAACAATTATGTTAAAAGAATGCTATGTTCCATGTGAATAATCACTATAAACACATTCTTGTCCAAATGAGTTCATATTGTTTTAAAAATACAATGAATCACTCGTAAAATTCCCTAAGATTGGGATGAATTGATACAATAAAGATTAATCAATTCATTCAAAATTTTAACTGTACTTTCCTATAATTCCAAGGTTTAGATAACTATATAGATGTACAAAAACCATGAGACAACTGACAGGGAACGTAGATATAATAGTTAAAGATGGTAAACTATTTCATTATGTAGAGTCTTCTCAATTGAAGGAAATTTGTTATGAGTGTATAGAATTTGGAAATGAGTCGAGAAACATTTGCCTGGTGTTATCTAAAGATGGAATAAATCCTTTTCTGTATAGAGTAGTACACACAGTATATAGACAGCTGTGTTGGTAAATTATAACCTGCCTCCATGGTTATTCATGAAGCGTAAATACATTATGTTGTCTTTTATTATATTTAGAAAAAAACTACCTGGTAATTATATTGATGTCAATTTTGATCCATTGATTGATGATATGAAATTTATGTATGATATAGGTTTTACAAAGTATGATGCTCATAAAAGTGAATAATTCATATTGAGGGTCATGTTTTACAAATGATAAATGAATTTTCTACCTATGGACATTTTTCAAGGTATATATTTAAAGAAATGTTCGGGTGTCCCATTTGTGAATAATTCACATACTCAGTTTGGTTGAAACATCCCTCGATGACTGTGTTTTTAAAAAATTAGAAATTTTTACCTGGATAAAATAAATACCCATCCTGGATGAAAACATTCGATGGGAATAAAAAATAAGATTCAATACTATCTCCATTAATGGGTGATCAATTTTCTGATAATGTAAAAACTATTGACACTATTTCCATAAACCATTTTTAAAAAACCTTATGAAATCAGGTTAGAAAAATAGATCAATAGTCTTTGAATTAAAATACTAATTTTTTTTACATTATACATTTTCTTTATTCCATACATGTAAAAAAAATATTTAGGTAGTTTTATCTGTACATTACTAAATGTTTCTGAAAAAATAGAAGATAACATCAATTCTAGGTTGGACATGATTTACATGGAGATAAGAGAATATTTGGTACCAGTGAAAGGTAAAAGGTGGAATTTTCTTTCCCCAACAGCTTACACTCTATCCGGAAATGAAAAATTGCACTGTTTTATTTTCCTTAATGGTGTTAAAGTTCTATAGGGGTATTATTCAAGTATAAAGAATGTTGTTTCAATGACTAATTTGAAGTTACAGGGACTAAAATCATACAACTATCATTTTTTGATGAAATATTTGATGCCCATCACTTTATGATGCATTCTTCCTAAAAATTTAGGACATACATTAACCAGAATCTGTTTCTTTTTCAAATCCATATATAATAAATTTATAGACCCGATGAAGTTTTCAATCATGAATAATCATGTTGGAGTCATATTATGTGAATCGGATATGATCTTCTCACTATCATTATTTTATATAATGATCCACCAGATAGTTCACTTAGTTAGAGAGTTTCAACTATGTGGTATTATCCATTATATATGGATGTAACCCAGTAATTAATATATGAATATTTTAAAAGGGTACGCGAAGAATAAAATTCATCCATAATGTTATATTGTAGAATGATATATTTTTGAAGAATATATTTAATTCTATACCGATTACCTATGAGATGTTGATAGCATCAGTCTCCCAACGTCTCATTATAATAGATTCCTTATGGGAGAACAAATTCCTAGAAGATATGTTGTTACAATTACCATCATAGAGTGGGAGAAATCACAACTCTTCATTTTACATAATATTGAATATTTTTATCCTTACATTGTATCCTATAAAGAAATTCATATAAATTTGAATACATCAATATTTGAAGGATAGATATCAAATACCCACAATCTATACTTTATAGGATGGTTTTGAGATCATATTTATAAGGAGTTATTTGAAAATCCAAATTCAATTATTGAATAACTTTAATGGATATCCAATGGATGAAATGAAAATGTTATATCTTACATTGGTTTTGTAATTAATGGTTATAATCTATATAAAAAATAATATGATGAATGCAGTATGATGAAAAAATATGGAGTTACGCTTGGGGTGGAAGTGATACACAAATATGGTTCCAAGGATATAAATCTAATTTAAGAAAATATATCATATTTTATCTTTTTCAAATAGATATATACAAGTTGGATTATAAAAACATTCTTGTGCCATTTTTTCATTGAAAATTGGTTTGCAACTAGAGTAAAGTTAATGTTGACGAAATGGGTTTTTTATGGTGAATTTCAATGTGAAAGGGTATAAGGACAAGCTATTCCAAATAGAATCATAATAAGTGTAGGTATTTTATATCTCAAATCCAGAAAACTAGAATTGGTCAATTGTTATATGGGTGACTAAAACAACTGTAGGGTTAGATGAAAATTCAATCGAGGATGACTCATTCATTTGGAGATAACAATCCTTTCAGGGTGATCCTAATGTAGAAAACATCATGAACTTTATAGGGGACTACAAAGAGGGGATTTGGATTCTCAATAGGGGATCCAAATCCCTTCAACCTTTAAAGAAAATAAAGAGAGATCAATTAGTAGGATAAAGTGTTTTTAATATACTATGTTTTTCCTCATAATATTATTTTTTCTCTACTATATTAATGTAATATAAATTAAAGAGTTGAAAACTCATGCAGACAATAAAATTTTCACATAATGATGTTACAAATATCTTGTAAGAATATCTAATTGTTTATGAAACTACATAATTATTAGGGGATCAAAAATATGTTGATGATAAAAACAAGAACAACATAGAATCACTGTGTTCACTAAAATTATCAAGGAATGAAGTAAGGGTATATATTTTTTGGTTGGATAGAATCAATGAAGCCAAACTATCGACCCCAATAAGTTAATATTCAATAGTTATATTGGGGTCAAAATAAGAATGAATGTTCCAATTGATATAGATTAATGACGCCATATCTAGACTATAGTCAAGGAAACCCTTTAGGAAGATATTATGGTAATATTATGATATAATTTCTCTATTTTACCAAAAATATATATAATTAAATGTTTATTTACTTTTAATTATCAAATTCAGAGTTCATTTATTGTATATGACTATCATAATAAATAAGTATTAATGGATATTAAAAATTATCATGGATTATTTAAAAACTTCTTACCAAGATTTATCTTAGGGGTTCTAAGGTGAATGTAAAGCCCCACCCACTAATAATGTATGAACACATTATAAAGTAGGAAAACTGGAATTCTTTCATCAGTCATCATGATGAGATATAATTTTATGTGCATTGTAATTCATAATATATTATTTTACATTATTTATTTTATCTAATTTTATTCAAATTTGTTAATTTATGAAACAAAAAAGAAGTTATGAAATTATGAAATGTGCATCAAAACCAATATACCCCTATCATTAAGAAAGGATGAGGTACACTTCAATAGAGAAGAAAGTGGTATGTATTTTAAATCTAAAATTAAATATTTTTGCGATATGATACAATATATATTAATTTTTTTATATGAATATTGATGAATCAAAATTTGAATTCACTTCCATCCCACATCATGTGCTATGGAAGGATTACCGCATGAATAAAGTAGGTAAACTAGTTAATAAAAACACACAAGCAGTATAAGAAAAATGTATCGGAATGACATAATAGTAATTAGTTATTTCTTATAATAGTTTTACATAAAAATATTTATTTATGATCATATGTTTTTATATGGTTTATACATAATAATTATAAGTGATTTTACATGAACAGAAACTAATTTTAGTATATTTGAAGCAGATGAAACAACATGGTCACGTTAGAGGTGTAGGTTTTGGAGTGCCACCTTGAAAATATTTGGAGAAGAAAATGCTTCAAGAAGATACATATGAGATGGTGAAAGGAATACTGGTGAAAAATAGATTCTTTGTTAGATATTTTTTTTTGGTCTGGTTTGGAAGACCAATATATGTGAAAGGATCAAAGTGAACCGATAGTGGAATAAAGATAAGCACATAAAGAGACAAATGACCCCATTATCTTTGAGGGTAGTTATTTCACTCAACTGCATACCCCACCTGAGATTATACATTTTTTTTATTAATATTTCTATTAAATGTGAAACAAATAACTTCCCATAACATTATATTACTAAAATTATAAAGGGTGAATTTTTTTATGATTTTTAACTATCAACACCCACCCACTGCATTGTTGTGAGAGCCATCGTGTATAATACCCTAGAATACATGTTACATAAAAAGGATCTCTCAAATGACCACATGAGAGTGGGGATTGAATGAAGAGACCTGAAGCTTATCGTACATTGACATTACATTACATTTGCGGAATACTTATTACATTACAAAAACACAGACACAAGGACCGTAATAGTTTAGTGTCTTTGGAAACTCGGAATATAATCTTTTAATCGTGGTGAAAGATCTTCAACATCTCCCATAAATATTTCTTTTTTTTTTCTTACCTAAAACCTTTCTTTATGTCCTGGGGAAAAGAAAACATAAAAGGGTGAGCTCAAATGCTCAGTAAGGGTAAACAAAATAAATATCAATCACATCATATTCATAAGATCATATCTTTTGGAAATCTTAACCTGCAAAAGAGATCATAATTTCATAACATGGGATAAATCCTAGTAGTGAAATGTAATCCCAATAATCATAAATTAAAACATGAGACTTTGTGGAATACACACATAATCATAGAGAATCATTTCTTGTTAGTCACGACTCGTTTCCAAGACTATCTTAGTGGACAAAGTCCCTTTCTGAACCGAGTCACCCTCGTTTCAGTCCTGTTTCACTGAACCGGTATAACCTACCATTCCAGCCATGTCTATCTCATGAGATATAAAATCTTTACCCAATGCATTGGAGGGATATATAGGTCCCACCCATCTCATAATGATACCATTCTTATGTGTGCCACAAAATCATAAATCCTACATCATTGCATAACCCATATAATAAAAATGGGATTCTTAAACATCATTCCATCATAACATAATCCATATAAGATAAAAGGACATCATAAACATAATTCCATCATAACATAATCAAATCAATGTAAAAATAGGGATAGAAACAGAACCCTATATTATCTTATATGGAAAATAATTTTGATAAAACACTTGAACTTCATTCTTGATGAAAATATCCTTTCTACTTCAAAAACATTTTCCTTTCTTAACATGTCATACAATTTTAAAATAAAAGAAGTTGATTAAAAATAAACTTGAAAACTTGTAAAGGAAGCTTCTGGGAAATAATGTTTTAAAAATCCATTCATGTCATATAAGTTAAAAAAACATTCTTCGCGTACTTTTGTCGGAAAAGTCAAAAAGTACCTCGTATGAAAAATGACAAAAGATTCCTTTCATATATTTTACTAAAATCTCACCGAAGGGTAAAATTGGATTTAAAAAATTGTAGGTGGATGGAAATAATATTACATATTGAGGAAACATGGATGTGGATGATAAAATACACCCCAGTAAATACTAAAGTATAAACAATCTCGGATAAAAATGTGATTGTGATATTTCCCTTACCTTAGGTCCGATTTTCTTCGTAGGTGTCCGAAGCTCCTTTATAATGATTTAAATAATGTCATTGACTTATTCCAGAATCATACTAATTGTTCTGATATCATATATGGTTCACTTCTGACTTTATATTACCCTTTCTTTTGTAAATTCTATGTTAAAGAGTATTTTGGGTAAAATTGTTTCATTTTTCGTTCGTGTTTTGACTTGTAATTATTCATATGATTGCTTAGATCATAATTACTTAATTACAGAATATAAAACATGATTTATATATAATATATATTCATAATATACATATATATAATAAATTAGTAAATGGAATGAAAAACACCGTTCATGGAGACGGTAGGCCGTACGTACACATGAACGTTGTTTTCGTTTACTTATTGAGTTGAATAGAATTAAATAGATGACATACATATATACATAAATCCAGTAGCTTTATAATGTCATATATTTCATTATTATTTCTTATATATACTTTATAATCACTCTTAAATGGTTAACATGGAGAATGAATCTCATCGCGTCGTGGAGACGGTAGTCTGTACGTACGCACGAGCGATGATATCGTTTCCATAATTATTGAATTGAATTGGAGTGGATGATACAATATATCAGAATCAATTTGATGTTCTAATAACTATGTATAGTTATTCTTTACACCATTATACCCATCCATGTAAGGTGGTGGTGGAAAATATATTTCACCACGGCGTGGAGACGGTATTCCGTACATACGCACGCGCGGTGATTTCGTTTTCCGTAGGATGGATAGATGGTGAAATAGGGTTGTTTCATAATTATAATAACATATCTTTATATGAGTGATACTGATGTTATTACTTCATAATGAAACAACCTAAGAAGAAGGAGTGGAAGAAGAAATAAAGGTGAAAGAATCGGTAACGGAAATTACCTCTTCTTTAAAGCGCCTCTTTGAGGCCTCCTCTTAGGGCACGAAAATTGGTCTTTGAGGAATCCCAGAACCTCTAGAATGTTGATAGGGAAGTGGAGAAGAGAATTTGGCAGGGTTTTTCCGAGATTGAAGGCTCAAAGTTGTGTGAGGAAGAGAGGGAGGAGGTGCCCTTTTATAAGGGAGGAGAGGGGCACCTTTGGAATAATTAAAAATATTATTTTATTTTAAAGTCATTTTCGGTTTTAAATAGCTCCAAATTGATTTATTTAGATTATAAGGTGGGGATGGGTCGAAATCCTCTCATCCAATATAATTTAGACAAGTTTAGGTTCTTTTTTTAACCTTATCATTTAGATTTAACATTAATTTAAATAATTTTACTTTTACCGTGTCTTCTTGTGTTCTTATAATATAAGGTTAATAAACTGACTATAAGAAGCCAAACGAACCCCAAATTGTTTATTATTAATATATATAACCTTATCTAAGTCATTTGGCCGAACCGTAGATTTTTAGGAATAAAATAACAATTAATAATATAATATTTGTTTTAAAAACTATTTTATGTCAATTTTGACACTATTTAGTAATTGATTTTTGTGAAAATCATAACATAATGATAAGTTCAAAAAACGTTAATTAAATTACTACTAACATGTCATATTAACCTATAAAATTAGTGTAATCCAAAAAAAGTCTCAAATTATATTTATTTGGGTATTTATAACATCAATTATGTCAATATTTCATTAATAAGATTATTTCTGCATCATCATTGTGTCATAAATAAATTAAATTATTTAATGTATAAAAATTACAAATAAAATACCATTATGTAGGAAATATTTGTATCTTTCTAATGAATATTTATAGTTGAATTTATCTTATGTATAACCCCATATTAAAATTTTATTAGTAAATAAACTTTGATTTTAACTCTTTTAACCCTTCTTTAAATAAATTAATAATAAATGTCCTAATCTAATCCAAGTGGGCCTAAATAGTCATATTTTATTCCTAAGTTTGTCTTTGGTCGAATTACACTTATCCAATAGAATTAGGACATGTGTTAGGGTAATAATAATATCATTTCTACCCTTAATTACCCTATTTACTTTTAACCGTGGTAAAAAAAGTAAAAAGTTACTATTCACCAAAAAATTATTTTTATCTCATTGAACCACATTTTACTTACTGACATCAACCGTGTTTCTCAGATTTTTGAAATTCCACTCACAGAAGCGGTAAAATTATGTTTTATGAAAAATTCAGTTTTTTAACTACCACTTAGTGGTTTCAGTATTCACCAAAAATTGAAAGTTTTCAGAAAAATACCAAAATTTAGGCCTAAGCTATATTTGATATTATGAACTCAAAAATGATGTCTATTTTACCAAATTCAAAACATATCAGTTGCATTAACTAATTTAAAAATTAATTCCCGTCATCAAAACAAATAGCGTGTTTTTAAGAGATAATAACTATCAAAAGATTGAAACTTGTTTATAACTGGTTTAAATGTGAAATTACATCCAATGACCATCATTGTATTAAATTGTAAAAATATATTATAAATATACTTTAAAACCACAAAAATTAATAATTTATCACTATTAACTATTTCGATTGAAAAAGTTGTTTTTAATTAAAATTTATTAATTTCAACTATTCATCAAAATATGAAAGTTATCCGAAAATTACCAAAATTTCACCCTAAGCTAATTTCGATATTCCAAATCCAAAAATGAAGTCCATTTTGAAAAATAGAAATTATAAAATTTCAAAAAGTGGTTATTACTATTAATAACAGCTAGTTTTAATAATATTTTAATAGCATATCATTGTTTAGTGAAACTCGGTATTGCGTACTACACACGCTATCAAGGAAGGTCACGATTGCATGTAATGCAAGGAAAATCAAGGATGCGTGTTGTGCAAGCTCCTTCTGGTGTAGCGTACAACACAAGACATTAGTGAAATTAAAAAAAATATTTTTCATAAAATATCGGGGTGTTACATTCTACCCCCCTTAAAATGAATTTCTCCCTCGAAATTCATCGGGGTTATAAATGGTTTACTATTCGAAAGTTTCTTTGATAGAAACCCACATCGTAAAAAAGAATAACAAAACTAATCTTTAAAAAAAAAGTATGAAACATAACGGTTACCCAAATAAACTAATCACTGGGTTTCCATATAGGTGAAAATATGGATATGGAAGAGAAATCTAACCATCATGTTTTGATGGAGAGTGGTAGAGAACATGGATATGGAAAAGCTAGCAATCACAAAGCCATAAATTTGTGACGATCTAAGGTACTATCTTATTCATCAGATATAAGAGCACTAAGACAACCTTTTTGGTTTTCAATATCATTTCCATAAAGTTGATGAAATTGGAATTAGAAGAAATACTTTCGTGATTTTGGTATAGTCTCACCGTTTGTCGTTCTTTGGACAATTTCCACTTCATCTCTTAAAGAAATGAAGTTGAATTTGTCATTCGTGATGTGTTAGCAGATCTTGTGATAGAATGATGGGTCATTCCATTTCTTTCAAACAAATGGTTAGCAAAAGTTATAAGTCCATCTTATGGTTAATCGTATATGGTTCCAAAAATGAACTTATACTTCATATATCATACTGCTTAATAAAATAAAACTAGTTTCTACTAAACAGGTACTTCCTGTAGGCCAGTGGTAGGCGATAAAGGCCAGTTGCACTTCGGTTGTGGGTTCGATTCCCACAGCTTTGTCTGACACGATGGGATGTCGCCCGTCCTGCAGGTTGTCCTTTTTCTAAAACTACATTACTATAAAATCCCATCAGTAATATCAAAAAAAGTTATATCCTTAAACAATACTAACTTATGTCCAACATAATCCATTCCAATCATTAGGCTTATCCATAATACTTCAGTCCACTCTCATAATATAGTGAAAATGATTACCAGAGATTTAATACCATCGTTGATCCCCATATATCATAAGATATGTCTTGTTGGTCACATTCTAAACATTCAAAGGCCTTAATATTGTATTCTCTTGAATACCCATTGAACCTTATTGAAAACATGAATGCAGTTAAACGTTAACACTTTCCACATACCAAAATCCTCAAAATTCTATATACTCAAACCATGATATCACTTAGTGCTTATATCAATCATGAGATCATGAATACTGTTAAACATTTAATTTTCTCCGTATCCCATCATTATGCGCATATCATCTACATTCCAAAAATATCTGAATAACCTTTCATGGATAGTGGTACCATTAATCATACACTTTCAAAAATCAAGGAAAGACAACAGTGTAACAATCCTTAGATGTCTCTTTATTCCATAGTACCATGAGATTTCTTATACAACATTACACATGATAAACATGTAATCATTCCACTACATTCTTAAACCATTGACTGAGCTTCAAAAATTATTTCAACTCACATATCATTTGTAGTCTCTTCATCATCATCAACATAAATACTACTCATACGGCTGTACTGATTCTCTTCATGAGACTCTCTTAGGGCATTGGTTTGCATAATGCTCGTACATTCCACATTTAAAACATTTAACCACTGTTGATGTCGTAGCAATCCCATTATCCTCATCCATGGTGTTAACTGAACCTTTTCCTTTGCACTTACTGGCTTTGTGTCCTTCTTTTCCACACCCAAAGCATCTTCCAGTTCCCTTGAAACATTCTCCTCGATTCCTCTTCCCACATTATTTACATAGGGGAAATTGAACTTTCTTTCCTCTATGATCATCATGAAACTCCATCTTTCTCTTATTAGCCGAGTCAGGAAACTTACCAAATTTTACTTTATTGATCATATTATGAGATTGTTGATTCGGCATAATAATGTTGTTTAGACTTCCAAATCCCATTTCATTTGGTTTCTCATGAAGAATATCTTTCCATTTTCTATAATATCCTCCATTATCGTGAATCATCTTGTTTCCAGCCATTTTCTAAAACCCAAAAAGAATAGTGTGAGAGGCAAAAATCATGCTAGGGAAAACAACATAATAAAGGGGGAGTACCCTCAATAACTAACATGTTAGGTTAAATTCTAAGATCATTAGCGCAATTCTAGGACTATAACCTATACGTATACTTAACCTTAGAGACATCCCTAGACATACCTTATAAATATCTCTAGGGTTCTCACTAAAGTTCTCGAATCCTAGTTTCCAAAGGTTGACTAAACCTTTGCTCTAATACCAACTGTAGAGACCCGAAGCTTAACATACATTGACATTACATTACATTTGAGGAATACTTAGTACATTACAAAAACACACACACAAGGACCGTAATAGTTTAGTGTCTTTGGAAACTCGGAATATAATCTTCTAATCGTGGTGAAAGATCTTCAACATCTCCCATAAAGATCCTCTTTTTTTTCTTACCTAAAACCTTTCTTTATATCCTGGGGAAAAGAAAACATAAAAGGGTGAGCTCAAATGCTCTGTAAGGGTAAACAAAATAAATATCAATCACATCATATTCATAAGAACATATCTTTTGGAAATCTTAACCTGAAAAAGAGATCATAATTTCATAACATGGGATAAATCATAGTAGTGAAATGTAATCCCAATAATCATAACTTAAAACATGAAACTTTGTGGCATACACACATAATCATATAGAATCATTTCTTGTTATCAAGACTCATTGCCAAGACTATCTTAGTGGACAAAGTCCCTTTCTGAACCGAGTCACCCTCGTTTCAGTCCTGTTTCACTGAACCGGTATAACCTACCATTCCAGCCATGTCTATCTCATGAGATATAAAATCTTTACCCAATGCATTGGAGGGATATATAGGTCCCACACATCTCATAATGATACCATTCTTATGTGTGCCACAAAATCATAAATCATACATCATTGCATAACCCATATAATAAAAATGGGATTCTTAAACATCATTCCATCATAACATAATTCATATAAGATAAAAGGACATCATAAAAATAATTCCATCATAACATAATCAAATCAATGTTAAAATAGGGATAGAAATAGAACCCTATATTATCTTAGATGGAAAATAATTTTGATAAAACACATGAACTTCATTCTTGAGGAAAATATCCTTTCTACTTCAAAAACATTTTCCATTCTTAACATGTCATACAATTTTAAACTAAAAGAAGTTGATTAAAAATAAACATGAAAACTTGTAAAGGAATATTCTTGGAAATAATGTTTTAAAAATCCATTCATTCGTATAAGTTAAAAAAACATTCTTCACGTACTTTTGTCGGAAAAGTCAAAAAGTACCTCGTATGAAAAACGACAACAGATTCCTTTCATATATTTTACTAAAATCTCACCGAAGGGTAAAATTGGATTTAAACAATTGTAGGTGGATGGAAATAATATTACATATTGAGGAAACATGGATTTGGATGATAAAATACACCCCAGTAAATACTAAAGTATAAACAATCTCGGATAAAAATGAGATTGTGATATTTTCATTACCTTAGGTCTGATTTTCTTTGTAGGTGTCCGAACCTCCTGTATAATGATTTAAATAATGTCATTGACTTATTCCAGAATCATACTCATTGTTCTGATATCATATATGGTTCACTTCTGACTTTATATTACCCTTTCTTTTGTAAATTCTATGTTAAAGAGTATTTTGGGTAAAATTGTTTCATTTGTGGTTTGTGTTTTGACTTGTAATTATTCATATGATTGATTAGATCATAATTACTTAATTATAGAATATAAAACATGATTTATATATAATATATATTCAGAATATACATATATATAATAAATTAGTAAATGGAATGAAATACACCGTTCATGGAGACGGTAGGCCGTACGTAGACATGAACGCTATTTTCGTATCCTTATTGAGTTGAATGGAATTAACTAGATGACATACATATATACATAAATCCAATAGCTTTATAATTTCATATATTTCATTATTATTTCTTATATATACTTTATAATCACTCTTAAATGGTTAACATGGAGAATGAATCTCATCGCGTCGTGGAGACGGTAGTCCGTACGTACGCACGAGCGATGATATCGTTTCCATAATCATTGAATTGAATTGGAGTGGATGATACAATATATAAGAATAAATATGATGTTATAATAACTATGTATAGTTATTCTTTACACCATTATACTCATCCATGTAAGGTGGTGGTGGAAAATAGATTTCACCACGGCGTGGAGACGGTATTCCGTACGTACGCACGCACGGTGATTTCGTTTTCCGTAGGATGGATAGATGGTGAAATAGGGTTGTTTCATAATTATAATAAAATATCAGTATATAAGTGATACTGATGTTATTACTTTATAATTAAAAAAACTAAGAAGAAGGAGTTGAAGAAGAAATAAAGGTGAAAGAATCGGTAACGGAAATTACCTCTTCTTTAAAGCGCCTCTTTGAGACCTCCTCTTAGGGCACTAAAATTGGTCTTTTAGGAAGACCAGAACCTCTAGGATGTTTATAGGGAAGTGGAGAAGATATTTTGTCAGGGTTTGTCCGAGCTTGAAGGCTTAATGTTGTGTGAGGAAGAGAGGGAGGAGGTGCCCTTTTATAAGGGAGGAGAGGGGCACCTTTGGAATAATTAAAAATATTATTTTATTTTAAATTCATGTTTGGTTTTAAATAGCTCCAAATTGATTTATTTAGATGTTAAGGTGGGGATGGGTCGAAAGCCTCTCATCCAATAGAATTTAGACAAGTTTAGGTTCCTATTTTAACCTTATCATTTAGATTTAACATTAAGTTAAATAATTTTACTTTTACCGTGTCTTCTTGTGTTCTTATACTATAAGGTTAATAAACTTACTATAAGAAGCCAAACGAACCCAAAATTGTTTATTATTAATATATATAACCGTATATAAGTCATTTGGCCAAAACATAGATTTTTAGGAATAAAATAACAGTTAATAATATAATATTTGTTTTAAAAACTATTATATGTCAATTTTGACACTATTTAGTAATTGATTTTTGTGATAATCATAACAGAATGATAAGTTCGAAAAAAGTTAATTAAATCTATAATAACATGTCATATTAACCTATAAAATTAGTGGAATTCATAAAAAGTCTCAAATTATATTTATTTGGGTATTTATAACATCAATTATGTCAATATTTCATTAATAAGATAATTACTGCATCATCGTTGTGTCATAAATAAATTAAATTATTTAATGTATAAAAATTACAAATAAAATACCATTATGTAGGAAATCGGTTTAGCTTTCTGATGAATATTTATATTCGAATGTATCTTATGTATAACCCCTTATTAAAAAAATTTTAGTAAATAAACTTTGATTTTAACTCTTTTAACCCTTCTTTAAATTAATTATTAGTAAATGTCCTAATCTAATCCAAGTGGGCCTAAATGGTCATATTTTATTCCTAAGTTTGTTTTTTGGTCGAATTAAACTTGTCCAATATAATTAGGACATGTGTTAGGGTAATAATAATATCATTTCTACCCTTAATTAGCCTATTTACTTTTAACCGTGGTAAAAAAAGTAAAAGGTTACTATTCACCCAAAAATTATTTTTATCTCATTGAACCACATTTTACTTACTGACATCAACCGTGTCTCTCGGATTTTTGAAATTACACTCACAGAAGTGTTAAAATTATGTTTTATGAAAAAATCAGTTTTTTAACTACCACTTAGTGGTTTCACTATTCATCAAAAATTGAAAGTTTTCAGAAAAATACCAAAAATTAGGCCTAAGATATATTTGATATTATGAACTCAAAAATGATGTCTATTTTACCAAATTCAAAACATATCAGTTTCATTAACTAATTTAAAAATTAATTCCCGTCGTCAAAACAAATAGCGTGTTTTTAAGAGATAATAACTATCAAAAGATTGAAACTTGTTTATAACTGGTTTAAATGTGAAATTACATCCAATGACCATCATTGTATTAAATTGAAAAAATATATTCTAAATATACTTTAAAACCACAAAAATTAATAATTTATCACTATTAATTATTTCTATTGAAAAAGTTGTTTTTAATTAAAATTTAGTAATTTCCACTATTCATCAAAATATGAAAGTTATCCGAAAATTACCAAAATTTCACCCTAAGCTAATTTCGATATTCCGAATCCAAAAATGAAGTCCATTTTGAAAAATAGAAATTACAAAATTTCAAAAAGTGGTTATTACTATTTATAACGGCTAGTTTTAATAATATTTTAGTAGCATATCGTTGTTTAGTGAAACTCGGTATTGTGTACTACACACGCTATCAAGGAAGGTCACGATTGCATGTAATGCAAGGAAAATCAGTGATGCGTGTTGTTAAAGCTCCTTTTGGTGCAGCGTACAACACAAGAGATTAGTGAAATTAAAAAGAATATTTTTCATAAAATCTCGGGGTGTTACATTGAAGTATCTCAAGAGTGGAGTTTTCAGTTTCCTATTCCACTTGATGATCCATACATTACAACAGTAAATCATACTATTGTAACTTTCATAAAATTTTTGACTAATATTATAAAGATATATGAGGTTTTAACTTAAATAAAATCAAATAAAAACCTATAATAGTTGATGAAAAAGGTCTGAAGTGAGTTATGATATTACATATGGATAAATGGTGATGAAATAGAAGATCAGATCATGAAAATTCAGTGAACCAACCAAGAAAAAAACTATATTTCGAGATTACCTTTTCCCTTCACATTCAACTTCAGCATATATTAACATTACAATTTCACACAGACCCACAATTCAAAGATGGAGATGTGTTCTAAATTCAATATAAAAAATAAATATTTGTAAATTTCATTATATACATGGTTGGTATCAAGAGTATAAATTAGATTCTCAATTTTGAAAGGTTGGGAGTCTCAGGTGTGAATACATACATGAGGTACATTTTCATAATCCTTTTGTGAAAAAAATTATCTATTATATTCATTAATTTAATAACTATTTATATTTAATATAGTCATTTTTATTACTACTAAAAAAATTGAAAACCTTTGGAAGCAAAATTTTGATTCATTAATCCATATATTGTTTATATAGAATAAATTTCATTAGGATTGGAAGAAATTGATTGGAAAAAAGATAATCTAAGAAGGAATTTGAGAAGATAATAATAGATGAGAGACTCTTGTTTATTCCTACAATGTAGGGGTAAAAATCTGTAATCTAATCATATTAACTATAATTTTCCTTTTATAATTAAATATATTTTTTAGGAAGCATTGGATTCTATTTCAAATCAATTTTGATACCTAAAATGTTTATTTTTTGGATCAAATGCATGGATTTCCATAAAACTGACCATACATGATGTGTATTTTGAATCTTTATTGCACTAAAATCAACATTTTATAGGTAAACATTTAACTATATATTTTAGTTGGTATTTTACCAAGAATTTTGTTATAATAGGGTGATCTAAAAATATATACTAAATCATGGTTGAGGTCGGTAACTGAACATAAGAAGCCTATGGACTTCTTCATGTTTAAATAGATTAAGGTATATATAGAAATATTTAATTATCAAAACATATTTCAAAACAATTTACTCATTTTGGTTAATGTTTATATAGTGTTCGAAGCAAGATAAAAATAATGATTGTGGATATTACATTTGAAAATTATGAAAGTTTCATATACCATCAAAATACTAGAATCCCATAATAAGTAATATCTAATGGTAATTATAATTTCATTAAAAATAATTCCTAATTGTTTGTTTGTATATATTTTCTCAGTACTACCAGCATTTCTAACAATATAAATACTTAGTGGAAGAAGTAAATTTTTTTATTGATGAGTGAGAAAATTACCTGGTGTCATAATATTTTCTAAAATCAAACTTAGCTGATTACCTATTATGTTTATGATCTAGTTTGGGCTATGACCATTGAGATACACTTGGTATATGAAGCATTAGTATTTTAATTATTATATGTTTTTTTGATATGTTTACCAAGGATAATTATAATGGAGGAAATTGATTTGTTTTGAAACAAATGGGAATATCACATGGAGTCATATTATATACATACGTCATTTAGAGGTGACTTATGATTACTTATTTAGAAAATTTTCTCATCATTTTATATGTATTTTAGTTAATTTTTTTTCTTCTGATTCTATGTTTTTTTAAAGGTACACATTTTCTCAAAATACATGTTACATGATCAAAACCAATAAAATAAATTTAGATTATTTTAATGATTTTAGGTTAGTGATCCATAAGTTATTATACACTTGTATGAATTGAATACACATTAATTTAACACATGATGTGGTCTGTATGACTCAAAGTTCATGTTTTCAATAAAAAGGTGTAATTTTAGTTTAAAACATGTATCATTTAGAAAAACCCAAAAAAATTATATTATATTGTTTTCAAACCTTAGAAAAATTATCCATAATTCATTTGTGACATATATAAATTTACCACATATCAATCCACTAATAGAAACATTTTCATTACCAATGGTTTCAAATCGTTGGTAAATCCCTGAAAACTGTTGGTATAAACTATACTGATTTTTGTCCAAATTGATGGCTATGAAGCCATGGGGATAGATATATCCCAACGGTTCTATGTGATCCATTGGTATATGGATTCAAAATTGATTATATACCAATGATTTCTTGTAACCGTTGTTATAAATCTTTACCAAATATTTAAAACTATAGGAAATATCAAAAATCATGTCAATACCAATTTTTTGGAAACTGTTTGTATAGAATTATACCAACGGTTCCTCAAAAACCATTGGGAAAAGTTAAGTAATAGGATCAATACCAATAGTCTCATATAAACCATTGGTATATGTTCTATTTTCACACATATGCCAATTTTTTACATCCTTTGGAATAGGATTTATGAAACAGCTGTAAGCATCCCTCCCCTCTGAGGCCTGCCTCCCCCCTCTGCAGAATTCATATAGAATTCGGAAAAACAACAGAATACATATTGAATTCTATATCAATTCATATAGAATTCATACAACACATAATTCATACAGAATTTTGAATACCTCTAATTCTTCATTTAATTACCTAATAAAAACATACATAATTAACACATAATTCATAAGGTAATTATAACAAGTATACACATAGAACAACTATACCCATACAACATTAACACATAATTCATAAGTTAATTAAATATATAAATAATTCAATTCAGAATTCATAAGGCAATTACACTATACAATACAATATTCTGAATTGGATACATACAATATTGAATTATATATAACAAATATAGAATTGAATTCATAATTCAGAATGTAATAACCCCTATATAAGAAAATCATGTTTCGTGTTCTAAATATGGCATTGTAGTTCATAGGCATGGGTGAATTCAGATGAGATTTGAATTTTTGGATAATTATGTATACCATGTTGTAGTAAGGGGTAATGTGACATGGGGATGGGGGATGTCCAGGGGGTTGGGAGCTATCCAAGGGGGTACGGGGTGTCCCAGGGGTGGGGGTCTCCAGGGGCTGTGGGGGTGGGGGAGCTGTCTAGGGGGTGGGGGGCTATCCTTGGGGGTGGGGGTGTCCAGGGGGTGGGTTGTCGAGTGGGTGGGGGTTGTCCAGGGGATTGGGGGGCTATCTAGGGGGTTTTCAGTGGTTGGGGGGTCTATGGGGGTTGGTGGTGTCTAGGGGTGGGGTGGTGTCGGTGGGAGGGGGTGTCTAGGTGTTGGGGGCTTTCCACTGGGTAAGGGGTGTCCAAGGGGTGGGGCTGACCATGGGGTGGGGGGATGTACATGGGGGTGGAGGTGTCAGGGGGTGTCCCGGTGGTGGGGTGGTGTTCAGCGGGGGTGGGGACTATCTAGGGGGTTGGGGGTTGTCCAAGGGGTAGGGGTGTCTAGGGGTGGGGGTTGTACAGAAGGGTGGGGTTGTCCATGGCGGTGGGGGTGTCCATGTTTCGGGGTGTCTAGGGGGTTGGTGGTGCTGCCCAAGGGGGTAGGGGTGTCCAGGCGGTGGTGGTGTCCAAGTGGTGGGGTGGTGTTCAGGGGGTGGGGGTTTTCATGATGTTTGGGGGCTATCCAAGGGGGTAGGTTTGTCTAGGGGGTGGAGGGGGGCATTCCAGGGGGTTGGGGATATCCAAGGGGATATGGGTGTCAAGGGGGTGGGTATTTCTAGGGGGTGGAGGCTAACCAAGGGGGTGGCAGGGCTATCCATGGGGGTGGGGGTGTCCACGGGGTGGGGGTGTCCAGGGGGTGGGGGTGTCCAATGGTTGGGGGTGTCCAAGGGGTGGGGTGTTGTCCAGGGGGTGGGGGCTGTCCAGGGGGTTGGGGTGTCCAAGGGGGGTAGGGGGTGTCCAGGGGGTGGGGTGTCAGGGGGTGGGGGATGTCCATGGGGGTGGGAGTGTCTTGAGGGTGGAGGTTTCTAGGAGGTGAGGTGGTGTTCAAGGGGGAAGGTGCTATCTAAAGGTTTAGGGGGCTGTCCAAGTGGGTAGGGGTGTCTAGGGGGGTGGGGTGGTGTCCTGGGGGCTCTCCTCCGGTGATGTTCCCCTTCCCTTCTCGGTTCCTTCTTCGATGACGACGTCCCCCTCCCCTCTTGGCTCCCGGTGATGTTCCCCCCTCCCCTCTCATCTCCCTCTCTTGTTGGCATCCGAGCTCAATCTCCTACTCCGACGTCCCCCGAACCCCTCTCCAGTCATGCATGAGACACCCCATGGCCGAACACACTGCGGGACATACCCCTCTCTCGGCTCCCTCTCCTCCTGCCTGGGCAATAATATTTCTGGGGCCGACCCCTGCCCCCCAAGATCTAGAGGTAAATATTTTCCAAATCAATGTGTTGGACTACCCATCTGAGGTAGACCTGACTTCTCCTGACGTCTAATATATTGGTTTCTGTGTTTGTGAATATTTAGTTGATGATTTTCTTATAGTTTACGTGTAATCATAATTTTCCATTTTTGCATTTGTATGGACAGTCCGGATGGCCAAAAATTTTCATCTGTTAATTATTCACAGGACTAGCTCAGCCATGTTATTTTTGTTTTTCATTCATATGTGAAATTAATGGTTTATTTTTTCCCATGATGCTTGTAATTGAAATATTTGGATCATAGATACTGTATGTGATGAGAGGTATAGGATTAGTGGAATCTATTGGACTGTAAATGGCGAAAAATATATTTTTAAGTTCAGTAGGCATTTGGAAATGTGAAAAACTTGGGTTCGAAAATCAACATAATGTGTTCCATGTGGCCTATTTTTAGGAGTCTATTGGTTATCAAAAATTAAAATGTTAGTAGTTTGGTTATATTTTATAGATCAGAAATCCAAAGGTGTGGAAAACGAATCATTGTCACTCATTAAAGGGAATAAGTATGAAATTAAACAGTTTGGTGTGGTGGGAGAGGGGGGGGGGATGAAATGCCAAAGACTTCAACCAAATTGTAGACATAAATGGAAAGGGTTTGGTTGTGACATCTGGTGTTATACAAATTGATGAATAGGTTTGTAATGAGGCATGGTACATATTAATAGTTTGGTCCGGGTCCCGATCCAAGTCTTTTAAAAATTTAAAATGTAAAGAATATCATAAATTAACAATAATAAATATAGTAAACTTACAATTCATCAAACTAAAAGATTGAAAAAAATTATCAATTGGGATGGGCCAGGCTTGGTCTAGGCTTGGGTTTGGTCTGTCTTTGTTGTGCCTTCACTAGATATAGTCCTACCTTAAACACTACTTGGGTTGGGCCCATTTTAAGAAATATTTCTCACAGACTGTCCAGGTCCACGCTAGGCATCGGGCCATTTTTACACCCCTATTTAGTTTAACAACTAAGTTGTTATGTTATTGTTTTTTACATTCAAGAGTATTTTTGGACTCTAAAAATTTTATTATTACATTCGTGTTACTTTAAATAGAACTTTTATTTAAATAAACATTGCAATGTTATAGTTTTTACAAACCCCAACACAAAAACCACTTTCTATGCAATTATTTTACATTATAACCCCTCAACAGGATAGTAAGATGTGGTGTTGAGAGTGATAATGATTGGATTGATATATGTATTAATATTGTTGTAATTCATTATAGACCGAGTTCCCAATTGACCAGGGAATGGTGGATTCTAGTGGGAGAGCTATTTAAGACACAAGGGAAATCTATGCCAAATTTCATTTTATAATGCATCTGTTATTATTCACCATAGTAGTCAATCTCAGATCGCAGTGCGACGCTGCGGGGTTCTAGTAGGGTTATGTGCAAAATCTTCAACTCAACTAATATATCATAGGTGCATATTCAATGGCTAAGTGTACTAGTATGGTGTTTCCAACAACATTCTATATAAATAACATAATGAAAAATGAAGAAATTACTAAATGGAACTATTTCCCCCTTGCATGCAGGAAAATGATTTGACCCATGGGGTGGTGTGGTTTTTATATATAGGGAGGTGACAGGTATAGTCACATGATACAGATATGTTTTTGTTATTTTTTCATCTCATTGGTCACTTAGGTATTTTACTTATATCTATGGATGGAGGGTAGTGATGTTATCCTGATCAGTTGATGTAGATCACTTGTATACTGTAATACCATGAGGTGTGAGTGTGAGGAAACTTTGGAAGATAGAGGAGCCTTGGGGTCTTCCATGATGGAACTGTTTTTCTAAAACATTATCTAGAAACATTTCTGGAGTATGTTGGAGTCATGAAATAACCCCAAGTGTCTCCATGAGATAACATAAATAACTCCAAGTGTCTCCAAGTGTCTCCATACATCGTATCATCCTCACTTGGTTTGGCCACTCACCCAATCCTATCAATCCTATCCTAGTATATCCTCTTAGTCACAAAGTCTAGACTCATCTCTTGAGGATTATCCCATGCCTCAATGCACATCTCATCATCCAACTAGAAAAAGAGGACTATTCACCTTATGATTATCCTAGTCACAAAAGCACCCCATGTCGAACCCATATACATTATATTTTCAATAATACGGTCAATAACCTCATCAAAATCATGTATTATAACCCAGCCCCACTAACCCGATTCCATCCTATGCTAAATCACACCAAGCCTCTTTCCATTATAATGCCAATCTATCCGACAATACCCAATACCCACACTAGCATCTCATCCTTCATCTCTTTAGTTGAACTCTTGAATCATTAAATGGAGTAAAACCTTTCATAATAAATTTTATATACTAAGAGGAACCATCCCACTCTAAGAACCCACCAATATTCCAATACATCCTCATAAGTATTTCCTCATCAAATTCTATATGTACAATTGCCACACCTATCACTACAAGGCCGAATCCTTTTAGGAATATTTTACTTGATCTAAATCATCATCGTTAGTGACATCAATCACATTAAAGCGCATAAATGTTAACTGAACCCTACATTCCAAGAATCATTCATGTGGAAAGGACCCATATAAATAGGCTAAGAACTAAAACCATAAATAAATATCCAAATACAAGCATCATTTTTAATAAATATCTCAAGTGTAAACATAAAAACCAATAATAATAAGACCTCATCCCTTGTATCGAACAAAACCAAACTAAGTTGAAACTTGGGCCAAATTGATTATATACCATTAATAGGAAGAGTAATTTTTAATTAATAAGAATGTACTATTTGATAGTATCATTTTGAAACATTGATTTGTTTCCCCTTTTCTTGCAGGAACATGATTTGAACCAAGGGGCGCTGTGGTACTTATATGTTGGGCGGTGATAGGTATTGTCACAGAAGATAGGTATGTTTTAGTTTAGTTTTTATTTTTTTCTTTATCGCACTGGTAACTTAGATCTTTGACTACTTTATATGGACAGAGGGTAGTTATATTCTGCGAAGGGTGCCAGAAAGAGTTCAGATTGATTCAGCCACCGGATTTGATCCGAAGTAAGATTATTTGGTTACTACTTTTCTCGCACCTCATGTATTTAGGGATTTATTGTTTTTGACTCCATATTATTTTTTCGGTAGGGCGTTGGATTTTTTTGTGTTTGTTTGGGTGGATTTGGTTCTCCGCTGCTAATCTAGGTAAGGCTTTAATTCCATTGGTTGGTTTCTCATTGGTTATGTAGCATCCTTCATGTGTTTTAAGGTTCTTAATATCCTTTTTGTAGTGCATTGATCCTTCTCATAGCCTATTTAATTTAAGAATGTTTTAAATTGAATTTAGATTCATTCTTAATTCTTCTTAGTTATATTGAATTGCATATATTGAATAAGTTTTCTTTAATATATTTGTTTCATTTGATAAATAAATCCATTTTTTATAATAAAACCCCTCTAACAGAGGTGTGCTGTCTGCGAAAACTCACAGTGATAGTTTAGGGTGTATGATTCTTGTCCGTCATTTTGTTTCCCTTTAGACGTTGCGTCATTTTTTCTCTCACTACAACCTTGCGACAATCCCTTGTTATAACATATTAAATAGTTGATTTATTATATCATGTCTGTTGTGACCTTATCTTATGGAGAAACCTGTGTCGGGTGTTTTCCTGGCCTCTTAGCCACCCATTTGGGTGTTTACCTGAGCCTATATATCTAAAAACACTAATGGTGTCATTGTTTAAAACATGTCAGGATTATGGTGCTCCCCACCATAAGCTTAATCTTAACACTGTTTGGGGTGTTTTCTTGGACTCGATGCACATCTAATTTTTTGCATATATGAATCCTCCCATAAGATTTGTCTTGCATCCTGAGATGTTAAAACACACTCAAATTATATTGTTCTCAAGGTGACTTAAGTTTTATTATTATAGTTCCAAGAAATGCATAAACCATTGATAAGTAATACAACTGCATAATTTGAATCTCAATCAGTAATTTCAACTACCTAGTATAAATTTTAAAAACAACGAATATAAAATATATATCTTTATCATACCACAATCCTGAATTAGGAGTCTGTTTTTTATAACATAATATCAGTTTCTATAATGTGAAGGACAAATATATAGGGTTTATTTGAATCCTAGATAGAAGATGCGTCCCCACGAATGTCGCTAGATAGTGTCAACACGCCGCGGTCATGCCGCAGTAATGCTTTAATTTGGCCCTGATCCAGGACAACACCCAGTGGCAGTTCGAAGTCCTATAGAAATTTGATGTATGATACATAGATAGAGTTTTAGATACATTACCCATCCATAGTTAATGGGGAGGGAGGCGATGGCCAGAATTTTGTCTCGCTTCCTCCTGCTCCCTTTGCACCTGGCCAGAAGATGTTTCCCTACGGATGTCGCTGGATCGGGCCAACATGTAGAGGTCACGCTGTGGTCATCCCGCGGCCATGCCGTGGTCACGCCGTTATTTGGACATGTTTTAGGACGACACCCAGCAGTGGTTCTAAATCCTTTCATAATTCGATGTATAATACCTAGATAGAGTTTTAGATACATTACCCACCCATAGTTAATGGGGATGGAGGCGACAACCAGAATGTTGCCCCGCCTCCTCCCGTTCCCTTCACTCCTAGCTGGAAGATGATGCCCCACGAATGTCACTAGACTGGGCCAACATGCCGCGATCACGCCACGGTCACACCTTGGTCACGCTGCGGTCACGACGCGATCACGTCGCGGTCACGCCGCAGTAATGCCGTGATTTGGCCTTGCTCTTGGACGACACCCCGCAGCGGTTCGTAGTTCGGTCAGAATTCGATGTATGATAACTAGATAGAGTTTTAGTTACATTACCAATCCATAGTTAATGGGGAGGTAGGCGACGACCAGAATGTTTCCCCGCTTCCTTCTGCTCCCTTCGCTTCTGGCCGGAAGATGTTGCCCTGCGGAGGTCGCTGGACCGGGCCAACATGCCGCGGTCAGGCTGTGGTCACGCCTCGGTCACCCCGCGGTCACCCCGCGGTCATGCCGTGGTCACGCCGCAATCATGCTGCGGTCAAGCCGTGGTCACGCCGTGGTCATGCCGCAGTCACACCGCTATCACGCTGCGGTCACGCCGTGATTTGGCCCTGCTCCCGAATGACACCCCGCGGTGGTTCGTAGTCCTATCGGAATTCTATGTATGATACCTAGATAGAGTTATAGATAAATTACCCACCCATAGTTAATGGGAAGGGAGGAGACGACTAGAATGTTTTCCCACCTCCTCCCTCTCCCTTCGCTCCTGGCCAGAAGATGCTACCCCACGAATGTTTCTTGACCGGGCCAACACGTCGTGGTCACACCGCAGTCACACCGTGATCACGCTGTGGTCATGCTGCGGTCACACTAAGGTCACGCCGTGGTCACTCTGTGTTCACGTCGTGGTCACGCCACGGTCACACCATGTTAATTTTGTGCTTTGGCCCTGCTCCGGGATGATACCCCACATCTGTTCGTAGTCCTGTCGGAATTCGATGTATGATACCTAGATAGAGTTTTAGATACATTACCCACCCTCCTCCCTAGACCCCGGACACCCCCCCCCCCTCTCCTCCTCCTTGGACCCCAGAGAGCCCCCCAACCCTCCTCCATAGACCCCGGATCCCAATCTATGATATTTTCAAGATTCACCCTATATCCCAACAGAAAAGAGGGTTTTAGAGCTTCGGAAGAAGATGAGAGAAGAATGCAAACCCTAATAGAAAAGAGGAAGAAAAGAGAAGATTATACTCACCCGAAACTTCAATCCGCACTTGAAGGAACTCCAAAATCCCAAGTGATGTGTATGAGTCAACCCCGCCTCAAACCGAGGCACAGTTTGGCTGGTACCACTCAAAGTGTCTCCCTTTTATTTGAAATGGACAACAGTTTTAGTGAAAACAAAAACTGGCATATGAAAAACCAACCAAACACAAGCAGATTCTGTTGATACTTTAGGACAACGATCCATGGGTCATTTTTGACATGTATGAATCAAACCCGTCTCAATCGGAGGCATGGTGTGGTCGACACCACTCAAACTATCTCACTTTTATTTGAAATAGACAAGATTTTAAGTGAAAACAACAACTAGATTACGGAAAACAAACCAAATGCATTTGTATTGTGTTGATACATTAGGAAAACAATCCATGCGTCATTTGTGATCCGTATGAGTCAACCCCGCCTCAATCAGGGTCACGGTGTGGATATTATCACTCCAAATGTATGCCTTCTCTTTAAAATGGACATCATTTTAAGTGAAACAACAATTGACATACAAAAATCCAACCAAACAGATTCAAATTCTGTTGAAACTTTAGTACAACGATATGTGGGTCATTTTGGACATGTATGAGTCGAACCAACCTCAATCTGAAGTGCGGTGTGTCCGGAACCCCTCAAAGTGTGTCTCTTCTGTTTTAAATGAACATCATTTTAAATAAAAACAACTGCCATATGGAAAACTGACCAAATGCATTCGGATTTTTTCGATACTTTAGGAAAAGTATCCATTGGTTATTTTTGACATGTATGAGTCAAACCTGCCTCAATCCGAGGCATGGTGTGGCCTATACCACTCAAAGTGTCTTTATTTTGTTTAAAATGGATACGCTTTTATGTAAAAACAACTGGAATATAGAAAACTGAACAAAAGAATTCATATTTTGTTGATACATTCGGAAAACGGTCTATGGGTCATTTGTGACGTGTAAGAGTCAACCCCGCCTCAATCCAAGGCGTGGTGTGGCTGGCACCACTCAAAGTGTCTCTCTTTTGGTTCAAAGGGACATCATTTTGAGTGAATACAACAACTTACATAGGAAAAACCAACCAAAGGCATTCGGATTTTGTTGAAACTTTTGTACAATGATCCATGGGTCATCTGTGACGTGTATGAGTCAAAATGGCATCAATCTGAGGGCCATTGTTTCCTGAACCACTCAAACTATCTCACTTTTATTTGAGTTGGGCAGGATTTTATGTGAAAACAACCACTAGCATACATAAAACTTACCAAACGCATTTGGATTGTGTTGATACTTTAGGAAAACGATCCATGGGACATTTTTCACATTTAATATTCAACCCCGCCTCAATCTGGTGCATGGTGTGGCCGATATCATTCCAAGTGTATGTATTTTGTTTAAAATGGACATCATTTTAAGTGAAAAAAACAACTGACATATGGAAAACCGACCAAATGCATTCGTATTCTATTGAAACTTCAGGAAAACGGTCCATAGGTCATATGTGACGTGTACGAGTAAACCCCGCTTCATTCCGAAGCATGGTGTGGCCAAAACCACTCAGAGTTTCTCTCTTTTGTTTAAAATGAACACCATTTTAAGTGAAAACAACAACTTCCAGACGGAAAACCAACCAAACACATTAGGATTCTGTTTAAAATTTAGAAAAACTATCCATGGGTCATACGTGATGTGTAAGATTCAAACCCACCTCAATCCAAGGTGAATTGTGGCCAACACCACTCAATGTATGTCTCTTTTTCTTAACATGGACATTATTTTAAGTTAAAACAACAACTGACATATATAAATCCGACCAAACGCATTAGGATTTTGTTGAAACATTAGAAAAACAATCCATGGGTCATATGTGATGCGTACGAGTCAAACACGCTTCAATCCGAGGTGTTTTGTGGCCGGTATCACTCTAACTGTCTCTCTTTTGTTTAAAATGGACATCATTTTAAATAAAAACAACTGGCATACGGAAAACTGACCAAACATATTAGGATTGTGTTGATACTTTAGCACAATGATCCATGGGTCATATGTGACGTTTATGAGTCAACCCCGCCTTAATCCGAGGCGTGGTGTGGCTGACACCACTCAATGTGTCCCACCTTTATTTGAAATGGAAAACATTTTAAGTGAAAAAAACAGCTGGAATACAGAAAACTAACCAAATGCATTCAGATTCTGTTGATACTTTATGAAAATAATTCATGAGTCATCTTTCATGTGTATGAGTCAACCCTGCCTCAATCTAGGGCACGGTGTGGCCGATATCACTTCAAGTGTATGTCTTTTGTTTAAAATGGACATCATTTTAAGTGAAAACAACAACTGACATACGGAAAACTAACCAAACGCATTTGGATTCTGTTGAAACTTTATAAAAACGATCCATGGGTCATATTTGATGTGTAAGAGTCAACCATGTCTCAATCTGAAGTGTGTTGTGGCTGGCACCACTCAATTTTTCTCTCTTTTGTTTAAAATCGACATCATTTTAAGTGAAAACAACAAATGACATATGGGAAACTGACCAAATGCCTTAGGATTTCGTTGAAAATTTAGGAAAACAATCCATGGGTCATATTTGAAGTGTAAGAGTCAACCCTGCCTCAATCCAAGGTGCGGTATAGCCGACACCACTCAAAGTGTCTCTCTTTTGTTTAAAATGGACAACATTTTAAGTGAAAACAACAACTGCAATACAGAAAACCAACCAAATGCATTCAGATTCTATTGATACTTTAGCAAAAGGATCCACTGGTAATTTGTAATTCGTACGAGTCAACCTCTCCTCAATATGAGGCATAGTGTGGCCGGTACCAATCAAAGTGGCTTTCTTTTGTTTAAAATGGATACGCTTTTAAGTAAAAACACCTGGCATACGGAAAACCAAACAAATGCATTTAGATTGTGTTGATACATTATTAAAACGATCCATGGGTCATTTTTGATGTGTACGAGTCTACCCCGCCTCAATTCGAGGCGTTATGTGGCCGACACCACTCAAAATATCTCTCTTTTATTTCAAAAGGACATCATTTTTAGGGAATACAACAACTGACATACGGAAAACCAACAAAAGGGATTCATATTCTGTTGAAAATTTATGAAAAAAATACATTGGTCATATTTTATGTGTAAAAGTCAACCCCACCTCCATCCAAGTGTCGTTGTAGCCGATACCACTCAAAATGTCTCACTTTTATTTGGAATGGACAAGATTTTAAGTGAAAACAACAACTGGCATACGGAAAACTGACCAAACGCATTCGTATTGTGTTCATACTTTATGAAAATGATCCATGGGTCATTTTTGATGTGTACAAGTCAACCCCCAGATCAATATGGGGCACGGTGTGGCCGGTATCACTCCAAGTGTATGTCTTTTGTTTAAAATGGAAATCATTTTAAGTGAAAACAACAACTGACATACAAAAAACCAACCAAATGCATTCAGATTCTGTTGAAACTTTAGGAAAATGATCCATGGGTCATATGTGACATGTACGAGTCAACCTCGCTTCAATAAAAAGTGTGGTGTGGTTGGCACCCCTCAAAGTGTCTCTCTTTTGTTTAAAATGAACATCATTTTCAGTGAAAACAACAAATTACTTACGGAAAACCGACCAAATGCATTCAGATTCTATTGAAAAATATTGGAAAACGATCCATGGGTTATATGTGATGTGTACGAGTCACCACCGCCTCAATCTGGGGCACAGTTTTTCTGGTATCACTCCATGTTTATGCCCTTTGATTAAAATGGGCAACATTTTAAGTGAAAACAACAACTGACATACATAAAACTGACCAAATGCATTCGGATTCTATTGAGTCTTTAAGAAAAATATCCAAGGGTTATATGTGATGTGTAAAAGTCAACCCCGCCTCAATACGATGTGCGGTGTGGACGGTATCACTCTAACTGTCTCTCTTTTGTTTAAAATGGACATCATTTTAGGTAAAAAACTGGCATACAAAAAACCAACCAAACATGTTCGGATTCTGTTGATACTTTAAAAAAATGATCCATGGGTCATATGTGACATGTATGAGTCAACCCTGCCTCAATCTGAGGTGTGGGGTGGCTGACACCACTCAAAGTGTCTCACCTTTATTTGAAATGGAAAACATTTTAAGTGAAAACAACAACTCGCATATAGAAAACCGACCAAACGCATTAAAATTTTGTTGATACTTTATGAAAACAATTCATGAGTCATTTTTGATGTTTAAGTGTCAACCTTGCCTCAATCCATGGCATGATGTGTCTGGTATCACTCCAAGTGTATGTCTTTTTGTTTAAAATGGGCATCATTTTAAGTGAAAACAACAACTGACATATGGAAAACTGGCCAAACGCATTCAGATTCTGTTGAAACATTAGTAAAACAATACATGGGTAATATGTGACGTTTATGAGTCAAACCCGGCTCAATTAAAATCATGTTGTGGCCAACACCACTCAAAGTGTCTCTCTTTTGTTTAAAATGAACATCATTTTAAGTTAAAACAACAAATGACATATGGAAGACCGACCAAATGCATTCGAATTCTGTTGAAAATTTAGGAAAACAATCCATGGGTAATATTTGACATGTACGAGTCAACCCCGCCTCAATCCGATGCATGGTGTGCCCCACACCACTCAAAGTTTCCCTCTTTTGTTTAAAATTGACAACATTTTAAGTGAAAAACTACTGACATACGGAAAACTAACCAAACGTATTCGGATTCTATTGAAACTTTAGTACGATAATACATGGGTCATATGTGAAATGTAAGAGTCAACCCTGCTTCAATTTGAGGTTCGGTGTGTCCGGTATCACTCTGTGTCTCTCTTTTGTTTAAAATGGACATCATTTTAAGTAAAAACAACTGGCATACGGAAAACTGACCAAACCTATTAGGATTGTGTTGATACTTTAGAACAAAGATCCATGAGTCATATGTGATATGTATGAGTCAAACCTACCTCAATCAAAGGCATGGTGTGGTTGAAACCACTCAAAATGTCTCACCATTATTTGAAATAGAAAACATTTTCAGTGAAAACAATAACTGGCATACGGAAAACCGACCAAACGCATTCAGATTCTGTTGATACTTTATGGAAATGATTCGTGAGTCATATGTGATGTGTACGAGTCAACCTCGCCTCAATCCAAGGCGCAGTGTGTCTGTTATCTCTCTAATTTTATGTCTTTTGTTTAAAATGGGCATCACTTTAAGTAAAAACAACCGGTATACGGAAAACCGACCAAACGTATTCAGAATTCTATATGCAACATAATTCATTTTTGTATGTGTTATTGATTCATAATTCAGAATTCATTACATAATTCATTCTGCATGTATTCAATTGAGAATTAAATTGTGAATTCTATATTGCATAAGGTAATTGGGTTCATATACATGATTATAATTATAGTACATTCCATGGTTATAAGAGTATTTTGTTTTTATGTGCTTTTTTGTGCTATAACATGTGTTTGTTGCTATTAATTGTGTCTACAGGTGTATGTAGTTGAGTGTGCAGTGGTTTTATTGGTGTATATAGTTGAGTGTGAGGGTGGTTTTGTTTTTGTTGAGTGTATCAGGTGGTTTTGTTGGTGTATGCAGGTGTTTGTTCTGTATTCCATGGTTTTTTTGAGTGTGTAGGAGTGAAAGAGATTTTAGGTGGCTAGAAATTCTGGTATTACACTATACCAACAGTTTACTAAAACGGTTGGTATAGTGTTGTACATATTTTTACCACAGTTTTATTAAACCATTTGTAAACCATTAAAATGATAGAGTAATCCTATATACCAACGGTATAAAAACCATTGGGAATTCTTTTTGATTACACTACCATTATTGCCAATGGTTTTCAAACTTTTCGGAATACTCCTATATACCAATGGTTATTTAAACCATTGGTAAAATCTAAGATTACACTACCTTTCCCAATGATTGTACTAAAACTGTTGGTAATGGGCTATCCTTACGCCTTACTTGCCAACGGTTTTCCAAATCATTAGAATATAGTATACCAACGGTTTAGAAGCCTTTACCAATGGTTTAAAACCGTTGGTAAAGCCTTACTTTCCAGTAGTGATGCCAATACATATGGTTCATCGGTAGCAAGAGTGCGAGTCATATAAATTACTCAAAATCCACAATCATCAACAAATGTTCGCTGCCTCTTTATCGAATCAATCCACCGATATTTCATCATCACAAATCGTCTATAAGAATAATAATCCAATATTATTATTTTTTCAACAGCTCCATTATAACCTACATTTTCAAATCACGGTCTACTATCTAATGCACTGGAATAACAATATATTGTGTCAGTAACCATAACACTATCATGTTGTGTTCTCATGTTCTTTTCCTATTCAGTGATAATAAATTTGTACCCATCGATAACAATTGATTTACAGTCACGAACCATAGTATTAAGACCAAAATACCAAGCTCTAATTTCTTTAGAGATAAAGTCCGTATGAAAAATAAATACCTGAAATATAAATGAATATTAAAATTAATCAATTATTGGTTTAATTATTTTAAAAAGTAATATTTTTACATTCAATTTTAACCAAGCCGAAAACTATTTGCTATGGAAATTCTCCCTCCTTATCCAAGATAAGGAATAATGATTTCTATTTATCATTTCTTTATGTTTTCTGTACATAAAAATAGGAATATTTTAACGTATATATATGTATGATATACATTTATTCAATTTACTTACCTAATGTATTCATCAAACTAAACTCTGTGATGTGTCATCTCCCACTCCTCTAGGATTAATGCCTTCAATGTATATGATCCAAGAATTCTTTCTATTTGAGGAAGTGATGGAAAACTGGGTTTAATTTGCTCATACTTTTATTCTTCATTTCTCATTGGATGGTTTATTCTTTTTGTAAGATCAGAAAAATATATAGAGAAGAAATCCATACATTCTTGAGTCAAGAAACCATTTATGATAAAACCTTCAATATGATTCCTGTTTTGGAAATAAGACTTTAATGTGTATATATTTCATTTAGTTGGATACATACAATGAAAATAAATAGGTCCTACAAGAAGTATTTTAGTTTGAATATGGACAGTTAGATGCAGCATGCATGTAAAAAAACATGATGGAGGAAATATTTTCTATAACATGGAAAAAATTAATGGGGAATCTACCAATATTTTTTTGCAAGAAAGACCTGGAAAACTTCTTAGCACAAATATATCTAATCAAAGTGGAAAAACCAAATAATAGCCACTCTTACATTATTGGATAAAATATGACTGATTGATATTGGAATAAACTCATGTAGTATGATGTGATAATCATGAAACATCAGAGATTTTATCTTCAACTCTATTCTATTGACCCGTTTATATATTTTTCTTGAATAGCCATCAGGAATTTTAATAGTCTCCAGTACTTCCTGAAATTGATTTTTTGTAGGTGTCATCACATAAGAATCACATGGAACATTCCATTTATTTTCACGGATATGCACATGATGCAATTCTGGTCCTATTCCCCAATCCACCAAGTTACGACGAGACTGTAAATAATATATTTCTTTCCCTTAACAATTAATAGAATCAAAAGAAACATTTCACACATATCTTTTTAATGTGAATTTCATCTAAACAATTATGTAACAAATTGGTTGGCCAATAAAAAAAATCAAAGAAGATACTTATCTTTTTCTAATTGTAACAGGTGTCAATGGAAACATTCTTTCTCTTTCCATATTTCATTTGACCCTTCCCGAATAAAAACTTGAAATCTTTAAATTCATTAATCACATCAGTTCTAGACATATGATGAGTTTGAAAATCAGTCTCCATGGTATGGTCAAATATTCGAAAATTATTTCTATATGGATGTTCCATTGGAATGAATCACCGATGTCCCATAAAACTAAAACTACAGTGATGTTTTAGTCTTCTAGATCATTTATTTTTCATAAAAATACAACATGATCGTTTTACCTTCATGCTCCATCCATACATCATTGAAAAAGTTGGAAAATCATTGATCATCCACATTAGGGAAGCACACCTCTAAAATATGCATTTCGAACATGAGTCATATGTGCACACACCCACATCCCAAAGATGTTTCAACACTTTTATTAAAGGTTTCATTTATATGTCTATATGATTTCTGGGATTAGAATGGCTAGATATGAGTATACTTAAGAATGTGAAAGGTTTTTTCATACACAAACATGGTGGAAGGTTATAAATATCTATAAAAACTATTAATTTGATATACAAAGTAATAATATGGCCAAATAGATTAAAACCATCACATGAAAGACCCAACCTCACATTATGCACATCAGCTGCAAAATCAGCATATCGAGCATCAAATTTCTTCCATGCAAATCCATATGCAGGGTGAACCAACTCATCATTAGTCCTCTTTCTCTCGGTATCATTCCATAACATTTTTACTGATATTTTATCAATCCTAAAAATATTTTGATGTATAGGGATCAATGGAAAGTGCCACATTACATTATGTGGCACATGGGATGGTGTTCTATCAGCTTTTGGCTTCCAGCAGAATGTGTCACTTTTTATACAATCATTCTGTTAAGTAGTTTCCTCTGACAATAAACTTAAATATTTTAGGCAAGACTGAATTTGGATTCTTGAAAATCCATGTTCCTCAACAAACTTTAATGCCATATAGTGGTTTGAGGTAAAATCTTCATCATCTAGAATTAAGTACTTCAATAATGTAATAATGTAATTGATGGTCGTATTAGAAATTCCATACATAGTTTTCCCATGAAATAATCGGATTAAAAATTCCATCCTTTTCATTTTACCTCATTGTCGATATACTGGAGTCATGGAAGCATCATTCAATTTTTCACCTTGAAAACATCATTAATTTCATTAGACGCATCATGTGTGCTAATATCGAAGTCTTATTGGGTCGGAATCCTTTCTTTTTCATGATCCCGAAAAATGGAAACTGGGAATATAATAAATTTTCCAATCTATTCCTCACATTTGGATCATCAGCAATCTGAGATTTCATTTTCTCCCCATTGTGATACCACACATACTAGTTTTCAGTAAAACCATATTTGGTTATGTGGTAGTTGACTTCTTTATGGCTAGACCAAGGCATTCCAACACAATTGTAACATGGGAAGTGTATATGTCCACTATATGAAGCATTGTGAAATGAAAAATCTAAAAACATCACCAAATTGTTTTGAAAATTTCTTGAGATCCGATCGGTTTCATACACCCAACATCTATCCATTTTGTAAATAAATATTTATAAGTCATTTCATCAAAATCAATTCAATAAGATTGAAGTTTCATCGAAAATATATTTAAGTAAATGAGAATTTTTCACATTATATTAAACCATAACTGAAACACTACTCTATTTGATAATCATAATATAAAAGACAAAAAAAATACTATATTTGTAATAGAATATATTTTATGAACTATACATGAGTGTACAATATCATGTACACTTGTGGAGGAGAATTATTCCAGAGTTGAGTAAATTTTAGATCAAATAAATTTTTTATTTTAGTATATTATTTGAGTGATCACATACACTTCCCAAGGGGGTGGAGGTGTCTAGTGGGTGGGGTGTCCAGAGGAAGGGGGTTGTCCCAAGGTTGGGGGTGTCCAGGGGGTGGGGGTGTCCAGTGGGTGGGGTGGTGTCCAAGCGGGGCTGTCCAGGGGGGTGGGGTGTCCAAGGGTGGGGAAAGGGGCTATCTAGGGGGTGGAGGTTGTCCAAGGGGGTGGGATGTCTAGGGGTGGGGTGTCCAGGGGTGGGGTTTGTCTAGGGGTGGGGGTGTCTAGGGGGTGGGTAGTGTCTAGGGGGGCTCTCCAGCGGGGGTGCAGGGTGTCCAGCAGGGGTGGGGGTGTTCAAGGGGTGAGGGGTCTCTAAGGGGTTGGGTGGAATCCAGGGGGGTTTTCCAAGGGGGTGGGGGTGTCTAGGGGTGGAGGCTTTCTAGGGGGTGGGGGTGTCCCGGGTTGGGGGTGGGGATGGGGAAGGGGGGTTATCGAAGGGGGTGGGGGTGTCCACCCCCAACCTAGGGTTGTAGAATCCAATATCTATCTAATTGTACCATGACTTCATGCCTATTATAGATAAATCAGAATATTTTTGGTGTCAACCATGATTATTATACAAATAAATCACAACATACCTATTTTTAAACACACATAAAAATATCATACGTGGATCAGATTTTATCTCCACTCTAAATATCATACATGAATTAAAAAACACACCTAATTGTAAATACAACTCTAAATTTTGAGCTAGGTATGTGGCTTATTAATATCTTTAGAGTCTATATGAGAGATAATTACTTGTTGTGACACAAGTTGTTAATATAGTAATTTCTATGTTTACAAAAAAAATTGAGTGTAAAATATGATCCTATGTATGTTATTTAGGCACATGAGCCATGTTTCGATGGGACACTACTAATGGGAGAATGAGCCTTATTATATCATCCACTGATATGGAGTTGTACGAATGTGAAAGTTTTATGAGATCAATATGGATAGTGGATAATAACCTGAGTGAGATTGTATTGTAGATATCACTTCTTCATTAAAGGGTAGTAGTGAGTGTTGGTATGGAACTTCATGAAAAGTCTTAATGTGTGAAAGAAATTATTCATTGGTTATATGTGATTCCTATTTTTTTGTAGAGTATCAAAGTGGATAGCCCCGCCTGGACAGCCCACACCCCTACAGCCCCCTTACCCCTTACAACACCCTCACACCCATCCCCCACCTAGACATCCCACCCCTCCCACCTTGGATAGCCCACCCCCCTTGACACCCCCTCCCCCACCAGGATATCCCACCCCACCCCTTGAGAGCCAACCCCCTCCCTAGATAGCCTACACCCCCCTCCCCGACACCCCTACAGCCCCCTACACCCCCGTAGTCCCCTAGAAATCCCACCCCACCCCACCTGGACACCCCCACCTAGAGAGCCCACCCCCTCCCTTAATAGCCCAACCCCCCCCCCCCCCCACCTGGATAGCCCACCCCCACCCCCACCCCCTAGATAACCGACATCCCACCCCCCACCTAGACCTCCCACCCTGACCCCCTTGACATCCCACACCACTACAGCCCCCCTGCATCCCCCTACCCCCTTGGAAAACCCACCCCCATCAGGAAAGCCCCCTACCCCTAGGCCTGCAACCCCTCTTAGGGTAATTTTATTTAAAACAATTTTATTAATTAACAAAGGAAAAAATTCCTGCATTAACTGTTTCATTCAAAAAAACACATTAAATTTATCAAAACATAACAAATTCAATTTATAAGTCTCTATGGGTAACATAGTAAATGTCATTGGGGAAAGGGGAAATCACCTACAGGGTTTATTCCAATTTAAAAACTGGACCAATCATTTATGAGGTGGGGTGGTTTCCAAGAGGTGTGGCGGTGTCCAAGGGGATGTCTAAGGGGGTGGGGGCTATCCAAGGGGGTGGAGATTTTACAGGGGGTCGGGGTATCTAGGGGGTGGGGTTGTATATATGGTGGGGGTGTCTAGGGGGTGGGGGGCTGTCCAAGCGGGTGGGGGTGTCCATGGGGGTGGGGGCTATTTAGGGGGGGATGTCTAAGTGGGGGGGGCTGTCCATGGGGGGTGGGTGGTGGGTGGGAGGCTGTCCAATGGGGGGGTCTAGAGGGTGGGTGTGGGAGGGTGTTCAGGGGTGGTAATACCCATATAATACCTTAAAATCTACCTATACCCAATCCAACCAAAATCAAAATTCCAATCCATCACCCAACCAACAACCAATTCATCCTCAATATCACTACCCTTCCCATTATTCCTTGAAAAAATTCTATAAATACAAAATCCAAATCCAATTTTCAACTAAACTAACTCCATAGAAACTACCATATCACCCCACTAAAAAAATGGAAAACCACATACAACACTACCCCAATTGTCCCCAATCCCTTCAAATGGACCATCCATATATCCATTACCCACCTCAAGACCATATGACTAAAAAAACCCTTTACCATATTTTATGTGTAGAAAAAAATAGAATATAAATCAAAGTGTTCGGTATACCATGCCACAGACCGCATGGAACTCTAATTTAGGCCAAATCAAAATAGAAAAAAATATATAATAGATGCATAACATTAAAACTAATGTAGAAAAAACTTATTTGAAATGTATAAATAAAAAATTTCTTGATTAAATATGGATCTATTGGGTGGAAGGATTTTCGCAGCCTAGGATAAAGAGAGTCCTTTGGGAGCTTCGGATTTGGGCACCTACAATCGGGTGGACTGGGAGCTGGGCTGCTATGTATTTGGGGAAAATATTTCCCTACTTTTTTTAAAAACCATTGGGAAATATACTCTTTACTAACAGTTTTAAAAAACCATTGGTATATATAAATATTTCCCAATGGATTACTCCAACTGTTGGAAAAGCATGATTGTAAAAATACAATGACAATGGTTTGAATAAACCATTAGGAAATGTTGTTATTTTTATAGTATATCAATGGTTTCTTCAAACCATTGGTATAAAACCGTTGGGAAAACCTCTATTCCTAGTAGTGATCCTACACTTGATGTGGTTGGTATGACCATAAGTACATGTTTTTAGTATAAAAGTGTCATTTTTTTAAAATGCGCTTCACATAGTCCAAACTAAGAAAATGAGCTCATAATATTTTCAAACTTTAGAAAAAAATCCTTCATTCATTTTTCACGTGTAAGAATTGAAATCATTCCAATATGACACACTATGTGGTTAGTTCGACTCAATGTATGTGTTTTCAATATAATAGTGTCATTTTATTTTAAAACGCAAGTCACATCACCAAAATAATGAAAATAAGGTCAAATTATTTTCAAAATTTATAAAATTGATCGATAATTAATTTTTTATGTGTAGGAATCTATAACACATAAATATGACACATGATATTTTCTGTATTGTTCATAGTGAATGCTTTCAATGAAAAATTTCCATTTTAGTTTAAAATGTATATAACATCACCAAAACTGATAAAATGAGCTTGAATTGTTTTAAAAATTTATGAAAATGAGACATAATTCATTTTTGATGTATAAGAATTTACAACACATAAATCTACCACACAATGTGGTCCATATGACTTAAAGTTTGTGTTTTCAATGTGAAGGCATCGTTTTTCTTTAAAACACATATCACATAGCCAAAACTGTGAAAAAAACTCAGATTCTTTTCAAATTTTAGGAAAATAATCCATATTTAATTTTTCATTTTTGATGTTTTGGAATCAAAAAAATGTCAATATGACAACTAATGTAGCCTATGTGAGTCTAACTTCATTTTTTTAATATTAAAGTGTTATTTTAGTTTAAAACATGCATTACAAATCCAAAACTAAGAAAAAGAGATCATATTGTTTTCAAACCTTAAGAAAATGATCCATGATTAATTTTTTATGTGTAGGAATTGATCGCACACTAATGTGAATCATTATGTGGTTGGTATGACTCAAATTACTTATTTTCAATTTAAGTGTTATTTTAGTTTAAAATGTTTCACATATCCAAATATAATAAAATAAAATAATATTGTTTTAAAACATTAGTACAGTGACCCATAATTTATTTTTGATTTGTAAGAATTGTCCAAGCATGAATATTACATCTGATGAGTTCAATATGACTGAAAATAAAGGTTTTCACTATAAAATTTTCATTTTAGTTTAAAACATGTGTCGCATCACCAAAACTGAGAAAAAGAGTTTATTTTGTTTTCAAAATTTTAGAAAATGATTCATAATTTTTGTTTGGTGTGTCAAATTTTTTTGCACGTAAATATGAAACATGAAGTACTCAGTATTACATGAAGTGCATGTTTTCAATACAAATGTGCAACTTTAGTTTAAAACATGCTTCAAATAGCCCAAACTAAGAAAATCAGATCAAATTGTTTTCAAAATTTATGATAAAGATCTATAATTCATTAATGACATGTATGAATCAACCACATGTAGATCTTACACATGATGTGGTAATTATAACTCTTAGCATGTGTTTTCAATATAAACATTAAATTATAGTTTAAAACATATGTTACATAGAGAAAACCAAGAAAACAATACCATATTGTTTAAAAAATATAGTAAAATGATCCCGAATTTATTTTTCACATGTAGAAATTGAATATACACAAATTTAACACACTATGTGTTCAGTATGGCCCGAAGTATGTGTTTTTAGTATAATATTGGGATTTTATTTTAAAACACATCACATAGACAAAACCTAGGAAAAATTCATTTTTTCAAACATTAGTACAATGATTCATAATTCATTTTTAATATATAGGAATCGATCACACATGAATATGACACCAAATGCGGTCGGTATGAATTGAAATACATATTTTCAATATAATTGTGTCATTTTAGTTTAAAATGTGTGTCACATTTAAAAAACTGATCAAATGAGTTTATAATGTTTTTAAAATTTAGGAAATAGATCTATTAGTCAATTTTGATGTGTAGGAATCGAATTCATGTCAATATGACACTTGATGTGGTCGATATGACTCAAAATATGGGTTTTCATTATAAAATTTTCATTTTAGTTTAAATTGCTTGTAACATCATCAAAACTGAGAAAATGAAATCATGCTGTTTAAAAAATTTAAAATGATAAATAATTCATTTTTGATGTGCATGAATTGATTGCACATCAATCCAACACACGATGTGTTCGATATGACTTGATGTGTGTGTTTTCAATAAAAAAGTTTCATTTCAGTTTAAAACATGCATCAAACATCCAAAAAGATGAAAACGAGTTTAGACTCCTTTTAGAATTTGGGAAAATGATCCATAATTTATTTTCGACATGTATGAATCCACTTCATGTAAATATTACAACCGATGGGGTCGATATGATTCTAAGTATGTTTTTTCATTATAAAATTACTGTTTTAGTTTAAAAAAAAAGTCACATTACCAAAATTGAGAAAACAAGATCATATTGATTTCATAATTTATTAAACTGATTGAGAATTCATTTTTGATGTGTCGGAATCTACCACAAGTCAAGTTAAAACATGATGTCATTAGTATGACTCCAAGTTCATGTTTTCATTACAAGATTTCAATTTTAGTTTAAAATGTGTGTCACAATGCCAATACTAAGAAAATGAGCATGGATTGTTTTCAAAAAATTTGAAAACAATCCATAAAATTTTTTTGATATATAATAATTGACCTCACATCAATTTGATGCACAGTTTGGTCGGTATGACACAAAGTGTGTGTTTTCAATAAAAAGGTTTCATTTTAGTTTAAAACACACATCAAATACCCAAAACTGAGAAAATGAAGTTAGATTATTTTTCAAACATTAATAAAGTGGTACATAATTAATTTTTGATATATATTAATCAAGTTTATATCAATATGACACAATATGTGACTGATATGACTCAATGTGCTTGTTTTCAATATAAATGTGTCATTTTTGTTTAAAATGCACATCAATATCCAAAACCAATAAAATGAGCTCAATTTTTTTAATTATTTAAGAAAATGATTCATAATTCATTTTTTGATGTGTATAAAATTTCCACAAGTCAATTTGACACAAAATGTGGTTGGTATAACTCGAAGATCGTGTTTTTAACATATATTCCATTTTAGTTTAAAATGTGCATCACATAGGAAAAACATAGAAAAAATCATAGATTTTTTTCATCTTTTTATATTATATTAATTAGTTAATTTATTTGTCATTTCTATCTGATACTTATTTAGCTAATTTTCACAAAGATAATGTTTGAAGATGAACAAGAAATGGTGTGATAGTTGAAGTCTTATTTTAAAAAAATAAGTTCTCTTGAATTTAATTACATCTATTGTGAGTTTTTATCACCACAAATGTGAGATAATTCAACTGAACATACTTTTGGAAAAAAATAAGAATTGGTGTGACAATTAAGAATCAACTAAAACATAATCTGATACATGGTATGCCTAGTATGACATAAGTATATATTTTTTTGTTTAAAATTGACACTTTGTGTTTAATTCATTTCATTATAGTATTACTAATATAATAATTTTTTATATATCTGTCCCATATTTTTATTGAGCTATGGTGGTTTGTTCATAATCTAATAGTATGACCAGGGGTCAGGGGCTAAAGACAAATGAACATTGATGTTTTTTAATATCGGTGATAAATTGAACTTGCTCATGTAATTATACAAACAAATACTTGAAATGTATATAATATATTTTTATCTTGTATTAGTGTTGTAAATTCTATTTCAATTAAATTCTATATTTTCTCCTTGTATTTTATCTCTGTATTTTTTACTGTATTGTGTTGTAATTCTAATAAAAAAACTGCAATAATATACCCCTTTATCAAGACTAGTAATAGCACTGTTAACATAACCGTTTATTAGTGCTAGAAAAAAATCCCTGATAGAGGGGTCCTTTATTAGTGCTAAATAAAGTTATTGATAAATAGGGACCTTTATCATCACTAAAAGAAGCACCGATAAAGGGGTCCTTTATTAGTGATTTTCTAGCACTGAAAAAGTTCTAGTCCTTTTAAGGGTTATCCGATTGTCTACTCTATTTTAGGCCAACAAAGCCCTATTATAGAACTATTAAAGGACTTGTGTGTACTAGTAGAGATTTATCAATTCTAATTTAGCACTGATAAAGGCCATGTATCTGTTGCATAATTACATCCCTATAACAACCCTATAATAACAATTCAAATAAAATAATTGATAGGAATACAAATATATAGAATTCAAATATGAATAGAACATTTATTTATCATTACAATTCAAATTTAAATAATAAATATTTACATTGATGTGATATTTATAATTAATAAAATAAAATACAACCAATATACAAAATCATAACTCTTATAGTAGGCTTTCTCTAAGAATCAACCTCTGTACAAAAGGTTTTCCCTACAAAAAAACCAATATTGATTTTAGTAACAATAAAAAAAATAATTTTAATGTTATATAACCCAAATATGATAAATTATATTGTTAATTACTATATACATTAATTATATTATCAGTTACACTATTAACTATATTATTAATTGTTATATTGTAAAAGTTATCATAATTATTTATTATTTATTATACTATTAATTAATAATTATATAATAAATTGTTATTTACGTTGTTAATTATTTATAAATATATATTATATTGGTATTTACATAATATATTAATGATATAATTAGTTATTAATTATCTTAATCACGTAAATAGTTTTTAATAATTATACCATTAAACTAAAATGACAATTTTATATTGAAAACAAGAACTTATTGTCATACCATCCACATCATATGTTAGATTGACGTGTGGTTGATTTCTACATGCCAAAATTCAATTGTGGACCATTTTCTTAAAGTATCAAAACAATTTGACCTCACTTAATTGGTTTTGGCTACTTGAAATATATATTAAACTAAAATGACATTTTTATATTGAAAACCTGTATTTTGAGGCATACCGGCTACATCATGCGTTGGATAACAAACAGTCGAGTACTAAACATCAAAAATGAATTATGGATTTTTTTTTAAATTTGAAAGACAATTAGAGCTCATTTACTCAGTTTTGGATATGTGGCGCACATTTTATATTAAAATTGCACTTTTATATTTAAAAAACATACCTGGGGTCATATCAGCCACATCTTGTATCAGATTATTGTGATTTTGATTTATATATTCCATAAATGAATTATGGATTTTTTTTCATAATGTTTGAAAAAAACTTGAGTTCATTGTATCATTTTTTGATATGTGACATTCATTTTACACTTGATGACAATTTTATATTGAAAAAAAACATGGAGTCATAACGGACACATCATTTTTCAGATTAATGAGCAGTCATTTGAAACCCATTATAAGTTAATTATTGATGGGTTTTGTAAAGTTTGAAAATAATTGTTTACTTTCTTGGTTTTGGATATGTGTCTCACATTTTAAACTAAAATGACAATTTTATATTAATAATGCCCACTTTGAGTCACACTGGCCACATAGTATGTTGGGATGAATTGTGGTTGATTCCTACACATATTAAATAAATTATGTATTATTTTTCTAAGGTTTGAAAACAATCCAAGCTCGTTTTATCATTTTTGACTATGTGACATTCATTTTAAACTAAAATAAAATTTTTATATTGAAAAAACGCACTTTGAGTCAAACCGGACACATCATTTGTCGGATTGATGTGCGGTTAATTCCTACACATAACAAATAAATTATGGATCGATGTTATAATGTTTGAATATAATCCAATTTTTTTTTCTCAATTTTGAAAATGTGATGCATGTTTCAAACTAAAATGATACTTTTATATTAAAACCACACACATGGATTCATACTTTCCACATCATGAATTTGATTGATGTGTGATAAAATTCTACATGCCTCAAATGAATTATGGACTTTGGTCTTAATGTTTCAAGACATTCTGATCTTGTTTACTCATCTTTGGCAATGTGGTGCACATTTTACACTAAAATGACACTTCTATATTGAAAACCTGTGCTTTGAGTCATATCAACCACATCGTGTGTCATATTGACATATAGTTAATTCCTAAATGACAAAAATGAATTATATATCATTTTCCTAATTTTTCAAGAAAATATGATCTCATTTACTGAGTTTTGACCATACGACATGTGTTTTACACTAAAATGACACTTTTATATTGAAAACACCCACTTGGAGTCTTACTAACCACATATTATGTCAGATTAATGTATAGTTAATTACTATATTTCTCAAATAAATTTTTAATTTTTTCCCTACATTTTTAAAATAATCCAATTTTGTTTCATATGATTTATATATGTGACATGTGTTTTAAACTAAAATGACACTTATATGGAAAACACACACTTTGAGTCATACTGGACACATCATGTGTCAAATTGAAGTATTATCAATTCCTATACATTAAAAATGGTGTATAGATCATTTTTGAATTTTTTAAAAGCAAACCAAGAATTGTTTCATAGTTTTGTCAATATGAAACATGTTTTAAACTAAAATACAACTTCTATATTGAAAACATGCACTTGGATTCATATCAACCACACCGTTTATTATATTGATCTGTGGTAGATTACTGTATGTCACAATTGAAATATGGATCATTTTTTAATTATTCAATAAAATTTGATCTCTTTTACTCAATCTTGGCTTTGTGATGCATATTTTATACTAAAATGACACTTTATATTAAAAAATAAAACATAGAGTCATACTGACCACAAAATTTTTTGGATTGAAATTTATTCGATTACTATATGTCACAAATGAATTATGGTTCATTTTCATAATGCTTCAAGAAAAACCAAGCCCGTTTACTTGATTTTGGCTATGTGATGCGTGATTTATACAATAATGACACTTTTATATAGAAAACATGCACTTGGAGTCATATGGGACACATCATGTCTCATATTAATGTGTGGTAGATTCCTATACATCTCAAATGAATTATGGACCATTTTCATAATGTTTAAAAACAATATGAGGTTTTGTTTCTCAGTTCTGGCTATGTGACATAAGTTTTATAAGAAAATAGGACTTTTATATTTAAAACATTCACTTTGAGTCATACAATTAACATTGTATGTTAAATTTATGTGTAATAAATTATTTCACATTAAAAATTTATTATATATCATGGACCAAGATTTTTAATAAAATTCATTTTTATTTTATTTATTTTGAAATTGTGACCCATGTTTTAAACTAAAATACAAATTTTATATTAGAAACACACACTTAGAGTCCTAACAGCCACATCCTATATTGTATATTTTTGATGTTGATTCCTAAATAAAAAAAATGAAATTGCAATAATTTACCTAAAAACATAGGATAATGTGATCTTTTTAACTCAGTTTTGGCTATGTGATGCACATTTTCCACAAAAATAACACCTTTATATTGAAAACAAAGACATGGAATCACACCTAGCACATTATATGTTATACTGACATGTATTAAATTCATAAACACCAAAAATAAATGATTTATTATTTTTCTAAAGTTTTAAGCCAATCTAAAATCATTTACTTGGTTTTGGATAAGTGACACATGATTACCACTAAAATGACACTTTTATATTAAAAACATGCACTTAGAGTGATACCACCCACATCATGTGTCAGATTAAAGTGAAATAGATTCCTACACATCTCAAATAAAGTATGGATCGTTTTCATAAAGATTAAAAATAAATAATATTGTTTTCTCAGTTTTGGCTATGTGACATGTGTTTTAAACTAAAATAACAATTTTATATTTAAAACACACATTGAGTACTACTATCCACATTGTGAGTCAGAGTGATATGAAACCAATTCATAAACATAAAAAATGGATTACAGATCATTTCCATAAATTTTCAACACAATTTGAGCTCATTTGCACAGTTTTGAAAATGGGACATGCATTTAAAACTAAATGTCACTTTTATATTGAAAACATGAAATTTGAGTCAAATCAGCCCCATCATGTGTTGGATTGTTTTTTGGTTGATTATTACAAGTCAAAAATGAAATATGTATCATTTTCCAAGAATTTTAAGATAATCTGAGCTCATTTACTTGGCTTTTTCTACATAATAGTCATTTTCCTTAAAAATGACACTTTTATATTGAAAACAAGGTTTCCCCAAGGGGTACAGTTTAGTGGTTAGGCCCATGTTATACCCATAGTGGTGAGTTAAGGTGGTCCTGGTTTTTAACATCTATGTCTTCGTATTTCTTTCAATTGTACCCCCACCCCTAGACATACTGTAGATATATTGAAAACACATATTTGGAGTCATACCAACCACATTGTTTGTTAGATTGAAATGCTGTCAATTCTTATATTATGAGAATGGATTATTGATCATTTTTTAATGTATCAAGAGAATATTAGATTCTTTTTACTTGGTTTTGGATATGTGATATTTGTTTTACACTAAAATAACACATTGATATTGGTAAAATTCACTTTGAGTCATACCATTCACATCATATTCCAGATTAATATATGGTTGATTCCTACACATCTTGAATATATTATGGATTGTTTTCATAAATTCTGAAAACAAGCCGATCTTTTTTTCTTAGTTTTGTCCATGTGATGTGTATTTTAAACTAAAACAACACTTTTATATTGATTACAAAATTTTTGAGTCATACAGGCCATATTCTATATTAGATTGATGTGCGGTCAATTCCTACACATCAAAAATGGATTATCGATCTTTTTCCAAGATTATGAAAACAAATTTCTTTCATTTTATATTTTTTGTCAATGTGACACATGTTTTAAACTAAAATAACCCTTTTAATGTGAAAACATTAACATTGAGTCATACGAGCCACATAATGTATCATATTTATGTGAGATTGATTTCTATGTGCCATAAATAAGTTATAGTTTATTGTATTAAATTATCAAGATAGTCTGAGCTCACATTCATAGTTTTGATAATGTGACACAAGTTTTAAACTAAAATGAAACTTTTATATTAAAAAAACACTTAGAGACATCTAATCCACAACCATTATTGAATTTACATGTGGTAAATTCATAAACATATCAAATTAATTATGGACCATTATTGTAAATTTTAAAAATTGTATATTCTTATTTAATCAGTTTTCAAAATATAACACATGGTTTAAACTAAATTAAAATGTATAAATCAACCAACATCTCAAACTTTTCAACTTTAAACCCTAGTTTAAATTTCTTCTTAGTTAATTCTTCAATTCTACTTTATCATTTATGGGGATAGAAACTTGGAAGTATTAAAAATAATTTCAAAAGATAGCAATTCTCAAAATGAATATGATTAGGATATAAGAATGGAAGTACCTTCCCAATAAAATGGTAATATGTCTTCATATTTGTGGGTATAAGGATCTTTGACCCATTTCCATCTTTCCATTTTCTCAGCTACATCCTTAAAGTCCAATATCCCTGAGAAATAGCTCAAATCATTCTTACTTTATAGGTTCGTCGGTAAATATTTTTTTAGTTCCTACCGACTCATAATAACCCCTAACAGAATGAAATTAGTGAAAAATTGAAATTTATTTTAGTTTATGATATATCATAGTTATAATTTGTAATCAAATAAACTAGATGTTGGAAAAAAATGACACCATGTTCTCCTCCCACACTTCTCTAGAAAAATTACTTCTTATTTTGGGTACATAAGTTTTCAGAAGTCCTTGTAGTAATGATAAAGTATAGAAAAACAAATGATTAAAAAATATTTGAAAGAAAATTTTAAATTCATTTATAAATGACCTATTTAGGGATGTTACTTTTCTGAAGATTTATAATATCGTTCATAAAAGTTCAAATGTATTATCCACAATCATTTCTTTATTTTGTTTTAAACATGTTAGAAACATTGACTAAAATAGATAATTTGTTTTGAAATATGTTTAGATAGTTAAATATACTATATATACCTTAATTTTCTTCCATTTAAAGAAATTCATAGACTTTTCTATTTAGTCACCAACCTCATAGCATGATTTAGCTGATACTTATATATCACCCAATCATAAAAAGAATGTTAAATAACAAACTAAAACACATAATTTTAATTTTATCTAAAAAATGTTGATTGTGATGCATTACAAATTCACTATGAACATCATGTGTGGTCAATTTTTTTGAAATACATGCTTTAGATCCAAAAAAATAAAATAAAAACATGCGGTATCCCAATTAATTATAATTAGCATCCAGTGCTTCCGAAAAAATACAAAGGAGTAATTAAAAAAAGAAAAATATATTTTATATGATTGGATATTATAGTTTTATGCCTACAATGCTGGAATCAAGAGGAGTCTATCTTCTATTATTTTCTTTTTAAATTCCTCGATTAGGTCATATTTTTTATTTTTTATTTCTTTAAATTCAAAAGAAACTTTTTCTATAGAAATGATAGAGGGATTAATTATCCTAGATCTTTATTCATAGGGTTTTATCTTTTGTAATAGCAATATATAGACTTGTCGAAAATATGAATAGTTATTCACTATAATGAACATAGTATATCATTTTTTGGACAAACACATTCTGAAAATTTTCTTCATGTATGTATCCACAACTGAGACTTCCAACAATTCGAACATTATAATCTCGTTTATACTCTTGAAAACAACCAATCTATAATGGTATCAGTAAATATTTCTTCTTCATATACAATGTTAGATATATTTCAATATTTAAATGTATTATATGAATGAACTAATAATGCTAGTATATGTGTTAGTGGAACTAGTGGATTAAAGGTACTCTTAGAAGATCCTTTTGTTTTCTTGGACGATCTACTGGGCTATCTTGATTTGAGCTTCTATTTCCCCTTCATTTTGTCCAACTATAACACCATAACTCATTTCAGGCCTTTTATCATCAAATGTTAAAGGTTTTTCATTTGAAAAAATTATTAAATACATTCCTCATGTACCTTTATAAGATTAAAAAACCATAGTATAAATGGTCTTATAAAATTAGCAATTATGGTAAGATCCCAATTATGAAGCAGAACAGGAAACTCGGTTCTTGGATCAAGAGATAATTTAATCCCCACTCTCACATGATATTTTGGTTCTTCTTTACTTTGTATCAAATCTCATGGGATATTTTACACAATACCCCTCACAACAAGATGAGGTATGGGTATTAATAGATATAACTCACACTCAATTTCACCCTATATAATTTTTCTAACAAAAAGTTATAGGAAGTTTTTTGATTCAAAATTAGGAAAAAGAGTTATGAAAAAAATTGATTACCTCAGGTAAGTCAGATGGTTGAGGGGAATTGTTAGCCTAAAAGCTAGTGGGGTCATGTGGCCCTTCATGTACAAATTATTATTCCACTACTAGTTCACAAAGATCCATTCATATATATTATTCTACCAAACTAGTGAAAATAATAATATCTTTTTAAAAATATATATGTTCTTCAATGATTTTCATTGTCTCATATTTATATCCTTATAGTTTTTTCTTCTAAAAATATTTTTGAGGTGACACTCTAGAACCTTTACCTCTAATGTGGGCATACTATTCTGGTCACTTTCAAGATACTTAAAGTAGATGTTCATCAGGTACAATCGATATCAATTATTATATATAAACCATATAAAAAGTATGAATATAAATAGATATTTTTATATAATTCTATAATAAAGCATAAAAATTTACTATTATATTATACTTACACATGATTCTCATACTGCTTGTGTGTTTTTAACAACTAGTTTTCCCTCTTTATTTACATGGGCATCCTTCCATAAAACATGATTTCAGATGGAATTTTCTTTAGATTCTGATTCATTAATCTACATATAAAAAAGAGATAATTTGTTGTTTCATATCACATAAATCTTTTAATATATATTTAAAATGAATACCATTTTATTTTCAAGTGAGGCATACCCCATCCTTACTTTAGTGTTGGGGTACATTGGTTTTCCTGCACCTTTCTTATTTTTAGAAATCCTTTTAAATTTCATAAGTTAAGAATTTTGAGTCGAAGTGGATAAAATAAAAAATTTAAAATAAAATATTATCAACTAAAATGTACCTAAAATGATTCCTCAGTGATACTACCAATGAAATCTTTCCATGTTTCTTGGTTTATAATGTGTCCATATGTTACTAGTGGGTGGAAGTTTACTTTCCCCTAAACATTTATGTTAGGTCCACTAAGCTAGATACCCTGAGAGGGGGGGTGAATCAAGGTATGAAAGTTTAAAACAACATCCCCTTTTGATCTTGTTTTTCTGTTAGACTAAACCCTCTTCTCTCTCCTACCCATTGTAGAGTATGAATAAAACTTAAAGAATGTACATGACACATCAAATTTTACTTGGTTCACCCCCACTAGGCTACGTCTATGGAGCATACACCGACAGTGTGTTGATGCACCAATTCCACTATAAGTTCAATATTATTAACAAGTTCTAAGTGGACTCATTGTCCCTCCGGGTTTATAACCACTCACAATTTGAGAACTCACTGCTCTCTCAACTGAAGTGTGCTCACTTCTTCTTCAGAACATTCACTCACATTTATAGAACTGTAGGTCTCTTCATTACCACTAATTAATTCATCCTCCCATGTGTGTAGATGCTCTATTGAAGTCCAAATTTCATCCACTGATAAATACCCCTTTTCCCCTAACCATTGGGAACCAACCTTGGGGAAGTACCTTCACAAAGCACCCTACTTCGTGAACCTCCCAATTTCACGAATCTCAAACAAGACTTTGAGAAGTTCCTAACTTTTTACAAATCTCACACCTTCGTAGAGCTCAGACCATCACGGAGCACAAGTGGTCATAGAGCGACTTCCTTCATGAAGATCACTAAGACAATGTGGAGCACACAACTTTTGTGGAGCTAAATTAGCCGCCACAAAGCACCTCTCTTTCACGAATCATGCTGCCTTCGTGAACCCCCTTCGTGAAACACCTTCGAAATTCGAGAGCTATGAATTTTGCTTTGGAAAAATTATCGACTTCTCTCGAGGGGGTCAAGGCCTATTTATATGTGATTCCAACGACCCTCAAACAATCTGTGCGATGTCAGCGCCACATCATCTCAAATCACGAAGCTCCGAAATTTCCGCCGAAATTCATTGAATATATCAAAGAACCACAAAAATTTTCTGATCATGGAGCTCATCTTAATCGTAGATAATTCCATCAATTACTTCGTGCCACCATTTAAAAGCTCCCTCGCATCGACCTTCAACTCTGCCATTCACGAAGCTCGTTGTAATCATGAAGAACACCGTCAGCATTCTTCTTGTCTTTGCAAAATCCAATCCATGAATCCTATCTTCACGAAACTCATGTATTTGCCATATTTTTATGATATCTTCAAGGAAATCTATATTTCACGATGCTCATCAAACATTAAATTTTGGACCCCAAAGATTTGGCAAACATTGGAAAATAGCGCCACCTTGTATCTGTTCTTTTGTACTGCCTCCAGATCATTCATTCCTTTTCCATGGTTCTTTGTCAACATGGATTGTTAACAATATATCTGGAATTCAATAATTGACCCTGGAAACCTGCATTGTCAACAAACACAAGCAACCCAAAAAAAGATGCAACGATACCTTCCACGATTTTTGCCCAAGAATCTATGAGATAACACTTTGATAGAAGTGTTTGAAAGCCTCTATAAGCTTTTCTAGTTTTCATTAAGATATATTTCTTATAAAAACTATCTAAAATAAATGAAATATAAAATGGATAATGAAAGTTAATTCAACATTTAATTATATATTTTTTGGATAAAATAGACAAATTATATCATAACATTACCCTAATAGCTTTCCAAATGGTTTCCTTTAATGCAGGCATGGAATTGTGCCATTTATCTATATAAATTTTCACATAAATTTTCATTGTGATCCTAATGTAACTAAGGATAATTATGTTTTTTCCATGTTTATATATCAATTAATAATGGAAAAAACATTATTTATATTTGATGAACATACCTCTGTAACATTTACACCATTAAGGAAGCTGAAAAATTGAAATTGTTTTGTTTGCATAGAGTGTAAGATACTGGAGGAATAAAAATTTGCCTTTCACCATTCACCAGTGCCAAATCTTCTTTTATCCATCTGTTAATCATGTATAACCTATCCTTAATATCATTTTTTTTTGTTTTCTCTGGTACATTTAGTAACATTTCAATAAAATTATCACATACATTTATTTCTATGTGCATGACATCAAGAAAATTTCTATCGTAAAAATAATTCCAATATAGAGATTCAAAGAAATTTTCATTATTTTTCCAAGATAATTTAATAAGTTATTTTCAAAAAAGTTTTATTGAAATCATTGTAAATAGATTTTATAATACAAAATATTTGATCCCCTTTATGGAGATGATATTGTATCATGTTTTGTATTTCCATCGAATGATGTAATACATGATTAATATTTATGTTATTAGGGTAAAGAAAATATATCCAAAAACATTGTATTTGATAAAAATTTAACCATAGTTTATGACCTCTTCAAAAATGGGATGCACCAACATTAATTTATTATTATAGCTTAATAAATTTCTATAAGAAAGAAAGTAAATTATCATCCCCTACAACATGCCTCTCAATGTGGACTCTTCAATTCTATGAGAATCATAAAAAATAACACTTGTATCCCACATCAATTTCATATCTTCAATAAATAGATCTAAATATACATTAATGTCACTACTATTTTTGTTTTGGTCAAAATTTAAAAAGATAAAACATTATGTATTTATGTTTCATTCATAACTACAATTAAAACATATAATTTTCCAAAAAAAACTAGCCATGTACTATGAAGCCTACGTTTTACAATAAAAGGATTTATTACATCTATATATAATTCAAGTTGAAGGTTTATCACCACATTTTCAAATTCAGGATAATCCTAATCAATTTTATTCCACAAACGATAGTTCACTGGGTGATGTTGTTTACCATATTCAATTATTGTATATGAGTTCCATGTTAATTATCTAGTTGTTTCATGAAATCCATATAGTCTTTATAACCTGGGAATTATAATAAAGTACCATATATATTTTGAAGGACTTGACTTATCTTTCTTGTATCGATTACTTCCACACTTAAGGCATTTTATGAGTGATTCATGGTTATTGAGAAATAATATACAATCATTTCGATAGGTGTGTATTTTTTAGATATTATACCCATTTAACATAGAATTCCATTAGAGTAATATGTTCAACAAGGATTCTCATTATCTTCTGGTAACATATCATTTAAGAGACCAAATAGTTCTGTAAAACTATTGTCTCTCCATCAACTACCAGCTCTCAAATTATATAACTTCAAAACAACTGAAAATGTTTAAAATTTATCACAACCGATATAAAATGTTCACATAGCAATGTTATTTTACTTATCAAACAAATTTGGATAATCATGAAGGTCAAATTAAATTTTCATTTTCATTTCTTCCATAAAATCTCCATCACCATTTATACTATTATTCATATCAAATGATCCATAAATGGTAATATCATACCAACCATTATGTATTTTCAATTTTTATGCATGCTTTGTTCAACATTTATAGCTTCGATATATTCCATGAAAAATCAAATTTTCTTCTAACTCTTCTGGAAGACTTAATTTTGAATAACAATATTGTAAACACGAAAGAATGATTTGATAAGTGTAGTATGAATGGTCTACAGAAAGCATGAAGAACTCTTTAACTCTATCCTCATATTTCTATTTCATATTATTTGCATCCATCCATCTTTTTACTCATATTCATCCTATAATGTTTATTAATGATTATTGTGTACAAAAAAATAAATAAATACACATATGGTATGAATATAATGTATATATTCATTGATATGTAAACAAAGTATCAGAAAGGAATGGTAGAAATTTGATATTCTCGTATTGAATGAGATTTGATATTATTTTTATTGTATTAGATTAATTTTACTAAAATTTTAATTTTCAGGATTTTTGTTAATTCAAAGATTAAAATGGTAAATGATATCCAGTTTAAATCATAGAAAGTAAATCTTTAATGTAAACCATATTGTATATTCTTAAGAGTGAATTAGCATTCAATTCTATAAGTGTCAGAAACAATTCATGGTGATGGATAGTGATATGTGTGTATCAAATAGAGAAGCATTGACAAATTCTGAAAGCATGGAGAATTATATCATAGTGAATTTTTGGATTTACCAATACTTCATATGTCATATAAATCACATATATTTCTATACAATGATTTATGAACTAAATTAAGGGCACACATTTCAGAAAATCTCATGTCTTGGATTAGATTATAGATTTCATTTTTCCAAAGAATCCATGTTTAGAAATTATCACACAAATAATAGAAAAATAACATAGTATTAATTTCAACTAGGATTATGACCATGAGTTAGAAATATAATTTGAAGAAATGATCAATGAAATATAAAATGTGTTATATTTTTTTCTGAAGGAAAACATAAAAATATTAACTTCTGAGATATAACTATATAATATAATGTGTATAGTAAAAAATGTGTAACTTTAAAATAAAATTCATAGTATAATATTTCAAAATATGGAATCAAAATTAAGATATTTAACCATCCAAAGATCATACAACAATAATATGAATTTTTTTAGAATGTCTAAAGAAAACAATAGAAAAATTAATTCTTTAACCAATATAATCCATTTCATTGAGCACTGATCTTATTAATATATATATATATATAATCAATATATAAATCATAATATATATATATATATATATCTAAAAACAGAGAAAAAACATGTGTATATTTAAATTTAAGAAAATAGAAAACTTTGATATATAAAATATTGACTAATCCAAACTATATTATAATAAATATTAAAATTGAAGATATATTCTATCCTAATTGGAAATAAAAAATATATAAAAAAGGTGATTATATAAAGAGGAAAAATAAAAAAATAACAAATTAAAAATGAGATATATTTATAAATCATTATAGTGAGTTTAAGACTACAACGTTTTCCATTGAGAATAATAAAAAAAATAAATTCCTTAATAAATGATACTACTTCACCATAATAAAATAATAAAAAATTATTTATAAATGGTAAAAATTAATTAAAATTTAATTAGTTATGATGTGACCAAAAATGATTTCTAAGATTGAAAGTGGGTTTTCCCCGCTTGATGAATTTCTGTGTGTGCCTCATGTAATAGGAAAACCTTATTCCATGTTGTTATTGGGTAGATTTCCTAGTAACAAAAAGATTTAAGATAATGATAGATTATTATTATCTATAAGTACTTATATTTTAATGAAAATGTAATAAAATAGGCAAAAAAATCAAACTCCATCTTTCTCCATGAAAACATTTCATGCCTTAATCCACACTTGATGTTTATCCATCAATGAAAAGAATTAAAATTTGGGTTTTACTTTGAGGGTCATGAAACTCAAAAAAAAAAAGATGAATCGTGACTAAGTAGGCACTCGTTTATTGAAGGTTTATCAGTATTATTCTTCAAAGATTTATCATTCTAGTTGAAAGAAAACTAAAATGATTCCTCGTGAAGAAAATTTTATAGGAGATGTTATGATTGGTGTGAGTTTTTGGAGCATGAGGCCCTATGGATCAGTGGTTCTTGAACATCTTCATGTTTGAGGGGAAGTGGAGGCAAAGGTTCGGTTTTACTACATCTTGAATAATGCGAGTGATGAGGTTCTCTGTTAGGGTTCAATTTAAAATAATATTTTTTTATTAGTTCTTTCTGAAAAGAAATTACAAAGATAGGTTTTACCAACACTAAAATAGAAAGTGTGTACAAAACATATCTTTATCAGCGCTACCACTTAGTATTGATAAAAATGTTTCTTTATTAGAACTTTTTATCCCTGATAAAATTTATCATTATCAGCACTAATATGTATCACTGACAAGGATAGGTTTTATCAGTACTATCTATTTTAGCACTGATAAAAAATATATATAATAAATTAAAAAAATTAAATGAATATATATTAAAAATGAATAAATTATAAAAATTTAAGAAATAATTACATTATTAAGGAATAATTAATCTTAAATGTATGAATGTTATAAATGAATGCAATTTAATAACTAAAAATTAATAGAATTTAAAAATATTTTAAAAATTTTAACAAGTTTTATTAATTATATAAATTATTAAAAAATTAAAATAAATGTGAATTCATACTAAATATGTACATTACAAACATATTAGAAAACATTAAATGTTAATGAATAATATGGATAAAAATATTAATAATGAATGAATTAAAAAAATATTTAATGAATAAATATTAAAAATGAATAAATTAAAAAGAAAATAAAAGTAATTAAAATTATTAGTGAATAAATAATATTAAATGATTGAATGTTAAAAACAGTAAAATTTAATAATTAAAAATTTAATAGATTGCAAAAATATTAAAAAATGAGTAATTGATTTTAATTATATAGATTATTATAAAAGTTAAATATGAGTATATATTAAAATAAAAATAAATACATATTAATTATATAAATTACTACCATATTAAAAAATAAATCATAATGAATAAATAATTATAAATATATATTAAAAAGAATAAAATTACAAAATATATTAAAAAAATATAAATTGAAAATTAATAAATTATAAAAATATTTAAAATAATTAAGATTGTAAATGAATAAATAATATTGAAAATGAAATTTTTTGAAATAAAATTAAAAAATAATATATAGTATATATTAAATAAATGACTACAATTTAATAAATAAAAACGAATAGACTTCAAAAAAAATTTATAATTTTTAACAAGTTTTATTAATTATATAAATTATTCAAAAAAGTAAAATGAATGTGATTTCATATTAAATATGTACATTACAACCATATTAAAAACATTAAATGTTAATGAATAAATATGTATAAAAATATTAATAATGAATAAATTACAAAAATAATTAATAAATAAATATTTAAAATCAATAAATTAAAAAAATTAAAAAACAATTAAAATTATTAGTGAATAAATATTATTAAATGATTGAATGCTAAAAAGAGTGAAATTGAATAATTAAAAATTTAATAGATTTCAAAAATATTAAAAAATGAGTAATTGATATTAATTATATAGATCATTATTAAAGTTAAATATGAGAATATGTTAAAATGAAAATAAATACATATTAATTATATAAATTATAACCATATTAAAAAATAAATATTAATAAATAAATAAGTATAAATATATATTAAAAAAGAATAAAATAAAAAAAATATTAAACAACTAAAAATTGAAAATTAATAAATTACAAAAATATTAAAAATAATTAATATTTTCAATGAATAAATAATATTAAAAATGAAAAAAAAAATTAAAATGTAATAAATAATATATATTAAATAAAAATATACAAAATTAATAAAATTTAATGATTCAAAACATAATATATATTAAATATATTTTGATAATAAATAAAATTATACAGTAAATATTAAAAATTGAATAAATTTAAAAAATATTGTGGGTGTGTGTGTTTATATAAAATTTAATTAATTACATATATGTGTGTGTGTGAAATTAATGCAACACATGATTGATATATCCAAAATTGAAAAAACAGATGACATTTTTCACTAAATACATGGCTTATTAAATGTAAATAAATATTTTTATTACATAAATCATATTTAAGGAAATATTATATATATTAATATATATATAGGAGTATATCTCAATATTAAAAATATTAAATATATTAATGAATAATTATGTATAAAAACATAAAAATGAATAAATTACAAAAATATAAAACAAATAAATATTTAAAATTAATAGATTATTAAAAAATAAAAAGAAATTATCATTATTAAAGAGTAAATAATATTAAATGAATGAATATTAAAAATTATTGAAATTTATTTAGAAGAGGAGTAGATTTAAAAAATATTAATAAATGATTCAGTGTAATTAATTACATAAATTTTAAAAAATAAATATATCTTTAAATAAAATTGAATACACATATTAATTATGTAAATGAAAACTTTATTAAAAACATAAAACATTTTAATCATTAAATATAAATGAATATAAAAAATGAATGAAATTACAAAAGTATTAAAGAAATAAAAAATAAAAAATGAATAAATTATATATGTATATATATTAATTAAAAAGTAATGAATATTATATATATAATGTAAATATAAAAAAAATGAATAAAATTTAATAATTAAAAACATAATATATTAAATATCAAATATTAACAAATAAATATCTAAAATGATTATATTAACAATTTATTGCTTTTATATATGTGTGTCTTTATAAAATTGAATTAATTTTGTATATTCATGTGTGATATTAATGTATGACATATTAGGTGTAACATATTTTTTTTTATTTTTTTAATTAATAATTAAATAAATAATTACAGAAATGAAAAATGTTAAGAAATGTATTTTAATATTAATTATTCAATATTTTTAATTAACATCAAAATATAATTATATTATATACTATTTTCAATAAATATATGACATAAATATGATTTATAATACATTAATTGGTATTACATAAATAATATTTAATAAAATTATATATATATATATACATATATCAATTCATATTTATATATAAAATAAATTTTTTAATAATATATATTTTTTATTTAATATTTTATTTTTAATTAAATATAATTTATATCATGTTTAAATGTATATTTAGTCAAATATAAAGCATATTTAATAAAATATATTATAAGTTCATCAATTCCAATATATTCATATACTTATATATTATTTTTGAAGATATATATTATTTATAAATATAGATTTTTTCAGTTCTTTTTAGACCTGATAAAGGCCACCCTTTGTTAGTGCTAAAAATGGTACTTATAAATGGGTGTATTTAGCAGTGGTAGATAAAAAGCGCTGATAAAGGCTACTTTTATTAGTCCTTTTAGCACTAATAATGGGTTATTTTATCACTAATTTTTTTCTAGTGGTGATAAAGGATATCACTTTTTATCATTGATTCTATAGTAGTGAAGTGCTAAAAGTGTTGCTGGTAGAAAAGATTCTACACTAAAAGCGATGGTTATTAATATGCCCAAACTGTGTTTTAGAATATGTTCACATCAGTTGGAAGAGTCTTAGAAGATAAATCAAGATGAAAATAAATAAAGTTCCATTATTTCTAGAATTTATAATCCTATTCCATCTAAAAATAAAATCAAAATCAACAATAATTTCATGATTTTCAAAGGTGAACAGAATTGTAAAATCAAATGTGAAATGAGCATGAAAAAATCCAAACACTTTAGAGCCTCAAAAAATGAATCTCTGAGTTGATAGACAAGTATCAACCATATTGATCACATTGAATTATAGATTATAACTCACCTTATTCCTATAAATTGGTGATTTTTCATTAAGGATTTTGGAATCAAAGGTAAAGAATGAATAGGATCAGTTGAAGGATGTGATTTCTATAGACTAAATAAATCCATCCATCATTAATAAAATTACAATTAGAATATTGACCTCTACTTTTAATACATTAAGTGTCATATCAAAACTGGTATCATTTAAAAACTGGTATAATTAATTCATGGAGCATATTTTTTAGAAATAAAACACTCATAATGAAGTTTAGAGAGAATCCCTTGAGGGGTAACTATAAAAGAAATAAATATTCCATCAATTATGTAATTTTTATTTAATCTATAAATATTGTTAATGACTAAAAATTGAATAATATCTGAGTGATTTTTTTAAAATTCTATAAAATATATTTGGAATATCCCACAAATAAGTGAATTTTAAAATTAGTATCATGTTTTGGTTTTATATGGATATGATTGCTGTCTAAATTAACTTCTCTTTCTTTCTAAATCAGGTTAGACCAAGTAGAATTAGATTTTGTTAGTCGATATCACATTGTAAATAATAAGGTGGTGTCACCCTTTTCTTAAAAAACATGACTAAATATCTTAATAAAGGGTTGAATAAATAAAAGATATGAAAAAAGGAATAAAATTAATTTATAAAATTAATAACATTTAGTTAGAGAATATAAATCCCCCCTAACCAATGGAGTTAATAAGAGTACGAAAATATTTCCCTTTTAATTTCTTTTCAATTAGGGGGAGAAAATTTACATTGACTTTTGGAGTAAATTTTGAATTAAAAAATCAAAGGGGGGTTTAAAGTGCATTATGTGTTGAAGTTTTATTTTTTTTTCAATATGATTTATTGTCAAGAATATTTTCAATGTAATTAAGTAAATGAGAGGTGGTGGGTGATGGAATGACTACAAAGAAAGGAAATAAATTCGTTTCCCATGCATTCATCGGGAAAGGAAGATATGGGTGTTGCCTTAAAATGAAGCCCTTTTAAATATGATGATTGTATAGATGGTATGAATGGAAATGAAAAGTGATAAATGAATGGTAGGAAAATTTTATAAAATGTGTTATTAATGAAGGATCTAAATTTAATGTTTCGGTTTGTTGAACCTATTTATGGATAGCTAGTATAATTGTGTTTAAAATGATTTACATAAGATAAAAATGCTTAAGGTAGATAGATTTAAGTGTAGAGAAATCATCCATCATGTTTTCACATAGAATTATGCTGAAATTGATGATTATATCCCTTAAACAGTTGTTTTTTGAAGGCTAATATTAGAGATAGAAATTTAGAGGTAGTGGTGTTTAAAAAAATACACCATCTTGAGTATTTATATATTGTAAAGAACCTTGAGTGATAGGTAAGGATATTGAAATTATTTAAATAATTCCCACAATTAATTGGAGAAGTTATGAGATGTTTATAATAGGTTTATATTGCATGGATTTACTTTGAAGACATCCTAATGTATTTTGAAGTCAATCTGGAATTTGGAGTTCTGACCTAGAAAAATAGAAAAGTACCCATATAAGGGGGTCCATAAAAGGTAATTCATGTAATGGGTTCTAGAACTATATATTTGGATCTACGTAAGGGGATATTAAATATATCATCATGTAAAGGGATCCAACATAGCTTATGGGGATCAACATAAGGGGGTTCACACCACATAAGGGGATCCATGTTTTGTAAGTGAATTCATGTAAGAGTGGTGGATGGTACATGGGATCCAAGAAAGAGTCATCGATACAAGGGTGACCATGTAGAGGGATTCATCTATAAATGAATATCTATAAAAGGGGATCAAAATTAGGATCCATATAAGGATATTTATCTATACATGCTGGATGAGAATTGAAATTTATATAATTTTAGATTATGAAGAATAAATTATTTGGGATTATACTTATATTATTTGATAATGTTCAAAACATCATGAATATATTATTCACGATGATTCAACTAAGTTTAAATAATATAAAGTGGATGATATTATTAATAAATAAAAAGATATTTCCTGAGTTTTCAAGAATAATACAAATATTATTGATTCAAATCTTGGGTTTCCATAAAATCCTAAATCAATCTTATCTGAGTTAAAATTTTGAATTAGAATATGATATTCATTACTAAATCAAAGGTGATCAAAACAGATTAAGATAGAAGGATAATACTTTTCTCTTTCCTAAAAAGATAAATATCAGATTTGATAAAATTTGGAAATGCAATATATTAATGAATGTGTTGATCTTTATTGAATAAAACACCAAAAATGAGTTTTTAATTCTTGAAGATTGAGTTGAAAAAGGTATTAATTTTATAACTATATTTTGTTGACTCAATATTTATGTTTGTATGAGTTATCGTGGAACCTATTATTTTTCAAAAGGAAAGAACCAAGCTGCTAGAACTATTGATAATGCTAATGCTTTTTTCAGTGCCATGGGGAATGTTCTATGTGTAGATAATGATGTAATATTTTTAGAAGGATAATTATTTGTTAAGACAAAGATAAAGAAAGTTAATAAAAACAAATGGTATATTTTAATACTCCTTGAAGTAAAAACATAAATAAAAATGAAGAAAACATGGGGAACACCCATGTGCAGTTGTTTGGAAAATAGATATGGAGATTATTGGAAGAAAGAAAATGTTGAGTGTATATGGATTAATTTATTTTGATTTTACACATTCTCAAAAATATTTCTATTTATGGGAATATTAAATTCACCCAAAGAGAAATTTGGAGGCTACCTATATAGGTATGGTGTGTGAGTCTCTTGAGAAGGTGGTGTGTGCTTTCATGAATAAAAAATAACACTCATGAAAAAAATTATGGAAGGAGGTGTGTTAGGAAAGAAAGAATAAGATATATCAAAGAATAATTATTATAGAATCTGAGAGAACCATTACTCTCTAGGAAAAATAAGAAGACCAGATACAGTTATGAGAAGTCAAACCTAATATGTATTAAATATTACTGTGCTAAACTATTCAACTAAATAGATACTCTTGAGGGATAATATATATAAAATAAGAAGAGGAGGCAGCAACGCTTTGAGGAATTGCATGTTTTCAGTAAGAGAAGGTATGAATTTAAATGTTCATAACTTGTAAAAATTATAATAAGATATGTTATTCATTAATATTCAGAAAGTAATATTTTTGTGGTTTGGGTTCTTGAAGATTGATTAGAGAAGATTGAAATAATATTTGAAAAATATCTAGGAATTTGTGAGTAAAATTAAATACCAAATTGCATTTTTTATATTTATAACATTAAAAAGAAGATAAAGACTTTGGTTTGAGGAAGAGGATCAGATTTTAGATATAGTAATATCCATGGACAGACTTGTGGTTTATGTCAAAATTTAAAAGTGTTGGATAGAACATGTGATATTATAGAATAAAGAACTCATGAGATACATAATATATTCACTTTTGTAATATAGTAAACACAAACACATGCACCTATTTAATATGGTGAACATGGTTTCTGGATGATACCTGGATGAACCAATTGTACTTGATGATAAAATTACTAGTATAAAATCTTTAACTGAGACATCTACTATAAAAAGGATTATGTTTTCATATATATAAACTGAAAATAGAAGTTTAAATACTAAAGGGTTTAAAGTTTAAAATAAGAAATTTTAATTTAGTAAAACAGTTATCACACTTAATTCACTCTCCTTCTTATGTTTTTCTACACTGATCCACACGAACTTATAACATTCACCTTATTTTTTATTTATTCATCCTATCTTGGGGTTTTCTTTATCTTCCCTATAATGTATTATTGAGAAATACTTTTATCAAGTTAGTATAAATTTACTAACTTTATTATTATCATATTCATCCTTTTCCTGTCTTGTATGATTAAATCATTCTCAATCCTTATCATGGATGAGGTTATAAGATCTTTTTATCTTAGATCAGCTGCCACTTTATTCACATTCCCAAGATGGTAATGGATTGGAAAGTCAGAGTGTTTGAATATATCTAACTTTATTTATTATAACATATTAATATCGTTCCATATGAATATATACATTAGTGACTTTTGATCTTTATATGTATCACACTTTTTTCCAAAGAGATAATGCCTCCAAATAATCGTTCAGAATACTAATGCAGTTGGATCAAGATCATGTGCTGGATAATTTTTCTCATGAAACTTCAACTCCTTTCAGTCATATAATATTAATTTATCATTTTAATGAGTTAAAAACATAATCATCAATTATTTGAGTCATCATTATAGATAAAAAATACATCCCCTCATGTGGGTATTGTGACTATAGTGAAAAACTTATACTAATAGAAAATGGGTCTATACTGATGCATCTATACCCATGGTTTCAAAAACCGTGGGTATAAGTGGTATATTTTCAGCTATTCCCTGGGGTTTATTAAAACCGTGGGTATCCTAACCCCAATTTGAATTTTTTATCAGGTTGCAACTCCTGATTCTTTATTTCCTCCCCCAACTCTCCCCCGATCCCTAGCCTCTCTGACCTCTCATCCACTCGCCGACCTCAAGCTCCTGCTCTGGCCTTTGCCTCCTAACCCCGCCTCTCGACCCAACCTCCCTCCCTCCACCTTCTTGCCTCCATCTCCGCGTACATGGCCACATACACCTCTACCTCCTGGCCCTCTCCACCGCCTCCCGGCCCTCGCCTCTGACTCTACGGCTGCCTCCACCTTCACCGCTTGTCGGACTCCTCCTACCGGACTCCTCCTATCAGACTCCGCCTTCTGGGCTCCGCCTATCGGACTCCGCCTTCCGGACTCCACATATCAGACTCCGCCTTCGGGACTCTACCTCCTCCCAGCCTCCGACTCCCAGCTGCAAAATGTATTCCTCCAATTCTCTTCACCTATTCATTTTTTTCATTTCTTTTAATATCTATTAATTAATTAAATATTTTTTATGAATCCCGCCTGAGCATGGTAAAATTCATCTTAGTTAAAGGGGACTCTATTATCTTATATAAAGGAGGTTGTTGTGGGTATCCTACAAACCATTTTCCTCTATTTTAATGGAAGGTGTCCAAGGTATGTTGTGTCCTAGGGTTTTTTAGATTTTAGGATGAAATATTGGGATACTATATTGAAGTTATTTGGTACTTTAGGCTTGTGGAACTTTATTTTAAATTTTTGTAAGTTGATTTAATTTCTTTAGCATGGTTAATTGATTCATTGTTTAGTTTGGGTTAATATTTTTCTGATTTGTTTTTTATTCATTTATTTGTTTTGTTGATTCGGTTATTCGTTTTTTTTAGTTTTAATTGCTATTATTTGTTTAATTTGATATTTCCCTCACCTGATTGTTTTTCTTGAATGGTTTGAGTTTTTTTTTGATTAATTGTTTAGTATGATTCATTTTTTAGTTTGAGGGATGGGGGTGTAGTGGGTAGGGCTGGATGCAGGGGGAGGGTGTTGCGTGCATGGGGTGGGGCTGGGTCTAGGGGGCTGGGTGCAGGAGTAGGGGGGGCTGGGTGTAGGGGGTTGTGGGGGTGCAGGGAGGGGGGTGTCTTAGGGGGTGTCTAGGGGGAGGGGGTGTCCAGGGGGGAGGGGTGTTAAAGGGGGGGGAGGAGTTGTCCAGGGGGGTGTCCAGTGGGGGTGTACAGGGGGGTGTCCAAGGGGGGTGTCCAGGGGGTCCAGGGGGTGTATAGGGGGGAGTGTCCAGGGGGTGTCATGGAGGTGTCCAAGGGGGGTGTCCAGGGGGTCCGGGGGGGGGGGGGTCCAGTGGGGGTATCTAGGGGTGTCTAGAGGGGTCCAGTGGGGGGTTTTGGGGGGGGGGTGTCCATGGGGGTCTAGGGAGGTCCAGTGGGGGGTGTCTGTAACACCCCGAGATTTTTTAAGATATATTCTTTTTAATTTCTTTCATATATTTTGGTTTATGCTAGACCAATATTATCTTTCACTATACGCAACATCGTATTAGCTTGCAGTATACACAACACTAATCTTGGATCGTGTTACACACAATTTCAAGTTTGTTTGATAGTAGTTATTCTATGCAACATTGAGTGTGTGTGTGTGTATATATATATATACAATGTATAAATGAAATATGATTATATTTGTTTTATACTCAACTACAAATGAGTCTTTCACTACACGCAATCCTGACTTGGCTTGCATTACACGCAATCACGACCTTCCTCGATAGCGTGTGTTGTACGAAATACCAGGTTTCACTAAACAACGATATACGGTTATAATATTATTATAAACTGGCCATTATAAATATTATTAACTACATTTTTAATTTTAAAACATTATTATTCATCTTACAAATTTTCTACAACATGGTATGAGAACATAATAATTTTTTTCAGGAAAAATATCTAGTTTTTAAAAAATGCAGTTTTTCCTCCTTTTAATAGCACACCCATTTTAAATATAAATTTTGACAAGTTTATAAGTTCATTTATACAAAATAAAATTCTTATTTTGAATCATTATATAAAAATTTACATTGGAAAAAGTTTTTATATATTTCTGACAACGTTCTTATTTTGATGAATAGTAAAAACACACTAAATTTTACTTAAAAACAATTTTTTTCATCGAGATAATTTTTATGGTTAAATTATAATAGTAAATGGTTTTAAAATATAAATAGAATATATTTTTACAATATTATATAATTTATGTCCTTAGCATTGATTTTATATTGAATTCATAGGTTAAATCAATTCAATCTTTTTCAATGTTTTAAACAAAAACCTATTTTTCGACAATGGGAGTAATTTTAAATTAATTACTCCACCTTCTGTGTTTTGAATTTTGAAAAATGGATTCCATATTTGAATTCAATTGCTCAAAATTATGTTAATAAGTTACTTTTATCTTTTTCATATTATGAATAGAAACTAGGGTAATTTTTATTTACTGCAGTTAATGTTAAATCGGGTAATTAAGGGTAAAAATAAGATTATAAAATTAACCTAACACCTGCAAAAAAATATATTTTATGAAGAAGAGTAGACCCATATCACCTAAGGGTCTGAATAGATTCATTTTATAGACTTTTTACCATAAAAATATTTTAACTATTATTAAAACAAAAGAATGTGACAACATGTCACTCTCTTATATCTTATAAGTATAATAATTTTAATGTAGTGATAAACTTAATGAAATTAAGAAAATGAATAGTATACAGAAATATAATAAAATTATCTACATCATGTAAATTATTTTATAATTTTTAGGGATTAAATATTTATCATTAAAGGTGACACAATAGTGATGTTGAAATTATTTTATTAATTGAAATATCAAATAAATGGTTTTAAAAATATTAAAATAAATAATATATGAACTATTTAATATGCTCCACGAATTTTATAGATAAATATTATATGTTATTAATCTATTAAATATTTTAGTTCGAACATATCTTCTGTGTGGATTTTATTTACATTCAAATAAATGGATAGTGTCAAAATTGACACTATTGTTATTTTATAAAAATAATATAATATAAAATTGTTTAAAAATCACAAAAATATTTAAAATTTATAAATTAATACTTATATAGTCTAAAATATCATAAATTATCCACTTATGGACAATTCATAACACATAAGTTATTATTTATAACAATTTAAAATTTAGAATCTTATTAAGACAAATAAAATTAAATAGATTAAATAAGGATAAATCTAGTTGATAAGGTTTAAAATAAATTTCCAACATGTCTAAATTTTATTGTTTGATGAGATTACAACCCTCTATCATCTAATCTTCGAATATGAGTTATTTTTTGATGTTTTTAAGTGGGTTTTTATTTTTTATAAATTAATATTTTTGAGGTTTCCAAAGGTGCCCCTCTCCTCCCATATAAAAGGGAACCTCCTCCCTATCCTCTTCACAATAATTTGAGCCTTCAACCTCGGCCAAATCCTGAACATTTCTCTTCTCCACATCCCTAACAACATTCTGGAGGTTCTGGTCTTCTCATAAGACCAACTCTAGCCCCTTAAGAGGAATCATAAAGGTGGTGCGTCGAAGAAGAGGTAATCTCTTCTACCAATTCTTTCAAGTTTCTTTCTTCTTCAACTTCCTCTTCTTTGGTTGTTTCATTGTAAAGTAATACAATAAGTATCACTAATATACTAATGTGATATTATAAATATGAAACAACCCCATTTCACCTTCTATCCATCCTATGGAAAACGAAATTACCGCGCGTGCGTACGTACGGAATACCGTCTCCACGCCGTGGTGTAATCATTTTTCCCACCACCACCTTACTTGGATGGGTATAATGGTGTAAAGAATAACTATACATGGTTATTATAACATCATACAGATTCTAAGAAATTATATCATCCACTTCAATTCTATTCAATAATTATAGTAACGATATCATCGCTCGTGCGTACGTACAGACTACCGTCTCCACGAACGCGATGAGATTCATTTTCCATGATTACCCATTCAAGTATGATTATAAATTATATATAATAAAAAGTCATGAAAGATATTAAATAAAAATGATATTGGATTTATTTACATATATGTTTCATTTACTTAATTCCATTCAATTCAATAGGGAAACGAAAACAACATTCATGCGTACGTACGACCTACCGTCTCCATGAACGGTGTATTTCATTTCATTTATAGATCTATCATATATATTTATATGATAAATATATATTATAGATATATAATGTTTTACATTCTAGAATTATGTAAATCAGGATATAAGTAATAATATCAAGAACAATAAGTCAAAACACGTACGATAAGTGAAACGATTTTACCCAAAATGTTGTTTTAACATGGAATTTACAAAAGAACGGGTAATATAAAGTCATAAGTGAACTATATATGATATAATAACAATGAATATGATTCTTTAATAAGTCAATGAAATTATTTAAATCATTATATAAAAGGTTCGGATACATATGAATCATATCAGACCTAAGGTAAGGGATAATTATTCCAATCTCGTTCTTATCCGAGATTGTTTATTCGTAAGTATTTACTGGGGTTATTGTTATCATCCATGTCAATGTTTTCTAAAAGTGTTTTAATGTATGTTTAAAGTCATTTTACCCATTTTTTACTTTTACCACATGTTATGAAAGGAATATTTCTTTTGTTTACCATACGAGGAACTTTTTGACTTTTCCAACAAATGTACGAGGAGAATGTTTTTTTAACTTATACGGCATAAACGGATTTTTAAGGTTTCATAAAATCTTATTTTAATTATGCTTACTCTAAAATATTTCATGAATATTTTCAACAAAATCCTTTTCTTTTAAAATTGCCTCGCATTTTGTGAGAATAAAATGATTTTAAAGAAGAAAGGATATTTCCCTCAAGAATTTATTTCAAGTGTTTTATCAATACTATTTTCCATATAAGATGACATTATTTAGAATGTTTATTATTCAAGTATAATGTACCTATTATTTACATGGCTTTATTTTTCTTATGATGAAATGATATCCATTCGTTTTATGTGGATTATGTCATGATGGGATGATGTTTATGAAACCAATTATATTCATTGGGTTATGAGGAATGATTTATTTTTATTGTGTGGAACACGAAAGAATGATTTCATTATGAGATGGGTGGGACCTATATCTCCCTCCAATTCATTGGGTAAATATTTCTATCTCATGATATAGACATGGATGGAATGACAATTTAATCCTGTTCAGTGATATAGGACTGGAACGAGGAGTGAACTCGATTCAGTAAGGGACTTTGTCTGCTAAGATGGTCTTGGTAGTAATGTCTTGGATACTATGGAAATCATATCATGTACTTAATGGTTTTCCACAATTACATGTTTTATTCCCATTATGTTTTATCGTGATTTATGTTCCATTATGATCTATTCCTTATGTACTATCATGTTTTATGTCATTGCTCAAGATTTTGATGTTTAAACATTATGTTCATGTTTTTAAGTTCAAATGTATATGGTTTGTTTTATTTTATCCATGCTTACCCTTACTGAGCATTTGAGCTCACCCTTTATAAGTTTTCTTTTCCCCATTATATAAAGAAAGGTTTTAGGTAAGAAAACAAAAGAGGAAGATCATTATGGGAGATGTTGAAGATCTTTCACAATGATTAGAAGATTATGTTCCAAGTTTCCGAATACACTAAACTATTACGATCCTTGTTTGTTGGTTTTTGTTATGTATTTAGTATTCCTCAAAATTAATGTAACGTCCATGTATGTGAATCTTGGGTCTCTACAGTTGGTATCATAGGAAAGGTTTAGTTAACCTTTGGAAACTAGGATGAGAAAACTTTAGTGAAAACCCTAGAGATATTTCTAAGGTATGTCTAGGGATGTCCCTAAGGTTAAGTATAAGTTTAGGTTATAGTCCTAGAATTACAGTAACAATATTAGAATTAAACCTAATATGTTAGATATTGAAGGTACTCCCACTTTATTATGTTTTTTTACCTAACATGATTCTTGCCTCTCACACTATTATTTTTGGGTATTAGACGAAGGCTGGAACCCGAAGGAACCGTGTTGATCAATGTAATGGACAATGCAATGATTTTGTTTCTGAAAAAAAAATTATGGGATATAGAGTGAAAAATCATATTTCCATACTTACACAAGCTATGAATCATTCTAGACATCCAAATAATCATAGAAGGAAACAATATTCTATTGAGTCCTTCATGATGTAATGTCCACCTTCTTTCAGTGGGTCTTCTAATCCACTTGTTGCTGAAAAATGGATCAGTACCATTGAAAATATATTTTCTATACTTCGCTATTCAGAATATGAAAAGGTCATTCTGGTTGTTTACAATTTATAAGGTGAAGTAGACCAGTGGTGGACTCCAATTTAGAATACAAGGCCCCAAGATGAAATTAAATCAATGGAATGGTACGATTTCAAGAACTTGATTTTTAATAAGTACTTCCCTCATATTATTCAAACAATGATGGAAAAGGAGTTCCTTGAGCTTAAGAAAAAGGATGATGAATCTGTTGGTATATACGAAGAAAAGTTTACAAGGCTTGCAATGTATGCATCTGGATTTATCATCCAACCTGAACGTAAAGTTGATCGATTCTTCTGTGGATTAAAACCAAGTCTTAGAAGGGCATTAGCTATAAGAGACTTCAGTAGCTATAAAGAAATTGTGTTTTGTGCTATCAAGGTAGAACTGGAAGTTGGTGTTACATTTCCATCTCATGGATTTGACATGAAATGAAAGATGGAGTTCAAGGAAAAATCTCAGCACAATGGTGAAAAGAAGATGAATGTTTCTTTATTCTCAATGTATGGAAATAAGCATGGTGGATATTGTCTAAAAGGTACTACAAAATGTTTTAAGTGTGGAAAAGAAGGTCATCGAGTAGTTGAGTGTCGAAGTAATGGGAAAAAGGTAGCTAATGATGTGAATAGATAAAAGACTACATAGAACGCTCAACCAACACTTCAATTATTCAAGTGCAAGGAAATGGGGAATTATACTAATCAATGCCCCAATCCAAGGGTTAATGACGATCGACGTGAGAAACATCTTAAGGAAAAGGATAAAGGGAAGTCACATGCGATCACTATTTCTGATGTTTAGTATGAAAATGATTTTTTGGAATGATTAAGTGTAAATGTAATGGGATTTCAAAATATTATCATGTAATCCCATTTATGGTATTGTGTATTTTTGGAATATCTATGTATTGGTTTTCAATAATTATATGGTATCGGTAACTATAAAAAGTGATTGAAATATTTTTGGAATGAAGATTATATGCGCATAATGATGGGATAAAGATAAAATGAAATGAGCTCATATAAAGAAAAAGTTATATCATGGTTTGAGTATATAGAAATTTTGGGATTTTTTATGTAGGAAAAGTTAACTTTTGACAGCATTCATGTTTTCACTAAGGTTCAATGGGTATTAATTTTATAATAGAATACATTACTAAGGTATTCACATGTTTGGAAGGTGACCAACAAGATATATCATATGATATATGGGGGATAAATGATGGTATTCACATGATCGGTAGATGACATTTCTAGTAATTGTTTTCTTTATACTATGATCTTGGACAGAAGTATTTTAGATAAGCCTAAAGATTGGAATGGATTATGTTGGACATAAGTTATTATTTTTTAAGGATAGAAATTTTTTCGATATTATTGATGGGATGTTATAATAATTTAGTTTTAGAAAAAGGAAAACCTGCATAATGGGTGAAAACCCATCGCGTCGGACAAAGCTGTGGGAATCGAACCAACAACCAAAGTACGACAGGCCTTTATCACCTACCATTGGCCTACAGGAAGTCCCTGGTTAGTAGAAACTAGTTTTATTTAATTGAGCGGTACGATATATGTAGTATAAGTCTATTTTTTGAATCATATATGATTAACCTCACCCTAGACGGACTTATGTATATTTGTTAATTTTTTCTAACCTTTTGCTTGAGACATATGGAATGACACATCATTCTATCACATGATCTGATAACACTTCATGAATGACCAATTCAACATTATTTCTTTAAGAGATGAAGTGGAAATTGTTCAAGGCATGAACAACGGTGAGATTGTACCAAAATAAAGTAAGTATTTCTTCTAATTCAAATTCTTCAACTTTAGGGAAATGATCTTGAAAACAAAAAAATGTTGTCCTAGAGTCTTCATATCCGATGAATCAGACGGTACCTTAGATCGTCACAAATTTATGGCTTTGTGATTGTTGGATTTTTCATAGCCATGTTCTCTACCACTCTCCATCAGAACTTGATGGTTAGATTTCTCTTTTATATCCATATTTTCACCTATGCTCTCCAATGTGGAAACCCAGTGATTAATTAATTTGGGTAACCATTACATTTTATACTTTAGTTTTTAAAGATAAGTTTTGGTATTCCTTTTTAAAATGTGGTTTTCTATGAAAGAAACTCTCATGTAATAAACCATTCATAACCCCAGTGAATTTCGAGGGAGAAATTCATTTTAAGGGGGGTAGAATGTAACACCCCGAGATTTTATAAGATATATTCTTTTTAATTTCTTTCATTTCTTCTGTTGTATGCTACACCAAGATTATCTTGCGCTATATGCAACACTGTATTAGCTTGCAGTATACACAACACTAATCTTGGATCGTGTTACACACAATTTCAAGTTTGTTTGTTAGTAGTTATTCTAGGCACCATTCAGTGTATATAAATGTATATATATTCAATGTATAAATGAAATATGGTTATATTTTGTTACAGTCAACAACAAAGAGGTCTTTCACTACCCTCAACCCTGACCTGGCTTGCATTACACGCAATATCGACCATCCTCGATAGTGTGTGTTGTACGCAATATCAGGTTTCACTAAACACCGATATATGGTTATAATATTATTATAAACTGGCCGTTATGAATAGTATTAACTTTATTTTGAATTTTATAACATTATTATTCATCTTACACATTTTCTAGATCATGGTATGAGAAAAAAATAATTTTTTCGGGTAAAATAAGTATTTTTCCAAAAATTGAAGTTTTGCCGCCTTTTAATGGGGCACCCATTTTAAATATAATTTTTGACAAGTTTATAAGTTAAACATTAAAAACTAAACTTCTTATTTTGAATCATGATATAAAAATTTACATTGTATAAAGTTTTTATATTTTTCTGACAACGTTCTTATTTTGATGAATACTAAAAACACGCTAAACTTTACTTAAAAACAACTTTTTTCATCGAGATAATTTATATGTTTAAATTATTATAGTAAATTTTTTTAAAGTATAAATAGAATATATTTCTACCATTTAATATAATTTATGTCATTATCATTGATTTTACATTGAATTCGTAGGTTAAATCAATTCAGTCTATTGCACTATTTTAAACAAAAACCCATTTTTTCGACAACGGGATTAATTTTAAATTAATTAGTGCACCTTCTGTGTTTTAAATTTTGACAAATGGATTACATATTTGAATTAATTGGGTCCAAATTATGTTAATATGTTACATATATCTTTTTTATATTATGAATAGTAACTACGGTAATTTTTATTTACTGCAGTTAAAGTTAAATCGGGTAATTAAGGGTAAAAATCAGATTATAAAATTACCCTAACGCCTAAAAATTTTCTATTTGTTGACTAAGAGTCGACCCATATCACCTAAGGGTCGTAATAGATTAATTTTATGGACTTTTGACCATGAAAATAATTTAATTATTATTAAAACTAAAGAAACTGACAACATGTCACTGTCTAAAATATTATAAGTATAATAATTTTAATTTAGTGATAGTCTTCGTGCAACATAGAAAATGATTATTCTATAGAAATATAATTAAATTATATACATCATTTAAATTTATTTATTATTTTTAGGGATTAAATAATTATCATTAAAGGTGACACAATAGTGATGTTGAAATTATTTTATTAATTGAAATATCAAATAAATGGTTTTAAAAATATTAAAATGAAAATTATATGAACTATTTAATATGATCCACGAATTTTATAGATAAATATTACATTTTATGAATCTATTAATTATTTTATTTCAAACATATATTCTGTGTGGATTTTATTTAAATTCAAATAAATGAATAGTGTCAAAATTGACACTACTGTTATTTTATAAAAATAACATAATATAAAATTGTCTAAAAATCACAAAAAAAATTAAAATTTATAAATTAAAATTTATATTTTCTATAATGTCATAAATTATCCACTTATAGACAATTCACAACACATAAGTAATTATTTATAACAATTAAAAATTTAGAATCTTATTACCACAAATAAAATTAAATAGATTAAATAAGGATAAATCTAGTTGATAAGGTTTAAAATAAATTTCAAACATGTATAAATTTTATTGGATAATGAGATTACAAACCTATATCATCTAAACTTATAATATGAGTCATTTTTGGAGGTTTTTAATTTCAGTTTGATTTTTTATAAATTAATATTTTTGAGGTTTCCAAAGGTTCCTATCTCCTCCCTTATAAAAGGTCACCTCCTCCCTCTCCACTTCACAACACATTGATCCTTAAATATCGGCCAAAACCTGACCATTTCCTTTATCCAATTCCCTAGAAACATTCTAGAGGTTCTGGTCTTCTCAGAAGACCAACTCTAGTTCGTTAAGAGGAAGCTTAAAGGAGGTGCGTTGAATAAGAGGTAATCTCTTCTACCAATTCTTTCAAGTTTCTTTCTTCTTAAACATTCTCTTATTTAGTTGTTTCTTTGTAAAGTAATACAATAAGTATCAATAATATAATTATATGATATTATAAAAATGAAACAACCCCATTTCACTTTTTATCCATCCTATGGAAAATGAAATCACCGTGCGTGCGTACGTATGGAATATCGTCTCCACGCCGTGGTGTAATCGGTTTTTCCACCACCACCTTACTTGGATGGGTATAATGGTGTAAATAATAACTATATATGGTTATTATAACATCTTAATAATTCTACGACATTATACCATCCACTCAAATTCTATTCAATTATTATAGGAATGATATCATCGTTTGTGCGTACGTACAGACTACCGTCTCCACGAACGCGATGAGATTCATTTTCCATGATTAACCATTCAAGTATGATTATAAATTATATATAATAAAAAATAATTAAAGATATTAAATAATAATTATTGTGGATTTATGTACATATATGTTTCATTTACTTAATTCCATTCAATTCAATAAGGAAACGAAAACTGCGTTCATGCATACGTACGGCCAACCGTCTCCATAAACGGTGTATTTCATTCTATTTATCGATATATCATATATATTTATATGCTGAATATATATTATAGATAAATAATGTTTTAAATTAGTGAATTATTTAAATCCGGATATAATTAATAATATCAATAACAACAAGTCAAAACACGTACGATAAATGAAATTATTTTACCCAAAATGCTGCTTTAACGTGGAATTTACAAAAGAACATGTAATATAAAGTCATAAGTGAACCATATATGATATCATAACAATGAATATTATTATTTTATAAGTAAATGATAGTATTTAGATCATTACACAAGAGGATCGGATACATACAAGGAATATCGGATATAAGGTAAGGGATAATTATTCCAATCTCATTCTTATCTGAGATTGTTTATTCGTAAGTATTTACTAGGGTTATTGTTAACATACATGTCCATGTTTCTAAAAGTGTTTTCATATATGTTTAAAGTCATTTTTACCCATTTTTTACTTTTACCACGTGTTATGAAAGGAATATCTCTTTTTTTACCATAAAAGGAACTTTTTGACTTTTCTGACAAAAGTATGAGGAGAATGTTTTTTTAATTATACCGCATGAATGGATTTTTACAGTTTCCTAACACCTTATTTTCATGAAGCTTACTATACAATATTTCAGGACTATTTTCAACAAAATCATTTTCTTTTAAAATTTCATGGCATTTTGTGAAAAGAAAATGATTTTGAAGAAGAAAGGCTATTTCCCTCAAGAATTCATTTCAAATCTTTTATCAAAACTATTTTCCATATAAGATGAAATTATTTAGAATTTTTATGTTTCAAGTATAATGTCCCTATTATTTATATGGTTTTATTTTTATTATGATGAAATGATATCCATTCATTTTATATGGATTATGTCACAATGGGATGATGTTTATGAAACCCATTTTATTCATTGGTTTATGATGAATGATTTATTTTTATTTTGTGGCACAAGAAAGAATGATTTAATTATGAGATGGGTGAGACCTATATCTCCCTTAAATTTATTGGGTAAATATTTATATCTCATGAGATATACATGGATATAACAACAAGTTAATCTGGTTCCGTGATACAGGACTAGAATGAGGAGTGAACTCGATTCAGTAAGAGACTTTGTCCACTATGACGGTCTTGGCAGCAATGCCTTGGCTACTATGGAAATAATATCATGATCTTAATGGTTTTCCACAATTACATGTTTTATTCCCATTCTATTTTATCATGATTGATGTTCCATTATGATTTATTCCTTACATACTTCCATGTTTTATGTCATTGCTCAAGATTTTGATGTTTAAACATTATGTTTATGTTTTGAAGTTCAAATGTATATGGTTTTTTTTATTTTCTCCATGTTTACCCTTACTGAGCATTTGAGCTCACCCTTTATATTTTTTCTTTTCCACATGATATAAAGAAAGGTTTTAGGTATGAAAACAAAAGGGGAAGATCTTTATGGGAGATGTTGAACATCTTTCACCATGATTAGAAGATTATGTTCCAAGTTTCCAAAGACACTAAACTATTATGATCCTTGTGTATTGGTTTTTGTTATGTATTTAGTATTTCACAAAAGTAATTTAACGTCCATTTACATCATGCTTGGGTCTCTACAGTGTCGAGGGGTGTCCAAGGGGGTGTCTGGGGTGGTTTCCAGCGGGGGGTGTCTAGTGGGGTGTGTATAGGGGGGTTTTTGGGGAGTGTATGGGGGTGTAAGTGGGTTATATCTAGGGGGAGATTGGGGGTGTTAAAGTGCGAGGGGGTGTGGTTTCATAGTGGTTCTATTGTTTTTGATAAGATCTTTTCCATAATTTCACATTGCATTCTAGTTTTTAGGAGTAAGGTGAAACCAAGGTGGTCAGCTCCTTTTTTGTGAAAACCATCTATACCCATGGTTCTTTAAACCATGGGTATATATGCTATTGTGAAACTATCTATATCCACAGTTCAACAGACCGTAGTTACATGTGTTGTGAAGAAAATTATCTATACCCACGGTTTACTAAACTGTGGGAATTTAATTTGTGCTGTAAAAATGTATACCCACGGTTTTGTAAATGGTGGGTATACATGTATACCAACAGTTTACTAGAACCGTGTGTAATATGAAATTTTAGTGGGATATACCCAAAATTTCTACAAAACCATGGGTATAGGGAAATTTTCTAGTAGTTCTTATCCTTTTCTTAAACTACATGATGTTTTCTTCACAATAATTGGTTTAGAAAAAATTTACTCTTTTGGGTTAGAATGATTAGTTTGTTTTAAAATTGTAATAAGTTCCTAAAAATCATCAATAATACTAGTATAATCCAAGGAAACTATGGATCATCATTATATATGTTTTTCTGGGTCATTCCATAATCACCTTTTTCTTTGAAGGATCCATTGATATACTCATTATTTTGATAACACACCCCAAGAATGTTACATGATCCATAAAAATGTCACATTTATTTTATATTAACTTTTCATTTCTCAATGTATTTTGAATAAGTTTCAAATAATAATCATGTTCTCCTTTCATTTAGAGTATTTGAGAATATCATCTATAAATAATTACACAAATTATTCAAGGTAATATCTAAATACTACATTAACCAAGTCCATAAAAATTGTTGGAGAATTCTGAACTCTAAATGTTTTCAATATGAATCATAGTGTCCATAACTTATATAAAAGTTTGTTTTAGAAATATCTTATCTCTCTACCTTCAATTCATGATATCTCATATGAAGGTCTATTTTAGAGAAGAATTGGATCCCATATAGTTGATTGAGAAATTTTTCAATCCATGATAGGGGATACATTCTCTTTATCATAATCTTATTGAGTTCTATATAATTACTGTAAAAATGCATTGAATTGTCCTTTATTTTGACAAGGAGGACTGGCTCACCCTAGGGTGAAGCACTTGGGTCTATGAAAACATTTTTTTATTCTCTTGTAGTTTATTAATCAATTCATCCAGTTTATTAGGGGATATTCTATATGGAATCTTTGATATAGGAAATTTTTTTTGTATAAGTTCAATTAAGAACTCAACCTCCTGATCATGGGTAAAACTAGAAAAATATTTTAGGAATACATCAACATATTCCCTTAGAATGGGAATGTATTTAATGATGATTCTTTTCACACTAACCATTTAATTTTTAGGTATTGGAATATTATTTATAGATTATTATAATTATATTTTTATTTCTTTGTACTTTAACTTAAAATTATGAGAAATATTGAGGTAATTGGGTGGTTCATAGTTTAAACATTGTTAAGGAAAATTGTATAACATAACAGTGCATAGGATTTTAGTAAATTATAGAGTATGAATATTTAGTGCACAATTTATTAACCATGTAGTAAAACCATGAGGATTCCTATAAGAAAGAAAGTTTCTCCTACATGGTCGGTGCATGGTTTGGAAAACCATATAGCCAGACCAAGTGGAATACTTTTTTCTTTAAAAATATGAATTTACCAAAATTCCCTCACTCAATTTAACTCCCAAAAAACCTCTATTACCACATTATTAAATCTTCAAACCACAATCATGTTAATAAAACTTATCTCCCACTTATTTGGATATATTTTTGTTGTAATCATTCATATTTATTCAATAAAAAACTCTATGTAAGTGATTTATTCATATTTAAGTGGTTTTATTGCTTCATTATCCATGATTTTCACTCTTCCCATATGGCTATGACAACCTAGGGTTTATGTTTCTTGACTCCTAAGTTGGATATTTTTTCATTCAGGGTTTTTTATTTGTGTTTAATGATCTTCACTTCTATTTAAATTGGATTCACCCCATGCATGATCCTTTTTCATGAATTAAAGTATGGGATTTTATTCTCTCCTCGTACCAGTTAAAACTTATAAGCCTAATTCTTGAAATTTATTTTATTATAAAATATTAAATTATAAAATGATTATTTTGAGAAATAACTTATCTATGTGATAAGATTATTATGTTTTTAATGTTCACGGGAAATAGAAATGGATTTCGAGTCATGTTAGTAAGTGAATTTAAAGTATTTTTATAAACTATTTGATAAAACACTTCCACGAATATGTTTACATTAAATTGATCGCACTTCATGGGAAATAATGGGTATGTTGATAGGGATTATAGGGTAATTTATTGAGTATTTTTTCCAATAGTTTAATGTGATACCCTAACTAGTGAAGTTATATTTTTAATTGTGATTGGAATCTAGATAACGGTACCCATATAACCGTTGTGTCTTCTTTCTACTAGTTCGGTGTGTTTTCGCAACTAGTTAAGTATTATATGTAAGTACCTCGACCCCATTAGCCTAGATTTTTTTGGTTACTTTATTAAAGTTTCTGTTGATACAAGAAATCACATCCCAAAGGACCAAATAATTTAGCAGTCTTGGTAAAATAGATATATACATGAAATTATCATTACATTTAAAAATCGAAAACACAACACAGTATTTTCATTAAAAACTCCATTATTACCCTTATCATATCCTTGAAAATTAACAATAAAACAATTCTTATTATCCTCGGGAAAATAAAACATAAGAAAGTGGTGAGATAAGATGCTAAGTAAGGGTAAAAATATAGTGAAATATATATTGAATAAATAAGCATAAATAATATGGAAAGTTAAATAATTGAACCACATTCCATTTAAAAAATAACTTGAGCATAATATTTTAAGAATAAAGGATGACTAAATAAGACATATAAATAATCATATGAGCTCATAAATAATCCATGGATATTCTAGATAATTGAATAATCACTTTGGAAATTAATAACTGATTTTATAATTATTGAATGTATAATTTTGAACATATGAAAATCATTTCATAAAGGCCTTATTCCATGACATATGAATAAATGGGTAAGGTCTTAGCCAAAACCCAATCTAGTTTATCACATGATACCTACCAACAATTGAGGGGATATATTAGGCCCCACCCATTACTTACTAAGTAAAACTCATTCCTTATATGGATAAATAATAAAAATGAATCCACACATCTTAAAAAAATCAATAACTATCGGTATTGGAAGAACCAGTCATACAAAATATCAATATATTCCTCAGTAAAACTAATCATAAAAAATAAAAAGAAATATGTTGAATGGTATCATTAGATTAAATACTAAACACAATATTAAACGAATGTTATTAATATATATGAAAAAACAGTAAATATATTTTTAAAATATTTCTTGAAGAAAATATCCTTTTTAATTTGAAAATAATTTTTAAAATAAAAAAAAATATGCTTGTAATAATGAAATAATTTTATTTGAAAATAAACATGTAAAATTGAATATGTATATCCAAATAATTGAGGTTTCATGATGGCATGAAATTCCCTTCATGTCATATAGGTTAAAAAAACATTCCATTCACATTTTTTTAGGAAAATTCAAAAAATACACTATTCAGAAAATGATAACAATATTCCTTTTGAAAGATTTATTAAAAGTCAATCAATGTTAAAAGTGACTTTGAAAATAATTGAATAATAGTAAAAAAGTGATTTTTTAAAAAACATGGACATGTAAAACAATATTCCTCAGTTGTGATTTAAAAATAAACAATCATGAATAATGATGAGACTATAAATAAACCCTTACCACTTGGGTTTCTTTTCAATCACAATCCTCATAAAAGAAATAACTTCAAATGAAAATTTAAATACCATGAATAAAAAAATATTCATGATATAATATATCTAATGGGGAGTATATACACCACATAAAAGAAATTAGTGGTTAATATGGCATATGTATCACATAAGTAAAAGTTATATGGGAAACACTTACCTAAGGTAAGTTATAAGGCCCGAGCATTAAAAATTATTTAATCTTTTTTTATGATCATTAATAAAACTTATTTCACATTTATTATCTTTTTAGGTTTATTTTTATAGATAATTAGGTCATAACTATTACATTACATCTCAAATATTACAAAGTAGCCACTTACACTCTACCCAGTTGTTTTTAGAAAAATAAAACTCTTTAAAAAAATTCTTTTCTTGATAAAAATCTTGTTGAATTATTCCTTTCTCATGCCCTTACTTAAAGATTATAAAAACATTTCAAAAACATTGGATGAGCATAAAAATCTCATTAAGGGATACAAAATAATGAAAGAAAACATTAATCCATGAATACATACAAATCACTGAAATCATTCTTTTTACTCATAAAACTTAATCTATTTAACATACCTCATGAAATAATATAATTTATTAATAACTCATATAAATCATAAATCATTACAATAACTTTTGGCATGCATAACATACTTACATTATAGCTTTCAAAACCACATAGGGAGTAAACTTTATGGTTACGTTTGGGATACCCATCATTGTATATTCCTTAAATCTCTTTGGAGAAACCTTAATGTTTACATCGATTATGTTACCAAATGCATTGGAGAGCTATCATGGGCTCACACACCCTCAGTTTATCATATAACCACTCGTATACATAAGAAATTCCCAAGAACCATAACATAATCATAACACATGAACAAGAATAATAGAATAATATCAATTACACATTGAAATAATAAGACATAATTTAAATATATTGATATAATAAATCCACTCTCAAAACCATTTTCAATAAAAAAATACCTAAACAATAATATGGTATTTGATTTTATGTTTAAAAACATTACAGCTTGTACAGGAAGCTAGATATTAAAAAATGCTCTTGGTAGTGGAAAGGTCATTCTACCTATGTACGATAAAAAGAAACATTAGTTTCTTCATTTAGTAAAATTCTTTATAAAAGATATTCCTTTCGAAAATTGTTGAATTAAATTAAAATTAAAATGGGTTGATTATACACTGTATAAAATAAGGTTGTCTATAAACAAAAATATTCCTCAATGAAAAGAGATTAATAAGAAGTCCCATACAAAGATTATGTCATTAGATTAAGGATAAATACATGACATAAACATGTGTGAAAAATATAAATGTACCAAATATAAGTGGATATTTAGTTTAAAAAAATCATACGTCATTCACACATATTCTTGGAAAAACAAAACCAATGACATGGATATTTAACTCAATGATTGGTGATTGAGTTAAAATTTCTCTCACCTCAAATCTGACTTATCTTTTTCGTTCTTTATATTCCTGAATAATAAACTTAGGTTAATTTATACTTACTTGATAACCTTTTTAATGTGTATTATTCCTTTTCTATCACTTATTACCATGTTATAAAAAATTACAAAATTATTTAAGTTCATATTAGTAGTTTTTTCAATATTCAGTACTTGAGTAAAAAATGAACTTGTTTTGGTGTAAATTGTCCATGTGGTTATAAGTCAATTATCTCCAGAATGATATTCATGATTTAGATAATAATAATATATATATATATATATAATAATACTAAATATTTGGAGATTAAAAATGGAATGCACTGTTTATGGAGACGGTAGGACATATGTACACATGAACGCTAATTTCATTTCTTTATCATATTAAATAAATTAAAACTAAATTATACATAGGTGTATTATAATTCTAGCATTATATCAATATTATATATGGTATATAAGTTCATTAATTCCATCCTTCATATGTTCCATGTATGGCATGAATGTGTCCTATTACTTTGAGGGGGTGGTAGTCCACACATCCTCAAATGAAATTATCATATTTACAAATTATGTAAATCATAAAGGCATGTTGTAAATAAAAATTACAGAATCATAAAGACAATATAAATATAATTTATATCAGATATAAATACAGTTCCATCATAATGGCCATTATGAGAGGTAGTTGGGAAAAATTGAACAATCATCATTCTGTGTGGTACTAGTTCGCAATTCACAGAAATAGTATGTTATATATCCATTAGATGGAGGTGTTTATAATTTTAGTCTAAAACCATAGAATAAAAACATCTTAGTATATTGATGATATAGGTTTTTTTATAAAATAATGGGAAAATTTTTTTTAAGGCGTTCAATACTGAAATTTGGGTTATTTGCGATGAGCTATTTACGATGGTATCCCATCGCAAATAGCTCGTTGCAGAAAATGTCATCGTAAAGAGATTTTTTACGATGGGATCATCATAAATACTTCTCTATTTTTATATAAAAAAGCTTTTTTCTATGGGCCCGTCGCAAAAAAGTATTTGCAACCGTCCTGTTTTCCCATCGTAAATAGTTATTTAAAAAATATATAAACTATTTGCGACGAGAACCCGTCTCAAATACATAATAAAATAATATATATATATATATATATTCAATAAAATTTTGATAAATTAGTATTATAAAATAATAATAATAATAAAACTATTAATATAAATAATATTATATTATATAATAATAATACTAATACTAATAGTATAAAAAAATAATACTATTAAAATTTTAATAATAAAATAATACTGATAATATAATAATCATTTTCTTATTATTAATATTTATGAAAAAATAATATCAATATTATTATAATAAAACTAATATTAAATATTAAAATTTTCAATATTCGCAAAAAATATTCAAAAATAATAAAATAGTATTATTATTAGTAGTAAAACAAAATAACATTAAATAAAATAATACTATTTTTTACTAATTATTTATATTTTTTTAGAAATTATTACAATTTTTAACTAATTATTACTGTTTTTACTAATTATTACTATTTTTTATTTATTATTTCTATTTATTACTTATTATTAGTATTTATTACTATTTATTGCAAATTATTAGTATTTATTAATAATTATTATTATTTATTACTATTTATTACTAATTAATACTATTTATTAGTATTTATTATTAATTAATACTAATTAATAATAATTATCACTAATTATTACTAATTATTACAAATTATTAGTATTTATTACAAATTATTAGCATTTATTACTAATTATTAGTATTTATTACTAACTATTAGTATTTGATACTAATTAATAGTTTATGTTACTAATTATTAGTATTTGTTACTAATTATTAGTATTTCTTACTAATTATTAGTATTTTTTACTAAATATTAGTATTCATTTATAATTATTAGTATTTGTTGCTAATTATTAGTTTTTTCTGCTAATTATTACAATTTGTTACTAATTATTTCTATTTATCACTAATTATTGCTAATTATTGCTAAAATTTACTAATTATTTCCAATTATTACTAATTATTACTAATTATTACCAATTATTTCTAATTATTACTAATTATTTCTAATTATTACTAATTATTTATAATTATTTCTAATTATCACTAATTATTTCTAATTATTACTAATTGTTAGTATTTGTTACTATTTATTACTATTTGTAACTAATTATTGTTATTTGTTACTAATTTTTAGAATTTCTTACTATTTTTTACTAATTTTTACTTTTTTTAATAATTAATAGTAATTATTACTAATTATTAGTAATTATTACTAAATATTAGTATTTATTACAAATTATTAGTATTTAATACTAATTATTAATATTTATTACTATTTTTTACTAGTTATTACAATTTATTCATAATTGTTACTAATTACCACTAATTATTACTATTTATTGCCAATTATTACTATTCATTTCTATTTATTGCTAATTATTGCTAATTGTTAATAATTATTACTAATTATTGCTAATTATTGCTAATTATTACTAATTATTGATAATTATTACTAATTATTGCTAATTATTACTAATTATTTCTAATTATTTCTAATTATTTCTAATTATTTCTAATTATTATTAATTATTAGTATCTATTAATATTTATTAGTAATTATTAATAATTATTACTAATTGTTACTAATTATTAGTATTTGTTACTAATTATTGGTATGTGTTACTATTTTTTACTAACTTTTACCATTTTTTACTATTTATTAGTAATTATTACCCATTATTAGTAATTATTACCAATTATTAGTAATTATTAGTAATTATTAGTATTTATTACTATTTTTTACTAATTATTAATATTTAGTCCTAATTATTACTAATTACCGCAAATTGCTACTAATTAGCGTTAATTACTATTAATTTCTGCTAATTACCGCTAAAAATTACTAATTACCACTAATTATTTATATTCATTACTAATTATTGTTAATAATTCATAATTACCACTAATTATTATTAATTAGCACAAATAATTTCTAATTATTACTGCAAATAAATATAGGTAAAAAAATAATCTAAATCAAATTTAATTACAACTAATTAACAATAATTAAAAGTAATATAAAAAATTAAATAAATATTAAATTAAATAAAACATAAATCCCATTAAACTTGACCCCTTATTGGTGTAAATGACTTCAAAAACTATTCTTAAAAAATTAACTTAGAGAAATTTTAACTCTAAAATTAGAGTGTAGAGAGAGAGAGAGAGAGAAAGTAGGAATATAGAGAAAGAAGGAAAAACTAGATGGGGGTACATATAGGTTAGATTATTTGTGGGAGGACTATTTGCAATGGGCCTCCCATCGCAAATAACTTCGGCCGCATTAATTACTGTGGGCGGTTAAAAGGGTATTTGCGACCGGACCCATCGCAAATAGTGACATGCCGACACACTATTTGTGACGGGGGAATATCCCACCTCAAATAGTATTTACCGCCAATGGGTATTTTTGATGCCCCCCCCATCGCAAATAGTATTTACCGTTGTCGGGTATTTGCGATGGGTAGGCACCCCCGTCGTAAATACCATTCCCGCGGTTTGGCACAGAAATTGTGCCAAACCTTTTGCGATGAGACCCCTTTTCCCATTGAAAATAACTTATTATTTGTGACGGGGAGATCAATCCATCACAAATAATCTTTTTGACAGACTATTTGTGACGGGATCTATTCCCTTCACAAATAACTCGTTGCAAAAGGCCATTTTTCTCATATTGGTTAGAGAAGGAAAATAAATGAAAAGAATTTGAGAGAAGACGTTACCTCTAAAGCAGGTAACAACTTTTGATTTGAGCCAAAAGGATTTCTTGAATTGTCTTCTTCCCAAATTAAGGCTTCTAATTGTACGGGAGGTATGTTGGAAAATTATTTGCGTAGAATTTGGATGACCTAAGGGGCTTGAGAGGTGTGAGTAAGTGGGTAGAGGTGGTGTCCTTTTATAAAAGGGAGGAGGGAACTTTAGGAATGTGTTGTAATATTATTTTATTATAAATTGATTTTTGAATTATAATAGTTAAAAAGTGATAAATTGTGAGGATAAGATGAGTATGAGTCTAAATCCTCTCAACCAATAGGTTTTATACAAGTTTTGGTCATAAACATAACCTTATCTTTTAGCGTTAACCCTTAGTTATAAACACTAACTCTTACCATGTCTTCTTGTATTCTCATAATATATGGTTACTATAGTTACTGTAAAATTTCAATCGAACCACAGGTTGATCATTAATAACCTTTTTAATATTATGTAAGTCAATTTTCCGAATCTTATATTTTTTTAACTATTATATCATTTAATAAAATTGTATTTGTTTTAAAAACTCATTTATGTCAACTTTGAAACTATTTAGAAATTGATTTTTGTTAAAGTTATAATAATGTGATTCCTTTGAACAAAATGCATTAAATAATACACCACATGTCAATTTAGTCCAAAAAAAATTTGTATGGAATCAAAATGTTCAAATTAAATTTAATTTAATATTTATAATATCATTTATTTTAATCATTCATTAATAGGTAATCACTACAACATCATTGTGTCACAAATAAATTTATTTATTTATTATCCAAAAAATATATATATAATAGCGTGATGTATGTAAGAATTTTATATTTCTAATGAATATTTATAGTCAAAGTGATCAGTTATATAACCCTATATTAAAATTGTTTTAATAAAAGATACATGTTTATGTTATATTTCCCTTTTATTTAAATTATATATTATAAAATGTCATTTTCCACACCCAAGTGGATTCAAAATGCCTCAAGTTCTTCCTAAGGATGACCATGGTCAGGCATATCTCATCTAATAGCATTAGGACACAATTTAGGGTAGTTTTATATTATTATAATATTATTTTTTTAACCTTATTTACTGATTTACCCTTTTACCATGGTAAATAGAAATACTTACTAAAGTTACTGTTTATAATGTCCAAATATAAAGGGTACTTATCTACAAAATTTAGAACTTATGATTCCAAATATGGAATCTATTTTTCAAAATTCAAAACACATAATTTGAAAATTTTAATTTAAAATTAATTCCAATTGTTAAAACTAGAAAATGGGTTTTTAAGAAATAAAAACCGTCAAAAGATTGACATGTGTTTATGACCAATTTAAATGTGAAATTACTTCCAATGAACATCATTGGATTAAACTATAAAACATAATCTAATTACACATTAAAACCAATAAAATTGATAACATAGCTATATAAATAAATTTGAGGAAAAGGTAGTTTTGAATTAAAATTCAATATTTTTCCCTATTCATTAAAATATAAATTTCATCAGAAAAATACCAATATTTCAAGAAATGTAAATTTTGGTTTTAATCTTCTAAAGAAGAAGTTTATTTTTTCATATAGAATATATAAAAGTGTTAAAAACTATATTTTAAAATGGTTCTCCATTAAAAGGTGGTAAAACGAACTTTTAAAAATATTAGAGTATTTTATGCTTAAAGTTGGATTCATTCTGATTTTTAATCTCCTAAAATTTATTGGATAAAAGAAAATAAATTAAAAAACTTGAATAATCATATTGTAGTTAGTTATTTTCATTCCTTCCAATACAATTGCTAGGTGTTAATGACCATTTAAAATAATAATAATATTATTGTGTTATTTTTCAGTATAACTCAAAGTTGTGTGCAGCAGAAGATTTCAGAGAAACCCATTGTTACGTGTCAAGTAAGATATCGGAAAAAGTGTCCTATTTTACATAAAATTAGTATATTATTCAAAATTATTAATACATATGAAAAGGTATTATTCTATAAATACTTATGATGTTACATCATTCCCCCTTTGGGAAATTGCATCCTCACAATTTTAAAATTTGGCTCAGTAACTTCATTGAAAATTCCACTTAGAAAAAGACCCACTAAAACTACCTCTTTAAAATAATTAAATAGAAGTAAAAAGGTCACCTGAGATAACACATACTACAATTATATATAGGAAAACACATGTATGGAAGAAAAACTAACCATCCTGTTCTGATAGAGAGTGATAGAAAACATGATCAGAAGAAAGTTAACAATTACAAAAACACAAACTTGTGATGGGATAAATGGTCTTTGATTTTTCAGTAGTAAAATTAAATATAAAACGTTTTTTTATCCTTTTTTTAAATTTGACGAATTATTTTACTTCTTAGAATAAGAACATAAGGAAAAATACTCACTTGATAAGTATAATATCATCCTTTAAAAAAATTTTACCACACACTCATATTTTTCCAAAATGATTTGTATTAAAGGTAACATGGTCACACATAAAGTACTATAATAAACTTGTAATGAATCATATAATTCTCAAAAGATTAACTATATATTTTCCATGTCTTTAGACATTGACCAAAACCGGAATGGTTAGTACAATATTAGATAATCCCCCGCAAATAATAATCCTTTATAAGGGGAAGGACTACTTTTAATCTCCAAAATTCAATAGTAATACACAATGTTCAAAAAAGACCATTAAATAAAAAAATTCTTAAAAATTATTAAAAATAATCCAAATTATATTTGAAACCCAAAATTCAGAAGGATTTGATCACATAGTATTTCATGATAAATCATTACATTTATCTCCAAATAACATTGAAAACATTTAAAGTCTTATTATTAAAATTAATTCACCTAATCACATATTCTCTATGATAGGTTAATCATTTCTATAAACAACCCAAATAACCACATGTCCATAACAAAATTCAACCATTACTCCTCAAATTAAATCCCATAGTATTCTATTTTCCTTAGGCATATAGTGTTCCCAAAATAGAAAATAACTTCCAAAATAACATTTACCAATTATTCACCAAATCATTTTTCTATAATAACGATATCCATAAGTTTCGAAAAACATTATTCTTAATACATAAAATCATTTAACTAGAAAATAATTTATATTAACCAAGGAATTAATGTAGTCCAGTGGTGGGTGATAAATCACAGTCACACTTCTGTTGTGGGTACGATTCCTGTAGCTTTGTCTGATGCGACTGGTTCTCACACGATCTATATGTTTTCATTTTTCAAAAAATATATAATTTCATAACATTCCCAAAAATGAGAAAAAATCCTAAAAAATAACCATTTCATTTTTTAACCTCAAATGTTATCTTATACCTCACATTTTTCATCGCAAAAAATAATAACCTATATTTTCCTCAAAGGTGAATGTCTCCTAAAATACCATTAGTCACCTTAATATTTCATATCATAAAGCCTAAACAGGGGTTACTAAGACATTGAAAATATTATTAAACAAAAAATTATGAACTCATATGATATCCCTATCTTTTAAGAAGACATCTTAATCCCTAATGTTGTCTATACCATCCTCTAATACCAACTATAAGGCCCCGGTCTTAAATATAACATAATCTTGATTTTTGATCAAGAATTTACTTTTGTTCACATTTAAGATATTTTTTTGTTTATATATTTAGAGATTTATTCCATAACTATTACATTACATCTCAAATATTACAATGTAGACAATTCTAATCTATCCAAATTTTTTCACAAAAATAAAACTCCTTAAAAAACAGGATTTCTTTTCTTGATAAAATTTTTCATGAATTCTTACTTTCTCGTTCCTTTCCTCAAACCCTATGAAAAAAATTTCGAAAACTTGGGGTGATTATAAAAATATCGGTAAGGGATATAAAATAAGGAAAAAAACATTAGTCCATGAATACATACAAATCAATTAAATCGTACTTTTTAATCATAAAACATAAGCTCTTTAACATACCTCATGAAATCATAATATTTTTGAATAAATCATATAAATCATACATCATAATGGTAAATTGTGGAATCCATAACATTCTTACATTTTATCTTTCATATCTACATAGGGAGTAACCTTCATAGTTACATTTGGAACACCCATCACAATATATTTCCAAAATATCTTAGAAGAAACCATAATATTTACCTACATCACATTACCCAATCCATTGAAATGTTATCATGGGCTCACCAGCCCTCTGTTTATCATGGAACCATCTGTATACATAAGAAATTCCCACGAAGCATAACATATTCATAACACATGAACAAGAATAAAGGAAAAAAACGTTTCTACATTTTAATCCTAAGACATCATTTCAAGATATTTATATAATCAATATATTATAAAAACCATTTTCAATACCAAAATACCTAAATAATAATATGGTATTTAATTTTCTTTTTAAAAACATTACACCGTTTATAGGAATCCATATATCAAATAATGGCCGTGATGGAAGAAAGGTTGTTGTCACCATGTATGTTAAAATGAAACATTCCTTTTGTCATTTTTTAAAATTTTTCATAAAAAAAGATTTATTTTGAAAACTATTGAATGAAATTAAAATTTAAATGGGTTGATTATACATTGTATAAAATAAGGTCGTGTATAAACCAAAATATTACTCAATGAAAGGATATTGGGACGAAGTCCCTTACAAAGATCATGCAATTTGATTAAGGATAAATAAATGACATAAATATGTGTGAAAAAATATAAATACACCCAATATAAGTGGATATTTAGTTTAAAGAAATATAGTACATTCACACATATTCTTGGAAAAACAAATCCAATGACATGGATATTTAACTCAATTAATAGAGACTGAGTTAAGATTTCCCTTACCTCGAATCTGATTTCTCTCATTCATTCTTTATATTCTTGAATAATAAACTTAGGTTAATTTCTACTTTCTTGAGAAACTTTTTAAAGTTTATTATTCCTTTTATATAACTTATTAACATTTCATAAAAATTACATAATTATTTAAACTCATATCGGTGGTTTTGTCGATATTCGGTACTTGAGTCAAAAATGAAATTCTTTTGAGGTAAATTGTCCATGTGGTCATAAGTCCATTATCTCCATAATGATATTCATGATTTAAATAACACACACACACACACAAATACATACATATATATATGTATATTTATGTATTTATAATAGTCCATAACATTTGGATATAAGAAATTAAATGCATTATTCATAGAGATAGTAGACCGTATGTACGCATGAATGCTACTTTAATTTCATTTTCATATTAAAGGAATGAAAAATAAATGATAAATAGGTATATTATAATTAAATTATAATATATATTTTTTATATGTTACATAATTTTATCAATTCCATCCTTTATATGTTTCATTTATGGCATGAATGGGTCATGTCACTTTTAGGGGGCAGTAGTCTACACTTGCTCAAATTAAATTATTGTATTTTCACATTATTGAAAGCATAAAGGTATGTTGTAAAAAAATTACAGAATAATAAAGACAATATAAATATAATATATATCATGTATAAATACACTTCCATCATAATTTCTACCATGATAGGTGGTAGGATAAAATTGGACAATAATCGCTTCGTGAGGCAGTAGTTCACCATACAATGAAACAAAATTTTCTATATCCATTAGATGGAGGTGTCTATAAGTGTAGTTAAAACCCTTAGAATAAAAAAATACTAGTATATTTATGATACTGGTGTTGTTATAAAATAATGGAATATAAATAGGTTATGGGGTTGGGGAAGGAAAATAAATGAAAGGATCTTGAGAGAAGGCGTTACCTCTAAATTTGGTAACTCCCTTTGATTTGAGCCAAATGGATTTTTTTAAATGAATTATCCCCAAATTATTTCTTCTATGAGTAATTGAGTGATTTTAGGAGATTATTTGATAATAATTTGAATGATACAAGGGGCTTTAGAGGTATGACTATGTGTGTAGAGGTAGTGGCCTTTTATAAGAGGGTGGAGGGGCAATTTAGGAAAGTCTTGAAATATTATTTTATTATAAAATTATTTTCAGATTATAATAGTTAAAAAGTGATAACATTAGATTATAAGATGATTATGGGTCTAAATCCTCTCAAAAAAATATGTTTTAGAAAAGTTTAGGTCACAAAATTAACCTTATGTTTTAGCATTAACCCTTAGTTAAAAACATTAACTCCTACAATATCTTCTTGTATTGTAATAATATATAGTTACTATAGTTACTATAAAATGACAATAGAATAAAAATTGGATCATTAATGACATTTTAAAAATTATAAAATTTAGTTTCCCAAATATTATATTTTTAGGACTATTATTTCTTTTAATATAATTGTATTTGTTTTGAAAACCTATTTATGTCAATTTTAACACTATTTAGAAATTTATTTTTTTTAAAGTCATAACAAATTGATTGATTTTAAAAAAATCATTAAATCATCCCCCATTTGTCAATGTAATATAAAAAATTTGTGTATTGCATAAAAATATTTAAATTACATTTAATGTAATATTTATAATATCATTTATTTGAATCCTTCATTAATAATGTAATCATTGCATCATCAATATGTCACAAATAAATTTATTTATTTAATATCTAAAATTTATAAATAAAATACCATGATGTAGTAAATATATTTATATTTCATATTAATATTTATAGTCAAAGAGATCCATTATATAAAACCATGTAAAGTTTTTTTATCAAAAGATACATGTTTAAGTTATATTTCCCTTTTCATTAAATTAAATATTATAAAAAGTCATTTTCACACCCAAGTGGTTCTCAAATGCCAAAACTTCATCCTAAGGATTCTCATGGTCATTAATATCTCATAAAATTGTATTATGAAAAGTTTTAGGGATTTTTTATATTATTATAATATTATTTTTTACCATTTTTTACCTGATTTACCCTTTAACCATGGTAAATAAAAATAATTACTCAAGTTTCTATACATAATGTCCAAAAAATAAAGTGTGCCTATTTTCATATTTTGTAACTTATGATTCCGAATATGGAATTCATTTTTCTAAATTTAAAACCCAAAATTTTCATAAATTTATCTAAAATCAATTCTCATTGTCAAAACCAGAAAGCGTGTTTTTAAGAAGTAAAAACTATCAAAATATTTACATGTGCTTATTCTAATTTAAATGTGAAATTACTTAAAATTTCTAAAATTGGATTAAATTATAAAAACATAATAAAATTAATCTTTAAAACTAATTAAAATAAAAAAAACATAACTATATAAATAAATTAGATGAAAATGAATTTTTGAATTAAAATGCAGTATTTTTCACTATTCACAAAATTTCAAGAAATGTAAATTTTGGTGTTCCTTTTATAAATAATAAGATTATTGTTTCAAATATAACTTATGAAAGTGACAAAAATATATTTAAAAAGGGTTCACCATCAAAATATGGTAAAATTACCTTTTAAAAATATTGGAGTATTTCATGTATAAAGTTGGATTCATTCTCATTTTAAGCCTCTAAATTTTATTGGATAAAATTAAAAACATTTAAAAAATATTTATAATCTGATTTTAGTTAGTTCTTTTCTTTCCCTTCAATACAATTTCTAGGCATTAACTACCATTTAGAATAATAATTTTATTATTGTATTATTTTTTAGTAAAACTCAATGTTGTGTGCAATGTAAGATTTCAGAGAAACCCATTGTTTCTTTTTGAATAAGATATCGAAAAAAGCTTCCTATTTAATGAAAAATTAATATATTATTCATATTTATTAATAGATATGAAAACATATATTATATAAATACCTGGGATGTTATATTAGACTTTTTTCGTATGCATTCATACCCCTTGTATAATTAATATGGAATTATTATACATATATTATAAAACAATATCATATATATCATAAAAAATATAATTATTTTATTTTATTTTATCACATATTTAGTATAAATTCATTGTTAAAATCATTGTTTGGGTGGTAACTACTTCTTTCGTGTATGTTTCAGTTCGATATTTTCTGTCCTTGTACTTTGATCAAGGTTCAATTGTCTCCAAAATTTTAATAATTATATAAATATCATATATATTCATTATATTAATAGTTATAGTAGTAAACAAAATATAGATATAGAAACTGAATTACATTGTTCCGGGAGATGGTAGGTCGTACAAATGCATAAATGCTACTTTCACTTTTCAATGGATGAATATAACGAAAGGTAATTAATATTTTAAATTTCCATAATAATTTTTATAATATATATATATATATCATATATATTATTTAAATATACCCTTATTACTATCCATGTAAAATACAAATGAAAAATGAATCACATCACTTCGTGGAGGTGGTAGTCCACACGTACACACGAGCGATGTTATTGTTTCCCAATGGGTTGGAAGGTAAGAATGAAGATATGATATAATAATTACATGTGTATAATTATTTCATAATTATCATATATACTCATTAGTTAAATAATTATAACCGTTTATGTAAATTGGTGATAAAAATGAATTGCACAATTACGCGGTGGCGGTATGTCGTACATACGCACGAGCAAAGATTTCAATTTTCATAGGATAAAAAGGATATAGAATATGGTTATAACATAATGATAATAAAATATCATTATATTTATTATAATGTATTTATAATTTTAGTATCGTTACAAAACATTAATAGAAAGTAGAAGAAGGAATAAGTATGAAATAGTCGGTAAAGATGATTTCCTCTTCTTCGATGGACTTACTTTAGATCTCTTCTTAAGGGACCTAAGGTTGTTATTTCAGAAGGGAAAGAACCTCAATAACTTGTATAAAGATATTGAGAAGTGTAATTGGAATATTTTGGTCAAAAAATATGGTGCATAATGGTGTAAATAAGTGAAGAAATTGGTTCCCTTTTATAATTGAGGGGAGGGGAAATCGTGGAATTTCTGAAAATATTAAATTAATGTATGTTATTTTTCATGTAAAAATGAATAAAATTTGATATAATTAGAATATAAGGTTAATATAAGTCAAAATAATTTCCTGAAATAAAATTAATACATGTTTTGGATATGTTTTCTCCCTTATCATTTATTCCTAACCCCCTACTAACCCTTTTGACAATTACGATACTATTAAAATTCTTACTCCATAAGGGTCAATAATTTTACTATAAATTCCAAAATACAAATAAATAGACCATGGAATATTTTATTAACCATATCCCATTAATTTTTCAAATATAATATTTTTATTAATTTTATATCATTTAATAAAATATTATTAATTATAAAATATTAATAATATCAATTTTTAGAACTATTCATTAATTTTACATTAATAATATCAATAAAACACATATAATTTGAAATAAATATTTAATTAGATCCCTATAAATTCATGTTAATCTAGAAAATTCTTTTATCACAATATTTATCTCAAATTATTCTACTTTTAATATTTTAAATATCATTTATTTGATTTTTCCATTAATTGAATAATTATTGCGCCACTGTTATGTAAGATTTTAAGTTAAATAAATATTAATGAAAAAATAAAAATAAATTACCATGATTAATATAAATATTATATATTTAAAAATATTATTTACATGAAATAATATCCACTCGATAAACCCATATTAAAAATATTGTAGTTATTAAAAACAAGTGTGTGATATGTTTTACTTTTCTTGAAATAAAATACTATAAAGGTCATAATCTCATGAAAATGGAAATAAAATGACATAAAACCTAATATTGTATGATTATGGATGAAATGAAATCATAAAATAATATTATGTAATGTTTATGGTCATTTTCTAGTCATTATAACTTTGTAAACTTTTTTCACTCGATTGACTTTTTTTTTGGTAACAAAAATTACTAATGTTATTATTCATAGTGAAAAATATTAAAGGAAAATATTTAATAAATTTTCATATAATTATTCCAAATTTCTAATCCATTTTTCAAAATTCAAAACACATAAGTTTTATAATTTTATATAAAATTAAACCCATAAAACATAGTGATTTTTTTAGAAAAATGCTCTTTTTAAGTATAAAAATGTTTTTATAACAAATTAAACCATGAAATTTTTTTACATGAAATTGATTTTCTAATTAAAAATATAATATAACTAATTTTAATTTTAAGATATTTTAAAATAAAATATAACATTACAAATTTTTGAAATAAAAAAATGTTCGATAAAAATCCGTATTTTTTCAATATTCACTAAAAAATAAATCATTTCAGAAAATCCTAATATTTCACTCTAAGATAAATTTTATATTATAATTTAAAAAATATAATTATTTTTATAAAATTTAATTTATATACATTTTATAATTTAATTATAATATTTTTTCAATAAAAAACATTTTTTAAAGAAAACATATTTCTAAAGCATAAAATAAATTTACTTAAAAATTAGGTACTTATTTAATAAGTATTAATGAATGAATTTATATTTATTAAATCATTTATATATATATATATATATCATAGTTTATTTAATACTATTCATACCCTCCAATTTAATAGATAGGTTATAACAACTATATTTAAAAAATATTTTGTGGTCTATTGAAGTTCGGTCTTACATGATGTATATGTTATCGAACATACTGTTATTTTAAAATATTAGGATTTCACCATATATCTGTATTGCCTTAAAAATGGGTACCTTAAGTTGTCTCTCCCATGTTTATTGTATTAAAATATTTTTATATGCATTTATTTTATCTATATTATCAAATTAGATATATGTATCATGCTACTTGTTTTTTAAAATGATTTATGGTTATTTTTATGTATCTACACCTAGGATATATTGGTTTTTATAAAAAATAATGTCCATGGAACACTTTGTGGGATCATACTAATCACATTCTTCTCAAACCCTATATACACCCAATGGGTGTATGTTAAACTTGTTTTGAATGAATCATGTAATGGTAAAGTGCCACTTGTAGGTGGAGGGTACTCATGTTCGCTTTATCAGGTTATATAAAGGTGAAATGGTGGGATGAGAGCCCTTGTGTCGCATAGAGATGGTTTATGAATATTCTATTTTGTTTTGTTTTTTTATATCATGTGGGAAACTTACACTCTTTTTATATTATCTATTCAGTCTCCCATCCCATCTCTCTCATTTTTAGATCTTCAGGAGAATTAGTATAATTTAGTAAGATATTTGTATATTATGGTTATATTAATTTAAAGTTTAAATTTATGTTATTACATGCTTTTAAGGTATTTACTTTGGGTTATTTATTTTGGTACATGACTCTAGAATGTATGGTGATGTCTTATTAGTTTCTCAATTAGGACTCTGGGATAATAAATAATTATTATAGGAAACATTTTCCCAAAAGGAATTCCCTTGATTACCATGCACTGGTTTCCAGACCGTGTGGATTGGAAACACCCTTCAGGCCTTATCATAGATCGACTCAGGTGTCCAAGTCAGGGGCAACCTAGGTTGGTTCGTGACAATCATCCCCTCTATCACAATCATTTGAGTTAGATATTATTACTCATAAAAAAACTATATCCCTAATTAATAAGTATTTTCCAAAGGATAATCATTATTCCCTTTATACTTGTATAAAATCAGAGGATGAAATGGGACATGGAAAGTGATTCCCTTTTCTAGGAAGTTTATGTTGACTCCATATATTGACAAGTAATTTATACCTAGTGTATCATCAAATTTAAAAAAAAGGTATAAAAAATGTTTGTTGGGAGATTCAACCCATAAACATTAATTAGTGAAGATTTGTATACTCGAGATATAACAATTTAACCACATTATGTTTTCACCAATAACTCAATGTCAATATCTTGAGGTTTAATTTAAATATTCCTATTAAAATTTCAAGATATGAAATAATTCATTGATATATAATCATATAATACATTTGAAGTTAAATAAAATAATATAAGTGTACCTTTACCAACATGATTCTAGTTATAATAATTTACTAAAACTATAATAAATTTAGTGATGAGAATGCAAAAAATTATAAGAATATAAAAAAGAAAGAATGTGAACATAGAAGAAATAACTCATAAATGACATGTATATCCTATCTTATGAATTTCAATTTTTTGGTCTAGGTTAGTAATGGTATTATTATAATTAGTAACCCTTAACAAATCCTAAAAAACAAGGCCTTTCTCTGATAAAAACTATAGATACCTGAGTATCATAAATATATTATTACAACGTTTTTAACATAAAAATCCAATGAACAAAACCCAAAAATCTAGAGGCCGAGTTTATTTTGGAGGCTACATACATAAAATATAAATATAAAAATAAACTTAATGAAGTATAAATTATGATTTAAGAGGTATAACATGATATCATAAAATAGGAGGGTCATATATAATTACATGAAAGCATGGACTAAAAAATAATATATCATAAAATCATGGAATCATAATAATGTTTTAGCAATATCAAACATGACATTATAATTATATGTCAAGTCTCACTGACAAAAAATAGCATAATGGTAGGATTATTATCATTTCACTATACAAGGCATACCATGATATGAAAATATTTCCCAATGCATTGAGGGGATGTATAATTTTGGGCCCACCAATCCCATAATTATATGTATATTTATATATGTTCCCAATAAGGAAATAATATATAATGAATAATCATAAGAAAAAACCCACGAAAAGGAAATGGGTTGCATAATCTTATCCCAAAGAATAACTAAATGATATATCATAATGGTTCCCAAGAGAAGTATAAAATTATGTTTTATGGATGTTCATATTTGAATAAATAATAATAGTTTTTAAATATGATGTTCAATTTAATAATAAAAAATAAGGAATAAGTGGATATGTTTTCCTAGAAATGAACCACTTAAAATATGTTTCAAGAAATTAGTAGAGAAAATTTTAAGATGTTTATCAGATAGTGTTTTCCATAAAACCGTTAATGAACTAGAATATTTTTCTATAATGTAGTTATAATTTTGGTTAATCTTAAATAGGAAAAAAATTAAATGATTGATACATTAAACATAACAAATAATAGTAATTGTTTTATGTTTTCTTTAAGTAAAAGAGTGAAAAAGAATCTTGGAAAAACATTTATATCTTTGAAAAGTAACGTTAAAATAAATGAGTTATATATGTGAGGAAAATAAATATGAAATATATAAAAACTAAATTAAAATAAAATAGTCATAAATCATAACACAAAATAAAAGGGGGTGGCTTAGTAGTTCCCTTAACTTGAGTCCTGAATCGATTGGTATGTGAATCTTACCTCAAGAATAATAAAATTTAATTTATTAAATTAATTATTAAAAATATTTTTCTTGTATATTTTATTTAATAATTTTATTTTATATTTGTTTATAATTATTTTTTAAGACTTTATGCTCATGTGCACAGTCCCAATGATGTTTGTTTCATGGTTTCATGGTCACATAAGTCTTTTGATAATGATTTATGTTTTTGTAAAATGATTCCATACTCTATAAGTGAAATAATTTGGATTTCATATCTAAAAAAAATAAAGTTACCAAAATATCAAATATTAATAAAAAATAATCATGTTTTCTATATTATAAATGTTATCATTTAATTATTAGTTCATTTAGGTAGTTTTTCTAACCATGATGAGCCTAGTTGGTTTTATTTAATTTTGATGTTTATTTATTCATTCAAAAATATATATATATAATATAATATAACTATTAATATCATATTTAAACATAAAATTATTATTACATCTATCCATTAAGGTAGTGATGAAAAATGAAATACAATGACCATAAAGGTGGTAAATACACTAAAATATGTGCGATGTTTTCATTCAGAATAAATGAGAGGAAGTTAAACAAAGATTATTACATTAATATAATAAAATTTTATTATACATATGATTGTAATGTAATCATATTGAGATGGGTAGATTTGATGTAGGTAGAATAAGAAAACAAACATAAAAGATATTGGTTGAGATATTTACCACTTCTGTTGTATTTCCTCATTTGAAACATTTCCTAGTATTAGGTAATGGTCTTTTATGAATAAAAAACCTAGAAAACATATATTGGCATGTTTTAAGGGTGTAATTTTGTCCCGGCATCCTGAAATCCTGACAGGCCCAACCCGGAAGCCCGAGTAGCCTGGCCCGGTAAAGCTCGCGTCGGGCCAGGCCTTAGCCTATCCAAGAAGGCTCGTGGGCCAAGCTAGGCTAGTCCAAAAAAGCCCAGCCTGCAGGCCCATGCGAAGCCTAGCCCGGTGGCCCGTGAAAAGCTTAGCTTCTGTAAAAGAATTAACAAGAAACAGCTGGTAATGAGATTTGATCTCCCTACCGCAAGCTTCCAAGGTTGCGCCTAGCCTAACTGATCCAGACAGTGCACATGTTATATTATCACCATAATTTATATATATGTATATATATATATATATCATTATATATTAACAAAAATTAATATATAATATATAATAAATTTTTAACAAGGTGTATATATATACATATAATTATAATATGTGTGTGTGTGTGTATATACAACGATATATAATTATATATATATATATATATAATAATGTATATATAAACAAATCCATTAATAATATATATCAATTAAGTGTGCCTTTTAAAAATCCATTAATAATAAATATATATATATAAATCATTTAATATAATATATATATAAACAAAGCTATTAATATATATATATAGGTATATAAATGATTTAATATTGAATATATATATATATAATAACTTTTTGTATATTAGTAAAAAAATAGCACACTTACCTAATGATGTTTGTGCACGCCTCGTAACCTTATTAATTTTTTAAGTATGTTACAACTTATATTTATTATATATACTATACATTTATAAATCTATTTAGAAAAAAAATTATCCACCCACTACAATACACCCCCAAACCCCTAATTGTTATTTTTACATTTTTCTCAAATTATATATATATATATTAATAATTTAACATTATATATATATAATAACTTATTATATATTAAAAACATAACACCCTCACCTAATGATGTTCGCGCACACCCCCCAACCTCATTAATTTTTTTAGATATGATGAAACTTGCATATTATATATATGTAAAAAAATCCATTAATAATATATATATCAATGATATGATAATATATATATATATAAACTAATCCATTAATAATATATATATATAGCTATTAATAATATATATCAATTAATTGTGGCTTTTAAAATCCATTAATAATATATATATGTGTGTGTGTATGTATCAATGATTTAATATTATATATATAATAACTTATTTTATATTAACAAAAAAAATAACACACTCACCTAATGATGTTCGTGTATGTCCCCAAACCTCATTATTGTTTTCTTAAATATGTTGCAACTTCATATATTATATATAAATCTATTTTGAAGAAAAATTAACCCACCCACTACGGCGCACCCCCCAACCCCTAATTATTTTTTTACAATTTTCTCATATTATATATATATATACATAAATTATTATATATTAACAAAGAAATAACTACTCACCCAATAATGTTCATACACCCCCAACCTCATTATTATTTTTTAAATATGATGAAAGTTGTATATATTATATATACTATATATACATATATAAATCTATTTAGAAAACAATTAACTCACCCACTATTGCACACCCCCTAAGGCTGTAATTTCGGCCCAACTAGAATAGGATCGGGCATGGCTGGGCCTACCCTGCAAAGAAAAATAAAAAACGTTTAAAAAATGTTTTAAATTAAACAATCTCTTAAAAATAATTTTCATAAATTAATTAAAAAACATAATTTAAATAATGTTTTAAATAAATGATAAAAACGATTAAATAACAATGCCTTAAACCCACTACTCGCTATTGCGCACCCCCAATCCCTAATTAATTTTTTTTTCATTTTGAACATAATATATATAAATTTATAGACATATATAAATCTATTTAGAAAAAATAACAAATCCACCCACTGTAAAATGTTAATAAAAAAATATTTTTACATAAAACATGTTAAAGGTTTAAAAAAATGCATGTAAAAACATGCATTAAGAAACATTTTAAATTAAAAGTCTAAAAGTAAATGAAAAAACATTTTAAACAAGTGTTAAAAAATAGTTTAAAAATGTCTAAATAAAAATGTTTTAAAAAAATGTTTAAAAAAAGTTTTTAAAACAAACCCTTAAATTAATTTGTTTAAAAAACACTTAAAAATAATTTTTACATTAAAATATGAAAAATATAAAATTTTTTAAAAAAAATACTTATAAACAGCATGCGTTAAAAAAATAAAAAATGTTTTAAATTAATCATTAAAAATGTAAAAAAACATTTTAAACAGATGTTAAAAAATGGTTTAAATAAAAACTTTTAAATAAAAAATTATAACAAATGGTTAAAAAATTATAAATAAGTTATAAAATAAATGTAAATAAATGTTTTATATAAATGTTAAAAATGCATTTAAATAACAAGGCTTTAAACTCATCCACTACTATGCACCCCCCAAAACCCCTCATTAATTTTTTTTTACAATTTGCAGATAATATATATAGATTCACAATATATAAATCAATTTAGAGAAAACAAATATATCCACCCACTATAAAATGTTAATAAAAAATAAAATAAAAATTTTTATAAAAAAAATCGTTTAAAAATAAATGAAATTTTTTTAAAATAAATGTAAAAAAAATATTAAAATAAAAACATTTAAAACTGGTTTTAAAACAAACAATCATTTTGAAAATAATAAAGTCCCGCCATGGCCTAACTTGAAAAAGCCCAGCCCAACCTGAAAAATGCCCAGCCCGAACCGATGGTATGGGCTGGCCCAAGGCTGGGCTCGAGATACCTCATGGGGACGTTCAAGCCGGGCCGGGCCAGGCCGAAATTACACCCTTAGTATATTGGGAAGATTTTTTATAGGGATTTTTAAAGGTAAATAAAATATAGTGTGAGGAGAAGTGGGATGGTGAATGATGGTATTTGTAAAGAGAGGAGAGGGTGTTTTTATAATAATTTATTCAATAGTTTATTATTTTATATCAAGAATTCAAATAATGATAATTATTATGAACATAAATCATAATTATTGCATGTGAGGCCTATATAATGGTTTTATACATCATCTAATATACAATTGATCATGCATTTAATGTATAATGTAAAATACCATATTTTTTTGTATTCCACTATTCACCAAAAATCAGCATTGTCAAAAAATAAAAAAATAAGCCAAATATAATTTTTACATGATGATTCTAGAAATGAAATCCATTTTATAAATATAATTTCAGATATTTATGAAATTTAATTTTAAAATAAAATTCTTATTTATTGAAAAATACCAAAAAAATTTTATGACATGATCAAATTTCTTACCATTAAAAAATTACTTACAATTTTAAAAAATATTATATTTTTATATATATATAATAGTGTTTTTAAAATTATGAAGATAAACTTGGTTTTTAAATTTTTAAATTTATCACAAAAAATATATTTTAAATAAAATGAAACATATTTTTTTCCAAAAAATACAATTATGTTTTCATTGTTTAGAATTTTAATCTTATCATATTATATACATTTATTTTAATTTTATTATTTATATTTTTATATGACGCCCAAATATTATTTTTCGATCCCAATTTTATAGTTAACACTTATGTTAGTATTCCAAATGTCTAGGTAACTATTCCAATTATCATATTTCCAATTATCATATTGGTTTTATACTACATATAATTGCCTCATATTTCCTTCATTCATAATTCACTTCAATTTCTCTCAATTTTATATATTCTTAATTTTCAAAATATCAATTACATTATTATGAATCATTTTTTATAGTATTTTTCACAGGTGTGATTATTCTAGGATACCGAGATAGTATAAATTTACATATTCTAGTCACTTTATTTTCCTATTTTTATTATCCCATTGTGCTACTTTCAATTTTAGTAGGTATATATATTCTATAAATTTAATGTTCTATAATAAAGTATTCTTTTTTTATTATTGGGTGAATTTGTTTTATACTATAATACATTATTAAATATAAAACATGTTTATTTAGAAGAAAATTTACATATATAAAATTATTGTTTATTAAGATACTTAATATAATCTTGGAGGATACATAATATATAAGAGTTAAGAAATATTAGAGAAGTTTTTACTTATTATCACAAGTCATGATGGAAAGAGAAGGATCATGACATGTGGGTGGAGTTGCAAGACCAAATGGCCTAAAGGCATTCATTTTTTTTATTGATTTTTGATAACCCCCCTTTCATGGGATGAGGGGGAACCCTTACAAGGCCCATAAACATAGATATTACATGGATTTTAGGCTTAAGATACATTACATGACCCAAAGGACTTAGTGAATTCAACCAAACTATAACTACAAGGAACGACCCCTCCCCTGCATCTACATCATGATGGTATCTCTCCACCTTTTCATGACCATTTGGCTAAGATTCTCATGAAAGTACATTCTGGTCCCGATGGTATAGCCATACCCTCTCATTATTCCAAATCCATTGGTTCTTCTATGGTGATTTCACCTGCTCTAAATCCTCCTCTAGGGCTGCTCTTTTTTTTTAGATTCGGTCTGGGGAAACTGCACTAATCATGTGGCTCGAAGTCCTTGAGATAGCCTGAAGGCCTTGAGGTGGCCGGAATGCCTTAAATGTGTCCTGAAATCTTTACTGACCCAAAGCCATGGGTTTCCTGAAGGCCTTAAGGACTCTAAGCCCAAACTCGTTAGCCAAGGTGAATAGTTCTAGATACTGTAGTACTAAATAGTATAAGCTACAGTAACTACTAAAATACATAATACAGTAGAACTACAGTACCTAAAATTACTCCTCCGCCTGGTTTTGAACATGGGTATCATGGATTCACTTAGAGAGACCTCACTAACTGGTATGAGGCTCTTGTTCTAGGTAGAGTTGCAATAATTTAAAAAATATGGTTATATAATTATGTTATTTATGAAAAATTCATATATAGACAAGGATATATTGTTTCATTCTTTATGTAAAAGTAAGTTTCATAAGAAGGAAAAGAGATGTCGAATAGTTCAGAGAACCTCAATATGTAGAGTTTGTATCCTATATGTATATCTCGTGCAAATAAGTAACTTTTCCAAAATACTTTATTCTTTATATACTTGAAATTTTTGAGAAAAGGGTGACATTTAGATTAAATTCGGATTCAATGTGGAATTTTTATAAAAAATATAAAGTAATTGTTTTTTAAAATGACTTATGTGGTAGCCTATTTTTGAAGGATTTATACGAAGCTATGAAAGATATTCATGAAGGATAATTTACATAATGGATCCATATAACAAATATAAAGGATTCGTTTTCACATAAAAGAATCACATTGAAGAAGGATCATTTTCTAAGGGGATGTGGAAGTGGTTTTCAAAATTTAAAATGTATAACTTATGGGGATTCCATAAAAGGGATGTATTCTGTGAATTCATGGCAGTGATTTTTTTTCACACAGGGAAAACGTTTTTGGAGTGGATTACATGATGAGAAAAAAGGTAAAAAGAGTTCTTTGGGTCCTTTTACTATAAATATCCCCCTTAAGAAATTAATTTATCATGAATATGGAATTTAAATACAGTTAAAGAAAAAAATCTCTTCATATATGAAATTTAAACAGAGAAGAAATTCCACAAAAAAGGAAAACCAAAAAATAATTTCATAAAGGCATTATCGATAATTGAATTATATAAAATGAATGAACCATGAAGAAATACCAAGAAAGTAAATAAAAGAAAATTAATTTCATGATGGGAATAACCATGAATAAATTTCATGAAGGGTATAACTACAAATGGAGTTTATGAAGAAAAATCCATGAAGGGAGTTTGTGAATAGAAGAACTGCAAAGGATTCTTGAGAACAGAAAAACTGAAAAATGTTTTGTATAAAATAAAGTCTATATAATAGAACTAATGTGATGAAATATACACTATATAGAACTTATGTGGTAAAAAATATACAATTATAAAACTTAATCAGAAACTAATATATGTTTGAAAAATTTAACATAACTACATACGAAATTCTAGATTAATTCCAAAATTGAGAGAGGGGAAATACATTTTTTAAATTCTTAAGTATTTGTTTGGATTTATTCTTTGAAAATGGTTGTTAATGATCATGCTAATAGTAATGTGGATAAGTTAAGTGTAAAAAAATATCCACCTAATACATGAAGTTGTGTTTCCCATAGTTGATTGGGAAAAGGAATATAGTTATTTCTTTAAGAACATGTCTAAATATATTCAATGTAGAATCCCCACACAGAATATGATTATTGAGCTATTTTTCAAGGAAAATACATTTGATGATGGTGGAGAACTACTGAATACAATTTTTTCATTGGAATAAAAATGGATATAAAAATTATAGATATTTAAGAACTATTATTCAAATCTATATCTATTTGAATGTTGTAATTTCTATCCTTGAATGACCAAACATGAAAAATACTATTTATAAGGTTTTTTTATCTCTTGTATAATGGTTTGTAAAGTGTATAATGAAGTTGTAGTAAGAAAGTTATATGATCTTATGAGTATTTCTAAAACTATAAGACCTGAGAATAAATTTTATTGGGTTTTTAGTTATTTTAAATATTTTCTATAATTATTTGGAGCATTTCAAAAGTCATTCGAGTTGATTGAGAAGTCCCATAGATGATTTGAATATGATCAGAGTTCATTTAAATCTAATTTGAAATTTATATTCTCAATATATGATTTGGAAAATTGGAAAATTGATTTAACATAGGCATAATAAATTCTAAATAGTTTGTACGATATTTTACATAAGCGTAAGATATTTGGAAAACTAGAAAATACATTTATCCTATGATGTAGAAGATGTATTTCGCGCATAGGGAATTTTATCCATGTAGTAGAGATAAAGTCCCATGTAGCTAAATTGTGTCACACATATGATATGTTTTCCAGTGTATATGACATTTGATACACATAGAATATTTTGAAAAAAATAAAAAAGTTAACTATCTTATGAGAAATATTTTGAGCTATGTGGGCTACCCATAAGATATTTTGTGAATCCCATATAAAATTTTGAGAGTGTAAAATTTTGAAAAAAGAAAAATTGATATGGTATAGGATAATTTGGATAGGGAATTAGTGAATTGACAATTGTGTAACTTTTTTTAAAAAAATATAAAAGGGAATTCATCTATATAAAGGAGATTTACCAATTGTATAGGAAAATTATAACCCGCATAAGTTAACTGATCTATGCTGACGAAATTTTCACAAATTATATTTGAATAGGTTGATTTAGATAAATTCAAGACTATGCTCAGTGTGTATAATATATTCCATTCACTTATGAATTTTACATGTTTCAGATGATACTCTTGGTCAATCGAATTTCATGAATCCTACAAACTGACAAACTGATATTTTTATATTACATAACTGAAGAAGAAATTAAATTTGGGATGATACTTGGCTCGATATTCAATGATAAAAACTTAAAGAAAAATAAATTTTATAAAATCGTGAGAATGAGAATATGATCTTTAATCCCAGAAATATGATGATTAAGGCTAAGAATAACTTATTTGAAAATAATTCTTCTGAAATAAATTTATTGATCTTTCAATAATAATGTATATAAATTTATGTCGATTCTCAAGTTGTTCTCCAATGGTTAAATATTTTTTACGCAAGGATAATAATATTTTTTTAATAAAGAGTTATGGTTTTTATTGTGTAGAGACTCAATTTGATATATTTACAGGATTTCATGTTAAGATCTAATACTATAAAAGAGAGTTACATTCCATAGTATATGTGTGTTTTATAATTTTTATATAGCTATAAATATTGGTGTGTATATTTTAAATTGGTACAATTTGAGGAAAATAAGTTCAGGATTATTGAATATTAAAAGAAAAAATATATTATCCATGTGATATATATTTATTAAGTGTATTTCAATAATATTATTTGAGTAGAAAAATAAAAATCAAGGGAAATTGAAATGGGAATTCCATGATAGCACCTTTTGGATGGTAGTAATAAATTCCTATTTTTATTCTCTTTTTGGGTACTGAAAATAAAAGGAAAAATTAATGTATCTTCCCATCCTTATGAGAAGATGAGAAAATAGGGTAAAAATAAATAGAAATAGGTCAAGGAGTCATTGTTGGTGAGTTTAGACTAAGAGAATAAAGATCCTAAGTTGAGAAGAAAAATAAAATAAATATGATTAAGCGTAAGAAGGAACTAATACTGGACAAAAGTCAAGATAATTTGTGTATCAAAGCTCAAGAAATAATTATTTTTCTATTATTTTGAGATTATTTCAGTGTGTTTAAATTGTGAGAAGAATAAAAAATAATATATGAGATATTAACCTATTGTTAATGTTTTGATTATTAGTATCAATCATTTCAATGGTTGAGGTATGAATCGATTTGATAAGATCAAAGGATCTCATTTGAGTAAAAAATCCAGGTGAGTAGTTCCTATAAAGATCACTAAAGAAGATCTTGAAAATGGACCGAGTTTTACACACAATTTCTAAATAATTTATATCATTAAATGACCTTTTGTTGATAAGAATGAGATCAGTCTTATAAATATGTAAGCACCTTGTTTATACCTAGTAATCAAATTCCAATTATGGAAAAAATACCACACTTATTAATACATGGTAGTAAGATATGAAACCTGTGTGACTCTGTAAGGATAAAACAATGTGAAGCTATAATTATAGTAAATTTTTTTAAATAATCCTAGTGTGTAGTAGGTTATAGGATGTTCAGTGAGAAATATAAAAGTATATAAATAGTGACACTCTATTTATATATGGGAACTTTTAACCATTATAGTCAACAATTTATTGTATTTTGGAATCCATTATTGGAGTGGTAACCAATTATGGAAAGGAGTAGGTCTTTGAATCAAACATTTTAGAATTTTTTGTCTTTTATCTTCTTTACTAGCATGTACGTGATTTATGATTACATATTTATTTTAAAATAGAACCATATTATCTAACTGGAGACAAGCATTACATTCAAAAGGGGTGAATGTTTCCAAGAGAGTTTGGAATTGGGTAAAAACTAACCAATACTCGATTCACCCCTCCTTTCATCAAGAGTTAGAAATGATCCTATTTTTCATTTCAATTAGTATGAGAGCCAAGTATCCCCTTTGGTTGGATATAAGGTTACTTCCTCAAGTATTTTTACCTAATTTGATGAAGTGGAGATTTGAAGAATTGTTTAAAAAAGAGCCTATTATTGAAAAAATAGATTTTATTCATGTTTTACATAAGTGTAAGTCTCTCCAAAGAGTGAAAAATATGAAAATCAAAGAGAATAATAATTTGTTAAAAATATTAAGAAAGGGATACAAACCTTTACTAGTATAAGGCTATTAGAGTAGTGTTAGAGGTTAATGTTTTAATGAGATCATAAGAATTAAATCTACTTATAATATATACTCTGATATTGGGGACTAAATAATTAAAATTAGTCCTAAATTTTTTATGAATATATATATATGTGGGTTTATTCATGAGATAAATGGTGAAAAATTGTAGATGATAGAAGATTATAAAGAAATGAAAAATTTATTAGCAGGGAAGTTGCAAAAATTCAACTCTCCCATCAAAGATCTAAATGCTGAGGACCAATAATTATAGATTAAAAGAGGGAAATTTTCTATCAATGAAGGAAAAATTGAATTTTTTATTGATGAGAAATAAAAGATGATAAAATCAGTGATGATGGGATCTATGCTTTATAAGAAGCACATAAATCTTCCATGGGAGTCAACGAACCTCAATTGGTAGTCAAATAAAAAAAATATTAAGTAGATTTATCATACCCTGAAATAAATAAAAAAGTTTCATGAAGAAAAGTTTCAAAAGTATAAAATATATTAGGAAGATATATTTAAGTTAGTTGAGGTAGATAAATATTCCATTAATAAAAAGTGTCTATAGTTGGAGGTTAAACTAAAGAATATATAAGTGACACAACCTAAACCTTTCCATGATACTAAATGAAAGATTATAAACACTCAATTTTCAGATAATTTTTCCCTCAAAATGAACTCAAATTAGGGATAAGTTGAGATTTATAAATTGCAGAGAATCCATGACTTCATCCTCATGGAAGAAGGTATCCCACTACCCTGATAAATCTGTAAGTTATAGATCTATTTTATCTGTTAGCGTTGGAAAAAGACCTAATTCTAAAAAAATTAATAATAAAAATACTATTAAACCAACCATTGTATCAAGGTTTTAGGTAATTATGTTTTATATGATATTATATTTGAAAAGAGCCTAGTATATTAGGGGTATAACCCCAAAACATATACAGTTCTCAATAGGAAACATTTTTACACCCTACACCTAAAGTCAAAAGAACAATATTTATTATAATATTTGCGCATATTTAGAGTTTTGAACATACGTAAATATATTTTTGGAATAATATTTCAAATAATACAATTGATAAAAGTATAGAATAATGTGGGAGTAGTTCTAAATATGAGAAGAAACCAACTGATATAAGGATACATCACTGAAGGGAAAAATTTATTTTATAATAATAGATTTGATTATCTTAAAAAATTCTATGATTTTTGAAAAAATATGGTCACACATATGATGAATGTTAGTATGTTTTAACTAGTCACATATCTCATTTTTATGCATAAATAATGCCATAATAGAACATTAAAATAAAAATATAAATGAAATAATTTCTTCATTAGGGAGTAAAAATTGGAATAAAATAGCTGACAAAGACACTCCTAAAAATTCATTGAAGAAATAAAATAATAAAGATAACACACTAGATAATATGATATAATTATTTTTTAGTATAAATGTATATATCATGAACCATTGTAAAATGTACCTAAAGACTAATGTTTTAATGAACAAGCTAGAAGAAAAAGGTTAGTCAATCAGAGAAAGAAATGAGAAGATTGGAATATTTTTAGATATCAGTGATAAATAATATGAGAGGTTTCCTAAGAAATGAAACTAAAAGGATAATTTGAACATGATTATAAGGTGAAATTTTCATGGACACACTCTAATCATGTTTATAATTTTATAGCTGGATAAAATTAGTTGGTAAAAGGTAAAGAAAATAAATTTGTTGATTCATATTCCAAAACCATTACATCAAAGAATAATTCCTCACAGAATATGAATTAATATAACATGATTATATATATTTATAATATGTACAATTCCATTAGAAGAGGATATGAAATTATAGAAAACTGAATAAAGTAAAAATGCACTAGTTTCTCAAATGAAAAATTCATTTCTATCTAAAATGAAATATAAAAACTAATAGAAGTATATACAGAAAAAAGGATAATAGATCTAGATATCTAAAGAAAATGAAATCTTGAAACAATATAGATAATTTACACTATAAAATAATGGAGTTTTGGGTTGTGAAAGAAGTCTTATCCCCATTACTAAAACTGATGAACTTAAAAAGACCACCTTATTCCCACACATTTGCGATTGTTCCATGAAGAGGGAACTAATAGTGAAGATATAAAAAATACATCCATCATAGTGGAGTAAAATTTAAATTGGTTTCATGTTTAAAATGGTAACATAAATACTTGGATATTATTTTTGGAAGTAAGTAACCATGGTGATGAAATATAGAGTGCGTCCATTTAGGGGAATCTGTATATGAAGTTAAGGAAGAAATAGATTTGCTATTTTTTTTAAAAAAAATATAATCTATAAATATCTATAAAATTATGAATCTTGAGGTATGATAATCATTATTCTATCTCTTTTTTATTTTTACTTACTCCAATCATTAATGGGGTAAATGTTTAACCAAATAGGTAATTAAGACATGATTTTATTGATGTGGTTTGTGATGTTGAGTGTGGGTTATTGAACATATTTCAAAATTTGATTGTAAACTTACATTTTATTTCTAAATTTTTTTATCCTAAGTATACTTGGAGATAACTTACTTAACGCTCATTACTAAAGAAACTGTGATGCTTACCACCTATAAATATAGTGAAATATAAGAGGGGAGAATATGGTTATTTAAATTAGATGATTAGGGGGAAGAATTTTTCCTTGGAAGGTTTCCACTATGATGAATTATTAGAAAAAATGGGATATAAAACCATTTTCCTCTATTTTATTTGTTTTCATTAAGGGGGATAGAAAAATAATATACTATTTACATGCATTGTAGTGAACCATTTCAATGGTATTATTTACTAAAAACAAAATATGGTATATTAAAGTTCCCAAATATGTGTTTGGTTATATTTTTTTTACAATGGGTGTCAATGAGAATGTTAATAATAATGTGAATAAATTGGGTGATGAATATATTTATCCTCCCAATGCATGAAGTGGGGCTTCCCATAATTGGTTAGGAAAAAGAAGATGGCCTCTTCTTAAATAACATGGATGGAAAGCTGCAATGTATAACCCCACACATCTTATGATTTTTGAGTTGTTATTTAAGCCAAAGGAATGTGTTGAAGATATAAAATTATTACTTATAACAATTTAATCAGAATACAAAAGGAGCTAGCACATGGGGACATTAAAAATATGTTGTTCATGTAGAAAAACTAGCTGAATGTTGGAAAATAAAACCTTCGATGGTTAAGCATTATATCTGTAGTTTTTAGTGTTTTATATATCTTAGATTATGGTTTTTAAATTCTAAAATGAAGACAGAGTTGATAAGGTGGAGGATATTATAGAAATTATCTATCTTGATTATTTATTATTCTATAAGACTTTAGAACAAGTTTTATTGGGTTTTGAATTAATTTTATTATTCCAACAATTATTTAGAGTAGTTCTAAAATTATTAGAGTAAATGGATAATTACCAGAGATGTTTTGAATATGATTAGAGTTCATTTTAAGATAATATTGAATTAATATTCTAAATATGGAATTTGGAATGTTGGAAAAGTGATTTCTTATATGTGTTAGGCTTTTTAGCCAACTCTCATGACATTTTAAATATGCATAATATGATTGAAAACTAGTAAAGTCACGTATCCTATAGAATCAGATATTTCTTTCATGTGTAGAATATTTTATTTACAAGGGAGATATTTGAGTCCTCTACAGGTTAATAGATCCCAATATGAGAGATCATGGTCAGTTTCTATAGCACTTGACAGGCACATGACATTTTTGAAAAAATAGAAAAGTCAATTATTCAATCTGTAATCGAATTGAGTTATGTGAGCTACCTGTGTGACATTTTTTGAAGAACTTATGATATTTTGAGATTAATAAAATTTGATAATGTAAAAAATTCATATATCTTAGGATACTATTGAAAATTCCTTAGTGAATTTATATACATGTAAGAAATTTCAAAAAATAGAATAGAGAATTCATCAGCACAAAGGAGAGTTAACCATTGCATAAGATAATTGTGTCTTGTGTGACTGAATCAATTACGCAATTGAAATTATCAAGTATGATATTTGACTTAGATTATTTTTAGATATGAAAAAATTTTCTTAGTGTATATGATATTTCTAATTTTTTTTATGAAATTTTCAATTTGTGTAAGATATTTACACTTATTGAAATTTCATGAATCATACAGATTGCAAAAATGAGATTTCTATATTACATATCTAATTAAGAAATTAATATATTTATGATTATTGGGTATATATTTAAAGATAAAAACATCAAAAAATAAATATTATACAATCATGAGAATGGGATTCTAATCTTTAAGCCTAGGAAGATAAAAATCATGGATGATAAAAACTTCTGAGAAAATGGATTCATCAGAATTGAATTTATTGAGTTTTCAACAATAATGCATATATATTAATTTTGATGATTTATTTGTTCTATAGTTTTTAAATATTTTTTTCTTCAAGCCTAAGAATATTGTTTTGATTCTAATTTTATATTATTGTGTATAGACTCTAGTAATGTTCTTTACGTGATTTCATTTTAAGCTCTAACACTGTAAGAGATAGTTTCACATCCCATGATATGCATGTTTTATGATTTTCATACAGCTATAAATATTGAAGTGTATGTATTTTAATGGTACAATTTTAGGAAGATGAATCCATTAATATTGAAGAATAAAATTAAAAAAATATTAGCTATGTGAGATGCATTTATTAAGACTATTTTAGGAATATCCTTTGAGTTGAAAAAATAAAATTTATAAAAAAACCAAAAATGGGTATTTCATGATAGCACCTTTTGGATTTAAGTTAAAAATCAATCTTAGTATTCTATTTTTGGGTATTTCAAATGAAAGTATCAATTAATATGTCCACCCATACATGTGAGAAAATGAGAATATTGGGAAGAAAAAATGTAAATAGGGGGAGGATCCATTATTGGTGATTTTAGACTGGGATAGATATGATCCTAAGTCAAGAAGAAAAACTAGAAAACTATTAAAATATAATGAAAATAAGGATTCCATACTAAAACAATTAAATATTATATATGTATTAAATATTAAGAAAGAAAAATAAGATGGATATTAATCTATGATCAGATCAGTTTTCCTAATCAGTGAGAAAAATAAGAAGCAACATTGGAGAGACATACCTATATTACATGTTCTAATTATTCGTATCGAGCCTTTCAAGGTTTTAGAAGATACTAGATTTTATAAAATCATATGATCCATTTTGGGTAAAAAAAGATAGATAATAAATTCCTATGGAGATCTATGAAGAAAACTATTATTGACGACTTGATTTCATTTGATGTCTTTGTGTTTATATGAATAAGAATTGATTTTTTAGACATATAATCATCCTATGTAGACCATTTTATTGACTTATATGGATGTACTAATGACCAAAATTGAATATACATAGTGGGAACCTATGGAACATGTGTGGAATACGGTATGTGAGGATATCACAGTAAAATTATGTGATTATAGTAAAAAGAAGATAAATAATCCCATTGAAAATTTAGTTAGAGGAAGTATTTTGAGAATCATGAAAGTGTATATATAGTGATAATTTTTTTGGGTGAGGGAAGAAAAAACAATTATAGTTAACATTTTATTATAATAGAGAATCCATATTTGGGTAAAATAACCAATCTTGAAAAGGAGTAGGGCTTTGAATCAAACCTTGTAAAAATACTATGTGCCATTTATCTCTTTACTTACATGAATGTGTTTGATGATTTACTTTCTAAACTAAAATATATCAATCTTTTCTAACCAAAAACAGAGGTTCATTAATACTTAATTCAACCCTAGGTGTTTTCACTAATATTATTGAGTATTTCATAATTTTTTTACCTGATTTGGAATAATAATAAGAGAGCCAAAAAGGATTCCATTGACACACCTATTTTAGTTCAAGGATATAATTCATGAAAGAAGAATAGATAGATACATATCTATATCTTGATATTTAAGAGGATAGATTTAAATAAGATAATTCATGTTTGAATGTATCTTTATCTCGATAAAACATGTTATTGTTGTGACATATTATAAGATAAAGACTTAACTCTCACTTCATGAAGTTGATATCATCTAAAATTAAAGGAGGGTATAAATGAATGTGGATCATAACAAAGAATCTATCTAAACATGAGGATGATAGGTGTATCAAAAACCTATATTTATCTATAAGAAATATTCATATCTACAAACTATTAAAGAGATCCAAGAGTCTATAAATAAACCATTAATTTTAATGAAGTAGTGTATAGAGGGAAGAATAAGTAGTGACCCTATGTTTGGCAATTCATCTTTCATGAAAATTGTTTAATAACTATAATGTGTAGTATTAACTCCTATTACATTGAAACGCCATCGATATATGCTTCTGTCATTATCCTTTTGTGGTTAACCAAGTAAAATCCTTATGTTTTATGAATGTTATACATTTCTACATTCATATTTATTATTCACATGGTATTGGTGGTGAGAGAGGGTGAGAGATTGAAAATGTTACACATAAAATGGGAACAATATTTTATGACCTAAAGGGACAAAATAAAAGAAGAAGTTAAATTTTTATTTACCCTAATTCAACGCCATCTCCGGGTGTTTCATGTTTACCTTTTTCCAAAAATTGGCATCAGATTCAAAAGGTTTTGTGTTGATGTTAAATCTCAAAATAATATTTAAATTTATTACACACATGTATTAAAGTATGAGGCCTATGTTTTTCATATGAACTATGTTTGATGGTCATAAATAGATATTCTTATATTCTTACAAGATTATGGAAAAGAGGTGATTGTATATATAATTTGAGATACTGATTTGACATAGCATAGTGAAAGATTTGGTGATATTGAGATAGAAAGGATCATGTGAATATTATAATCCAGTGAAGTATGTAATAAAACCTATCATTATTCTACTACCTTAAGTATGTGAAGGAAAATTGAAGTGATATATATAAAAACTATGGAAATAAATGAGAAGTATTATAATATTCACAATATAGTGAATATTTCCTTATTCTATAAAGAAAGATGAATACAAATAAGGGTAACACACCTATTAAGATATACTATGAAATCATGGTGATCATTTTTTTATGATATTATTAAACCTGATCCTAAATTATTTTAAAACCTTCTTAAAAATCTAAAAATTCAGAGTCTCCCCTAGAAATTGATAGAATTTTGGATTCCAATTATGACATGGGAATGAATTCTACACATTATTTTGAATAATGTTTCTATTTTTATCAAGATAAGATCCAATATCTATATGAGAATTTTTATTAACTAGATATAATTCATTGAGTTAACTATATAATCATAGAAGATATTTCCATGTAAAATAAAATATTAAAGAGAATATAGGTGGCCTTGATTGTATAAATAATATTGAAATGATGAATAAGAAAATTAAATTAATTAAAGACCATGAATATAAAGTGGAAAAACATATAGATATAGATAAATAGTTAAAATTATGCAGTATCCATCTCAAAAAAAATTAAGAGAGGGGAAAATATAGAACTGAAGAAGGATCAAATATATAGAATATGGTTATCTTATCGAAGATTAATGTTTATAAAATCTAGTTTCCTGATTAAATGCTCAGATATTCAATGGGGAAAAGAGAAGTGGGAGATTACCTCTAAATAAGCCTTAATAATTGGGGTATTCAATACTATAAATTTGAAATTGGGAATTAATAAAAATATTTTAGAAAAGCCTAGAGGATATATATCTAAAAATAAGGTAGCAACTAAGTGATACTATTATGGAATATTAGAAAACGCCATGAGTGTATGTCTAGAATATTAAGGGATCAAAGTTGAAAGAAAATATATTACACTAACATCTCAATCAAATAGTGACTACCTAAGGTATAAATATAATAGAATATGTTTTATCTATGTAAACCATGGCCACATGGATGTAAATCACAAAAATGGGAGAGATAAAAGTATCATAAGGAAATACTTTGTTCATATGAAAAAATGGAAATAGAACATACATTGAAGGAAAAATTGTTATACTAAAAAATATATTTACTATAATGGAGGAAAGAAATTATGGATCTCAAATATGGGTGAACCAATCGACAAACAAAGATTACTCATAAAATCCCTTATTTAGAGAACAAAATAAAATATTGAGGAAAAAATAAGGAAAATACTATAGCTTTGAGAGAGAAGAAAGTGTACTTGAAGAAAGACTAGCCAATAATAAAAAAGGACAAGGTGACTCTTATAAAAATTATATAGGATATACCTAAGTCATTCCTCAGTGGTTCTTATACTATATATTATATAAGAAGTTAATGTGGGTGTTATATCCCTACTACGATGAATAAATCATGATAAAGGATGCAACAATTGTTTATTAAAGGAATAAACATGTACTAGTGTGATTAGTCTCACAATAGGGATAAATCCCAATCTAAGGAAGATAAAGAAACCCAAAGAAAACATCTAAAGAGATGTTTATAAAAGTTTTATTCTAAGAATAACCACTTTCATGGATTCAAATAATTTTAGAAGCAAATGTTTGGTTTTCCAAGACCAAAAAAATATTCAAATTGACAATTTTTGGGAAGAAACCCTCTTCCCATGTTTTAAAAATTTAAAACTATTTCTATAATTGTTGTAGAATAAAGGCATAGCTAAAATCCATGGGGTTATTATTATAGAATAAAATTTGTATGGGAAGGAATAAATTATTTTGTTTTAAAAATATATAAATGCAACAAGTAGTGACAAAAATTTTGAATTTTCTAATTATAATTAGACTTTAAAAAAAAATAAAATGGTCTCAAGGCCCTACACATCCATCCAACATTATATTTTTTTATTATTTTAAAAAAAAAGAGATTACAAAAACAGATCACCAACCACCACATCTCTGCTAAGGGGGCCGAAAAAAGTGAAGTTTGAGGGCATCCCCTCTAACCAAATCCACCGCTTAGGTTTCAAGGTTTGCACATTGGGGATGTAAATAGGGTTATATCCAAGTACATAAAGAGATGCAAGATAATCCGAAAATCGATTACCCTCTATCCAGGAGTGAAGCACTTTGGTGTTGTTATTGAGGGCGCCTATACACTTTCGTATGATGTAGGTAATCGACCAAGGGGAAGTGCACAGACCATTCATTGCATCATTAAGGATCTTTGATTGAGTTTCTACCTTTTCCAGTGAAATGTTTTTCTATAGGAATAGGGTCAAACCTAGAATCATTGCCTTCGCCTCGGCTTGTAGAGAGGAACTGTGTCTGAGACGAGAGGAAAACACCAAAATAACTGAACCATGTGAGTCACAAACAACCCCACCTCCTCGAATCACCCCCATGTTGCACGACCAATCTGTGTCAAGCTTATAGCCTTTCGGGGGAGGATTCCATATTACCCAGTGGGTCCTGGAGTTACTGGCACTGGTCTGGAAAGGGGGGGGAGCTCCCTTGAAGACACCGAAATGAGGGGAATTCCTTCTAGTTGTTGATGAGCCCATCCATGTCAAGTAGAATATTCTTAGTTATGATGGTAATTAATCTTTCAGAGGAGAGTACCCCATCATGCCGTGCCTTATTCTTGGCCTGCCAGATACACCAGCACCCTTCATGTAAAATCATGGTACGTGCCAACTTCTTGGGGCTCCTGTCACCCGCACCATGATACCACCTATCTAGAAATGGGAGGGCTACCAGGTTGGGGTCAAGGATAGCTATAACATCACCAAAGGCTCTCCAAACTATATCTTCCCAATCACCCCTGAAAAATAGATGATTTTCACCCTCCTCTTTGTGATTTTTACAGCAGGAGCAACGCGACACCAATAGAATGCCACAATATTTTTTATCCATCGGGATAGATCTGTTTCTAATTCTCCAAGATAGGAAGTTGTATTTCGAAGGGATAACTTTGGACCATAGAGTTTCGTTATAATTATCATCACCCTCCTACAGGATCTGGGTATGACGGAATTCCCTAGAGGTGAAGTCACCCGAGTAAAAAGGCGTGTAAACACATTTATCTGGAACGGATAACAGTTCAATGAGGTTGAAGGAGACCTAATAGTTTTCATCCAGCACTACATTAATGAATGCTGGGTAAAGGCTGGCTTCCCAAAAAGAAATGCCAAGAGTGGGGAAACCTAGAAAACCAATTACCTCTCCATCCCAATTATGAAACCAGAAAGATAACTCACCCCTACCGATGATCCAGTGCACTTGTGGTTGAAGGTCGGAGATTAGAGGGGATATGTTTGACTGAAACATAGAGTTGTTCCCCTATATCCCATTCATATACCCATGATAAGGCATATGCATGGTTTTTTTCCAAAGTGTACGCTGATCGAGTACTTGCCACACCAACTTGGCATGCATGCAGAGAAGCGTGTCTTCTAGGCTGTGGACGTTGATACCGCCCTCCTTAGCCGGCATGGCCATTCTCTGCCAGGAGACCCATCATTGTTTCCCTTCCATCATCAGATCCCATATAAATCTGGATAAAACCTTGTCAATGTTTCTGATAACTCCCTTTGGTGTTTTGATAGCAGATAGTGCATGGATGGGAGTATCCAATAAAACAATGTTTATCAGAGCTATGTGGCCACCAAAGGAGAGGTATCGATTTTTCCAGTTGAGGATTCTGTCTGTAATATTACTGATGAGGAAGTAAAAATAAAATATACGGTGTCTAGCTAGATAAATTGGGGCCCCGAGGTACTCCATGGGAAAGACTCCTCTTTTCATGTTGAGGTTGAGCTGAATCACTGAAATCTTTCTATGCAAACATCGGTTAGAAATAAAAAAATGGCTTTTATCTTTATTGATGACCTGACCACTCCAACGGTAGTATTCCTCCATGACCTTGTTTAGACCTCTTATCGATCTGCTTCGATCATTCATGAAAATGAGGTTCTCATCCTCAAACATCAAGTGAGAGATGTATTGAGCTCTCACACTTCTTCGAAAAGGCATAATTTCCCCAGTTTAGAAATATTGTCTAAACTGAGGGTTTTATGTTGTAATGAAGAATTTCCCATTATGTGAATCCATATATAAAATAATGGTGGTTTTAATGCATTATATAATATATTTAGTGATATTAGTTTAATTTTTGTGATCAAAAATTCTTATTAGACCATAAAAGGAGAATATAGCTCAATAGGAAGAGAAAAAAATCATTTAATTCATGTTTATTTGATTATTTACTAATAATGTGGTATCAACTAATTTTTTTAGGATACCAAAAGATATTGGAAGGAAGTGTTATAACAAATAAATGGTTTCCCCATGATAAAGGATATCTCAAAACATGGATTAATAAATTGAAGGCATTCAAGATATTTAGAGATGTTCACTCAAGGATAGTTTATCCTCATCTAGATAAAGAAGTATCATAGTAAATAAATGAAGGATAATAGATATCAAGTGGTATCCCAAGTTTATCACAATAAAAGTGGTATCAGTTGGTTTAACAATTGGTATAACTCACAATATTTATGATTCATTAATTTTTTCTGATTGTTATGTGAAATATTTTTTGAGATTAAAGTGTTATTTTTTTATTGGAATTGAAAGATAAGCTTCATTTTGTATGTGTTTATACAATTAGGTTATATAGACATATTAGAATTTTTTGACGTAAACTATGGTTTCCTACACCGAATTTTGACCCATTAGGCTTTGATAATTTTTTAATGACTCATTATTGAGTTGTAAATCTACTCACAAAAAATATTCTAGTAAAATGTAAATGGAAAAAGAAAATAGTACAAATCTTAAAAGGTGAAAACATTTGAATTTTTATATTCAGAAATTAGTATCAATACTAAAGTGAAAATATGGATATCCACTATTAGTGAAATTTATAAATTTTTAATCAATAGGTGGTTCAGATAACTAAATGGTTTTAGGGTAGATTACATAGATAACAATTAAAGATTATAGTTATTTTTATAATGGAAATTAAAACCCAAGGTTTTTAAATATAAATATCTATTGGTGGTTAAATACAATTGGTTTCCTAATTTCATATAGTGGTATAAATTGGGATATGAATAAGTTTTAGTTTTTAGAATAGGTTAAAAGAGACCAGTATCAAATAGTATAGAAAATAATTTTATGATAATGGGGAGAAAACTCTCTATAGATAATTTTTATAAGGTGAGTAGGATCATCTTTCCCTAACATGAAGATTTTGGAGATCATAGAAAACATGAATAATATCTTTTTTAGATGTATGGGGGGTATATTTGATAGTATATTCTCTATTAAATTTTATGAGAAAATGGGAGAAAATTGAAAAGAAAAATATTGACAAAAGGACCCTTTTCATTTTATTACAAAGGGGGAGTGATAAAACTAACCAAAAAATCCATATATTATTTTGAAGCATTTGGAGTTACATAGTGGAGTATAAATTATTGTAGTATTATCAAAAAATAAAAATGAGGAGAATGCTGTAAAAAGGAAGTTGTGTATTTGATTTTTTGAAAATAATTATTTGATTTTTAATGATGATTTTAAATGTTAAATATGGAATTATGTTATTTGGAATTTATTTAGAAAACAATTAGGAGATTTAGAATTTAGATAGAAATATTTTATAATTGGATATCCCAAAGTTATTATAGAAGAGAATAGATATGGAGGTGATCTATAACAGTCATTAAAAAAGTTTTTGAGGATGTATTTATAGAATTAAATGGTTGAAAAATTAGTGGTTTAGATTTTTTTTATTTGGATACTCTGGAAGAAAATATTATTATTCTGAAATGTGGATTTGATCCAAAAAATAAATGTTGTATGTCTGAATCATGAAATTCAGAAAATTAATTAATTCTTCATAGTGATCCATAATATCCTATTAGACTATACATAATATATTTTTTTATGAAATTAAGGAAAAAAGTTTGTAAGTTATCACATGTCACGTCATGAATAAAAGGATCACGTTGTGTAGGTGGAGTTGTAAAAAATAGAGAAATATGGAATGTAAGTGTATTCATGATCCAAACATGAAATATAGAAAAATGATATATTATTTTGTTTATTTATGTAAAATTAATATATAGAAGAAGGTAGATATATGTGTAATAGTATAAATAATTTTTATATACAGAGATTGTATTTTACACATATATTTTGTGTACATAAAAAACTTATATAAAGATAAATACTCTTTTAGTTCATGAAAATTTATAGAAAAGGGTCAATTTTAGTAAAAAAATAGTTTCAATAGTGATGTTTCTTGAATAATATAGAGTAAAAGAATAATTTTCATGATGATATCACATTAAAATCTATTTTCAAAGAATTTATGAGAAGTCTTCAAAGGTGTTTACAAATGATGATTTTTAGAGAGGATTCTATTGAAAAAAATGAACATAAAAATTGGAAATAAATAATATGGAAGAGGGATTGTTTGTGAAAGGGAGATAGAGGTGTTTAATAAACCATTATTGGTTTAGTATATATGAAAGATACAAAGGCAGCTGTGTTTGTGAATACATGGCTGTAATTTTTATTTTACACAAATTAAAAACTTATGCAAAGTGGAATATACAAAGGGAAAATGGTAAAGTTGGATTTTCTTGTGTTCTTTTCCTATATATAACCTCATTAATAACTTAATTTATCATTTAATGGTAATTTAAATAAATTTAAAGATAAATAATCTCTTCATCATGAAATGTGAATCATGAAAGAATTCCATGTAAAGGTAAAAATAAAAAAGAATTTGGTGAAAGCATTACTGGTGAAATAATTATATAAAAGTAAATAACCATGAAGAAATACCATATAAGGAATAAAATATTCAAAAAATTTATGAATTGTGGAACAAAGATGTTATTTTGTGAAAGTTGGAACTGAGAAGGTTGGTTATGAAGCGCATAACTGTAAAGGAAGTTTACAAAGGGTAAAAGAATAAAACATACATGGAAACTATGATATGTGTGAAAACCAGACCATAAGTGTATCAAAAAATTTAAATTATTTCTAAAAAATAGAGTGGAGATAGAAATATTTTTTTTACTAATTAATATGAAGGATAATATAGTAATATTGGATTTCATTAACACATATGGTTGACTTCAAATATAGAAGTTTTGACCGAATAAGAGGTAGTTCTATCGTTATAGACGAGGATGTAAGGTGTTTCAACAATCCATGATAATCTAGAATAGACCTTCATGTTTATAAGATATTTTGGATACCATCATGTATATAAATAAATCACTCACATCACCAAAGTACTGCATGGAGGGAATAATAGCATGTGACCTAAGGATCAATAATGTGTTTTTCCTTAACATTATCATAATAACTATAGTGAGTAATATTAACTTATATAAAATCAAAACATTATCAGTATATTCTCTTTATATTATCCCATTATGGTGAACAAAGTAAAATCCCTATTTCATGGGAATAATTTACATTTATATATTCATATTTATTATTTTATGAGATTAGTAGTGTGAGGGGATGAGTGATTGAATGTGTTCCCGTTTAAAAGGGAACATGATATGTATAAACTTAAATAAAAAAAGAAGTGATTATTTTTAATCAGTTTGTAACCTATTTTATCCCACCCCCCTAAGGGTGGTTTAGGATAACCCATTCCCGAAAAAAGAAAAATTATTTGGTGACCATGAGTGTAAGGGAATTGTCACTAGGGATTGTGCTTTATGGGTTTCCATTGAACAATAGTTTAAAGCCCCATAATGATATATATAAACTCATTTTAGTGTGTAATTCATGGTAGTAGGTGAACCATATAATAATGGGATCCTCTTTTCTAATTTTTCATCATTCTCTACTTTTGACACATTCATTCAATTTCTACAACTTATTCATCAAATTTCCTTATTATTGAGTAATATTTTTGGAATTTTATTCCCAAGACTTTTCTAAGGAATATATATTAAAAATTAATAAATTTCAATGAAATAAATCCTAAAATTTTTTTAATTAATGAAAATATTTTTAGGGTTTTTGAAAACATATATAGGTTTCTTTTTGGTCTCCACTGTATTTAAAGTTTAGATCAAGACTAAATTTTTTTCCTTTAGTAAAATGTTATAAAATAAATGTATCCCTCTTAAAAATAAACTATGTAGAGCTATGACTACATTCCATTAAAAGTAAATAAATTTTCATGGTCTGTTTGGATCTCAGTGGATCTATGTTTATGAATGTTGGTCTTCGTGAAGGGTCCTAACTAACATGACTTTAATTTGCCTTGAAAAAATATAAATCATGAGTTAAATAAAACTACCTTATATTTGAGTATTAATTTTAATTTTTTTATGCATTGATTGAGATTATTTCTGGAATTATCATTTTATATATTCACATTCTCAAAGGAATCTCTAGATTTTTTATCATTCATTTAGTCTAATAAATCTTTTCTTCACATCTTATTATAGGTTCATATTAACATTATTTATAGCTCAATATGATCAATTTTAGATCTCTGTAGATAACTATAATGACTTACCATAGACGATACTTTGTGGGGTCAATCTAATTAATGTATTGAAAGCTGTTTGATATGAATATAACATGTCATTAATATCATTACTCTAATATTTTCAACTTAAAATCACAATTTTCAATATAATTTGTCTGATCCCCAATTATATATCTATACATACCTCTAGTTTGTGGGTGACATGTGTGATAATATTGTATTATACTTATTACTTCCTTATAAATACCCTCAATAATTTATTTTTAATGTGTGTAACTTGATCACTTATAAGTAATTGAGGGATTCGGAACTGGTGAAATATGTTTCTCTTTAAAAACATGATCACAAAATTTAATGAGTTAATTATTTTTATAAATACTTTCACTCATTTTGACACATTATTCTTATAAAAATGTATTTTTTGTTTTCTAAAAGTGTTTGATAAAGTCTCCAAAATTATTCTCTACACATTGAACACTCTGACATCAATAATTTGGTATTGTTGCATCTCATTTATCTTTCAAATATTGCCAATTTAGTTCTATAAATCATATATTTCATTGAATTTCCTTGTATATTTGTAAATATTAAGAGAAAAATACACTTTATAAAATCTCTCCCACCATTATATCATATACATGGTGTCTTCTGATAGTTTTTGAGTTATATTATTCCAAACACTTGTCACCTTAGATTTAGAAACAAATTATCGAATCATTAAATCTCTATATTGGTCAGATAATAATGTATTATTCCAAAAATAATGTGTTACTTCAAAAAAAATATCTTTCTCCATTGATAAGTTAATTAAAGATAGATTTTTTCATTTTCAAAATATATTTTATGTCAAAAAATCATAAACAATATGTTAAATCAATGTAAAAGAGATTCTTGTATGAGAACTCATCATTAACATTTTTTCTCTTAGACTTACTCAACATTATTTAATTTAAACCTTTATAAGTGATCATTCAAAAAATTCTCTTATACATTTTTATCTTTATTCTTGGTATTAAAATATTTATTTAATAATATCCATTGATTCAACCATAGATTCACATTCATTTTTTTAATAACTACCTCAAAGAGTAATGGTCGGTGTAGAAACATTATATAGAGACTACCAAATATGATCAAAACATATTAAAATAAAAAACCACTATAAGATGTTTTCTCTCAATGGAATATTAGTTAATATAGGATTTATTGAGAGCATGGATTTCATAATATATAGGTTGAATGATATGATCAAAATGTTATCCTAGATTATCTCCCACAGTAAAATTACTCACATCACTCATCATCTCAAAAGTAATATTTGAATTAAGAGAGACAATGATTGGGTGGAAAAAATGTTTTACTCGAAATAATAAAGTATTATTTTTAGGATTCATCAAAGGTAACTAGAACATCACTTAATAATAGATGGTTGGGTATCCCAGGTATCTCTTGGTTATATCATGTTACTTTTGTATAACTTTTTTTCCAGTCAACAATAATTTATTTATTAGATATAAAATTCCCAAGAATGATTCCCTTATGAACCATAATTTTTAAATTTTCCCAATTTATAAATAAGAACTTTTACTCACATATTTTAAGTACTAAATCAAGTTAATTAAGGCATATATCAAAGGATCTCTTGTAATTTGATAAGTTTTCATTAAAAATATTAAGAAATTACTCTATCATGTCATGGAATATATATTTCATAAAAATTTAAAAATTTATCAATACATTAAATATACATAATGTAAGGTGTTGATAATTGAAGGCTTAGTATAGATAAGTAAATGTGGGCTTGTATTATTCAACTAAATATATCATTATTTAGTTTCTACTTGATTGTTTTAATAAAAAAAAGAGCTCCTGTTTGGATAACCATTACAATATTTAATATATAAACAATAATGGAATGTGTAATTTTATTATGGATACATTAATCTTTTTATATCCAAAACATAATATCCAAATTATATATTACCTTCTTAGTATTAAATTATTATCTTTATTATTAATCACCATCATTCCTCCCTTCTTTGGCATGACATAAAGTTGGATTACCTATTCATTATTTAAAATTAAAAAATTTATTTACTCATTAATGAGTATGATAAAATAATTTTTAACCACCTCTTTTAAAGGTGGTGTGAGTTTGATTTAAGGTTTTTAGCTTAGTTTCTTTATCTCCTAAAATAGTACCATATATATACAAATAGGTGTTTTAATGTATTTAATATCAACAATGCTCAAAGTTATTGTTTTTTATGTTTTTCTTAAAAAAATTTAAAAAAATTTTAAAATTATAATTTTCCCATTCTAAATTTACTATCCCATATAAAAGTGGAAAAATAATAACACGTCCTACCAGCAATATTAATTATAACATATTTTCAAAATTTATAATTATGCATGCATGATCCTTTACTAAACTACTATAGTGTAAAATAGTTAAATTCTGAGATTGGTTCCATTAAAAAAATATATAAACCCCAATAGTATTCTATCAACATTATTATTAACACAAAATTTTATAAATTAAAATGATCTCCGTAAAATTAAATGGTTATTGAATATAATTAGTTAAAATAGAAGAAATATATAATTTTTAAATGATGGTTCTATAAGTGATATATATCTTATTCATGAATTAGTTGAATTAATTGGTTTTAATATTATCCAAAGGTAACTAATTTACTTAAGGTCAAATTATTTGATTATATATTATCTAATATAAACTTCTTGATCAAAAAAATAAATCAAATTATGTGAATTAAGTTCAATACTATAAGAAAAAATAAATCCAAAACATTGTTCATATTTTAATTTTCTTAATCACTTTGGTTATCCTACCTTAATAAGCACCTTATTCAAATATATATTATGTAATGGGATGAAAAATTTATCCTCAAAGTTATTCTTAATCAAAACAACACTTTCATTCATGAAGTTAGTAAATAATTAAGTATTGAACCACGTCAACCTGGTCTATTAGTCTTCTCAGGACTATCCAATCATGATCAAGTAATATTTAATCATGATTGAAATTTTCATCATAAAAAAATAACTTAACGAAGTAAAAGAATTGAAATAAAACATTAAATTAAATAAAAAATAAAAATAACATAAATTTAACATTAAAATATAGAATAATTCTATAAAAGTATGTTTATTTAATGGAAATTTACTCAATGGAACTTGGAAAATATGTGTAAATTTAAAAAGAAGGGATAAAAGTTGTTAAAATAAACTATATAAAACTATTTTTATACATTGAATATAATAAATCAAAAAAGATTTCAAAATATCTTTGGAAGGGTATAATATAAAGAGAAGCAAATGCCAATTCATAAATAACTTCTTCAAAATCTTTGGATCTTAATATACATGCTCAAAAACATCTTCTATTATGATCATAGTAGGTTTTATCTCAACATTTCCCATAAATATCTTAAAATATTTATATATTGTAAAGGAAAGATAAATTTTTTGCTCTTTTTAAAAATGTGATTCCCTATATTCATAATTACATATAAAACATCACCACATCATAGTTGTGAGTATGATATCAATGGGAAATATACTATATTGGATATAATCTAATGTATATAGAATATTATACCAAGAAGATTCATTTTAATCTCCTATAATATCTAGTTTATTATTCTGTATCATTTTAAATATCAAATTTAGTCATACATTACAAGTTATAATTCCATGGAACTCATATATAAGTAGAATGAATCCCAGTTTAATCTCAAAAATATCATTTGCTATATTTTTAATCAAATTTTTTATATGGAATATTCAGTTAAATATTATGTATCCATTTATATTCCTTCAGTGAGTCCCAAAATGTAAAAGACTATTACATAAGGATGCACATAATGGAGGATGAAATTTCTTATTGTACGTGCCTTTAATACAACAAAATATAAAAAAATAGTATCTCCTAGTATCTTTATATTTTGTTATTTAAAATAATTTCTAGGATAATCTATAGTATAAATAGATCTAAAACAAATTATTGTTTTCTAAACTCTCTAATTAATATTTAATGTAAATGTTCTGTAAAATTCATTCAAATAAAAATTTTATCAGGAAAAAATGTAATTAATTGTCAATGAAAATGAGAATAGGAAAGTGAAGTATCAAAAATGTTTATCGGACCATTTGTAGAAACAATATTATTTTTGTGAATAATCTTGTGTGTTTTAAAATAGTATAAATATTTTAGATACTATTGAGGAAATTGAAAGAAACTTCAATTATTATAGATAATATTAATAATGGTTATGGAATCCAAATAGATCTATTTCATAATAAGGAAAATATAAATAGAATTTCTCACTTAGAAGATCCACAACATAAAAATTATTTTGACTCCAACTCTCTGGAAAACTAAGATTCATTATAATCTTATAAGGTTTCAAGGTAATATATTTTTGGGTATAAAAATGGTTATTAAGATATTTTTATCTATTAATATGCATTGGATTAATTTTCTATATATAGGAAAAAATTACTTATGATGATTTATTGGTTCATGGTTTGACTTATTAGGTAAAAAACTTATTATTTTCCATGATTCTAATGGTGAGAAAATCAATCAAAGGAAATTTTTGAGAATTAAGTGTATAATGATTCGTCCAAACCTATAATTACTTATAGATATTTTAAGGTGAATGGTGAAATTTGGTATTAATGGATTGATATAGGGGTTGTTATACTAGATTAATTGGTTTTTTTGTGAACTTTTATGATAGGAGGAGGAAACAAAACTTGAATCTAAGGGTGCATATTCACTAGTATAGTGGAAATCACAATATTTTTTTAAAGATGATAGTTTAGTTAGTTTAATTTATAATTGTAATACCATGTCAAAATATATTGGTAATTGTTTTAAAAAATATAATTTTAGTGATAAACAAGCTAAAGAGTTTGTGGTCCCTAGTTTTCTTACCAAAAATAATGTTAAAAGTGGAATTTCTCAAGGATAGAACTATTAATTAGAGTTGGAACTAATATGTTTCATAGAGGATATAATAAAAATATAGTTATTAATTATTCTTATAAATTATATCAATGATATATTATCTTATAAACACTAATAAACATGATACATATTTTCAGTTAACCAAGAAGGCTTGGGATAAAGATAGAGAGAATCTCGTGTTAGATATTAAACTTATTATAAATGATAAGATGGAAAATATAACTAACACTTAATAAGTGGTAGTTCATTTTCCTTATAATATTAAGAAGGATAATATCGCAATGGTTTGTGATGATATTCAGTCAATGAATTCAAACTCTAATGAGTTATCTATTGAGGATAAGGAAAATTCAGGGAAAATTGTTAAACTATTGGCATTAAAATGGTGAAGTTGAAATGTTGGATTTATTGGAAACTAAAAAACTGATACAGGTTGGATTTAATGGTTATATAGTTATTCCAACCATTATTATGGAAGGATAATATGAAGTTATCTAGAAGTGTTGTGGTTTTAGAATATGAAAATGTGGATATTGATGCATTTTCTTCATAAGTAAAAGTAAATAATGGATAAAATATATATTGATAAGGAAGATGATGTTCAAGAAGAATATCTAGAAAATATTTTTTTGTTATATAAGTATAAGTAAAAAAGGTTTATTTATCACATAATGAGTATCAGTGTCATTCGATGATGTAATTTTCTAAAATAATTGACAAGAAATTTTGTAAGTCATTTTTATCTATACATAAACGTAACATGGATAAATTCAAAACAAATTGAAAACATAAAGAATACATAAAATTAAAAATTTCCTTGAATAAAATTAAGAAGGTAAAGTTGTAAATGTCACCATTATAGAACTCAAAAAAATCAAAGGCATGGAAAAAATATGATATGTTTTATATGTAATTAATTTGTTTAAGATGTACTAAAAATCAATAAAGGGAGATAAATTACAAGATATATAAGATATTAATTGGGATTATCATTAAATTGGATGCTTATTTGTTATTTATAGAAATAAACAACATATTTAATATGGTATTTAATATTCCTAAATGATACTAGAAATGGAAAAACATGAACCCTCCTTAAATATGTAAGGTTTTTGAAAGGATGTATATATTTTTTATAAAATATATGGTTTTATATTTGGAGTGAAATATATATTATTATGTAAATGTTCATGTTGCGGAAGTTGGTTCCACATTTTGAAGGAGCATGTTCAGGTTTTAGTTGTTTTTCTGAATAATATTTGGTCACGTCATAAGTTTAAAGGAACCTTCTATGAACAACATTCAACTAGTAAATAGTGATAACTCTATAGATGATTAAATATGAAGATGGAAAATTATATTCCATTGAATAATCCATGATGGTTATGAAATAGAAATATTATGTATATCATTTCATATTAAATACCATGTTTGTATTAGAAAATCCTTGTGTGAAATGAGAATACCCAAAATATCTATATCGAAGGATTTTATACACTAAATGTGAGATTGATTGAAATGAGTTTCTAAATAAGAACTACACTATGGAGGAATTTTCAAGTATTAGTGTTCTAGTCAAAGAAATTCCTTGAGTAGTTTTCGAGGATGTGTTTGTTAGGTTTGATCCATAAAAATCAAAGGTAACTATTTATTTGTTGTAAAGGGAATTATCACATCATGGAGATGCATGGGTTGGAAATAGATTGGAATTTTAAACTTTTGATTACTTCATGGTGATGGTGGTCACTTTTTAAAGAAGGTGATTTATTGGTTTCCTTATATTAAATATCTTATATTTCTAGAATGAAATTTGGGAGGTTAATTGGGAAATTTTAATTGTTTTTAAAAAGGTATTTGGATAGATTTAATCATCATACTTTTTAAGTATTAAAGATAAAAAACATGGGAAACATGGATAATATCTAATGAATTAGAGAGAATGGATTTATGGAAGTCTATAATTATATAGATATATATCTCCATAAATATTGGAGATTGATATCATGAAATCATATTGGAACATTAACATATATGAACCTTTGAGATAATTATTGTAGAAGATAATAAGGGAGAAAATAATGAATATTGGCACTCATTGGAAATCAATCCAAAGAAGTATGAGGATGAAATTACCTTATTATTCATGGAAATGAGTATTTTTTGATCATTATGACATTCATAGAAAGACTTTGAAAAAAATAGAAAGTGGATATCAAAGTGCACTGACCTATATTTTATATAATAATAGTAGTAGTGGAACTTTTCTAGATTTTAAGAACAATTTTGATTTAATTTCTTGGAGTTGTGAAAAAAGAGAGAGGAACTAAAGGGAGTAAATATTGGGAATCAGTAAGCTATCTTTAAACCTTGTAATATGAGTTACCCTATTAATATGAGAAACTAGAATAAAAACCAAAAAAAATGTGTGATTAGTGTGTTTTGGTGCGTTTAAGTATTTTTGATTGCATTCCCCTTTGATTATCCCACTGTGGATGAACCAGATAAAAATAATGTTGTCTTGTGTGCCAAATTGTTTATATTTTTATTATGAAAGATAGTTAAATTAGGGTAAATAAATAATGAATTGTATCTGGTAAATAAAAATACAATATGGACCATAATAAAATAATCACCTTAAAATTATAAAAGGTTGTCCCTGCTAATAATGACATCAAGTTCATTTAAGGCAACAAAAGTTAAGGGAAGAAAAGTTTTTAATTGGAAATTTTCATTACATGGATTCATCCCCCACCCCCTATTAAGGTAATTTTTACTAATGTCCAATATGTCCCTAATAATTATTATCAAATCATTGAGTCCTTTTTTAAAGTTTTTTATCTATTGATCTATCTCGTCTTTGAAGTTAATAATTACTATATTATTATATTCTTTTGATGTCATGGAATTATTAAATTGTAATGGTATTATAATATTATATGAAAATTAAATTAAACTATGGAATAATAATAAGTATAACTACTTATTGTCTTTTGGAATTTATTGTTACATATATATCATTCATGGTATCTCTGCCAGTGTAGATAATGAATCTTATTAGAGATAGATCACAATGAGTTGAATGCCAATGATAAAGTGATAAATTTATAGGGATATTATCCATAATAATCTATACAAATGTGATATCATGTAAATTTTCATGTTCTAGGTAGGTAATTCCAATTAGTATATTAAAAGGTGATTCAAAATTAAGAAAATAAAGTTAAAGGTTTTGTGGAATAATTATGAGGACATAAGGATTATCACAAATGAATCTATTGATACATTATTTCATTAGAAAAATGTTATCATGTAATATATGTTGGTATTTTTAAAAACCCTAATTATGTGAAAATAATTAAGAACATCTTAAAAATATTTCAACATTTCTTTAATCAAAACATCTCAATTCTTGAGGATAAATACCCAAATGAGGTAATGTTTTATATTCTTTATAAAACTCTCATAACATATGATATAATATATAGAGATAACAAGGCTATTTAAAAAGGAAAGTATTATATTATTTCATTAATGTAATTTAATATGACTGTCATAAAGTGTTATTGGTAATAATAAGAGGTTTATGAGGTTATGTCATTAATTTTATCAAGTATTTAAAGGGGAAAATAAAATTTTAAAGGAAAGCTACCACTTTCTTTATTTTAGTATGGTAATTTTAGAAACCATACTTTAAATGTCAAATTATATTCCCTGATAAGGATTAATATGATAAATTAATCACAATAAAATATAGCAAGGAGTAGAAAATAAATAATACAAGGATGGGTTTCTTCAAAAGGATGAATTTTTTTTCAAAGGAGGATACCAATTCAAAAGAATAAAAATAAGCATAATTTAAGGATTTATAATACCTAAAAGAATATATCCTCATGGATATTATAGATTATTCTCAAAATATTGATGATGATAAGGGATAATTAGAAGAATTATTTGACCACAATGACGATTTATAGGGTTAAATTGATGTGATTGATGTTTTGAGAGACAAAACATATAAAGAAAATGGACTGATTTGAGATTTAAAACTAAATATGAGATATTAGGAAGAAGGGAATTATAGGCTTGATGATTAAATTTAAAAGATCAAATTTGAAAAGATAAAAAACTAAGAGAAAGTAGTTGAGTACAATCTCAACTCAAGATACAAAATAAGACCCAGATTAAAAATGGTTTGACTAACACAGTGGAATGTTTAGTCAAATTTATAAAATATCTTAAGGGGGAATTCATAGATCTATGATAAAAAATAGATTATTTGGAAAGACTCTTGTATCTTTCTATGACATCCATAGATCATAAAAAATATGTTGTAAATAATTTCAATAATTTTCATAGACGGATAATGAGATAATTAAATAATTTTTTGTAGAAGATGAATATACATGAAAATAAATAATGTAGTAATGTAATTGATTATAATATAATTGAGGTATCATTTCATGATAAATCACAAACACACACTCTAATGATTATTGTTGATTTGGGTGTAACTCATAATTTAAAAAAACAGAATACCTAAAGAGATTTAGGAGAAACATAAAAAACACATAAGAATACACCTCAGATTATGTTTCATTATAGTAGAAATATAGAACATACTAAAATTATATTCTATATAGCTAAGACGAATTAGAATGTATAATAGAAATGAAAGAATCTAATAATGACTCAACATTTTAGATGTGTTATCAATTATCACTATTTTTCATGTAGCAGGTATGGTTAAATGGTAAGGTATTTTTCATACATAGTACAGAGGAATGTTCCTTTTAATAACATAAGTTCTCATACATAGTATTATAAAGATTCATCAAGTAGGTTAAAATCATGTCATTTCTGTATACCATTTCTATATGAAGTTGGTTCATCACATTTAAAGGAATAAAATATGTATAAATCATCACTGAATGTAATCTCAAGGAATTTGAGGTGATATTCATGTAAAGGGTTTATTAAACATGACCAATCCCATTCCTCAACCTAATGAAAATTTGAAATTATCCACTCCCATTGAATTTAAATATTATTAACCATTGTTGGAGTGTTTCAGGTTTTGGGGTCGATATGATCCATGGGGAAGTTACATCAATAGATTCAATTGATATTCTGATGTTGTGGAACAATAAGCCTTGGTGAAATAATAAGGGATATCAAAATTTTTATCAAGGTCCAGTGAAGATGTTGGTAATATAAAATGTTATCAATTGATATCATACCTTGATGATGGATAAAAAAACATTGATATAGAAGTAGCAAGGTAAATTATTTTAATGATTTATTTTTTTATACTAAAAAATTATATCATATAATTTTTTTAAGATATAAAAAGCTACTAGAAGTGGATTTCTTTCAAAATTAATATTTATTATATCTACAGTGGGTAATAAAAATAAATCAAGGGTATTTTGGATAATTATATCCAAATGTGGTATCCCGATCAACTAAGTGCAGAAACCTTGTGAATCAATGAAGAAATATATGTTAATAATTGGTATTATTTCTGACAACTGATATCAAAATTGGTGTCCATAGATAATTTGAAAATATTTAATCTTATATGAGATACAAACTTTTAAATTAATATTTAATCACTGTTGATTTTTTAAAAGATTGATTGAGTTCACATATTGAGTTTCTTCATAAAAAATCAATATCATGCCTTATTTTATCTTTTAGAGTTAGGTTAGTGAAATGGGAATCAGTGCTGTTGTAAGATTAATTTTTTTTACTATATCAAGTTCCAACTCATTAGTCTTATAGGTTGTGTTTACGACTCATTGATAAGTGATAATATCACTCACAAAAAGTATTTCCCAACACACTTACATTTGAATGAGTTTATTTTGGTGGAAAGAAAATATAATATTGTGATTGATAAGGGAAAGTTGAGCTAGAAATTATAAGTTACTTAGGGTATATTGTAATTTAGGGATAATATTCCACATTAATATAATTAAAGTACATAATTTACATAGGGTATAAGTTTTATTGATACTACTTCCATTAGAGTATCTTAAAAGTGGCATCATAATAAGTGTATTATGTGGTTTCCATAAATAATATTTCACGAGAAATCAGATTTTGAGTTTGTTTCTTTTTTGTCATCAAGAAGAAAGGGGGTTCATGATAGAAAGTGGTAGTTCCTTATATAAAGTTTCATGATTTTTATTTAACATTAAAATGGGAGTAGGAATAATTATTAATCAATGAATCTACCCATCCCTCAATGGGTGAGTAGAAAGCATCATGATGACATGAAGTTTTTTTGAATTCATGGTAGTGTTGCTAAAAAATCCAAAGGGGGGATTTTTTTAATTCAAAAGTTGAAGTTGAAGTATTGGATTTATTGGAAAACAAATTAATTAATTAGGGTTAGATATATTAGGGTTATATCTATTACATACATTATTATATAAAGGGAATTTGATGTTATAAATAAATTTTATAGTTTTTGAATGTAAAGCTGTGGATATCATTGAAGTTATTTGCGTGTGATACTAAGGAAAGTCTGCATGCTATATAGATGAGGAATGTAGTGTTTTAGAAGAATATTTTTAAGTTGTGTTGGAGTTTTAAATGTAGAATAGCATAAATTAAATTTACCATGATATGATTATAATAGCCACACCATGACAGGAGTTCCCTGAATAATTTTCAAAGCATTGAGTAAGATTCATTTTTCTCTATACATAAAACTAACTTGGATTCACTTTTTTGAATTTGGAATACTCCTTCAATATGAATAATTTATAAGTGCCATGTATAAAAGAAAAAATTTATCTGATTAAAATAAACTAGTATAGAATTGAATGAATTTTTTAAAGTAATGGAATTCATATGGTATATTTCATATGTAAATAATTTGATGTTGAGGTACTAAAAATTGGAAAAGTTAGGTATCTTATATGATATGAAAAATATTATTTGGGTTTCAATGGAAATTATTAGTCTCTCAGTGATTCATATAAAAAAATATAAAAAAGAAATTATGCCGAATATTTAGAGAAGATGAAATAAATATCAAAGGCATGAACCCTCCATAAATATGTTTGGTTTTTTAAAGGATATGTAAGGTTTTTATAGAGGGTAGTTTTTTATAATTTGAGAAAAATATATCTTAATATATAAATTTTCACACTGTGGAATCTAGTTTCATTTCATGACAGTGCTTGGTAATAACTCAATAGTTCCATTGAATATTAATTGGTCACGCCAAGAGATTTAAGGTCAATGATTTGAATATAATTCATCTAAAAGATCATTCTAAATATAGAGATTTTGAAATAGGGAGATAATGAATATCATGTCATGGTAGAAATTATGGTTGATGTAAACTAAGAAGATGATGTACACTACATCGTGGTGGAGACCATGATTGAATTATAAAATCCTTATGTGAGATGTGGAGATCTAAAATAATCAAGTTGAAGGATATTATGAACTAATAGTGAGCATTTTTAAAATGCATGTTGGGAGAAGAAGCATGTCATGGAGGAAGTGTCACTCCATGATGAACCTGTCAAAGAAATAGCCTGAAGGATTTATCCATGATGTGCTTTGTGGGTGTGATACAAGAACGATTATGGTAACTATTTATATTCCACAAAGGGAACTAATATTCCATAGAGATACATGAGTTGGTTGACTCTTGGAATTATAATATGAGCATAACCCCATGATGATAGTTGTCACCCCAAAAAGAAATTGAGTCAACCCTTATTTTAAATATCCTATATTTTAGTAAGGGAACTAGGGATTTTAATGGAAGGTTCTGACTCATTTCTAAAGGATAAAATATAATATATTTTCTAATAATATATGAAAAGTATTATAGATCTTTAATTAGGGAAACATCAATAATGTTAATTTAATTTTAGAGAAGGGTTTTTAAAATTAAAGAATTATGGTGAAATATATCTCTATAAATATTATAGATTATTGTTATAAAATATTATAATAACATTGAAATATTTGAACCTGTTATAGTGGTATCATAGAAGAGAATAAGATAGAAAATAAAGAATCTTGGAACTCTTTTAAAGATCTTTCCAAAGAAGAAGGTGGTTTTTCATGATGAATCATGGAAGGTATTAACTATTGATCATGGTGATATTTAAAGTAATATGATGAACAAGTGGTAAGGGGAGACAAAATTAAACCATAATATATCTAATAAAAAATAATATTAGTAATTTTGTTACTATTTGATATCATGCAATTGTTTGTTTTCATTTTATTGAGTAGTGTACAAAGAGAGAGTAAATGAAGGGAGTGAACCTTGGGTCATAGTGAGTTATCACAAAAACTTTTAAGCAAACTGATCATAGAAATAGGACTAACATAGCCTAAACCCACAACCAAATAGTGATTTTAGTGGATTCATGGTCATTGGTGCATTTTCAGTTTCATTCTCCTTGGATTATCCTAGGTAATGTGAACTAAGTAAAAATTTGTGTATCCTGTGTGCATGGTTGTTTATATTATGCATGATATAAGTTGGTCAAAGTGGTATAAAAAATCAACGATTATATCTAATAAAGGTAAAGATAAGGGGGCCATAATAGTATCATTATCTAAATAAGAGAAAAAGGGTTTCTATAATAATAACGAGTCCAAGATCTTTTAAGACAGAGAGAGTTTAAATGAAAAGTGTTTTGATTTGAAATGTTACATACAATAATTCATCCCCCTCAAGGTATATATCACTATAGTATATTGTCAGACTAACCTAGACCTGGGAGGAGAGGTAAATACCCAATAAGTAGTGGTAATCCTAGCCACATGAGTACTATATATAATACTAAAAAAGAATAAATTAATATATCTTTCTAGGGGAGTTTTGTTATTAAATACACATGGATTTTTATGTGGTTTAATATTTTCTTACTTATTTATCTATTTGGGTAGTTTTTTATAGGTTTGACCCATTTTTAGATAGATGATTTTAGAAATGATATTGGTAGAAAATACTACTACTGTTTTTGATATCCATCCTTTTTCATCTTGAGGATTAGTTCATAATGTCTAGATAATAAAATTATTTTACTTTTAAATTTTTTTCAATGAATTTAATATGTGATTGTTTTAATGGATGTGTGTGTGTAATTTGTTTCTATTGTTTCCATAATTATACTATTCATTTATTCTTCAATAGAGGTTAAATGTGTTTTTTTACAAAATAATGGTTAAAAATTTCTAATGAATATAATCATCATCATAATCATCATTATTATTATTTTAGTGGTCCTTGTTAACAATTAGTATATGAATGGATCGATGATCTAATCCTAATCCCTAATAATTATCACTGATTATACCTGGGATTGTGGTATGTTATTCCCATATAAATGTTGATGATATATTTTAACTAAAGGTAAAATTGGCATGTCAAGAGGCATGATTTTGGTAGAAAACATGCATCACATTGCGTTTTCATGTCCACTTTGATAAAAACGAATGTTTTTTAATTTATATCCATGTTGGGATATTTTACAAAATTTTATTGATAGAGGGTGGATTAAATTATAAAATCATGTAGAGTGTAACACACTAGAAATGGATAATGAAATAAATTAGATATATACTTTTAGTTTCAACAACAAATGGATTGAATCCTACATATTTTTCTCATCTGATGCAGTGTAAAGTTTTGAACAGTTATTTTGTATAAATCAGGGTGTATTGTGATATTATTGTGTTGGAAAAAAATCATATTATTGAGTATATATTAGAAATTTAATATTTTATTTATGATGAATCCTGGGTTTTGGTTCAGTTTTATTGAAATAGGTCAATGGGTTGAAAAAATAAGTGTTAGGTCCACTAGGAAAGATACCCTAAGAGGGGGTGAATCAAGGTATGAAAAATTAAAACAACTACCACTTTTTATCTTCTTTTATTGTTATAAAAAAAACTCTCTTCTCTCTCACCTTCCCATTGCAGAGTATGAATGAATCTTAAATCATGCATAGGACATAACAATTTTACTTAGTTCACCCTCACCGGGATACATCTAAGGAGAATACATCGGTGATATGCTGATGTACCAAATCCACTATAAGTGAACTTCTGTTTACAAGTTTGAAATGGACTCACTGTCGCTCTAAGTTTACAACCCATCACAATTTGATAACTCACTGATCTCTCAACTGAAGTGAGCAAACTACTACTTAAGAATATCCACTCATAGTTTAAAGACTTGTAGGTCCATTAATTATCTTTAATGAGTAAATCCTTCACTGTATATAGATTCTCTATTATAGTCCAAATTTTATTCACTAATGAATACCCCTTTTCAACTGTTCACTAGGCAAAAACCTTTCGAAAAATATTTGCAAAGCTCCCTACTTCGTGAAGCCCCCAATTTCACAAAGCTCAAACAAGACTTAGTGAAGTCCTTGCTTCTTAACAAAGAACACTCCTTCACAAAGCTTACTACTTCACAGATCACACTGCTTCATAGAGCTCAAGCCTTCACAAATATCAAGCATTCGCAGATCTTAGGCCATCGCAAATCTCAATTCATTGCAAAGTGACTTCCTTTTCAAAGATCGCTAATCCAATGTGGGACACACATCTTTTCGATTTGGTAGATACAAAATTTTCTTTATAAAAATATATACTTTTCTTGAGGGGGTATAAGCCTATTTATAGGCAATTCCACTGACTCAAAACCCTTCCATGTGAAGTCAGTGCCACGTTATCTCAAATCGCAAAGCTCCAAAATTTCTACTGAAATTAACTCTATTCCACGAAGCACCATGGATATTTTATGGATTCTCAAATCTCATTATAATTGCGAAGCATTCCATCAAATCATTATCACCTCCCCAATTATCCACTCACAATACTTTTTACCACCGTGATGCTCTCTTGCAAAGCTCTTCTCTACTCCCATTCGTGAAGCTCGTCGTAATTGCGAAGAACATAGTCAAAATTATTCATTTCTTCGATAAATCTACTTAATTAAGCCCATATTCACGAAATTAATGCCTTTTCCATATTTTTATGAGATCTTCAAGTAAATCTACTTTTTTTGATTCTCACCAGTCCTTTTCTGAAATTCACTCTGTTCTTTTGTACCGCCTCTATATCATTCATTCCTTTGTCATGGTTCTTTGTCAAAATGGATTGTCAAAAACATCTGTGCAACTCAAAAATCCACCATAAAAACATGCATTGTCAACAAACACAACCAACCCAAAAATTTTACAATGTTACCTTGAGGTATTTTTCCCAACAATAAGTGTTTATTATAAGTGTAGATAATGCTTGGAGGGAGGGTGTGATCTAACTCAGTTTGGGTCCATTGGGTGCATGTTTTTTTTCTTTATTTATAATGTTTTTCATTATTAGTAATTATTATTATTATTATTAGTTTATAGGATGTATGAGAAAATTTCCAATGAAAAATTATCATTATTTGATAAAAAATAATATTATAAAAGTCGCAAATAAGGCCTTTTATCAAATATATTTATGATAGAGGAAAAAATAATCAGGTAAATCATTGAATAAAACCATGTCACTAGAAATTAACCCTCTATTTTCTAGACCGTCAACCAAAACATGGGATTCAAAATACGCATGGGTGATGTTATATCTCATAGATGAGATAGGTTCTATGAATTTGATCCATCTGGTAGCTAACTTCTATGAGAGATGAATATTAACATTTATGATAGATTTCATAATGGTGATAGAATCAAATTCCAACAATAATTTGTTACATTGATGTTTCTTATACATTTAATGTGAATTGACCTTACCATTAATTTCAATATCAAGAGATGGGACAACACCACACAGTCCATAGAGACCTCCCATAACATTACCATTGTGACCTCTAAAGACAGCTCTAAAGCTGGAAGGTCCCAAATTCCATCTTGATGATACATCCATGTTGCATTTTATATAACCACATAATAGGGGAATCCACGTGAATTTAATAGTTCCAAAAACTGGATTATAATTACCTACACTTTTAATAAACATAAAAACCAAAAATAAATGAATAGACTTATGAAAGGGGAAATTTTTAAGGGTGATCACATTTTTCTCTACAATCATTATCTGAACAAGTTTTGATTTAAGGTTTAAAAAAATTATCAGGAATAAATTTATTTATTTTTGTTCCATGTAACATGGATCACTTATACATTTTCTACTTACATGATTTTGGAAATCTATTGAGATAGAGGAAGCATTATCAAGGCATTGAGATACTCCAGTATAGAATTTTTCCAAGGAGGCCACACATAAATGATATAAAATAAAGTATGAAATAATGATGATTTTTTTAAAAAATCCAAGAAAAAATAGTTTATGTCTTCCTTATTCTGATTTCATAAAACTCATTTATAGAAAAAAGAAATTCCCACTGACTAAAGGCATGCATCAAGTATACACTTGGAGTGAACCAACCTTCATATCATTGTGAATCTAAAAGGGAGTGTCTATCTTGTGTTCTTATTTATATTTCATGTGTATAAGTTCCCAAATTTGGAGTACTGGTAATGTAGTTTATAGGTTAATATCCCATTGGTTATAGGTGTTTATATCAAAAAATCATCATTGTGGATGAAGTTGTGTTTACAGACAACTATTCGGATTTTAGTAGGTAACACATCCAGGGAAATGTACATTTTCTATTTACTCATAGAATTTATATCCTTAAATGGGTCATATTGGATTAAATTATTCATAAGAGTTGTAAATTTTCATTTTTATTTCCAAAAACTGAGAGAAGAATTGTGGTTTACCAACTAAATAAAGTGTGTTAAAATGTTTGAGAAGGAAGCCTTGAGATCTGGACAAATAGAGGAGTCTAAGTAATTTCAATTTCCATATTTACGATTTTTTTAGGAATATTGATCTAATATATCTAGTCATATTTCATTTTTTATTAATAATCCTCCATATAAAACATTATTTCATTGATTTTTTGAAATTATAGAGATTTTTTATTCCACTTCCTCCATGATTAAAGCGTTGATAGAATTGCTTCCATGGGATAACAATAATTATTACTTGAATTATTATTTGAATATTAATGAAATCTTTGATGGAAATATTGATGATTTTATAAAGGTAATCTTGGAATTTATAAACCATAAATAAATATACAAAATTATAAATAATAACTGATTCCCCAATATGTGCCCTACCATTCATTGATAAAAAAATTCTTTTCCAATAAGCCAATTAATTTTAAATATGGATTAAGATATGATTGAAGTGAAAATAATGGGTTATTCACTAGAATATGGATACACCAAGGTAAGTGAATGGAAACACACCTTCTTTAATGTCTGACTTATTGATAACACCCACTTCTCCTTTTGCAGAGATATTCTTTCCAAAATATAATAATTATTTTTTCCAACTGATTTTCTAGACCAAAACTTTTTCATAATAAAGAATTGTATCCTTTATATTATTAATTTTTCTCTTATCTCCTTAAGTGAATATAATGATATCATCATTGTACAATAAATTAGTAGGCTAAAATAAGACTATGAAATAACTGAAGGGTTTTATCTTGGGATTCATTACAAGGTTGAGAAGAAGTCTTTATAAACAGTCTTCTATAATGGAGAAAACAGTGTCTGGGAGAGGATCACCTTCTATAACTCCTATTTAATATGTAAGTAAATACATAAGAGTTAAATTTAAAATAATTGAAATATGAGCTATGCTCAAAGGTATTTTGACTCATCTAATTAAATTATTGTCAAAATAAAATCCAGTTAAGGCTTTACAAATAAAACCTCAGTCCATCAGGTCAAAGGGTTTTTTAACACCATTCTTAAAGAAATATTAAATCCCCTAGTGGGTTTTATAATATCTTTGAAACATTATGATGTGGTAAGGAAGAAATCTTATATGTTCCTTCCTTTAATGAATCTAATTGGATTTGAGGAAACAATATTTTTAGGAAAGGTGGAAAGCTTGTTTGTAAGAATTTCACCAATAATTTTGTGAATCATGTTTACAAGGAACATATCTCTAAAGATATAGATTTCATTTTCATTATCCACTTTATGAATAAGGGTATGAAATTGTGCATTGATTTCCAAATTGATGTGACCAAACTTAAAAAATGAGTGACAAGCCTACAAACATCATGTTGGATGACCTCACAAAAGGTTTGGAAGAAGAAGGTGGTGAAGTTATTGAGGCTAGGGGAGCTACCAATATTTATTCAAAATAAAACTTCTTTGATATAGAATTAAAAATGGATTTAATTAACCTTTGAATTACCCTCATTATTGACAAACATTGTACTGATATTCTCCATCAATTCAGAGATGGTAGTAGGAACATTAAAAATATTCTTGTAGAATGAGACTACATGATAATCTAGATTTTTCCTATTGTTAATGAGCATTCCATAATAATTGAGAATGGGAAATTTTCTATAAAATTTTCTTTATACTTGAAGAGAGTTGAAGAACTTGGAGCTCTTTTCACCCTGTATTATCCATTTATCTTTTAATGTTTCTCATTGAATACATTCCTTGAGATTTAGAAGTCCAATGCGATTATGAGAGACTAAAGTTTCCTTCTAAATACATATAGAAAAATAATTTCAAGTGTTATTATCATGTATGAGATGAATGGAGGCTTTAATATGAGAAAATTCCTTATCAAAAGAGTTGAAACAATCTCGTATCCATTATTTTAGATTCCTTTTATGCAGTTTGAACTTGAGAACATGGGATAAGGAATTAACCTTGTAATCAAAATATCCTTGGTTATTTTGGACCAACTTTTTTCATTCATGGTGAAATATCCAATAATTTTAGATTCTAAATAGAAAATGTGTTTTATCTCTCTTGAGGTAAAACTATCCAAAAAAATTAAATGATCTAAACTGATTCTTATAAGGGTGAAATAAGATATATTGGCCTAAAAATTAAAATAAAATTTATCAACAAAGGCCCTATAAAGTTTGTTGGTTTCCATTTTATTATGTTTTTCTCTTTTCTAAGAGTATTTAAAACCATTTAGATTTACTTAATAGATATTAATTCTTACATACAACCCTTGAATTCTATGGTTAAGTTAGAATCATTATCCATACTTATCCTCTCATCCTAGTTGACAATGGTATTAATGTCCCCAAGCATAGTTCATTGATTTTTTTTGAGCCAATTGATGATTGAATGTCCTTCCATAATTATATCCTATATTAGAATATATTGTAGTCATAAATGAAGGGGGGGAAATTATGTATTCCCATGAATTTAATACTGAGAGTGAAAATATGTTCACTAGAGTGGATAAATGAAATTTCTTCTAGGTTTGAATGAGCTAAAACTTAGAGTCTATTAACCTTAGTGGAAGATTGGTTTGTGTCTAACATGTTATAACTCATATTTTTAGGAGAGGAAATCCTTGAGGTGAAATCACCCCTAATGCTAGCCATGAGAGGGTATAGAAAGGGATGAAGAAAATCCTAAATAAAGGCAATAGTAGTAGGGATCTATAGTGGTGTGCGTCTCTAGTAGGCATCCATATAGGCTTCTCCCATTCCAAAAAGCCTTGAAGTAGTGTCCATGGTGGGGTATATATAGGGTTTTTCATCAAACCTCCAGTCATGGTGTATTTAATTTCCTTCTCCCTCACACATAAATGATGTGTCAATATTATACATCATGTAATATTTTAATTTGAAGGTATCACAAATTTCATCAAAACTCGTCCAAAAACCTTTCCCAAAAAAACTCACGTTGTGTAAATGGAATACATGACATATAAATTCCCTACTATGATTTTTTAGATATGCTACATCCTAAAAAATTTGGTATTCTATCTCTGGAATATCACCTCTTTTTATTCCTTTTCCATGATTCATTATTTCCTCTAAGAGGATATGGAAAAACTACTCAATGAAGTTAAAAATATGAAAAATCAATTTTTGAGGAGTGCCTATAATCATACCCAATCATTGAATGCACAACACTCCATATTCTAAAGCTAGGATTCTATGAGGATCAACATGATCAAAGAAAAGTGGAAAATGATGTAGAGGTATGTACTACTTAATATCCTGAAATTTATTCTTACCACGATGCTTTCGACTTTTATAGTTCAGAGGGATATGAAGACCTGGCTGCATAATTTGAGTTGGTTGAAAGATAAATTAATAAAAAGAATAAATAAGAAGAGTAAGAGGATACATCCACTGTTGAGATGCTAAAAATTATTTTTTCAAAACATGTACCACATTTAAAAGAAATTGAAGAGGAATAATAAGAATACAAGGAATAGAAGACTGACACTTTTATCATAATCTTTTTATAAAATCTATGTGTGTTGTAAGAATATGAAAAAAGAACTAATTACACCCTGCACTAACTCTGTAGAAGAATAAAAAAGAAGTCTCAAAAATGTAAGAAGTTTAAAATATAGAATTGGAACCAGATGAAATCATTGAAGAAATCGAACTCATGAAGAAAACCATAGAAATAGATGAATTTTACTAGGTATAGACAGATGTTGAGATCTCATTAGAAATAATCATATTGTTCAGTCTACGGTCACCACCTCCGAGTTCCACACCAATTTCAATGAGGAGAAGTAAATTCTAATTGGGTTGATTTAAAAGCCATAATTTGGTGAACACAAGATAGATAGCTATATACCACTCTCCGATAGACTTACCTTGATGGTCGAACTATACAACTAATAAAAACATGAAGCTTTTAGGAGGAAACCTTATTTTTTATCATTTTCTATAAATTTAGATATATTACTTTTTAAAATTTAATTTTTATATTAGTATTTCATTTCAATTCCCGTTTTATTTTTTATTTTCATTGAAATGGAATGTTCTTTCACTTGTTTATCTATATTTTTTAGGTCCATAAAAGGCACAATAAGCAAGTATCAAGAGGCATTATAGGATACTATAGGACCATTGTACATCATGAAACACATTATTGTCATGAAATTAAAAAACTACATGTCATATAATCAATACACGATGTGAATCTAGTGATGTAAGAACCTACACAATTATTTTTGATGCATCAAATGAAAGGGTAGTAATAGTGTCGATTTATAATTTTTTCTTATATTCCCAACATTGAATTTTTTTTAAATAATTAATTTCCAACTACATGCCTGTACATGATTCTTGAATTAATCAACTAAAATAGAAGACATAAACTACATTGGATAAATACCATACCTTGAATTTTAGATTCCTTTTTCAAAAAAATTGATTATGAAAAATGGGGAAAAGAATTATTAGATATAAGCATGTGTATTGGGTGTTGACAAATCGTGATTTAAAGAGAATATTGATCATTGTAAATGATTTTTTTATATTTTTCCATGATTTAATTTCAGATATGTTCCTTAATTGATTTAATTATTCATATGAATTTCCATGATTTTTTTCCCAGTCATTCATCTCTTTCCTAAGAGATCCACTCAACCCAAATTTTCCTATTATTTTTATAGTATATTTCTTATGAAACTCAAGAATTATTTCTTGTAGAATATTATATCCATCTTATCAAATTTATGACTGAATATAATCACTTTCAAAACAACTGAGGAATTCTTTTTTATCTCTTTTCCTAAGTCCCACCTTGTATTAATCCATTTTAATCCCATAGAATCCATAAATATACTTATTATGAAATGATCTATGTTATAAGCTTATATTATCCTTTCCTACCTTTCTCTAAATATTTTGTATGATTATCAAATATAAGAGTGGGGAAAGGTTTCTGGTGGAAGGGATGAAAGTTTTGTAATGAATAAGTATGGGGGAAATTTCATGAGATTTGGGGAAGGAAAATTCGTTGAATTTATTACACACCATCTTAAAAAAGAAAAAAAATGGGTTGTGTCTAGGGAAATTTAAAAATCAATATTGCTTGATTGGTGATCTTGTCATAACTATTAAAAATAGTGTTGTGATGGGATCATTAGGGGTTGGGTGGTGGATGTGATAATTTTCCCAAGAACAAATTTTGAAAAAGTAAATAAAAGAAGAAAAATAAAAAAAATGGTGCATCATTTATTGAACTTCATATCTTTATTATCCTGATATGAGATACTAGGGGAAAAGGATACTTTCATTGAGTTTTTTTATATTATCATTAAAAGTACTTTAGAGTCAAGAATCATTTTTTAGCTTTACTTTTTATAACATTTACCCACCTTCGCTGAGCCTCGGGTTCATTTCATCTAAAATGGTAAAGCCCTAACAATTAATTTTGATTTTTATATTTTGGTGGTGGAGATGTTATATGTCTTGAATTCCTATTGTATGTTGCATGCTTTTGAGGTATTTGATGAATTCTATTTACAATTTTACCCTTGTGATGAGAAAAATAAATTAATTTGAGGTAAATTAAAAATGACATCAATATTAATAATGAATTCAAAAAAGAAAATGGATGAGTAAAAAGGATTGACTGTTTCCAAGGAGAAAAGTAAAATACATGGTTTATTTGTTTCATTGAAAATTGTAGCATTGATAAAATTTTCTAAATGTTATAATCAAACATTTAATTTTCAATTTGATTAATAGTTTTTTACATTGAATTTGAATCTTGGTAAGGTGAATATCCTGTATAGTATGTTGAGATTTAATCCTTGAGGACAAGTATGAATTCTAATGTGGGGATATTTTATATCTATAATTTATGTATGTGTGTTATAGTGTTTTTATATATTGATTTCTGTATTTAATGATTAATCTTTCCAAATACTGGATTATTTTTTTGTATTATGTTTTATGGTAAGAACCAATGAATCAAGGAAAAGAAACAAAAAGAGGTAATATTTTGGAGAAAAAAGACACTTCATGTTGTAATTGAAGCTCATAGAGTAATTATGGATTTTTTATGATGTATCAAAGATGGAAAAATGGAGCATGGTATTTATAGAGACTGTATTCCATTTACCCGATATGATTTTTTTGGGAAAAGTTTTTGGAAGAGCTACATCCAAATTTGTGATTCTTGAAAATTAAAATATCACAACACATGTAAGATTCACATGTCATTTAAGTGTCGAATATTCGAAAATTAAATACATTGAATATGAGGGTTTTATTAAAAGCTATATATATAACCCACGTTTTCCACTACTTTGAGGCATTCTAGAATGCGAGAAGCCTGTACGGATGCCGATTGGAGATGTACACTACTACAGAGCCCTACTAATACCACCTTTTATGGGATTTTATTCATTCATTTATGCACCCTCTCATGGCCAGCATGAGGTGCTGATTTATTTGTGTTTTGGCATGTGTGATAAACAAATATTGATTGTAAGAGGTATTTTATTTTTTATTGTAATTCATATTGGGATTTCATATTGAATCTTCATTTATATCTCTTTCTTGATTCTTCTTGCAAGACCATTATGAGAAAGGTTGTAAAAATGGTTTAATTTGTTTCATTATTTTAGCATGAACATTTTCTATGTAGGTTTAATTAATTTTTTTATATAGGATCTATGGTTTAAACATCCTCCATGACCATTGGGTTTATCTGTTCTCTGTGTTTAAATTAGGTTTCTGGTTACCCATCCTTTACAATAAAAAGTATCTGGACATGAGAAAATGATAGTTTTAGATGGAGATTTTTTACCTTGAACATTTCACTTCCTAAGATCATATTTCAGTGACTGCATGATTGTTAATTTATTATTTCATACATTATTATCCCATAAACCCAGATTCATTGCTTCCTAATACCCTTTCCAGTTTTCTTCTTAAATTTTTTTAAAAAATATAAATTCTCAATATCTTAGATTAAATTTCTGTAAATTATAATAAGTCTAGTTATTTTTTATCGAATTAATATTTTTTCCAAACCATGTCTCTATGGATTCGACCTCAATATTGAAATTCTTATAATACCATGTAGTTTAGTTGTTTTTTTGTCTCGTGTTTTTAAATTTATAAATTTGGTAACCCAACAAGAATTAAGGATTCCCACAAGTATATAAAATTATTATCACCATTATAGGGGAAGTTAAAACTTTGAAAAATCAATTCGACGAGTTCCTGCAAATTGTACCCAATAATTAATTTCACAACATCCCATAGTCTGAAGCCAAAATTCTATGAGGAGAATCATGATCAAAGTAGTGTGGACAATTAAGTGGAGATATGTACTAATTTCGATGCTGATAATTATTCTAACCATGATTCCCTCGACTTTCCATGTTCATAAGGAAATAGAGACCTTGCTTCAGAGCCTGAGTGGGCTGAATAAAAAATCAATAAATAGTAGTAAGAAGAAGATAAAGAAGAGACCTCGGCTGTTGAGATGATAAAAATGTTTATTTTAAAACATCAACAATATTATAAGGAAATGGAATAAGAATAATAATATGAGGAGGAGGAATATACGCTTTCCACTTTTATCACAAATTTTTTATAAAATATAATTGCGCTATAAGAAGATGAAAAAAACTGGTTGCACCACATGCTGACTCCACCAAGGAATAAAAAAAGCAAAAAAAATGTAAGAATTTGAAAATTTGTCTATAGAACCTTATAAAAACATTAACTAAATCCAATGGTTCTAGTTTTGACATGACTGCAGGGTGTTGGTATTTCCTAATGGGATTAATCAAAATAAAAAATTTATAAAAACTCAAACTATGTTACTTAACTAATTAAAACACATTATTAGAAATGTTTGAGTTCAAACCCACTGTAATGGTGAAATTAGTTTGATTAGGTTTTTAGAAGATTTTTTTTAGAAAGAGGTAATAAAAGATAGGGTTTGGTTGATTTAATGAAATTAGAATGAAAATAAAGAAGATTGATTGATTTGTTTGAAAATAGTTTTGAAAATCCTGCCAGGGTTTTGTAATTTTAGGGTTAGGGTGCAATTAGATTTTTTAAAATAGGTTGTTTAATTCATGATTGGTGTTGGAGTAAATATGAGTAAGATACAATGGTCATGGTATCCCCACCTTGAACCAGTAATCCCTTATTTCCCTTAGTTTGTTAATTTAGGGTTTCACTAAATAAATTTTGTCTTAATAATGTATTTAAACTTGGTTTCCCCTAAATTTTACAATGGTTATTCCTCATTTAAGGTAATAATATGTGCAATTTTAAGGATACTTTTAGATTAAATTATTAATAGTCATGATAAAAGTAAAATAAAGGTATTGTAAATTGATTAAGGAATTGAAAAAAAACAAAATATATGAATAAATAAAATGAAATTATTCCAATTCACCTTCCCCCTTCTATTACATAACCCTAGAACAAGGTGGGTTTACCCCCTCATCCTATTGAATATATGATAAGAGATAAATAGAAATGAAAATGAAATAATAATTAATGTAGAGATGAAACTAGGAAGGACCCTGAATAATACAGCTTCTCGTTCCAAGTTTTGGTCTTTAAGATCTATCTAATAGTAGCAGGCTAACTCTCCATTTATAGGCTCCATAGAGGCTCCAATAATAATTAATTTCAAAAATTAATGGTCAAAAAATGGTCATGGTTGGGTCCCATGTCTTAAATATTTTAAAATTTTTAATATGCACTGAATATGGGCACTTAAATATCATCCTAATAATTTACACAAATTTAAATTATTACACAACTTGTAAATTTATTTTTCACTTTTCTTCACTTTACAAAGTGTCTCTCTTTCATGACTTGCACTAGTTAAAGACATGTAATGATTACACAATGTGTAGTTAATTCTTCTAATCTAGAATCCTTATTTTTACTAAGTTTAGTTTTGTGCATTAGAAATACTCCATGATCATCTTCAAAAATCTAGTGTTGTGCCACTTTTCTTTTCTCACAGTGCAAACTATCGTTTTAATACTTTTTCAATTTACTTTTGTATCCTTTCATAACAAAAAAAATGAGTTAACCAACTCATAAACTAGAAATAATAACCATTTCAATATATGAATCAATAAATTAAAACACCATAAATTGAATTCAATATATACAAATATCAAATACCCCCACACTGAAATTCATACATTCCTTCAAGGATGGAATCTCAACATACTACAAAGTATTCTCACCTTACCATGGTTCAAATAATATTTCAATAAAAAAAATTGATCAAATAGAAAATTAAATGTTCAATAATTATATAAGGAAATTCATCAGCATCTCACTCTTAAAATAAAAAAGACAATCAAGTTTTTTACTTTTTTTTACTTTGAAATAACCAATCATTTTTAGTCATCCATTTTCATTTTTCAATTCATTATTAGTACACATGAGACTTTCAATTTTACCTCACATAAATTTTTCCGATCATCACCATGATAGAAATGTAAGAAGAACATAGAACATACCTCAAAAATACATCCCTTACCATAGGACTTTAATGCATATAACATCTCCATAGTGTAAAGAAAAAAATAAAATTAATCATGAGGGATTCACTATTTAGGATCAAATGACTCAGAGGATTATGGCAGGTAAGTAAATGATGTAAATCATGTAAGTCTCAAAAAAAAGGTTTTTGTAACACCCCAAGGTTATGAAAATAAATATTGAATGCATGAAACACTGAGTCCCTACTAAACAACACATTTTATAATCTATTAGTTAAACACAACTTTGCCTCTACTATGATTTGAATTTCGAAAAACGGCCATCTAGAGTTATGACCAGTAAGTCATTTGGAGTCTGATAGAACCAACTTGATTTTTTGGTGAATAGTAACAAACCCATGTGAATAGTTTTATTAATAGTAGTATGAACTTTATTAATAGTAAATATTATTATTATTTTATCTTCCTAAGTTTACAGGATAATGAGATATTGATTAATTTTTTAATGTGATATGAAACAAATTATAGTTTTAAAATTTTTATTTTTTGAATAAACTATGTTTTTATTTAAAAGTGAAATTAATAATATTTAGAAAATTATTTTTTAAAAATGGATTTCATTTTTGAATTTACATGTCGTCAAATGGTTAGGTTGAATTTTTGAGATTTTTCTGAAATTCTTGAATTTTTGATGAATAGTGAAATACGGTAAAATACCGTATATACAAATTATCAGTTAAATGCACTATTTATGACAGCAAGAGTGTTATAATTCCACTTGGTTTGAACTCAAATTTACTTATTAATATTAGGGGTCACATTAAACAACACTACTAGTTGTATTAATGGAATTAATAAAATAATGAATAAAATATTCAAAATTCACTCCTCTCCTCCATTATAAAACCCCCCATCACCCCCTCTTATCAGCACTCCTCTATGGCTTTAATCTCTTAAAATTTATGCACTAATACCCTTCCCTAGTCACTACTCATTTCCAATAATCTCTTTTTATTTCCAAAATACCAAAACCCATTCCATTAAAGAGGTTCTCAAGAAGCTGGATTCAAGAGGTAAATTCACATTTTATTTCTTTAATTTTCGTTTCATGTTCCTTTCTATTGATATCCTCAGCTCACATCCTCTATCCAAATGTCCATGATAACTAAATTATCATATATATACTTTAATTATATAATTTTAATGGAATAACTATCATCAATATTCTTACTCTCTCTCTCTCTTATTTTACAAACGAAATCATCGTCCATGAGGTTCAAATTTACAACATTCGTGGATAAAGATGTTTTTTCTTCACTTTCTACTTTATTACTGGTCATTAAACCATTTTTATGATTGAAATATACTATTATATATGTATTATAACATATTTAATATTTTTTAACTAGTATACATACATATTATTAAATCATATGACCAAACTAGTTCCTAATAACTAAAATACCGCTTAAAAAATCAATGTGAATGTCATTAATATTTCATCTAATGATTCATACTCATGCCATGTAAACAAATTATATAAATGAAAATTAACACTTATTTAGTTTCATAAAAAATATATAAATTCAATTATGTATATTTACAACCATTCCAGATGAACTCCATTACATAAAATAAGTGAACTGATTATGAAAATTAAGAAAATGAACACTCCGGAATGACAGAATGCAATCATATAACTAATAAATATGGACGTAATGAACTTGAAAAAATCATGATAAACTAAATAAATGTCTAATATTATCTGAAAAAAGTCATTAATAAGTACAATTTCATATTCTATGACCTTAAGTTCAAGAGAGGAACACATTCAGACTTAAGGTAAGGATTTTTCTACCCAAATCTCCATTCTCATTCGGGTTACTTTTATTTTATAATTACCTCAATGAAATTCCTATGTATTATTATTTAATACTCATAAATGTTTTTTAGTGTTCTATATATGTTTACCAACCATAATACTTCCTTATTTTATGGATATTTACATATTTTAAAAGTAATATTCAAAATTATTTTTGAAATACAAGCCCGATTCAAGGGAATTTCTCAAATTCTTACATAATTTCAAGGGAACTCTATAATATATTTTTATGAAACATTATATTTCTAAAATCACTAATTTTATTATTAAAATACAACCTTACTTATTTTCTTGTTTTATAAAAATACTTTTCTAAAAGTACTGTTCCTTTTAAAATAAAAGACTATTTATCTTAAGAATTTCATAATTATTTCATAGGAGTATTTTCGTCTGTTTCAACACTCTTGTTGATTATTATGTTTTATTGGGATTAATATTTTATGATTCCATATAATATATTTAATTGTATGTCTTATGACTAATTTTATTGTGGATGTTCTATCCTAAAACCATTCACAAAATTTACTTTGAATGGTTAGTGTTTAAGATTAATGTTCATGGAAAGTTATTTGCATTTCATATGAGGGTTTAAATATAAATATATATGTTGTTTATGTTTATACCTTCTCATTTGAGGAATGAATTCGACTTATTATGTGATGGGTGGGGCCCGATATATCCCCTCTATGCATCTATAGGTCTCATGTGACAAATAGACGTGGACTTGGCCCAAGCCTTGCCCATTTGAAGTTATGGTTTTGGCCGAGGCCATAATAATTTTAGACATATTGGCCGAGGCCTTGATGGTATATTTCAGAATGTCAAGAATATTAACTTCCCTCATTATGAAGCTATTAATTGGAAGTTCAAGTGGTTATTCAATTTCTAGAATACCCATGATTATGTTTTATTATGGAATTATTTACTCTGCTCATATTCCTACCATAATGTGTTCAAGTTTATTATTTGTAAAGACATTTGCTTTCAATTATTCACCATGAATAATGTTTATGTTTATGAAATCTTCTATTTTATTGATTACTCTTACTGATTGTTTGAGATCACCCCTTTTTTATGTTTTATTTTCCCAGGATATGAAGAAGTAATTTATGAGTGACTTGCAGGCATAATCTAGGAGGCATGGATGTTTATAATGGAATAATTTTGTGTTGTTTTTCATTTTATTATGTAATGTTGAACATATATGTATCCTGTTTTAAAATATACTAAACTATTCCTTCCATCGGGATTTTACTTTCTTGTAATCATGCCAATGTAATGTAATAAGGAAAAAGCTCTGGGAAACTAGGGTCGGGTCTTTACAGTTGGTATTAGAGGAAGTTTAGTAGAAAATTTTGAAACTAGATTTAGAAAATGTATATTAGGGAACAAATCACTATTATATTATTTTATGATAAACCTGAAAAAACATCATGGTATTTTGGTAAGGAATATATTATGTGGATATTTCTATAACATACATCCATGTCATGATACTACAAGTAGACGTGGTTATGGCACATATGTACCTAGGAGAGAAAACTCTAATAAGGAGTTTTGGTCTTGACCTAGGGTATCCAGGTACATGACAACAGGCCTTACTGTTCCAATGGTTTGATAGTCTCGGGTGATATGCTTAGGATAATTCAGATTTTCTTTACAAGCCATTATGAATGATTTAAATGTAAATTCTTCATCAAAGAACCCATTTTTGTGATTATGATGTTAGTATTTCATATGATTTATATTTATTCTATGTATTTTTGTGAAGAACCATCCCCTGGGGCTCGTGTTGTGACTACCCCAATCCCGTCTTCCACAGGCCAGGGGTTGGAGACTAGCACCAAAAAGGCGTAACCTAAAATGGAAAGGAATTTCCTTTAAACCTGTACAAACACACAGACTATAATGCAACAAGATTCAACGAAGAAGTATAACTTTTGTAGAAAAAGTGTGTACTCAATGTAAGGGGCCGGAATACATGCCCAACTGAAAAGATACAACTACAACTAAAAACAAAAAACAACTCCTGAGATCATCCACTTGGGATCCTACTTGAAAGGTAGGTACAGCTCATCTTTATGGCTCTCTATGTCAATCGTCACCATCGTCCACCGTCAGGTCCTGGATCTTGAGTCTCAGTCATGGCTACCTGATGTCTGCACAAGACACAATAAGGTGTAGGTAAAGCCCATGCAGGGGTGAGTATAACAATACCTAGTAGGGACCCCGATACCCACAAAGGACTCTCAGAATTCCACAAAGTAAAACCACATGTATCATCTCAATCACAAACTACAAATCAAAAGACTCAACTCAAACTAGGTATAACATAAGTATAGAAGTACATATGATTAGTCATAAAGATGGATCATCTTATTCTGTTAAGAGGCATAGCTACTAACCCACACAAGATTGATAAGTACTAACCCCTACTCACTCAGACATGATCTGAGCCACCCAGGATAAATGGGTACTAACACCCATAAGACCCACACATGATCGATAGGTATTAACCCCTGCAAGACCCACACAAGATCGATAGGTGCTAATTCACACAGAATCGCTAGCTGCGGATTCACAGAGAATCACTCGGTGCTGATTCAAACAGAATCGCTTGGTGCTGATTCACACAGAATCGCTCGGTGCTGATACACACAGAATCCCTCAGAGCTGATTCACACAGAATCACTCGGTGATGATTCACACAGAATCATTGGGTGCTAATTCACACATAATCTTTGGTTGATAATTCAAAAAGAATTGTTGGGTTCTAATTCACACAGAATCGATGGGTGTTGATTCACACAGAATCGTTGGGTGCCTATTGACACATAATCATAGGGTGTTGATTCACACAAAATCACTGGGAGTCAATTCACATAGAATCAATGGGTTCTAATTCACATAGAAACTTTGGGTGCTGATTCACATAAAATCTCGCTTCATTCTTCACATCTCTGTTAGACAGAGGATTCCCAATCATAGCATGTTTATTTTTGGGAGAAACCACTCCTCAAGCCATTGGTTGTATTTCAACCGACATGAAGTCCCATGTAGAAGTTAAACAATGATTTTTCATGTCATAAGGGTTGCAACACAATAGAAGGCATTTCAATAGAATGCATTGTCTGTAAGTTATTGGAATTATAGTGCCAAGGGCAAGTTGGATTTGGAGTCGATTCAACATGGCCATGCTCCAACATTCTCCAAAACTATCGTGAAGTATCTCGAAAAAACCATATTTCTCCAAGGATCTCAGCATCATAGACGGTTCATCAAACAGACATTTGGTTCGCAAGATATGGTCTTCTAAGCGTTTTTTGGCCCGAGAGGGGTCTGGGTTCGATCCGACCTGGTCGGACCGACCCAGCATGACCCGACCTGATTCGGGTCTGACTAAGCCCAGCCCAAATTGGCATGGACTAGCCCAGTTGGGATGGGTCACATACCGACTTGGCCTGCCCCTCCAAGGTGGGTTCATGGCGACTCAGCCCACCGGCTGGTGCGACCCAAGCAGGGGTCAATTGGTCCGCCATTCGAACAGCTCAAAGGATCTATTTGCTTCATTTATGTGATGACGCCACGTGGTGCCTGCAGGGTGTCCCCAGAACATGCAGGGAGCAGGTTCTTCACCTTCTACCATAGTATTAATGTCGCGTCTTCCTCCTGTGGAACGCAATGGCGCATCGCCTTGTCGTCCTCACGTCCGGCCCACATGGCTGGCAAGTGCCATCCACTGGTCGTCGGTCCCACTACGCCGGCGGAGCTTCCATGGGCCACTGGGTGAACTTTGGTGGTCTGTTTTCCCCTCTGTTCGCGCCTATGGGCCTTCTAGGATATCTCTATCAGTGCACGCCACTCGAATTCAAATTTTCATCGAGTTGGAAGATCATCACTAAAGAAAAAGACCAAACCAAAGTGATGAAGGGTCCATGCCTTATTTTTTTGGCCAACGCCCACCACATTAGCATCATAACAAAAGAGTTAATAAATAAAAACACCACATAGATATTGTTTAAACCCCATTAAAATCACCCTCAACAACCACCTATAAATTCAAGAATTATGAAAAGAATCAAGGAAATTTCTTGAATTAAATAAAAACACCTACCTCAAGAATCGTTGAAGTCGTCGCGGTGGAGGAAGGATAATCCATGATTTGATGAAGTCATCAGTGTTCGTCGTTCCCAGGTCGATCCCTACGATGACATCCAAGATTCCATTCATCGTCGGTGGAAAATGCCATGCCATGTCTCTAGAGTTTACTTTCTTGGTGAAGTCTTGTAAAAATCTCAAGCCCGAGCTTAAATTAAATAGAGGGGAGAAAGGGTGAGTAACACACCGAGGAATTAATCAGGTTCATTAATTGATGTAATTAATGTGACACATTAATTACATGAGGGATGGTTACGAAACCAAAGTGTAACCAAGAATTTAATATCCCATAATAAAATTCTGACCACCTCTGTGGTCCCTGACACCACCACTCAACAGGTTGTAGAAAAAAAAGAAATAAAATAACAATTTCTATGTTATTTTATTATTTCTTTAAAAAATTGAAAAAACTAACTTTTTCACCCGACCAACTTAGGTCAAAGTTAAACCTCCCTTACGAGAATCTCGACATTTTAGATTCAACTGTGCCCTCTGATTTTTAATCCAAGTACTGGTTCAAAAGTTATAAAATACTGCCAGTGCGTTTACTGAACGTACCTTAAAAAAGTTCAAAAATTATTAACACTCACCCTCTACCTGTGCCGGTCGAGGTTAGGCTCTACCTAAGGGAAGCACGCTCTCATGAGATCAATGGTACTCTTGGATTTATAATCTGAGATACTGTTTAGGATTTATAGAATTTAAAAATAAAATAATTGTTGCTTCATTATTTTATTTGCGGCCAAAAACTAACTTCCAATGTTGGCCCGCACAATAAAAGTTTGGATCTGCCTAAGGAAAGAATACCCTCACGAGTTCAGTGGTGATCACAGAATTTTAGTTCGAGTCACCATTTGTGAGTTATAAGCATTGGAAGAAATAATATTTTTATTTAATTATTTTATTTATGGTTTTTCCATTTTTTGGGTTATCCTACTGGAAGTCTGCGCTGACTAAACATAATTCGTTCCTGAGGTAAAACCACCATCCTAAACACAACGGTGTGCTCAGATTTTTTTATTTGGGCACCCATTTTAGATTTATTCTACATTTTCAAGAAAACTACTCATGTGCACTATTTTAAGCTTAACACTTTTTCGAAGGATCATTTCGGGCACTCCGGGCCTCGAAATCATGTGTCGTCAGATTTTGAGGTCTTTTAATAATCCCATATAAACAAATATGGATTTATCAGGTCTTTAAATTCTCCCCACCATAGGAATTTTTATCCCTGAAAAATACAAAAAATAACTAGGGGAATAAATGGGGGTATTGAGCGTGCATCTAAGCCTCCCTCGACTATGTGCTCTCCTATAGATTCTTGTGATGCCAACGAACTCGCAATAGAGGAATCAACCACCCATGAAGGACCCGCTCATATCTATCCTCTATCTCCACTGGTGGATCCAAAAAGGTTTCCCCATCATCAATGTCTATCTCACCCCAGTCGATAACGTGTGATTGATCCTGAACATACCTCCTCAGCAGTGACACAGGGAAAATAGTATGCACCCTGTACATCTATGGGGGAAGAGCTAGACGGTACACCACCTCGCCTACTCTGATGAGGATGTGGAAAGGCCTGATAAACCTTAGATATATTTTGTCACCCTGACCAAACCTATGTAATCCTCATCAGGGTGAGACCTAAAGGAATACATTGTCTCGTTAATAAATCTCTAAGGGTATCCATTTTCTGTTGGAATAAGACTTTTTTCGTCTCTATGTAGTCTTCATCTTCTCTTGGATGATCTTCACCTTCATTGGGGTTTCTTGTACCAAATCTGGACCCATAAGTGCTGACTCCCCTAGGTCTGTCCACCGTAGAAGTGATCTTCAAGGTCGCCCTTACAGGGCCTCAAATGGAGTCATTAAAATGGTGGAGTGATAACTATTATTGTATGCGAACTCCACAAGTGGAAGGTTGTCCTCTTAACTATGGCCAAAATCAAGGACATAGGCACAAAGCATGTCCTCAAGTGTCTGTATGGTCTGCTCTGTATGACCATCAGTCTGGGGCTAAAAAGGTGTGCTCAAGCGTGATTGAACTTGATGCTCATCTTTCACTTGCTGACAAGTTAGGCATCGTGTTACAAACTCTGCTACCACTTTCTTCATCCCTGGCCACCAGTACTGATGCCAGAGGTCATGATATATCTTTACCACACCAAGATGTACCACCAAAGGGGATGTGTGGAACTCCCTCAAAACCTCCTCCCAAAGAATCACTTGTATCATGGTGAATCCTCTAAAGAAGATTATGTGCTCCCCACCTTCAAAAAATCCATCAAGAGCCTATCCTGAGGATATATGAGCATGTCGGGCCTCACAGTCTACCTCCCCAAATTTTGCCTCCCTGACTCATTGAAGGAGTGGGGAGTAACTGTCATAGAATAGAGGTAAGCTGCTCCATCACTATCCATGATGGATATTTGAAACCTGGCTAGTTGTTTTGTCACCTCACTCAGCAACTATAGACCAGACCTCCTGCTGAGTACGTCTGCTACTACGTTCCCCTTCCCAGGAGTGTAGAATTTCTAAAAGTTGTAGTTATAGAGGAACTCTAGCCATAACCTCCATCTCAGTTTCAGGCCTTTCTACGAGAAGATATACCTGAGAATCTTGTGATCGAATTGGATAGTAAAATGTTCTCCCAACTATAGTATTACATTTCGGAGCTCTACGGAATCCATCCGATATACAGTTGTAGATATTGGTGTCGCCCTTGGGTAAAGTCCAAAGAATAAGTCCCAATCCATGTGGAGTGGTAATCCTGGAATCATCTTTTGAAAGGATTTTCTCTCATTGTGCCACTACTATTGGTAAAGAAAACTAAAAACACCTATTTCCATGAGGGTAAGGTTGGCTGACTAAATATTGATCAGTTTCACCCACATATATATGATTTTATCCCATGCTGCATGGGTTTCCTTTTTCACCGACCCAGGAAAACCCCATTCCAACACTGTAGATATACCACAACCTTTTTTCCTAAAAAAGTCAATCTGATCATGAACTATGGATGAATAGTCCATAACCAAACTAACACCTTAAGTCCTTGATGCTTCCACTAAGAGGTTCCAACCAAAACTCTCACCTCTAGGGCCAGATCACACTATCGGCATAAGTGTGATTATCGAGTCTCCTCCTATAGGTTTCTCTAGATGTAAGAGTCAAGTCAATGGTTTAACCAGAAACTCTAGGTATTGAACAAGATTCACAATATGAAGGAATGATTGGTACCTATGTCTATTAATATGACATCTATTAGTAGACACAAACCATACATTGATTCATTTCTGGAGCCATTGGGTCACACTCTTTGACCACATTAAACTACTCCCTTCCCCTGTCCTCTAGCTCCCTGAGCCTGGTGGGGGCCACATTGGGGTGCTGGTTGTAACATATTGAAATTTATACCATCTCATGCTACTCTCTTAGATCCTCTTCCACGGCTGATTCCTGGTAGATTCATCGTTCCTTATCACTTCCTCTTCCTGAAGCATTTTACACATCCAATTATCTAAGACTGACATCGGGTTCCTCCTTTTCCACTGCTAACATTCACTAGTTTTTTCTTCTTAGACAAAGAATTTTCAACCACAAGCCCTGAGGCCCTGAAGAACTAGTCATATCGTATTCATAAAGTACCTGGAATGGTCGGTATGCCTCAAAGAATACTCAACTACAGAAATGTCATCCTGTTGAAGCTATAGAAGCTATTGGGAATTTGTACCCCATAGCTTTTTATGGAAAGAGACCCCCTTCTCCGAGGAAGGTTCTCATGCTCTGTCCATGGAAAATGTCACCTCATCATAAGATAATGGTAATCTAAACCCTACCATCACCCTAATGATCCACATAGAATTCTCACTGTTAGGACCATCATCTGAAAAAATGGTCCCATATATTGATGGCAACTCAATAACCACCTCAGGCTAGTCCTTAGCCACCTATGAGTTGAGATCTCCATGGAACCTGAGGGGTATCAGTCACTAAAACTCGTGTAAGGCACTGATCTTATAAGTTCCCTCTACCAGTAGTGCCGGTAGTAACTGCTAACCAATGGGTAGTGGTATCGCTGGGACACCACCTCAAGGTACCATCTTGGGAAACGATCCCTATACTGATGCCTCATCACTCTACGGACCATCCTCATGGTCACACACTGTAATCCTAGCTAGTTATCTATATGGAAGCATCTTGAAAGAGAATCAAGATGAACCACAGTCAATAAGTTATACCTAGTGAGCTGACACGAAATAGATCAAAAATAAAACATTTCCAAAACACATGCAATCAGTGTTTTCATGAATCGAGTCGGGAATCAGAATTCAAGGTCATGGTGTATGGATACGTCATTCTCTACACCAACATTGGACTCCCCGAACTGAAAACCACACTCAAAAACATACCACGATTTCTCCATTGGAAAGATCAGAGTCCTAGTTCTTCGATTGAACTGACCCCTATGATTCCACTTTGTTACGACCCGTCCCTTGGGGCCTATTATGTGACTACCCTAAGACTGTATTCCATATTCCAGGGTTGGAGACTAGCACCGAAAAGGAATATCCCAAAAACCGAAAGACATTTCCTTTAAACATATTCAAACACATAGACTAGAATGAAACTATATGCTACCGAGATGTAAAACTGATGTAGTAAAAGTGTGTACTGAAAGTAAGGGGCTTGAATACAAGCCCAACTGAAAAGATACAAATAAAACTGAAAACAAAAAAAATAGCTCATGAGATCATCCACCGGGGATCCTACCGTAAGAATAGTAACAGCTTATCTCCACAGCTCTCTATGTCAACTATCACCATTTTCCACCATCAGGTCCTAGATCCTGAGTCTCAGTCGAGGATTCTTGACATCTACACAAGACACAACATGGTGTGGGCGAAGCCCATGCAGGGGTGAGTATAACAATACCCAGTAGGGACCCTGAGACCCCCGAAGGTCTCTCAGAATTTCACAAAGGAAAAACACAAGTATGATATCAACCACAAAGCACAAAGAAAAAGACATAGCTCAAACCAGGTATAACTTAAGTATATAAGTTCAGGGGATTTTTTGTAAATCTAGATCATCTTATACTGTTAAGAGGCAGGACTACTGACCCACACAGGATCGATAGTTACTAAACCCTGCTGACCCACACAGGATCTGACCCCCCCCCCCATGATCGATGGGTACTAACCCACACAAGAAACACATAGGATGGATAAGTACTAACCCCCACAAGACCCACACATGATCGATAGGTACTGATTCACATAGAATCGCTAGGTGCTGATTCACACAGAATTGCTATGTGATGATTCACATAGAATCGTTCGGTGGTAGTTCACATAGATTCACTTGGTGATGATTCAAAAAGAATCGTTGGGTGCTGATTCACATAGAATAATTGGGTGCTGATTCTCAAAGAATCACTAGGTGATGATTCACACATAATCACTGGGTGGTGATTCACACAGAATCACTCTTCATTCATCATGTCTCATCCAGACATAGGATTCCTGCTCATAATATGCTTGTTTCTGGGAGAAACTGCTCCTCAAGACATCGGTCGTATCTAAACTGGCACAAAGTCCCACATAAAATTTACCCAATTATTCATCACGTCATAAGGGTTCCAACACAATAGATGGTGCGTCAACCGAACACACGGTCTATAGGTTGTTGGCATTTTAGTGTTGAGGGCCCGGTTGGATTCAGAGATGACTCAAATCAACTATGATCCAAATTTCTCCAAAACTCTCTTAGAGTATCCCAAAAGGACAATCTTTCTCCAACGATTCCAGCGCCATAGTTGGTTCGTCAAACGGACGTCCAGTTCGCAAGATACGGCCTTCTAAGCATTTCTGGGCCTAAGAGGGGTCCGGGTCTGGTCCAAACCGGCCTGGGCTGACCCGACCCGGTCCGAGTCTCACCCGGCCCCAACCAAACCAGCTTGGGATAGCCTGTTTGGGCTGGGTCGTGGTGGGTTCGGCCCGCTGGGCCATAGACCGGCCCTGCCCTCCCCAGCTGGGCTGGGCCGCAGCGGCTCGGTCCGTCGGCTGGGGCGACCCATGCGAGGGTCACGCGGTCTGCCAACTGAAGGACTCAAAGGAACTATTCGGTAAATTTAAGAGGCAACGCCACATGGTGCCGCCAATGTGTCCACGGGACCCGTAGGGAGTGGGTACCTCGCCATCCATCATGGTTTCCTCCTACGACGTGTGACGGCGCGCCGCCTCGCCGTCACTACGGCCGGCCCACACTAGCTGGCCCCTTAAGACTGATGTGTCTCCTTCGGTCACCGCCTCTCTTCCACGGCCGATGAGTGCTGGTCGCTGGTGCCGCACTAGCGGAGCTTCCGTGGGCCACCGGGTGAGATCTAGTGGTCTGTTTTCCCTTATGTTTGCGCCTATGGATCTCCTAGTATGTTGCCATCATGGAGCGCCACCCAAATTCGAATTTCCATTACGTTGGAAGTTTGTCACCGAAGAACGAGACAAAACTGAAGAGGTGGAGGGTTTAATCCTTGTTCGTTTGGACCGCACCCTCCACATTAGCATCATAACAAAGGGGGTAATAAATAAAAACACCACATAGATATTTTTTAAACCCCATTCGAATCCCCCACAACAACCACAAAAAAATTCATGAATGTGGAAAATAATGAAGGTAATTTCTTGAATTAAATAACAACCCCTACCTCGAGAATCATTGGAGTCATCACAGTCTAGGAAGGAGAATGCATACTTTGATGAAGACTATGGAATTCTTCATTCCTGGTTTGATACCTCCGACGACGTCCAAGCTTCTATTCCTCATCGGTGGAAGAATTCGTGCCACTTTTCTAGAGGTTCCTTGCTTAGTGAACATGTGTCAAAATCTCACTCTCGAGCTTCAATTAAATAGAGGGGAGAAAGGGTGACTAATACACCGAGGAATTAATGAGGGTCATTAATTGACGTAATTAATGTTCCACATTAATTAAACGAGGGGTGGTTATGAAACCAAAGTTTAACAGGGCATTTAATATCCTATATTAAAAGTCTGACCACCTCTGTGGTCCCCGCCACCACTGATCAACATGTAGTATGAAAAAAAAAAAATTTCTATGTTATATTATTATTTATTTAAAAATTTGAAAAAAACTAGCTTTTTCACCCAACCAACTGTGATCTAAGTTAAGCCTCCCTTAAGCGAATCGCAGCACTGCAGATTCAATTGTGCCCTCGGATTTTAAATCTGAGCACCGGTTCAAAAGTTAGAAAACGCTGCCCATGCGTTTACTAAACATACCTTAAAAAAATTTTAAAAACTATTAACAGTCACCCTCAACCCACACCGGTCAAGGATAGGCTTTACCTAAGGGAAACATGCTCTAACGAGCTCAATAGTACTCTCGTAATTCCAATATGAGTTACTGTTTATGAGTTACATAATTTAACAATAAAATAATTTGTACTTAATTATTTTATTTGTGACCAAAAACTAACTTTCACTATTGGTCTCACATGACAAAGATAGGATCTTCCTAAGGAAATCATACTCTCATGAGTTCATCGGTGGTCTTGGATTTTTAATCTGAGTCACCGTTCGTAATTTATAATCTTTTTAAAAATAAAATAATTTTATTTAATTATTTTATTTATGGTTATTTCATTTTTTGGGTTTTCCCACTGGAGGCCTATGCCGACTAAACTTAAGTCATTCCTAGGGTAAATCCACCATCCTAAACGCAAAAGTGACCTAGGATTTCTTATATGAGAACCCATTTAAAATTTATTCCACTTTTTAGGAAAACTACTTGCGCGCGCTATTTTAAGCTTAACACTTTTTCAACAGATCATTCTGGGAACTCCGGGCCTTGGAATCATGTGACGTTAGATTTCACGGTCTTGTAATAATCCCATATATATAAAAATATATATATATAAAATTTCTGGGTCTTTACAATTTTGCTAATTTAACTTTATACATTATGATTCATAACCTAATCTAATGAATTCCATTATCTAGAAATGGTGCATAGTGAATGAAATGGAAACCCCATGAACATGAGTATCACATGTTAGGATTTCCCTCTAACACAAGATAATGATTTTGGTTCTAATATTGCGACTAGTTCAGAGAAACTTATAACTATTCTGTGAAAACTTACTCTGGTTATAAACAATAAGCTTACCTATATAGAGCATGTGGATCTAAAATATGGAGGAACTATGTTAGATCGCTTTATGAGAAAACCACCTCCATAATTCAATGGGACTAAGAACCCTTTTGTAGCGGAGCATTGGATAAGTTCCCTAGAGAAGATATTTATTACTTTGAGATGTAATAAAATAGATAAGGTTGTCATGGCAGTTTATCATCAATCGGGAGATGTGGATCCTTCGCATTCGTTAATCCAAATAAAAAAGAAGGAGGAGGAGATTTAAGAGATGGAATGGAGGGACTTTAAGGAAATATTCCTACAAAAATAATTTCCTCATGAATAGCGACCAGATATGGAATGTTAGTTTCTGAATTTGAGGCAAAAGGAAGATGAGAATGTTTCAAAGTATGAAGCTAACTTCACATGGTTAGAAAGGCGTGTTGTGAACTACATATAATATCCAAGGAGAAATATTGGATGATCCTTTGGTGGACTAAATCCATTCCTCTAATGGGAACTTGTATTCCAAATTTTTTTATCATATGAGGATATATTTTAATGTGATATTAAGACAGAAATGTAATTCTATAAGTCTTATTACTTTAAGGGAATGAAAGAGAATAAGTGGTTTGTTGAAAAATATGGAAAATGAAATCAGTAAATTTGGAAGAAGGGAAGAGTTTAATTTCCATCCTATGATAGTTGTGGAATGAAGCAACCTGGTGACTACTTAAAAGGAAAGGGAGTATACTAAAAATGTGGACAGAAATTTCATCTAGCTGGTGACTAAAAGGGGAATAAATGTTCAATTCTATAATTCTTCAAGGGAATTCAATCACTATTGGTGAGGAAGGTAATGTTTGGATAGAGTATGTACATATTGTGAAAGAGTTTATTGATGTGTTTTTAGAGGATTTACCTAGACATCCTACAAAAAAGGGAAATTGAGTTTTCCATTGACTTAATTCTTGATTCAAGGACTATTCCAAAGACTCCTTATAGAATGTCCACTGTAGAATTAGTGAAAATAAAGAAACAACTAGAATAATTAAGTGATAAATGATTTATTTTCCCTAATGTTTCTCCATTGGGAGCCCTTGTTCTTTTCATTAAGAAGAAAGATGGATCTATGAGGTTGTTCATTGAGTACCGAGAGATAAATGATATAACAATAAAGAAAAATTATCCCCAACCTCGTATTAATGATTTAGTTGGTAAAATTCATGGAGATAAATATTTTTCAAAGATTGAACTTCGATCTGGATATCATCAGTTTCTTGTGAGGAAGGAAGACATTCCAAAAACAGTAGTTCGAACAAGATGTAGGCATTATGAGTTTATAGTAATGCCTTTTGGACTGTCTAATTCACCCTCTATTTTCATGTTTATAATGAATTGAGTATTCAATGAATATCTTCATAACTTTTTGGTGGTATTAATTGATGATATATTGGTATACTCTAAAATCTATTAAGATCATGAAAATCATTGGCATACTATTCTGAAGACTCTTATAAGAAATGAATTATATGGGAAGTTCAGAAAGTGTAAATATTGGTTTCAATTAGTTTCCTTTCTAGGCCACATTGTCTCTAAAGATGGAATATCTATTGATCCTACAAAGAAAAATGATGTGAAATAATGGCCTACGTCGACTAACATAACTGTGGTATGTAATTTTATTGATTTAGCATTTTATTATCGGCATTTTGTTCAGAACTTCGCCCATTTATCCAACCCAATAACCAATCATACATGTAAAGGGGATAAGTTCGTATGGACAAAGTAATTTAAGTACTATTTAGAAGAGTTGAAGAGGATATTTGTGAATTATCTGATCCTAATCCTACCATCGTGGAATAATGGGTTTTTGATCTATAGTGATGAATCAAATAAAGGAATTGGTTATGTCCTTATGAAGAATGATATATTTATTGACTATGCATAAAGGTAGATAAAAATTCATGAACAAAACTATCCCACACATGATCTTGAATTAGAAACGTTAATCTTTTCCCTAAAGATATGGTGACATTATCTTTACGAAGAAAAGTGTGAGATATATACAGATCACAAGATTATGAATTATAGATTCTCATAGAAAGAACTCAACATGAGTCAAAGATGATGGATTGAACTACTCAAGGATTATGATTGTACTATACAATACCACCCAAGAAAGGAAAACAAGGTAGCTGATACATTAACCAGGAAGGATCATGAGGTTCTCAACAATATGAGGATTGACAAGGATCCTTTGTACATGGATCTAGTGAGGATGGATATGTGAATTATCAAAGAAGGTGAAACATCACTAATTTTTTATTTATTTTCCCAACCATGTCTATTAGAAAGGATTAAAAGTTCTTAGCTAATTATGAGAACCTACAAAATAAAATTAATTCTGTGAAATATGGGAAGAAGGATGACTTTTTATATGAAGATGGTGTTCTGAAATTTGGTAAGCGGGTTTTTGTTCCATCTATATCCTAGATAAAAAGTTAATTATTTTAAGATTCCCATAATTCAAATTTTTCCGTACATCCTAGTAGAACTAATATCTATAGATATTTGAAGGAACATTTTTGGTTGGATAACATGAAGAGGGAAATTGCAGAATATGTATCAAGATGTTTAGTTTGTCAATAAGTGAATGCCAAAAGAAAATGTCCAAAAGGAGTCATGAAACATATACCTATTCCTACATGGAAATGGGATGACATCACCATGTATTTAGTCACTGGATTACCCAAAACTCCAAGTAATAATGATGCGATATGGGTAATTGTGGATCGACTTACAAAATCTACACATTTCCTCGCTATAAGGGAGGATTTTCCACTAGAGTGCCATGCAAGAATCTATATCAATGGAGTTATGAGAATTCCGGGAGAACATCTCTCAATTGTGTCTGATTGAGACCCACTTTCTACATTGAAATTCTAGAAAAGTCTTCATAAATATTTGGATACTGCACTTCGATTGAGTACTACTTACCACCCACAAACTGACAAGAAATCAGAGAGGATGATCCAAACCTTAGAGGTCATGTTGAGATTATGTTCACATGAATTCCAGGTATGTGGTATCAATATTTACCATTAGTGGAGTTTTCATACAATAATATCTTCCATTCAAGTATTCAAATGGCACCATAGGAAGAATTTTATGGTAAGAGATGTTGTACAACCAACAAGTTGGGATGATGTTATAGAAAGGAAGCTTATGGGCCTAGAGCTTGTGGAGGAAACAACAGTGAAGGTAAAGAATATTCAAGGTCATATCAAAATAGGACAAAGCAGAAAAAATATCAATGTCAATAATCGAAGGAAGGATCTGGAATTTCAAGTGGGTGATCACATTTTCTTGAAAGTATCTCCATGGAAGGGTGTTATAAGATCGGGGAAGAATGGGAAACTGATCCCTAAGTACATTGGGCCTTTTACAATTCGCGATATAGTTGGATTTGTTGCATATCGTTTGGATATTCCTCCTAGCCTGTACAAAATGCACAATGTGTTCCATGTCTCATTACTGATAAAGTACATGCTAGACCCAATGCATGTCCTCACTTCGGAAGGTATAGAATTGTAACATAATCTATCTTACTGTGAAGAGCCTATCCAAATTTTGGACACTAAAGAACAATTGTTAAGGAATCATAGGACTCGTATAGTAAAGATACTTTGGATAAATCATAAAATTGAAGAGGAAACATGGGAGCCTGAGGAGATTATGTTGAAGACCTACCCAAATCTTTGTGTGAGGTAACATTAGGTGAATTTTGAGGATGAGATTTTGGTAAAGAGGGGAGAATGTACCACCCCAAGGTTATGAAAATAAATATTGAATGCATGAAACAATAAGTCTCTAATAAACAATACTTTTTATAATCTATCCCTTAAACACAACTTTGCCTCTACTTTGTTTTGAATTTCTAAAAACGGTCATCTAGAGTTGTGACCAGTAAGTCATTTGAAGTCTGATAGAACCAACATGATTTTTTAGTGAATACTAACATATCCTTATGAATAGTAATGTGACCCTTATGAATAGTAAATATTATTATTATTTTATATTCTTAAGGTTACAAGATAATGAGTTCTTGATTAATTTTTCAATGTGATATAAAAAGGAATTAAAGTTTTAAAATTATTAATTTTTAAATAAACTATGTTTTTATTTAAAAATTAAATTGATCATATTTTGGAAATTATTTTTAAAAAATGGATTTTATTTTTGAATTCTACACATTGTGAAATGGTTAGGGTTAATTTATTTTATTTTTCTAAAATTCTTGAATTTTTGATGAATAGTGAAATACGATAAAATACCATATATATAAATTATCAGTTAAATGCACTATTTATGACATCATGAGTGATGTAAGGACACTTGGTTCGAACTCACATGAAATTATTACTATTAGGGGCCACATGAAACAACACTATTGGTTGTCCTGAGGAAATTAATAAAATAATGAATAAAATATTCAAAATTCACTCCTCCGCTGCACTATAAAACCCCCATCACTCACACTTCTCTTCACTTTTCTAATCCTTGAAGCACCTAAAATTTCGGCCCAATTACCCTTACCTAGTCACTACCAATTTACAATAATCTCTTGGCCTTTCCAAAATACCAAAAACCCTTCCCTTAAATAGGTTCTCAAGTAGGTGGATTGAAGAGGTAAATTCACATTTTATTTCAAGTTCCTTTTTATTGTTATCCTCTCCTCACATCCTCTATCAAAGTTACCATGATAACTCCCATATAATATATATACTAAAATTATATCAGTTTAATGTAAGATCCATCATCCATATTATTACTCTCGCTCTCTCTTTTATTTTATAAACGAAATCATCATCTGTGAGGTTCCAATTTACGTCCTTTATGGACGACGAAGTTTCGTTCTTCAATTTATCCTTCATTAAGGGTCATGAAACCATTTTTATGGTTTAAAAAGACTATAATATACATATTATATCCTATTTAATATTCTGTAACTAGTATATATACATATTATTAAATCATATTACCAAACTAGTTCCTAATAATCTAAATAATGCTAAAATAATCTAAGTGAATATCATTAATATTTCATCTAATGATTCATCCTCATGCCATATAACCAAATGATATAAATGACCATTAACACATATTTATCTTCATAAAAAATATATAAATTCAATTATGGAGATTTACATCCATTTCACATGAACTCCATTACATAAAACAAGTGAACCGATTCTGAAAATCAAGAAAATGAACACTCTGGAATGACAAAATTCAATATTATAACTAATCCATAAGGACATAATAAACTTAATAAAATAATTATAAACTAAATATATGTCTATTAGGTTATGAATTAATTTATTAATAATTATAATTTTATCTTCCAGGACCTTAAGTTCAAGAGTGAAACACATTAGGACTTAAGTTAAGGGTTTGTTTACCCGAACCTCCATTTTCATTCGGGTTACTTTTATTATCTAATTAACTCAATGAAATTATTATTTATTATTATCTAACCATAATAAATTATTTTTGAGTGTTTATATATGTTTACCAATCATAATATTTCCTTATTTTATGGGGAGTTACACATTTTAAAAGGAACTTTCAAAACTATTTTCAAAATACAAGCCCGATTCAAGGGAATTTCTAATGTTCGTACATAATTTTAATGGAACTATATAATCTGTTTTTAGCAACCATTATCTCACTAAAATCAGTCATTTTATTCTCATAATACTATCTTACTTTAGTTATGGTTTTATACAATGAATTTTCTAAAATAACTCTTCATTTCAAAATTAAAGACTATTAATCTCAAGAATTTCATAACAATTTTATAAGTGTATTTTTTTCTATTTAAACACACTTATTGATTATTATGTATTAATGGGATTGGTAATATATGATGTAATATACCAAATTTAATTTTATGGTTTATGAATTGTTTTATTGTGGATATGCTATCCTAAAACCATTCACCAAAATTACTCTGAATGGTTAGTATTTAAGCTTAATCATTGGGGAAAGTTATTTACATTTCATATGTGGGTTTCAATATGAATTTATATGTTTCTTTTGTTTATACCAGATAATATATGGAATAAATTAGACTAATTATGTGGTAGGTGGTTCCCGATATATTCCCTCGATGCATCGGTAGGTCTCAAGAGACAAATAGTCGTGGACTTGGCCGAGACCTTGCCCATTTTGAGTTATGGCTTTTGCCAAGGCATTAATCATTTTAGAAGTATTGGATGAGTCCTTGATGGTATATTTCATAATTTCTATCATATTCACTTCTTTAATTATGATTCTAATAATAGAAATTTCATGTGGTTATTAGATTAGTAGAATACCCATGATTATGTTTTATTATGGCATTATTTACTCATCTTATATTCCCACCATAATGTGTCCAAGTTTATTATTTGTAAATGCATGTGTTTTAAATTATTCACCATGCCTAATTCTTATGTTTATGATATCTTTTATTTTATTTTTTACTCTTACTAATTGTTTGCTCTCACCCCTTTATTATGTTTCATTTTCCCAGGATATGAATAAGTACGTTTTGAGTGACTTTTAGGCATAATCTAAAAGGCATGGATGTTTCTAACAGAATAATTTAGTGTTTTTTTTTGATTTCATGATGTAATGATGAAATTATATATATCTTGTTTCCAAATATACTAAACAATTATTTCCTTCAAGATTCAACTTTCTTGTAATCATGTCAATGTATTGTAATAAGGCACCAGCTCCGGGAAACTAGGGTTGGTCTTTTCAGTTTGACTCTCAATTACTTTCTGTGATAATAAAATATAGCTCAAGGAAAGTCATATCTTCCCCAAGTATCTCAAAAAATCACATTAATAGATGAAATAACATAAATTAAATAATGTATTTTTTATAATTTTTATCCTTTTCTTTTCTTTTCAAAATTTATTTGGGTGAAAATTATAACATCCACCACCCAACCCCTAACGATCTCCTCGTGACACTATTTGTACTAGTTATAACATGGTCACTGGTCAATAAATGGTGATTTTTGAATATCCCTAGACACAACCCATTTTTTAAGAGGGTTTTCAAGAAATAATGTTGGAATCCTCATGTTTTCATCATGTTTTAATGATCACAAATCATGTAAATCCTATTTCATTGATCTCCAATCATGTGTACAGATGGTTGGTTTCTCTATGCTTTAAGTAAACTTCCACTAAATCCTATTAATCCAAAATCATGTTTGATTATTTTAAACAAAATTAACTTTGTTCTATAATGATTTATTATATTAATGATTATTTCCAATTCATTCTATGAATATTACTGCTTAAGACTATTTAAAGATATTTTGATAAGTATGAGAAACTGTGATTCTAGCACCGGTTCTAGTTTTTATGGAAAATGACCCAGACACCGTGACCCAGACACAATGACGAGTTTCAGAACTCATGAATTCTTTGACACTAGTTCCTTGCTACCATCACTAATACACCATTCGAAGTTTGGAAGAGGATCAGACATTGTGATCCTAACATCGCATCTATGCTACTAGTTCCTTATATTAACATAATTATGCCATCATGATTGTATCACCACTCAAAGGAAAAAAATAATACATTATTTCATGGGGACACCGTTTCCAAGTGACACCATTTCTAGATATACTGTGACATCGTTATTTAATCTATTTTGTCATTTTCAATTTAATTTCTAACAGTCGTATTTGTGTCATTTAAAGGCACTGACACAAATTAATGTTTTTTAGACATGTTATCTAATAGTATGAGGTTGATGTGTAGAATACATGCATCTTATTGGATCCAACATGTTCACTCTCAATTAAAAATGAAGATAATCCTGGTTTCAAATACAACACAAAAAACACAGACACAAAAGTACAGCAGCATACATTCAAGCATTTTGAAAAGTGAACCGATACATGCGACAAGAAATAATAGAAGAAAATATTACACAATATCGATTCCAAATGCTGCACTACTATAGATCGAAGCCAATAACATCTTTGCAGTACCAAATCCAATAAGAACATGTGTTAAACAGTTTACATCATCAAACTGGCTGACTTGCGATACTCGGTTTTTCACAAGAGGACTCGATAATTTCATCTGCTTCATTCTACTAGTCCAGATCTACATAGAATAATTCCAAAAGCACTTCTAACCTTATCTCATCATCTTTTTTCTATTTTGTACTATTTTTAGTTTTCTAATAATGTGTGTGTCTCTGTATTAAAACACACACTGTCTCATGTACTAAAATAAAGGATACAAGATATCCTTCTTCTCATACTGGTTTACATATGTTTACTCCCATGGATAAGTGTGGAATAGGTCCTTGTGTGACCTGGTAGTTAATACCCACGAAGAATAGCGGAAGAGGTCGTGTGACCTAGACAGTCTTGTGCACTGTTGTTTACTCCGATCTAGGGTGTGGATCAAGTTTATTAATATAAACTTCTTGGTGGTAGGTGATCACCAAGTGGAGTGGATTAAGTCTTTCCATGAGACTCAGCTAGTGGTTTTATCCATTGTGCTCTTTTATTTAGTTTTTCTCTGATTTACTATATATTTCAGAAAACACTACATTTAACTTTGATATTTAGTCTTGGATAGAAGTTATAATTGTTTTATCTTTTTAGAATAGCTTCAAAAGTAGTATGAATAACTCATATTGATATTACTGAGAACTAATCAACCTTCTGAGAGGTTATTTGAACAGTCAAACTTTTATAACCATATTACCTTGAGTAACTGGGATGTATTAATCTTTATTGGGGGAATATTTTTTTGAAATCCTTTTTAACGGAAATTTTAATAGCTTCTCAATTCACCCCCCCCCCATCTTGAGTACTCTACTCCGACCAACATTTGGTATCAAAGGTGTTTTTATTCTTATTAATACTCTGTTTTAAAACTATTCAACTGTGATTTTAGTTTTAATTTAAAGATCTTTAAAATTATGTTAATTCTAAATTTCTAGATCTTTAAAAGTATTTATTTATTATGGATAATAGACTTTAAGGTTCTACAACAAACAAACCACCATTCATTAATGGAACTAATTATACCCAATGAAAAATTACATTGAAAATGCATTTAAAAACTATGGTATTTGAAATTTAGTCTTCAATCATATATTAGTATATGATTCATACTACTGGGAAAATTACATGGGATGAACCAAATAAGAAATCTTAAAATAAAAATTGCAAAGCCATGAATGCTTTATATTGATCTTTAGGAGATGAGGAATTTAAAAAAAAATTGTATGTAAAACTGCCCATGAAATTTGGGATACTTTGTCTATTTAACATGAACAAACTTCTAGTGTGAAAGAAATGATACTTAATAATTATACTATTAAATATGATAACTTTATACTGAAGCCTGGTGAGTCTATTTCTGACATGTATATCAGGTTCAACGAAATTTTCAACACAGTGATTTCTCTTGGAAGAGAATTAACTACCAAAGAACAAATTATGAGGATTGTCATATGCCAACCAAATAGATATAGAGGAACCTCTGTCTCTATTAGAGATTCATGTAGCATTAGTAAATTACCTTTTAAAGAACTCATTGGTAAATGAATGATATATTAAGAGGATCTAAAAGTCAACAAGGAAAAAAGAGGATAAACACAAAATAAAATCTGTGGAATTCATGACCACTACCTCTAAACACAAATAAAAAGAGAAACTGCAAGTTTCTGTTTAAAGTTACAATAGTGAACAATAATCACCTAACAGTGATGAGGAGATAACTCAATTATCTAGAAGTTTTAAGAAATTTTACAATATGAATAAATTTTTCGAAAATCCTAACTTCAAAGGAAGATATGATCAAAAGGGAAACTAGAGGAAAGATTGGAAATTAAATGAAAACTCTGATGAGATAGTATGATATGAATGTAAGTGAAAGGGAAATGTAAATTCTGACAGTCCCGAGCTCAAGTATAAAAAAATATGAGGAAAAAGATTGAAAGTATAAAAAGGCAACAAAAGAAACTTGGAGTGCTTGTGAGGACAGTTCAAGCAACTCAGAATCTTCACATGATGAGAAGTCTAACAAATCCAATATGTGTTTTATGAAAAACATATCTGAGGTAACACTGGATTCTCTTTTAAAAAAATATTATCATTCTAGAGATGAAAGTAATTCTGAAAATATGTCTAAAGAAGAAATGTTTGACTATTGAAATATGCTTCAAGAGACATGTAATGCACTAAAAGATAAATACAAGTCTTTAAAGAAACATTATGATCTTACCTCAACTATTAAATATGAACTTAATATAGAAAGATAGAAAATGTCAATTACTCAAAGAAAACAATGAACTAAATATATCTAATGTGCAATTGAAAAATGAACTTTAATGGTTTACTAATGGTAAAGATATCCTGGTATAAATTATAGGTAAATAGATTGCTCCTAAATACGCTACTAGTATTGGCTATCAACCTGGTAAAATAAATTAAAAAAAACTGATTTTGTTTCTAAATCTAAAACATACCGCTTTATTCTGAGTTCTGGAAAACATTCCGGTTGTTCAATTCATGATACACTCTCTACAATATCAAGATTATCTGGACAAAATATAGTTTATTTCTCAAATACATTACATAATTCTTATAGGAAACTTATTTGTAGATGTGGTTTCCTAAAGAACTAGTTACTAATATTACTGGACCCAAACAAATATGGGTACCGAAGTTTGTTTTTATTTGACTATTTTGTAGGAAAATTGTTTAAAGAGCTCCTACAAAATATTATTGTATTTGGATAGTGGGTGTTCAAGAAACATGGCAAGAGAATATTCATGATTCAATAACTTAATAAAAATTGATGGTGGACATGTCACCTTTAGTGACAATACCAAAGGAAAAATCATTGTCCTTGTCCAAATTGGTAACCCAAACTCAGTTTTAATTTCCAAAGTACTTTTTTTTGATGAACTAAAATATAATCTACTTAGTATTTCACAACTATGTGATGATGAATTTCATGTTGAATTTGAAAATGATTCTTACAATGTTTTTAATTCTAAAAATTAATTAGTATTTTCTGCATTAATAAGTGAAAATGTATACACTGTTAACATAGATTCTTTAGTTTCTCAAAATTATTCATGTTTATGTGTACTTTAAAAATACTCATGGATTTTTTATAGAATACTAGGACATTGTAATATTCAATCCCTTATAAATAAAACTAAAAAAATATTAGTCAAAGATCTACCCAAACTTGAGTTTCCAAATGATAAAGTGTGTAATACTTGTCAAAAGGGAAACAACACAAAATTTCATTCCAACCAAAGAAATAAGTATCAACTTTTTAGCCTCTCGAGTTGGTTCACATGAATTTGTTTGGACCATATATATTTTCTAGTTTAAATAGTAAGCATTATGTTTATATTCTTTTATATGAATTTTATAGATATACTTGGACCTTCTTTTTGGCTCCCAAAAGTGAAGCCTTATCTCATTTCACCACAAAATTAAATACTTAATAAGTGATCATGGACGTGAGTTTGAAAATCAAGAGTTTTTATCATTTATCTCACAAAATGGATATAGTCATAATTTCTCTTCCCTTAGAACACCTCAACAAAATGGAGTTCTAGAAATAAGAAATAGGACCTTGCAAGAAATTTCTAGAAATATGCTTAGTGAATATGACTTACCTATTTATTTCTGGGCTGAATCTGTAAATACAACATGCTATATCATTAATAGAGTGTTTATTAGACCTATTCTGAAAATAACTACATATGAGTTATGGAACAATAAAAAACTCAAATTAAACTACTTAAAAGTTTTTGGTTGCAAATTCTATATTCTTAATACTAAGGAAACTAATGACAAGTTTTCATTCAAGAGTGATGAAAGAATTTTTCTAGGATACTCAATCTCTAGTAAATCCTATAGAGTGTTTAACAAGAGAACTAAATGTGTGGAAGAATCTATCCATGTCAAGTTTGATGAGACATATCCACATGAGCCTAAGACCTCTCAAGGGAACCTGGAGAATGATATGTCAAATTTAGACATCAATTATAAATCCTCTAACCATCTTATAAAGGAATCTATGAAAATTTCTATTTCTGGAAATTCTCTAGATTCATGTCAAAATGACCCCGAACCTATTGAAGAACATGAAATCACTAGCCCCTCTTTTTCTAGAGCTATTAGAACCCTTAAGAACCATCATTTAGATTTTGTTGTAGGAGATTTAGATAAAAGAACTCAAACTAGAGCTTCTATTAGAAATCAGATTGAACATAAAGTATTCTTGTCACAACGTGAACCTAGAAACATTAATGATACAATTAATGATGAATTTTGGGTAATGGATATGAAACAAAAACTAAATCAATATTAATGGAACAAAGTTTGTAAACTTGTTGACAAATCCAAATACATTTTTACCACAGGTAATAAGTGGGAGTTTATAAATAAGGTAGTTGAAGCTGGTAATATAGTTAGAAACAATGATAGATTGGTTGTACAAGGCTATAGTCAAGAAGAAGGAATTGACTATGAGGAGACCTTTTCCCTAATATCTAAACTTGAAGCCATTATAATCCTACTTGCTTATGTTTCCCATTTAAATTTCAAACAATATCAAATGGATGTCAAGAGCACATTCCTGAGTGGGTATGTAGCTAAGGATGTATTTGTTGAACAAACCCCTGATTTTACAAATCCACTCTTTCCAAATCAGGTTTTCAAATTATAAAAAGATTTATATGGTTTAAAGGAATCTCCAAGAGCATTATAGACAGATTAAGTACTTTTTTTAATTCCAAAGGTTTTAAAAAAGGTATAACTGATCCTACTTTTTTTATAAAATGAACTCCCAATGATGTTTTAGTAGTTCAAATATATGTAGATGATATTATTTTTGGATCTTCAAAAAATTAATTATGTATTTAATTTTCTAAAATGATTCAAAATGAATTTGAAATGAGTTTAATGGTTGAACTAAAATTCTTTTTTGGATTTCAAATCTTTCAAAATAAATATGGTATTATTTTAAATCAAAGAAAATATAATAAATATCTTCTAAAACGTTTTATCTTGGATAGCACTAAAAGTAGTGATACTCCAATGAGTACTAATTTTAAGTTGGATCTTGATGAAGATGGAAAATATGTTGATCAAACCACTTATAGACGAATTATTGGAAGCTTAATCTACATAACTACTATCCAACCTGACATTATGTTTAGTGTGTGTATGTGTCCTCATTTTCAAGAAAACCCTAAGAAATATCATTTAAATGTTGTTAAAAGTATTTTCAATTACCACAACCAGACACCCAATCTAGGACTGTTTTATCCTAGTGGACAATTTCTGGAGTTAGATAGCTATTCCGATGGTGATTTTGGTGGTTGTATGTTAGATAGAAAAAGAACCTCTAGAACATGTCTCCTTTTGGGAAAGTTTCTAGTATTATGGTGTTGTAAGAAATAAAACATTGTTGCATTATCTACTTCCAAATATGAGTACATAGCTGCTGGTAGTTGTTGTGCACAAAATTTGTGGATAAAACACACGTTACTGTATTATGGATATCAATTCAGGAACGTACCCATAAATTGTAACAATACAAGTGCTATTAACATCTCAAAAATCATGTTTCACACTCTAGGACAAAACATATTGATGTAAGTCATCGCTTTTTCAGAGACCATTATCAAAAAGGTGATGTCACTTTGGAATTCATTAGAACTGAATATCATCTTGCTGATATATTCACCAAACCATTAAATTATAAAAGGAGAGGTTACATCATACATAAATTAGGAATGATAAATCTAAAGTAGAAAATATATAGTTTCAAAATCTACTGTTTCACAGCATACTATCTCATAGTTTAATATTTTATGATTTACGGTTTCACAAGTCACTACCTTGAAGTTTCTATCTTATGTTTATGGTCTCACGGTTTCTGTCTCTCAGTTACTGTCTGGTACTTACTGTCTCAAATGATACTGTTGCACTGTGTGGAGACACACTATAATAGTGACACCGTGAAATCATGTTCCGGTATCACTGTGACAACCTATTCCGTTCTCACTGTAATGACACTTTTTTATTTTATTTTTATTTTATTACCCATATGGTTGTGTTTATTATTTTATTATATTCATCCCACTCTTTTAAATTTGCGACACTTGAAATCCCTAAATGATAAAAACCAAATGTCTTTCACTATTTTCTTCACTCAATCACTCTTCTCTCAAAACCGATACCTTTCTCTCTCAAACCTTAAGACCTCCTTCAACCCTTCATCTCTCTCTCTATCTCTTAAACCCCTCATTGAATGACCAAGATGAAGTGTCCATCTTCATCAACTCCTGATAAGCGTAGATCTATAAATAAATTGAAAATATCACCGAAGGTGTCACCCAAAGGACCATTAACTTGAACCTTGTTTATAGAACTGTGGTACCAGAAAAAATAAATATGCACTAAATGGTTGTTTTTAAGTAAATATTTAGTTTTGAAAGTACTGAAAGAGCAAGTATGGTTGTATTGGTTAAAAAAAGAGAAAAGACGGATTTCTCCAAAGCTAGTTGCGTAGTTCTATCAGTTTTTTCAGTTCTCATTTGATATAGATTATGGTTTTTTTGTGAGAAGCTAGATTAATGGCCAAAGATGTACCTTTTCCTCTATGTTATAGAATGCTTTCCTAGGGATACCTCATAAAGGAATTTTTTAGGACTACCAGAGAGGTCCTCCTCCTCCAAGTGATATTTTTGTTTTAGAAGAGGCCTTGGGATGCTTTACTAGAAATAAAAAAGAAAATAAGAGTTGTTTCTGCTAAGTTGGATAGTGAATCTAGATTCTATTTATGTTTATTCAAAATTTAAATAGTCCAAGAAAATTATATTTTTCTACCCCCAAATATCAAGATGTATTTTTGATACATCTTATGAATAATGGACACATGATTAACCTGTGAAAGTGTGTTTTACTTCATATGTGTGAGTTGATTAATACAAACTCAAAGTATACTTCCTTGTTCTACTCAAGGTTAATATCTATTATGTTGTATGCTAAAGTAATGGTTGGACTTAATGAAGAAGTTATCAAAGATCAAGAATTTTTTATCTCAAAGTTTACAATAAAAATGATGCAAATAAGTTGGAATCCATGGAAAAGTCTTGGGAGGAGGATAATGAAAGATTATTTGAAAATTTTAATCTGGTTGAGAATCCTTAAAAATCTAAGAACATATCTAATCTTGGTTTGGAACCATATGAAATTGTTGACTATCCTAATGAAGAAGAAGAAGAGGCGGTTGTTGCACCTATAGAAGAAACTGTCTTTAATAAGGAAGATAGTGGACCTATTCCACGATACATAGTTGATAAGGAAGTACCTTTTACTGAGAGAAGGATTTATTTAGAAAGAAGAAACTTCTTCTGGAAAAGATTCTATTGTTGGTGTAAAAGAAAAGTTTGTTCCTAAAGAGCATATAAAAGAAGAACTTCCTCTTGGGAATGAAGTTGTGGTTAAGGAAAATTTAGAAGAATAGGATAATATGGAAATTACCCTTTGTATTGTGGAATGAATGGAACAAGCCTTTCAGCTAGCTAGAAATGAAATTAGTGAGAGTATTGGATATGATATTTTAGAACCGGTTCAAGGAACTGAATCTCTTAGTCCTGTGAGAGATGCACTTGTTGAGGGGAAGAAGAAACCTGGTCTAGAAAGTGTCTAAGTTTCTAATCCTAGTGATCAAAGCACTGTAGATACCTAGTATAAGTTCACTAGATAATTTGATGTTAATGATACATAGGAAGCCTTGGTTAAATGAATAGACATGTCTACTAGGTTTTAATTCAAACTGGTCTTTGTTTTATAAGTAATCTATACCATGGAACCGGAACCGATTTCAGTTCTTGTTTCTGAACCTTCATAAGAACCTCATGATTTCGTGAGTCAAAGTGATTTGAAATCCTATGGAGCTACTTTATTGGTTGTAGTTGAAAAGCTCATGAACACCAAACCTGCTCTTATAAAAATTCTAATTGAAAGAGATGTTTCCTTGCTTCTATAGAAGATCATATGGAAGATTCAGCTAAAAATGATTCATGAAATTCAAGAGGTTATAATTGAGAACAAATAGTTGATCGATGAAGTGAATTCTCTCATAGATATGGTTGAATATATGCAGAAATTCTTTCAATCAGTAAAATCACCTGTTTCTCATACTTTTGAGGATGATAGTGGTCAGATTCCATAGGAAGTTGCCTCACTGATTCAACTGAACTTATCATAATTAGCTAACAAAGTGGCTGAGAGAAACAAGAATATATTTCAAGAGATGTGTTAGATTGTTGTTTGACTCAACAAACTTACTGATGAGTATAACGGATGTCTAAAAAAAATTATGAATCAACTCATGTCCCTCACTTCATCTGTTATAGCCTCTATTACCTCTGGACAGTCATCTCATTCCATTGACAGTCATCTACTCAGAATTGTGGTTAAGGAGGAACTTCATTTAGTGTTCAGTGGATTTGATAAGGAGATTCTGTCTACTATTGTCAGGAATAGTGAAATATTACATCATTTGGTGAGTATTCATTCAAATATTTCTAATAATGATCAAAAAGAGATTACTAAGAAAGTGGATTTTCACTTTAATGGTATTTTCTCTAAGAATGATATGACTAATCATTTCAAATATCTTATAGAGAATTTAAAAATTCCTCCTGTCACTCAAGACTTCAAGACTCAAGTTCAAAACTAAAAAATTTAAATCCTTTATTGGAAAAATTCATGGAGAACAAAGATGATTTTGAGAAGGAAATGCAGTATTTCGGTGAGATTATTACTGACTTCATGTAGTTTTTTGAAGCCTTATCTTCATGTGAAGAGCACTGCTATTGTGGATCCTACAGCTGCACCCTTGTCACATGGTTTACCTCCTTCCTCATTCACATCCTTTGCATCTACCTCAATGTATGTATCTTAGGCTATGACCCAGATCAGACCTATTATCCATGAACAAAACATTCCTCTTTCTACCACCAAACCTACTTTAGAACCTTCTATTTGGAAGGAATCTCTCTTCCTTCTTTGATAGTCAGTTCACTCCCTTCATCTACTTCTACTTTTTCTCTCATGGATCCTTATAATGCTTCTTCCAAGGGAAAATAGAAGACATCTAGTGATGAAGAAAAGTGAAAATTGTATTTTTATAGGGATATTTTGTACTCTTTACTACTGTTTGTACTGCCGCATCTTTTTCCTCTAATAAAAAGTGAACTTTTTTTGTCTATTATCTTATTTACTTTCATTATTTATTTTTCTTGTACTCTTTCTTATAATCCCAAAAGGGAGAGAACAACACCCTAAGAACAGATATTTAACTCATATGAATTGTGATCATCAAAGGGTGTATATTGTTGGACTTCTTGTGTTTTAATCATGGTTTAATGATCACAAATCTTGTAAATTTTGTGTCATCTATCTCCAATCATGTGTAGAGATGGTTGGTTTCTGTTTGATTTAAGTAAACTAACACTAAATCTTGTTAATCCTAAATCATATTTGATTATTTTAAACTATATTTAACTTGGTTATACAATGATTAAAAGTCATTAAAATACTAATTTTAATAATATAAAATATTTGGGGTTTATATATTGGTAAATTAATTACTATATCATTATGAAATAAATATGAAGTCATAAAACATACCAAAAACCCAAAATTATATGTTTACTATTAACTAAAAAAATTATTTTAAAAAATTCTCCAAATTCACCATATAATAATTTAAAAATGATGATTTCAAATATTATATTTATTTTATAAAAATAATTTTCTAAATATGATAATTTTAAAATTTAAATTTAAACATCTGTATTTATTGAAAAATAACAGTTTTTAAGATAGTTAAATTTATGACACTTAAAAATATTTCTTAAGACATTATAAAATTATTTTATCATTTATATTTAAATAAGGGTTATTTAAATGAATATTTCATAAAAAAATATTATTCATAATACATGACTATATTATAAAATGGTATATATTTTCTAAAAAATAAAATTATGTTTTATTTGAGTCAAACAGTCAATTTATCAAATTAGTCTTACCTAAATATCAATTTTATTTAACTAAATTATTCTCATACTGGGATCGATGGAATAACTATTCTATTTATACAAGGGGAAATTAAACTTTATAAAACTAATTCATGGCCACATTACCCCTTATTACATTCATGCATTCTCTAATGGTAAGGAGTGTGATGGTGGTAGTTTCATGGGGTGTCTTAGATAACATTCATCGAGTGGTAGTCTCCACCAACTGGAACTTCTCCTGTAACACCCTGAAATTTTATGAGAAATATTCTTTTTAATTTCTTTTATTTCTTCTGTTGGACACTTCACCAAGATTAGCTCGCGCTATATGCAACACTGTATTAGCTTATAATATATGCAACACTATTCTTGGCTTGTGTAACATGCAAGAGAGACCTTCCTCAATAGTGTGTGTTGTACGCAATACTGAGTTTCACTAAACAATGATATATTATAATATTATTATGAAATATTCGTTATGAATAGTATTAACCGAATTTTTAATTTTATAACATTATAATTCATCTTACACATTTTCTAGAACATGGTATTATAACAAAATCAATTTTTCATATGGAAGAAGTTTTTTTCAAAAAAATGCAGTTTTGCTACCTTTTGATGGCGCACCCATTTTAAATATAATTTTTGAAAATATTATAATTTCAATTTGAAAAAATAAACTAATTATTTTAAATCAGTATATAAAAATTTACTTTGGATAAATGTTTCATATTTTTATGATAACTTTTATAGTTTGATGAATATTAAAAATACGCTAAATTTCGCTTAAGAGAAATTTTTTTCATTGAGACAATTTATATGGTTAAATTATAATATTTAACGGTTTTAAAATATAAATAGAATATATTTATACCATTTAATATAATTTATTTCATTATCATTAATTTTACACTGAATTCATAGGTAAAAGCATTTCAATCTTTTGAAATGTTTTAAATAAAAACCCGTTTTTTCGACAACGGGATTAATTTTAAATTAATTAATGCATCTTATTTGTTTTGAATTTGGAAAAATGGATTCCATATTTTTAATAAGTGGGTACAAATTATATTAATAGGCTACTTTTATTTTTGGTCATTATGAATAATAACTACGATAAATTTTATTTACCATAGTTAAAGGTAAATCAGGTAATTAAGGGTAAAAATAATATTATAAAATTACCTTAACACTTGTCTTAATATAATTTGATGATAATATTTAGTCCTAAAATATACTTGGGTTGAAATTTTATCTATTGGAACCCACTTGTATGATATTAAGACCTTTAATTTTTTTTTTTTTAAGGAAAGTGAAATATGTCTCACTAAAACATTAATAATTAAATTGTTTTTAATATAAGATTAAACGGAATATAAATTCAATTATAAATTCTAATTTGAAATATAAATTTTTTTTATTTATAATGGTAATTTATTTTTAATTTTTATGAATTATATAATTACTTTAATAGCTTATACATTAATGATGGAGAAATTATTTATTTAGTGAAAAATCAATAATATTGTTTTTATTAAAATAATAATGCCCATCAAAAGACCCAAACACTTTACCAAAACTTATTGGTAGAGTATATATACACCTTAACAATACAATTGTTGACTTTTGGACCATTTGGAGCCTTATAAAATAGATTATGATATTTATATTATTTTATTTTAAATGATGTCAAAGTTGCCACCTTTATAATTTAATAAACATAACATTTTAAAAGTTGTGTGTTTTAGAAGATAAATTCGACTAAAATTATTATTCTGAAATCTATTAGATTTATCATATTCATAGTATTTTATTTTTAATTTCTACGCAAAAAAATATTTATTTAAAAAAATTATACAAAAATGTTTTAGTAATTATTTTATTAAGAGAAATATCGAATAAATGGTTTTAAAAATATTAAAATAAATATTATATGAACTAATAAATGTGCTCCAAAAATTTCATAGATTCATATTACATGTTATATAATCTATTAAATATTTTTTATGAACGTATCTTCTATGTGGATTTTATTTAAATTCAAATAATTGAATAGTGTCAAAACTGACACTATTGGTATTTTATAAAAATAACATATTATTAAATTTTTTAAAAATCACAAAAATATTTAAAAATTACAAATTGAAAATTATAGGGTATAAAATGTCATAATTTATCTAATTATGGACAATTCACAACACATAATTAAGTATTTAAAACAATTTAAAATTTATAATATTATTACCACAAATAAAATCAAATAGATTAAATAAGGATAAATCAAAATGATAAGGTTTAAAATAAATTCCAAACATGTCTAATTTTTTTTTGATTGTATTACCACCCTATCTCATCTAATATTTGGAGTTGAGTAATTTTGGAGGTTTTTAAGTGGGTTTTAGTTTTATTATAAATTAATATTTCTGAGAGTTTCCTAAAGTGCCCCTCTCCTCTCTTATAAAAGGGAACCTCCTCCCTCTCCTCTTCACACCATTTTGAGCTTTAAAACTCGGCCAAAACCTTCCCATTTATCTTATCAGATTCTCTATAGACATACTAGAGGTTCTGGACTTCTTCAAATACCATACTTAGTGCCCTAAGCGAAAGTTTATAAGAGGCACGTTGAAGAAGAGGTAATATCCTTTACCGATTCTATCAAACTTATTTCTTATTCTACTTACTCTATATGATTTGTTTCATTATTATCTAATAACTCTATTATAACTTGTATAAAGATATTTTATTGTAAATATTAAACAATTATATCTCATATTCTATCCATGATATGAAAAATTAATTCACCACATGTGCGTACGTACGGTCTAACGACTCTACGCCATGGTGTAATCTGTTATTCATAACCAACCTACTTGGATGGGTATAATAATGAAAGAAATAACTATATATGATTATTATAACATGATACTAATTATGAGATATTATATCATCCACTCCAATTCCATTCAATAAATATGGTAATGATATCATGGCTCGTGCGTACGTATGGATTACCGTCTCCACGATGCGATGAGATTCATTCTCCATGTTAAACATTCAAGAATGATTATAAAGTGTATATAATTAATAATAATATGAAATAATAATACTAATAGATTTATTTGTGTTTCTGTGTGTGTGTGTATATATATTTATATATATATCATCTACTTACTTCCATTGAAGTCAATAAGGAAAAGAAAACAATGTTCATGTGTATGTGTGGCCTACCCTCTCCATGAATGGTGTATTTCATTTCCTTTATCTATCTATTGTATATATAATGAATATATATGATATATAAATCATTTTTTACATTTCGAAAGTAATTAAATCATGATATACGTAATAATATCAAGAACAAGAAGTCCAAACACGTACGATAAATGAAACGATTATTACACAAAACGTTGCTTCGACATGGAATTGACAGATGAATGGGTAATATAAAATCGTAATTGAATCATATATGATATCATAAAAATTACTATGATTCTTGAATAATTCAATGACATTATTTAAATCATTATACAAGAGGTTTTGACACATAAGGAAAAATCATACTCAAGGTAAGGGATTATTTCATCTCACTTTTATTTCTGTGAGACATATGCCTTAATCACCATCTATTTCTTTTGTATGGTGTTTATAATTCCCATGAATGTTTTATGATTTTTATTATGAAAGATATGATATTTACATATTAATGTAATTTTCTTTATTTTATGACACGTATGATTCCACCAATTATAAATGGTAAGGGATAATTTTGCAATCTCATTTTTACCTGAGATTTCTTATACGTAAGTATTTACGGGGGTTATATTTATCATCTATGTCCATGTTTTATAAAAAATGTTTTCATAAAGTTTTTAATATTCTTCCATGTATTTTTAAAGTCATGTTTACCCTTTTTGACTTTTACTTTGCATTATGGATGAAATATTTCTTTTGTTTACCATACAAGGTGTATTTTGACTTTTCCAGAAAAAGTATAAAGAATTTTTTTTAACTTATAAGACATGAACAGATTTTTACAATTTCATAACGCCTTATTTCCATGAATATTACACTACAATATTTCATTATTATTTTCAACAAAATTATTTTCTTTTAAAATTGCACAATATTTTGAGAAAATAAAATATTTTTGTAGAGGAAAGGATATTTTCCTCTAGAACTAAGTTCAAGTGTTTTATCAAAATTATTTTCCATCTAAGATGATATAGGGTTATGTTTCTATTCCTATTATTACTTTGATTTGATTATGTTATGATGGAAATATTCTTATGAAGTACTTTGGTATTATATGGATTATGTTATGATGGCATGATGTTTAAGAATCCAATTTTATTACATGGGTTATGCTATGATGTATGATTTATGATTTTGTGACACACATAATAATGGTTTCATTATGAGATGGGTGGGACCTATATCTCCCTCCAATGCATTGGTTAAATATTTTTATCTCATGATATAGAAATATATGCAACAGAAAGTAAATTTGATTCAGTAATATAGATATGGAATGACAAGTAATCCCGGTTCAATAATGGACTTTGTCCACTATGATGGTCCTTTCAGCAATTCCTTGGCTATTATGGAAATCATATCATATTCTTAATGGTTTTCCAAAATTACATGTTTTATTCCAATGTCATTATTTCATGTTTAATGTTTTTTTGTGATCCATGCCTTACGTACTTCCATGTTTTATGTCATTGCTCATGATTTTTATGTTTAAATTTTATGTTCATGTTTTTACATTCAAATGTTTATGGATTGTTTTATGTTCTTCATGTTTTCTCTTACTGAGCATTCGATCTCACCATTTCTATGTTTTATGTTTTTCATTTCTTTAGGATATAAAAAAAGATTTAGGTAAGAAAACAAAATGGGAAGATATTTATGGGAGATGTTGAAGATCTTTCACCATGATTGGAAGATTATGTTCCATGTTTCCAAAGACACTAAACTATTACGGTCCTTGGGTGTCTATGTATTAAGTATTCTGCAAAATTAATGTAATGTTCATACATGTCAAGCTTGGGTCTCTATAGTTGGAATCAGAGTTAAGTTTTAGTTAACCTTTAGAAACTACGATAAAAAACATCAGTGATATCCCTAGAGATATATCTAAGGTATGTCTAGGGATGTCTGTAAGGTTAAGTATAAATTATTTGTTACAATCATAGAATTATGATAACTATCATGAATAACCTAGGATTAAACATAAGATGTTAGAGATTGAACATACTCCACCTTGATTATGTTTTTTTTTCCTAGTATGATTTTTTCCTCTCACACTATTCTTTTGGGTTTTAGAAAATGTCTAGAAACAAGAAGATTCATGTTAATGGAGAATATGATGGACAATGGAATGATATTATTCATGATCAACCAAATGAAATGAGATTTGGAAGTCCAAACATTGTTATTATTCCTAATCAGCAATCGCATAATATTATCAATAATCAAACCTTTGGTAAGTTTCCTAACTCATATAATAAGATAAATATGGAGTTTCATGATGATTATATAGTAAAGAAAGTTTAATTTCCCTCATGTAAATCATGTGGGAAGAGGAATCTGGGAGAATGATTCAATGGAACTGGAAGATGCTTTGGGTGTGGAAAAGGACACAGAGCCCGTAATTGTAAAGGAAAAGGTTCAGTTAACACCATGGAAAAACATAATGGTATTGCTAATACATAAACACCAGTTAAATGTTTTAAATGTGGAATGTATGGGAATTATAAAAACCAATGACCTATGGGAAAATCTCTTGAAGAGAATCATCATGGTCGTATGGGTAGTACTTATGTTGATGATGATGAAGAGACTACAAATGATATATGAGATGAAAGAAGTGTTGAGTAAAAAATGATGAAGATCGGTCAATGGTTTAAGAATGTAGTAGAATGATTGTATGTTTATCAAGAGTAATGTTTTATAGGTAATTTAATGGTGCTATAGAATAAATAAACATCTAAGGATTGTTACACTATTGTTTTTTCTAATGTATTTGAATGTATATGTTGAATGGTACCGGTAACCATAAAAGGTTATTCGTATATTTTTGGAAAGTAGATGATATTTTCATAATGAGGGGATAAGGAGATAATGAGATTTTTGATAGTATTAATGAGCTCATGACCGGTATAAGGACAAAGTGATATCATGGTTTGAGTATATAGATTTTTTTTTGGGATTTTGGTATGTGGAAAGAGTTAAATTTTGAAAAAATTCTTGTTTTAATTAAGATTATATGGTAATTCATGTTTCAAGAGAATATATGATTAAGGTATTAAAATGTTTGGAATGTGACCAACAAGATATATCTTATGATATATGGGGGTAAATGATGGTATTCACATGCTCGGTATATGTCCTTCCTAGTAATCGTTTTCTTTATACTTTGAGATTGGACAAAAGTATTTTCGATAAACCTAAAGGTTGGAATAGATTAAGTTGGACATTAGATAGTATTTTTTAAGGCTAAAACATTTTTCTAGAATGTTATAATAGTGTAGTTTTAGAAAAAAGGACAACCTGCTGGAAGGGTGACAACTCGTCATGTCAAACAAGGCTATGGGAATCAAACCCACAACTGAAGTGCGACAGGCCTTTATCGCCTACCACTGGCCTATAGGAAGTCCCTGGTTAGTTGAAATTAGTTTTATTATATTAAGCGGTATGATATATGAAGTATAAGTCCATTTTTGGAATCATATACAGTTAATCTCACCATATATGGACTTATGTATATTTAATAATTTGTGTTAACCTTTTAATGATAAAGATATATGGAATGACCTATCATTCTATTACATGATCTGCTAACACTTCAAGAATGACAAATCCAACTTCATTTCTTCAAATAAGAGATGAAGTGGAAATTTGACATGGGATTACCAACGATTATATTACACTGAAATCAAGTATGTATTTATCCTTATGTAAAAATTCATCATCTTTAAAAAAATGATCTTGAAAACCAAAAACATTGTCCCAGTACCCTCATATCCGATGAATTAGATGGTACCTTAGATCATCACAAATTTATGGCTTTATGATTGTTGTATTTTTCAAAGCCATGCTCTCTACCACTCTCCATCAGAACTTGATGGCTATATTTCTCTTCTATATCCATGTTTTCACCTATGTTCTCCTATGTGGAAACCCAGTGATGTGTTAATTTGGGTAACTGTTACATTTCATACTTTAGTTTTAAAAATTAAGTTATAGTATTCGCTTTTATGATGTGGGTTTCTATAAAATAAACTTTCATGTAGTAAACCATTTATAACCCTAACGAATTTCAAGGGAAAATTTCATTTTAAGGGGGGTAGAATGTAACACCCTGAAATTTTATGAGAAATATTATTTTTAATTTCTTTGATGTCTTGTGTTGTACACTACACCAATATTATCTTGCGCTACACGGAACACCGTATTAGCATATAGTATACGCAACACTATTATTGGCTTCTGTTTCACACAAGAGCGACCTTCCTCAATAGCATGTGTTGTACACAATACCGAGTTTCACTAAACAATGATATCACTACTGGAAAATAGCCCTATACCCACGGTTTAGGAAAACCATGGGTATATGTATTGTGTGGGAACCTATACCCACGGTTTTCCACAAAACTGTGGGTATAGATGTTTATTTTAAGGCATATCTCCACGGTTTTTCCAAAACCGTGGGGATAGAGTTTTTTTAAGGCCTATACCCAATGTTTTGTAAAACCATAGGTATAGGTGTTTATTTCAAGGCCTATCCCCATGGTTTTGGAAAACCCATGGGGATAAAGATTTTTTTTTCGAAGGCATATACCCACGGTTTTTTTAAACCATGGGGATAGCTTTCCCACATTATGGCGGCAAAAAAAATGAGCGGGAAACAAAAAAAAATTGTCAGGAAAACCTATACCCACGGTTTTCCATCCTATACCCACGGTTTGAATTAATATATTTAGGTTCATAGAAATATATAAGCATATTTGTTCAGTGTCTTGGTTGGTGAGGTGTTGCATGTATGTTTTAGAGGGTGAGGTATCAAATCCCGCTGGCCTATTTTTTTGAATACAGAGACAAGGATTATTATATTATAAAATTGGAGACAAATATAGGTGTAGTCGATGTATCTTGGTTGGTTAAGGGCTGGAAGCTTGCTGAGTCAGATGCAGGTTTGAAAACCGCTGTATTTTTTTCGTAATACGGTCAGAGATTAATATATATATATATATAGAAAATAATATATATATATATATATATATATTAATATAAATGGCGTAGCTGAAGTGGTGAGATGTTTTGAAATGCAAGTGCAGATCGCAGGACGTCGTTGGTTCAACACATCTTGGCTCCGTTTTTTCAATATTTTTACCCATAGTTTTAAAATTGTGGGTATAAGACTTTGATAGCGTGGATGATGATTTGACATGGTGGAAAAAAAATATACCCACGTTTTGAAAAACTGTGTGTATAGGTTAGGAACCTATCCCGATGCCTTCGACACCCATGGTTCCCAAAACCGTGGGTATAGGCTATACCCACAGTTTTGGGGGCTATACCCACGGTTTTGAACCGTGGGTATAGGATATTTTTCCAGTAGTGTATATTATATTATTATTATGAACCAACCGTTATGAATAGTATTATCTATATTTTTAATTTTATAACATTATAATTCATCTTACACATTTTAAAGAACATAGTAAGAGAACAAAATCAATTTTTCGTATAAAGGAGGTATTTTTCAAAAAATATTGTTTTGTTGCCTTTTGATGACGCACCCATTTTAAATCTAATTTTTGAAAAGTTTATAAGTTCAATTTGACAAAATAAAATAATTATTTTGAATCAGGATATAAAAATTTACTTTGGATAAATTTTTCATATTTTTATGATAACTTTCATATTTTGCTGAATAGTAAAAATATGGTAAATTTTACTTAAAAGAAATTTTTCATCTTGATAATTTATATGGTTAAATTATAATATTGAATGGTTTTAAAGTATAAATAAAATTTATTTTTAAAATTTAATATAATTTATGTAATTATAATTAATTTTAAATTGAATTCTTAGGTAATAACATTTCAATCTTTTGCAATGTTTTAAATAAAAACCCGTTTTTTCGACAATGGGATTAATTTTAAATTATTTATTCCATCTTCTGTGTTTTGAATTTGTAAAAATTGATTTCATATTTAAAAACAGAAGGTTCAAATTATGTTAATGGGATACTATTATTTTTTTCCATTATGAATAGTAACTACGGTAAATTTTATTTACCGTAGTTAACGGTAAATCGGGTAATTAAGGGTAAAAATGATATTATAAAATTACCCTAAAACATGTATTAAAATAATTTTATAATTATATTTTGTCCTAAAATATAATTGGGCTGAAATTTTATCTATTAAAACCCACTTGGATGAGATTAAAACCTTTAATTTATTTTATTTAAAGGAAAGTGAAATATGTCTCACTCAATATTTAATAATTAAATTATTTTTAATATACGGTTAAATGGAATATAAATTATATTATAAATACTCATTTAAAAGATAAAATTATTTTATTTATCATGGTAATTTATTTGTAATTTTTAAGAAATATATAATTACTTTAATAGCTTATACATTAATGATGTAGAAATTATTTATTTAGTGAAAATTAAATAATATAGTTTTTAATAAAATAATAATACCCATAAAAAGACACAAAAACTTGACCAAAACTTATTGGTCGATTATATTTACACCATAATCATCCAAGTGTCGACTTGTGGACCATTTTGAGCCTTGTAAAACAGATTACGACATCTATATTTTTTTTAAATGATGTCAAAGTTGTCACCTTCATAATTTAATAAACGTAACATTTTAAAAGTTGGGTGTTTTAGAAGATAAATTTGACTAAAAGTATTATTATAAAATATATAAGATTTATCTTCATCGTATTATTTTATTTTTACTTTTTATGCAACAAATATGTATATTAAATAATTATACAAAAATGTTGTAGTAATTATTTTATTAAGTGAAATATCAAATAAATGGTTTTTCAAATATTAAAATAAATATTATATGAACTAATAAATGTGATAGATTAATTTTATAGATTAATATGACATTTTATAAATCTATTAAATATTTTTGGTTTGAACATATCTTCTGTGTGGATTTTATTTAAATTCAAATAATTGAATAGTGTCAAAATTGACATTATCGGAATTTTATAAAAATAACATATTTTTAAATTGTATAAAAATGAAAAAAAAATATTTAAAAAATATATGGTCGAAAATTTAATAATTTATCTAATTATGGAAAATTCACAACAAATAATTAAGTATTTATAACAATTTAATATTTAGAATATTACTACCAAAAATAAAATCAAATAGATTAAATAAGGATAAATCAAAATGATAAGTTTTAAAATAAATTCCAAAATTGCCTAAATTTTTCTAGGTTGATGATATTACCATCCTATATCATCTCATCTTAGAATTTGAGTCATTTTGGAGATTTTTAAGTGGGGTTTTATTTTATTATAAATTAATATTTTTGAGAGTTTCCTAAAGTGCCCCTCTCCTCTCTTATAAAAGGGAACATCCTCCCTCTTCTATTCACACCCTTCTGAGCATTAAAACTCCACCAAACCCAGACCATTACTCTTAAAAACTTTCCTAAAGACATAATAGAGGTCTTGGACTTCATCAAATACCAACCTTAGTTCCCTAAGAGATGGTTTAGAAGAGGCACGTCGAAGAAGAGGTAATATCCTTTATCGATTCTTTCAAACTTATTTATTCTTATACTTCTTATATACGAGTAGTTTCATTATTAGGTAATAACTATAGTATAACTTTTATACTGATATGTTATTATGAATATGAAACAACTATATCTCATCTTCTATCCATCCTATGAAAAATGAAATCACCGCGCATGCGTACGTACAGTCTATCGTCTCCACGCCGTGGTGTAATCTTTTTTTCATAACCAACCTACTTGGATAGGTATAATAATGGAATAAATAACTATATATGATTATATTATAACATGATACTAATTATGATATATTATATCATCCACTCCAATTCCATTCAATAAATATGGGAAGGATATCATCGCTTGTGCGTACGTACCGATTACCGTCTCCATGACGTGATGAGATTCATTCTCCATATTAACCATTAAATAATGATTATAAAGTATATATAATGAATAATAATATGACATAATAATACTAATGGATTTATTTATATATATATCATCTACTTACTTCCATTAAAGTCAATAAGGAATAGAAAACAGTGTCCATGCGTACATATGACCTACCATCTCCCTGAACGGTGTATTTTATTTCATTTATATATCTATTATATATATATAATTAATATATATATAATATATAAATCATGTTTTACATTCTGGAAGTAATTAAATCATGATATATGTAATAACATCAAGAGCAACAAGTCCAAACACGTACGATAAATGAAATGATTATTACCCAAAATGTTGCTTCAACATGGAATTGACAAATGAAAGGGTAATGTAAAGTCATAAGTGAATCATATATGATATCATAAAAATGACTATTATTCATTAATAATTCAATGAAATTATTTAAATCATTATACCGGAGGTTCAGACACATAAGGAAGAAATCATACCTAAGGTAAGGGATTATTTTGTCTCACATTTATTTCTGTGAGACATATGCTTTAATCACCATCTATTTCTTGTGTATGGTGTTTATTCTTCCCATGAATGTTTTATGATTTTTATTATTAAGGATATGATATTTACATATGCATGTAATTTTATTTATTTTATGACACGTATGATTCCACCAATTATAAATGGCAAGGGATAATTTTGCAATCTCATTTTTACCTGAGATTGTTTATACATAAGTATTTACTGGGGTTATATTTATCATCTATGTCCATGTTTTATAAAAAATGTTTTCATAAAGTTGTTACTTTTCTTCCATGTATGTTTAAAGTCATGTTTACCCATTTTTTACTTTTACTTTTTAGTATGGAAGGAATATTTCTTTTGTTTACCTTATGAGGTACTTTTTGACTTTTTGAGAACAAGTACAAAGAATGTTTTGTTTAAGTTATAAGGCATGAACGGATTTTTATAGTTTCACAACGCCTTATTTCCGTGAAGATTACTGTACAATATTTCACGATTATTTTCAACAAAATTATTTTCTTTTAAAATTTCATGACATTTTGAGAAAAGAAAATGTTCTTGAAGAAGAAAGGATATTTTATTCAAGAACTAAGTTCAAGTATTTTATCAAAATTATTTTCCATCTAAGATGATTTAGGGTTATGTTTCTATACCTATTATTACTTTTATTTGATTATGTTATGATATAATTATTCTTATGAAGTCCTTTTATCTTAAATTGATTATGTTATGAGGGCATGATGTTTAAGAATCCCATTTTATTACATGTGTTATGCTAGGATGTATGATTTATGATTTTCTGACACACGTAATAATGGTTTCATTATGAGATGGGTTGGACCTATATCTCCATTCAATTCATTGGGTAAAGATTTATATCCCAGAGATAGACATGGATGGAATGGTAAGTAAATATGGGTCAGTAATATGGGGCTAGAACGGAAAGTAAAACCGGTTCAGTAATGGACTTTGTCCCCTATGATGGTCTTGGAAGCAATGCCTTGGCTACTATGGAAATAATATCATGTTCTTAATGGTTTTCCACACTTACGCATTTTATTCCAATTCCATTCTTTCTGGTTAATGTTCCTTTGTGATCCATACCATACGTACCTCTATGTTTTATGTCATTGCTCATGATTTTGATGTTTATATTTTATGTTCATGTTTTTACGTTCAAATGTTTATGGATTGTTTTAGGTTCTCCATGTTTTCCCTTACTGAGCATTCGAGCTCACCCTTTCTATGTTTTATGTTTTTCTTTTCCCCCGGATATAAAGAAAGGTTTTTGGTAAGAAAACAAATTGGTAAGATCTTTATGGGAGATGTTGAAGATCTTTCACCATGATTAGAGGATTTTGTTTTGAGTTTCCAAAGGCACTACACTATTAAGGTCCTTGGGTGTCTATGTATTAAGTATTCCAAAAAAGTAATGTAATGTCCATGTACATAAATCTTGGGTCTCTAAATCTCCCATAGGTGATTTCATTCAAGATTCACTTGTAAAATGTCAGCTTCAAATTAGTCAAGGGTGAACCTTGGTGTTGCTACCTCGCTCCCAAGTTCTGACAAATGGGATTCAAACGACATGACTCTACATGTTGAGGCCATCATTTCTACTTTATGCATCAATAATCCATTATCATTACTAATTATAAAAAATAATTATAATGGTAATATTATCCCACATGGGTATAATTTCAAATGGTCAAATTGACCTATGGTTATATTGACCAATTATCATATTTGGAAAATCCCGTATAACTTTCAAATCCCAATGTTCAAATTTCCATTTATATGCTATAAATATCACTTCATTATTTCACTCAATATTCAACAAAATTACTCCTAAGTTTATATTTTAATTTATTAAAATGTTTATTATTTAACTAATATTTTATTTCATTTCTATAGTGTTGGAATGGGGGTGATGATTCTAGTAGATTTGAGTGATCTATATTTTCCCATTTAAGCTGTTCTATTTAATATTATTTTTCCAGTTGTAATTCTTGGAATTTTCATTGGTTTCATTGCTGACTAATGTAATGATATTTATTAATGAGATAAAATTTTGGTGGTTTATTATATTTTGTATATGTGTAATATTATATAATATATAACACACATATATTCCAGAAAAAAATATCATTTAAAAATCATGGATCATTACAAGAACACCTAGTACAACACCCCTGGTTATGAGACACATATGCACATAACACCTAACATGTTTCCCTAGAACATAACTTCCAGGAACATAAACCTACATATATTCCTTATAAGGAATATCATTACTGAACCTTCAGAACATAACTTGGAGTATGCATCCTGAATCCCATGACCCTAGATCACATAACCTCTATTTGATTATGCAGTTGAATGATATTTCTATACAAATGTGATCGAACCTCCTTCAAAAACTCTTGAAAAATCTTTTATAAATAAAAACATTAATATCAATCAATAATTAAATGATCATAATAATGTATTATTTGTATATTATTTCCATGAACTTAATTCAAAAAAACATGCCCTTTCATAAATTCAACTAAACTATAACAATATCACTTTTCCATTCAAGTCATATGATCGTGTAAATTATTCAGATAACCAGACACCTTTCATGAGTACCTGATGACATAAAATCTATCACCTAACACCAATCATGGGAGTCAATTCATGTAACTCCGCCATATAATAAATATACACAATCACCAGAAAACACCATCTCTAATAGGGAAATAACCTTTATGTGATTCACATAACATCATCTCATGATATATTAACACTTACACGCATCATATTCCATGAAAATCATTTTCACATCAAGTTAAAATGATCACATGAAGTCTCCATTATTTCCAATTTATTTCACTTCATGTGATTCAAAAGTCCCTATCATGTGATCTCTTCAAGATTTTTCATTCAAAAAACTTATCTAAATCATGATACATCTCTTCATTATATATTTTCACCCCATTTATGTTATTCATATAATCATGCTTCATGATTCATTCATCCATATGTGATCTCATGATTCCTTCAGATACAAACAATCTGTCTAACTCAGTTAATGTGATTATATTGAACATATATGATCGCATGATATATTTGAGATTATGTGATCAAATTATCTGTATGAGTTTAAGGGATCACACAAACCTTTATTAATTATAAAAATTGACTTCTTTCCCTCCAAATTTTAACCCAAAATTAGGAAAACATTGTAAATTGATGCCCAATACAATTCATATTATATATTTCTAAATTTATGTTTTGTATCACTACAGTATTCTTCCAAATGAGAATAACTACACACAAAAAATATTTTGATTCACCTTTACATCATCTGTAATTCAACTTTTGAATCATTTAAAAATGTCACAACCTTCACGCATTAATTGGGTTCATGATATATAGTCATCATATCCATGTTCATGAATCATACTGATTAAAAATAAATCCAACACCAAATATAGGTATGGGTTCAATAAAATTCATCTTTACCTTTCTTAAAATTAAAAACCTCTATCTTTAGGGATTTTATTTCCCTTTTGGGTTATGTGCTCCCCTCAAGAAACACTTTTATCTCATTTTTAGCATGTGTTCCTTATAAGTTTCTTATCCTTATCCATAACATATTTAGATTTCATATTGTATTTAAATATAATCCATTAAGTTACTAAATTTTACAAAATAATAAATTTCATATTGGTAACTTATGGTAGAGTATTCATCATCTTCCTTGCTTAAAAATATTATGCATTATATTCTTTGAGATTATTCTCTATTCTCGTCAAATTTATGGGATTATTTAGAACTCCATAACTATTTATATATTCAATACCTTTCACAATACTCTTAATCATTATACTCTACAATTTTATTTATTGTACAATTATTAGAAAATTACCCAATTTAACCACACATAAATAACATAAGTGAAATTTGTCCAATATGCTTATCCTTTCCCTTTTTAATATTTTTAGGGACATGATCTGTTATAATCTATGATATTTATCATATTTCTAATCATCTTTTGATTAACTAGAGGAATCAACTTCCTCCTCCTTGATCTTGAATCTATTTATGAATTTGAATTCCATTTTTCTCTTGGGATTTATTCTGAATTATAGGTGTTTTCCTCATTTCATAATTAAAGAGTTTTTCATGAAACTCATCAAGAGATATGTCTTCATTTTATTATAGGGATGATATTTTTGGATAAAACATATTAGAAAAACTTATAATTAGCTACTTGAAAATAGTTTAATCTTCAAAAGTGTCTTTAAACCCCCTAATATCACATAATATCTCTATCATGACCTGAACCACTAGGGGCCACCTGGTCAGTGGTATGATTAGTGTGAAACCCCAAGACCACCTCTAATAGGCCAAAGAATGGAGCCTAGTTATGAGTAGAAATATTTCATATATGGGAGGCTTTATCTTAGGTACATGTATACTCACACACATCTCCAATCTCATGTAGTGCTAAAAATTAAACAAAAATGATACCATAATGTATGCATACATATATCTGGTATCAAATCTAAGAAAAATACTAGAAAGTATATGGTTTAAATAAATTCCCACCAAAAATAGAAAAAGAGTCCAACCTACTCCAAAATAGGGGAATAATTTCGAATAAAACACTGAGTATAAACTGTGGTCTGTCTAGATCATTGTGATCTTATTTCTCCCAGTCCTCCCAGGACTCCGTCAAAAATCATTTCTTCTATATAAGACACAAACTTTTTGGGAATATCTATGTAGGGTTGAGTATAACAATACCCCATAGGACACCACAAAATTACCAAACAATAGCGTCAAGAGACTATCTGTCTCATCACAAGGTATTTAAATAGTATATGAGATATAGTAATAAGAACTATACGAATATAGATATAATCGTAACAAACTCAAAGTCTCATGAAGGTATCAATGAGGATTCTAAAAATACAATTATTCTTGTGGCATCAAGCTAATGCTTATTCCAATAGTACTCACTCCCTGAGCCATGCCATCATTAATGGAGCTCATCTAATAGGTCATTCTCATCAGTCCATGCTAAGGAATTACTTTCTGGATCTTGGAATATCTCAATACACAAATAGGGGGTCGTACCAAAGTCTCAAGGGGGACACCACAAACCCTAACTAGAATAAACTTATAAGATGGTGATAGCATGACTATGTAATTTGGTCTAAAATATTCCTCAAACCCCACCTAGGAAGGATGATATGATAGAGGATCCCACCTTAGGCATCACAAAGGGATTCATGAGAATTCTTTCTAAGGATAACCCATATAGAGACTCAAAATCCTATACTAAGGACATAATTACACACTATAAACTAATATGGGATGGACTATGGGAAGAAAAATAGCCTATACAAGTCCAAAATAAAGAGATAAAGGGCCTCAAACTAGAAAATTACATGACATGTTCTAGGAGTAAATTGTGTGTCTTTCCATCCACAAGTCTGCCTCTATCACACCATTTCACACAACATGTAATTATCTATATAATCTGTGTGTCCTCTCTTGGTATATGGCATGTAAAGGTTAGACGATGCTCGACCTATTCCCTCTTCCCATGCCCATGTACACCTAGTTGTTCTCGTGTACTTTGGTTGTTCTTGTGTGCCTGGTCATGTTCATTCCCATGTACCCATAGGGTACACACTGAGCTACCAACAAGATTTCACATGGTGTATGACACTTGTCACATGGTGTGTGATATTTTTCTATGCGTAGAAACTCTAGCGTCACTTATGGGGGACTACCTGGTGTGTATTCTTAGGACTACATGCTGTGTAGCAAGGATTTTTTTCAAAATTTCATAGGCCTCACATTTTTCATTTACACCACCACCATCACCAAATTTCCCACCAATATCACTGAAGAGGATGGATCTAAATCCTTCCAAGCCTATTTTTCACCATCGGTCGGATTCTGACCACCTGAACCACATGGGAATCAGCTCTCATCGCTTTGTGTTGTTACCACACACCAAAATGGGCAAAAGGGGGATGTCGATATGATCCAAAATAACCTATAATTATCCATCATCATCATTGTACCTCAATGTATCCATTGATCATGCACTTATACAAATGGTATCGATCCATTTCACCAATTAATAGTCATGAAATGATTGAATATTTAGTATTGATCGAACCATTGGTCAATGGGATTGTCGGTGATAAATGTGTGAAGAAATAGAAAAGATATGCACAAATAACAAAAATGGAACGAACCAAGGCCTTTTTAGGTTTTCCTTGATTTATTTCCATTAAAATGATGATTTAAGAACCAAAAATAAGCAGATAAATCAATTCATAAAACCCTATAAGATAAAACTGATCCCACAAACATGAATTAACCATGAATCAATATTTTGGTGGATGTGATTCAATTTCCCCATTAGAAAATAAAATGGGGAAAATAAACCAATTAAAAAAAATTAACTACATCAGTTTAGGATGAATCATTGATGAAAATAGATTTTAATTATCATCTATGGAAAGATCCAAGAACTATATTGGCAAAAATGATTCTAGGGAAATCGATCATGATACTCGATATGTTTTCATTCTCCAAGATCTCCTCTAACAAATCCTCTCTCAATACTAGGGTTATGTGAATAACCACATGAGTTATCTAAAAATTTTCATTTATATAAGATAATTAGGTTAGTATTTTTAATTAAAAAATTAAATAAATATATTCATTTATATCACTCACATTGGCACTCAAGAAAAAAACTCGATGTCGAAAAACATTATGTCAAACCTAGGGTAAAATCCACATTCCAGACTTGATAGAAGCCTCATATTTTCCCATTTGATTCCTTATTCAAGATTTATTCTTTTATTTTAGAAAAACTAAATATTCATTATGTAAAATATTTAATATTTTTCTAATATAAAACTGAGCCTCTTCGGACCTTGTAATCTCATGTCATATCAAGTCCTCTATTAGAAAATATTCTTTAATATGTTCTAACGTATTACGAGGTAAAAATATGGGATGTTAAACTCTCCCACCTGAGGAATTTTCATCTCAGAATGAAAAAAATATTAAGAAAAAATATGAGGGTATTGGTCTTGAATCTGGGTATCCCACTATAATGTGCACTTCTAAATATTCTTATGCTTCCACCGAACATGCACAAATGGAATCAATCACCCACAAAGGATCTTATCATTATGATCCTAGATATCCAATCGGTACTCAAAAAATACATCTCCATCCTTAATGTCTATTTCACACCATTAAATAACAGGTGATGGTTTGTCCATATACCTCCTCAACTGAAACATGGGGAAAACGTTGTGTACAACATCTAACAGCAGTGTTAGGTCTATGTGGTACACCACCTCTCTGACCCTACACAGTATATATAAAGGTCCTATGAATCTTAGAGATTACTTTTTTACTTAAACAAATCCCTATAATCTATGTCAAGGTGATACATTTAGAGACATGTGGTATCTCTCCTTGAACTCCAAAGGCCTCCATATATAGTTTTAATAGGACTTATGAAAGCTCTGGGAAGTATTTATCCACTCCTAGATGACCTACACCTTCTTTATCATCACTTACACCAACTCTATTCCAATGAGTGATGACACACCTGGATCAATCCAATATAGTGGCAACCTACAGGGTATCCCATACAAGGCCTTGAATAGTTCCATGAATATGGTGGAATGGTAGTTTTTTTACATTAACTCCATCAATGTTAGGTGATCCTACCAACTATATCCAAAGTACAACATGAAAGCCCACAACTTTTCCTCTAGAACATAAATGGACCACTCAGTCTGGCCATCAGTTTAGGGGTGATACTCCTTGCTCAAGTGCAACTGAGTCTCAACGGCCTCATACATTCCTCTTCATAATCATGATGTTATGTTGGAATCATAGTATGAAATTATCATTGAGGGAAATATATGAATATAGACTATCTTCTTCATGTTAAGGAATCCAAATCTCAATACTAGACTCTACTCTTGGATAGTTAGGAAGTGAGATGATTTGGTGATTTGGTCTATGATCAAACATATGGCATCATGTCCTCTATACATTCGTGGTAACCCCATCATGAATTCCATAGATATAATATTCCACTTCCACTCTAGAACCTCAAGGGGTTGAGATAAACCTATTGGGACTTATTACTCAACCTTCATCTACAAAAATGTGAGGTATTGAGATACAAGATCTACTAAAAAATTATTTATCCCTAGCCACCAGAAATGATGTTGAATGTCCTGGTACACCTTTTCCACACCTATAAATACCTCCAAGGGGGGTTTATTAAACTCCCTTAGAACCTACTCATGTAATTTTACTAGAACTATCTCCCATCCTTTGGAAATGATGAATTTATCCACACTCTTTTAAAATCCATCAAGAGCATCTCTAGTGGATATCTGGGAATGTAAGGTATGATGGTCATTATATCCTAGATGATCCTCATTAACATGTTGTAGAATTGGTGGGGTAGCAACCACTAACTGTGGATATGTTACACTATCCCTATCCACTATGGACAACTCAAATGAGGTAAAATGTTCATATTTCATGCTTAGAAACTATGAATAAGATCTCTTATTGGGAGCATATTCAACCACATTCAACATCCTGAGAGTATAGACTATATCAAATTCATAATCCAAGAAGAAATATTTCTTTCACCTCAATCTTAAGTTAATATCCTTCTTCAAGAATATATACTTAATACACTTGGAGTAGATCATAGATCACTCACCCATAATGTAGTGTCTCTACATCTTCAAGGAAAATACTACTACTTCCAACTCTAAATAATGGGTCGCATAGTTCTTCTCATGTGGTATCAACTTTCGATTCCCATAGGCAATCAATGCTTTCCTCTGCATCAGAAAAAACCAATCCTAGTCCCTAAACCATCTTAGAACACTACATACTTGACACCATCCTCTAGAAATCTCAAGATGAGGTACTCATAAACATCTGCCAATAATCATAAAAACCCTTTTGGAACCTTTATATCAATATGAAAGGATTCCCCTTCTAGGTAAAAGTAGTAAAGTGTGTTTATGTATTAGAGAAATTGAGAACAAAACTCTTATAGTATCTTGACATCCCAAGGAATATCCACACCTCTTTCACACTCTTGGGTATCTGACAAGATAACACTACCTCAACCTTTACTAGGCCCACTACTACACCCTCTGTTGAGAGAAAATTTCCTAGAATGTGAACCTCCAAAATCTTGAATTAACACTTTGATAGATTACTATAAATCATTTTCTCTTAGAATATATCCAGTATTATCTTCAAGTGTCTCTTGTGATCCTCCGTGAATGCTGAGTACACTAGGATATCATTGATGAAGACCACCATAAACTAGTCTAAGAAAAGATGAATGATTCAATTCATGAGTCCCACGAGCACTATTGGGGTATTCATCATGCCAAAATGATTCAGAAAATACTCATAATGGCTATAGCAACATCAGAATTTCATCTTTGGTATATTTATATCTCATACTCAAATATTGTGATAACCCGATTTGAGGCCTATCTTATAGAATCCTCTCACCCTTATCAACTGTCTGAAGAGTTCATCGATCCTCATTAGTGGATACTTATTCTTTACAATCACCTAGTTTAGGAAACAGTAATCCAAAACCTCAATCTCTGATTGAACATATTTTAAAACAAAACTAGAGCTTCCTAGGGTGAAACACTGAGTTTAATAAATCCCTTTCACAACAATTTCTCCTAGTATACCTTCATCTCATGAAGCTCTATGGATTCCATCTAATGTGATGGTATAGATATCAGAGTAGTATCTAGGTGAAATTAGATACATAATTCTATATCTCGGTGGAGAGTTAAGCCTGAAACATCCTCATGAATGACATAATCATACTCATCCACCATTGGAGGAAGATGAAATCCTATTACATCCACCTATCCAATGGTAATATTACCTGAGTGATGGGTAATCAGTTGAATTATTCTACATATGGTCACATCTTGATATTATTTGGATTCCTTCTCATCCATGAAGAAAAACCTCATTCCATCATCAAGGATACACCACATCCTCTACCTGAAATGGTCAATATGGACCTAAAGTGTGGATATCTAGTCCATACCTAAGATGATGTCATAAGGCCTCTATACTACTAAAAAGATATCACATAAAAATCTATCTCCATTGAGAGATAGGTCACACTACCAGAATAAGTTCATAATAACTAAATTTCCTCAGTTAGAGTCTCTAAGAATAAGGTTTGAGCCAAAGGATCAACTAGAATCTCTAGGTCTCAAACAGGATAAGTTCTAAGAAAAGTGTGAATTTCACCCATGTCAATCAGTACTATTGCTAAAGTAGAGAACACATAGATCATACACCTAATCATCCATGGGGCCTCAGGGTTATAGAATACCATGGCCTACAAATTTTCTCATCCATGGCCATCAGTTCCCTGAGCCTGGAATGGAATAAATAGGGGTGGAAATAAATCAAAACATCTACCACCTCTAGCTACTTTCTCAACTCCTCTACCACATACACCACCTAGCGGACCACCCTGATACTTCCATTGTCTCTACCTTGTAAGTCCATCAACCACGTCTCTATAAAATGTATCATGGGTAGTAAAATCATATGTAAGGTGTCACTGACCATTGCAATAGAAAAAAACCCTCTCTATAGGATGACTAGAACCATCCTGATAGCCCAAAATTGTAGACCCTCTATTATGGGATTGTATATTGAAGTTTCCTATATTCTAAGATCCCTATGACTAATGCTAGATAAAAAATACCAATTTATCGACTCTTGTGTAGCCACTACCATCCCCAAAATTTAGTGTTTTATCATCCAAAAATCTCTCCACCACTAGGGATCACTCAATAACTCCATGATAGGTGGGAATACAAAGATATATCACTATATTCCTCATATCTCAGTGGAGTCCCTATGAGAAGGTCCATTCCTAGAAAAATGTATCCAAAAACACACACACACACACACACCCACACAAATATATATATATATATAGTATCTCAAGAGGTTTGAAAACCTTGATGAATACTCATCCATGGTCGTACTACACTGTTGAAGCTGTAGAAACTCATATATGTGCATTGCTTGCAATGTGGCAGGATAAAACTCCTCTCCAAAGAGTCACTGAAAATATGACCAAGAGAGAGTAATCTCATCATTTTTCTGAATCACTAGACTATACTATCTCCCTTCGGATCACTAAATAATAATCTCCACTAGGAACACTATCTAATATATTGTTTTTCTCATGAAGAAAAAAAATTCAGGTAACTGCCTTTAGTCAGTCCTTAGTTTCCCAAGGCTTTGGTTTGCCTAAAAAATATGAAGTTTACTTCCTTTTAAACTCATGGAGTGAAATCATCCTATATACATCTTCATTTGGTACATTAAACATAATAATTTATTCAATGAGTGGTGTAAAACTGGAAAAACACCTAGAGGTACCACCTCCTATGTAGATCTTGGCACTAAATCATTTCCACTAGGCAGATCATTCTCATGATCCCAGTGTGGAACCCTATTCTGTTTTCTTGGAAGAGGAATCTTTAAATAAAATAAAGATGTACCATGTAAAAAGAGTACTTCTGGGGAAATAACTCAAGAAATAAATGTAAACTATAACCCATTCCTATATAATTCATGTACCAATGTTTTTTCCTACAAACAGTGTCTATATGTACTGAGTTAATAAGTAGGTTACCAGAGTCTGGGTAAATGGATATGTCAGCAGCCACACCAAAAATAAATCTTATGGCCTAAAATACAAACTTTAAAGACTTTGACATTGTTTTTATAAATTCCAAACTAAACCTCACACCTAGAAACATATAAACACCCTAGTCCTATGATGTAACTCCTTTAATACTAATCTTTCATAACCCGACCCATTGGGTCCCACCTGGCCAGCGGTATATTGATTTTGACACCCCAATCCTACCTTCAATAAGAAAGAGTATAGAAACCAATGTTGAGTAGTCATATCACAAATATTGGAGGAATTAGTATAAGTTCTTGTTTTCACATACACATCTCTAAGCCCATATAATGATTAAAAGTAAAAAAATGATACCATAATGCATGAATAAATCTATCCCACCTCAAAGCATGAAAGAAACACTAGAAATCATAAGGGAAAATTTTAATATTGCCAGAAAATTTAAAATAGTATAGCCTGGTCAGAAGGAGGGGGATTCTTTCAAATGAAACACTACGTACGAACCACGGTTTGTCTATCTTTCTATACTTCGCCTACTCCTGGTCCTCCTAATACTCCATCAAAAGGCCTATTGTCTTCATAAGATATGACATGTGTAAGACTATCCCATGTAGGGGTGAGTATAATAATTCCCAATAGGACACCCCAAAATAACCAATCATTAGTATCAAGAGAGTATTCAACTTATCATAAGGTACGTAAATTTTATATGGGACATAATAATAATAACCAAAAGAACCTACATACAATCAAAATAGACTCCAAGTCTCAAGAAGGTCTCAACTATACTAACATCCATTGAATTACTCTTGAATCATTAAGGTAACACTTTTTTTGGAGTACTCAATCCATGAACCATTTTATACCTAATGGAACTTATCTAAGAGGTTATGACCATCAGGACATGCCAAGGAAGTACTCATTAGATATCTGAAGATCTCAATTCACAGATAGGAGATCACACCCAAGGCACATGGGGGACACCACAACCCTATTGGAATAACCCTCTAAGTAAGGGATCATAAACCCACTTATGTTTTTCATGATTATTCTTCAAAACTCAACTAGGAAAGATGATATGATATTGGATCCAACCCTGTCCCTCACAAAGGGATTCATAGAAACTCTATCCAAGCCTAAACTATAGTGGGGATCGCAATCCAATAATGAGGCAAAAATGCCACACTACTCCCTTATAGGGATGGACCAATAGAATAAACACAACATATATAGGTTTAAAAAATAGAGATAGAGGGCCACAAACATCCCTAGGAAAAACACACAACATTTACGAGGGTACATGGCATATATTGGGAGTACATGATGTGTCTTACCATCCACAAGTCTGCTCATGTATAACTGTCTCACATGGATTATAATTCTCTATATACATGATGTGTCCTCTGTGGTTACATGGAATGTATAGGATATTAGGAACAAATTATATTTCATTCTCCCCTCCACATTATAGTGACGTCCTGCAATAGAAGTGATGATTGTTTCCAATTTTATTCTACCTTGGATGATAATCCTAATTTCCTGAGCATTGTTAGGAATTCCTGGAAGGATTATATAAGAGGTAACATGTGCCTTTATCTTCATAATAACTTTAGGCGTATAAAATATGGTCTTCAAATGTGGTCCAAGAACATCCCTTCAGGGGAATAGGATGTGGAGGTTCTCAATAGGTAAATTTAGTGGCAAGAAGCGAGTCCGTAAATGGATTGGGATGATGAGGATTTGGCTTCTTTGAGATTAAAGAAATACCTTTTAGTAGAGGTAATGATGAGGCAGGAGCATATTTCCTGATAGAAATACATAGTCAAATGGTTGAGTGAAGGTGGTAAAAATATAGGTTATTTTCAATCTTGTCTCAAATAAAAATATAGATTTGTGACCCCCCCCCCCCCAACTTGATTCTAGAATACGGTTCTTACTCTAATGACAGAGAAGTTGTTTTGTGCTTGGAAGATTCTTTTTTTAGGTTGCTCTTGGATTTCCCGAACCCAAGGATAAAAGGGGGTTATCCTAGTGGGTCTTCTGACCTCTTCTAAGTGATACCATGCTTGGTTTCTTGAGACATGAATGCTAGTCTGTAGGAAATTTTTGAAGAAGGTGAAATATGAGAGGTTGTTTGGTCCTTAAATCCGATCAGTTCACCGGGGCCAAATTCCTTTCTGAAATATTTTTACAGGACTTCTTGGGATATTGTGAAAGAGATCTTAGTAATTGTAGTGTAGGATTTATTTCATAGTGGAAATATTTTTCTTGTGGCTTCCACTACCAATATTTTCCTTATTCCAAAAGTCAAATCCCCTTAATATCTTAAATAATATGATTCTATTAGCTTATGTAATGTACCTTACAAAGTCCTTTATTTCATTCTCAACAAAATACTGGCTTCTTTCCTTGCATGCTAGGTGGAGAAGGAGCAGCATGGGTTTGTGCAAGGTAGAACAATTCAAGGGGCCATTGATTTGGCTCAAGAAGTGATAAGTGACATCAACTCGAAAATTATTGGTGGAAACATTTCCGTTAAACTTGATGTGATAAATGATTATGATAGAGTAAAATAGAACTTCATAAATAAGGTCTTTGAAAGTACGGGTTTTTTCTATGGGTTGTTGATATTCTCTTTCATTGTTTTAGATCTGCATTGATGTCCACTTCTTTCATGGGAAAACATTTTTCTTTATTCAATGCTACTAGAGGCTTAAGGTAGGGAGACCTCCTCTACCCCTCCTTGTTTATCATTACTCAAGATGTTCTCAACTGTTGCCTAAACCACTATATTGCTCAAGGAAATATTTCCACTTTTCACTATAAAGATCTGAGGGGAGGCATTTCTTATCTTATGTTTGTGGATGACACCATGATATTTTTCAATGGTGGTAGAAGGTCGATTCATGGAGTTAATGCAGCCCTTGAGGTTTGTTTTTATTAGAGTGTCCACATTTCCAACTGAGAGAAAAAAAGATTCTTTTTTCCTAATAAAAGTTTAGAGAGGAGAATAATGGATTTTGAGTCGTACCTTGGTATGAAAAAAGGTTCATTCCCAATTCAATATTTTGGTGCCACTGTGTCACCAAGAAATTTTCGAATCAAACACTTTGACTCAGTTTTGGAGAAAATCATGGTCCGAATTCTCAAATATAATAATATGTTCTTATCATTTAAAGGGAGAATAAATCTGATAAACTTCACCTTCTCCTCTATTCCCATGCATATTATTTCAACCATAAAGTTCCCAAATAATTTAATCTAAAACATTGAAATAACTATTATCGCTTTCTTATGGTACATTCATTTGGAAGGGAAGTGCCACTGGGCTTCTTGGTCCAAAATTTCCAAACTCGTTAAAGAATAGGGGATTAATATGAAGAGTATTACGAGAACTATAGAAGGTTTACATGACAAAATTTCATGGGAGGTCATAGAGGGGACTAATTTATGACGAAAATACATGTTTAGAACTTATGGTGATGATGGTATTCTATGGAGAATTAAATAATCCCAAGTGTAGAAGATTATCCATCCTTGTATCCCTTGTCTTCATCCCCATGCTAGATGGATAATTGGCAAGGGTAAAATCATTTATTGGTTCCAAAAGTGGTTGGGGACCACTCTTGGATTTACTTAATTTCCCACCCTAGGTATTAGATTTAGATATGCTAATAATTTTCCTTATCTCATTCTAAAAACCTTGGATGGGAACCAGAGATTTTTCTTGGATAGAAGTGTTTTGAATAATGAGAAGGATCAGTGTGTCTTCTCAAGATCCACTTTTAGAACATTTAAAAGTCATGATTTTCATTATACCCAGGAATCGTATAACCTCCCGAACCCTTAGGGTGAGATTTATTAGTTCAAGGAGCTTCCAATGAAATATATTTTCCTACTATGGAGAGTTTTACACAATAGATTGACTACTGATGAAAGTGTCCAATAGAGAGGCATCAGTATGGATTCAAAATTCCCCGATTGTAGGTATTCGAGCACTGAGTCCACCATGCATCTATTCTTTATAAGTGAGTGTGTGAAGGTGGTTTAGAGTATCTTTGGCCAGTTCACTGGAATTTATGAGCAGGATTCTTCCCTAGAGGCTTTCCTACAGTAATGGTTTCGATGTGTGATCAGTCTCTTCCTGAAGATAAAACCTAGATTTCTAATCCTTATTGTCGGGTATTGGGTGATCTGGTTAAACATAATGGAGAAGCTCCATGTTTCCTCTCCAAGGACCATCATAGGTATTCTTTTTTATACTAGGAACCTCGTCCTGGACATCAGCTGGTTGTGTAAAGGATTAGCGGAGGGCCCTTCTCTCAGGGTCTTTTGTTCCTCTCCTCACATGGATAATTCTCACTCCATTATTCCATGTCATTAGGTCAAATGGAATCCCCCTCTCTTGGGTAAAAAGTTAAACACTTATGGTTCATATTGTATGGTATATATTAGTGGTGGTGGTGTGATCATAGATCCTAAAGGGTTAGTCATGATGGCTTTCTCATCTTTGTTTGGGAATGACGAATCTCTTCAAGTGGAGGCTCATTCCATCCTTATGGGCCTTCTTCTTTGCAACCAGAAAACTACTTCTATTAGGGATATTGATACCAATTCGATTACAATCTAAAATTTAATTTAAATAAAGGTCTCTATCCCTTGGTCCAATCAATAATCCATTAGAAGGTGCAAGCATATTATGAGAAATGACATGTCCATCCTTTATACCTGGTGTGAGGGTAATGTTGTGTCTTACTTGATTGCCTATAGAGAGTCATAGGAAGAGTGGTTATGTATATTTTCCATTCATGGTTCTTTCCCCTTAGAGGGAATTATATTTTTCTAGGATGATTCCCAAGGTATTCATTATTTCAGACATCCTTAAATGTATATTTGTAGGTGTTTTAGCCTTTCCTCTTATATAGAAATAAAAATTGTGTGTGTGTTTGTGGGTAATGGTTGAACCATAAGTCAATGGAATTATAAATTATGAACATGAGATGAAAAAGGGAAGATATTAATAAATACTAAAATTAAAATAAACCTCGTCCATTTTTCAGGTTGGAAAAGATTTTTTTCCATTAAAATGAAGAATGAAGACCCTAAAATAAATAAATAAATCAATTCCCATAATCCTAGAAGATAAACCTAATATCACCAATTTGAATGACCCCTGAATCAATTTGCTGGTGGATTTGATTCGCATTCACCAAGGGATAATAAAATGGGAAAAATAAACCAATGTAAAACAATGTCCTACCTCATCATTGGAATGATCACTTAGGAAGAACAATTTTTTTCTCTTTTTTGGTGATATCCCCAAACTCTATTAGTGAAATAGATTCTCATGAAATCAATCACGGTCTTAAATCTATTTTTATTGACCAAGCTATCCTATAACATCTCCCCTTTCAATCATGGGGTTAAAAATCTAACACTAGGAAATGTATATAACCAATATTTTATAGAGGATAATTTGGTGAGGATTTTTAATTAAACAATTAAATAAATATATTTAATTCATATAATTATTTCTCCCACAATGGCACTCAATCCAAAAAATATGATACCGAAAAATATTATGTTGTGCATAGGGTAAAAACTACATTCTAGGAAAAACAACGGCATTATATTTTCTTATATGAGTCCCCATTCAAGATATATTCCACTATTTCAGAAACAATACACATGTGTGATATAATATTTTTATTATTTTTATTATATAAAATCTGAGCCTTTTTGTGCATCGGAATATCATGAAATCTCGGCACCTGGATCCAAAAATATTCTCTAATATATTCTAAATCCATACAAGTAAAAAATGAGTATGTTACAATATCATTTTCTCTGGTTAAGTATCCTTCAATCATCTCATCTTGTAATACTTTCATTTCTTCAAACATAGCTCTCCAAATATGTAGTTTCTATTATTTAATTTTTACATTTCCTTTATATGTATTTAGTAGCTTATCCAACATATCCTTGTATTTATTAAGTCTAGAAATTTTAGTATACACTTTAGTAGACAAGGTTTATATAATAATACTTTTAGATTTTCTATCTACAAATAGATTTCTCTTATTTATAAATTAAATTGAAGGATCTCTCCAAAACAATTGTAAATCCAATTGTAAAATCATCAATTGTGATTGAATATAGGGAATAATCCAATTTTTCATCCATGAAATTTATTAGCATAAAAAATAGGAATACCCATGTTGTTAAAAAAATCATATTTTTCATTTCACACCTTCAAAATGATAGGATCTCAGAGGGAACTTGGTTAGATCAGATACCACTTGAAGTTTACTTGTCCACTAATATACCACTATGAAGGGGGGATGAATTAACAATACATTTTAATAATTTTTTATTTATAAATTAACCTCTATAAATTTGTATGGACTTGATCCACTCTTCATAAAAATATCCCTCACTAGTATGAAACTAATATATAAAATTGAAAAGTATGTGAGAATTTTTACAAAGTTCGGTCCCAATGAGGCTACCTACTCCTTATTGCGTTCGGTTTGTTATTGAGAAATTATTTTCATCACAATTAAATTGATGTGGTTATAAATTTGTGTGAAGGTATTATCTATTAAAAAATTCACAGAAGGCATAATAAGGCATCTTCCACTTCTTGATGAGATATGGACAGGTATCATCCACTTCCCAAGCACTATATATTGATAGAAAGTAAAAAATTATTTATACTCAAACCACCATTATCAAATATGTTCACCTATTCTTTAGTATGAACAAAATATTTAATGCATTTCATAATGTATCAACTTATGAGAATGATTTCTTCTTCCTCAAACTAGGTCTTCATCTACCAAAATAATGTCAACAGAGCAATGTGCAAGTTGGACTACCTCTTCAATCATTCATAACACTCAATTTATACATGCGACTATAGATGAACAAAATGGTATTTTTAATTCTTTAATGTAAGACTACATATTATTAGCATCAAAATATATTTACTTAACACATATGATCATGAAATATCAACACTTTTCAATATTTTTTTCTTCTTCTTTAATTGATATAGCGCTTCTTCAAAATATTACAAAGTTTTGTATTCTCAATTCCCAATATTCTACTTTTATTATTTTTCATTATTTTTATATTCAAACAATTATATGAAAAATATTTTCATATTTGTTTATATAAATTCTTCCTTGATTTTCATAAATAATAAAAAAAATTGTCAACTAATCCTGAGAATATCTCCAACTTTATTATGGTATTGAATTTCAAATATCCCATTTAAAATTACCATAAATATCACCCCATGGTATCGTAATTTAATATTAATTCAAACCACTACTAGAATCATGGAAAAATCCCAGAATCATGATATTTAAGCCATTAAAATTTTCACAACATCATCCAATTTGATTTCTAGAATTATCCTTCAAAATTCCGCCATCTTAAATTTTTATTATCTATTTAAACTTATATAACAAAAAAATTATTACATATCAACCTATGAGTACAAATTTCTTACATATGAATTCAAACTTCTTACATGTCAACCAAAATTCTCACATATCCACTACCTTTTACAAATTACATCTTTAACTTAAAACAATATATTACATATACACTTAAAAATTATTATATATCCACTTAAAACTTCTTATCTATCCTTCAAACTTATTACATATCCAATAAATTTTACAAATTCTAGCCTCAACATAAGGTAACATATTAAATATGATTTGGAGTGGATCTTAAGTATACAGAAAATATCATTTCCATTGTTATATTTTCCAACTCCTCCTTTGTATATACCCAAGATTGACGTACATGGATATTACATTACTTTTTCAAAATACTTAATACATAACAAAAATATACACCCAAGGACTTTAATAGTTTAGTGTATTTGGAAACTCGGAACATAATCTTCTAATCATGGAAAAAGATCTTCAACATCTCCCATAAAGATCTTCCCCTTTTTTCCTACCTAAAACCTTTATTTATATCCTGGGGAAAGGAAAACATAAAACATATAAAGAGTGAGCTCTAATTATCAGTAATGGTAAACATGGAGAACATAAAACAATTCATAAACATTTGAATGTAAAAACAAGAACATAAAATTTAAACATCAAAATCTTGAGAAATGACATAAAACATGGAAATATGTAAGTCATGGATCATAAAGGAACATTAACCATAAAATAATAACATTCTAATAAAACATGCAATTGTGGAAAACTAATAAGCACATATTTTTATTTCCATAGAAGCCAAGGCATTTCTGCCAAGACCATCATAGTGGACGAAGTCTATTACTGAATCAGGTTTACTTATCATTCCATCCTTGTATTACTGAACTAGATTTACTTTTCGTTCCAGCCATGTTTATCTCATGATATATAAATCTTTACCCAATTCATTATAGGGAGATATAGGTCCCTCCCATCTCATAATGAAATCATTCTTTTGTGTGCCACAAAATAAACATAAATCATTCATCATAACCCAATGAATAAAATGGGTTTCATAAACATCATCCCATCATAAAATAATCCATATAAAACCATTTAAATAATATAGAAATTACACATGAAACATAACCATATTAAATAATGTCATCATAGATAGAAAATGTTTTTGATAAAACACTTGAAATGATTTCTTGAAGAAAATATCCTTTCTTCTTTCAAATCATTTTCTTTTCTCAAAATGACATGCAATTTTAAAAAAAATAATTTTGTTGAAAATAATCATAAAATATTGTGGAGGAATATTTATTTAAATAAGGCATTATGAAATCATAAAAATACATTCATGCCGTATAAGTTAAAAAAACATTCTCCTCGTACTTTTGCTGGAAAAGTCAAAATGTACCTCATATGGTAAACAAAAGAAAGATTCCTTCTATACCACATAGTAAAAGTTGAAAAGAGGTAAACACGACTTTAAACATTAAGGTAAGAATATTAAAAACTTTATGAAAAACATTTTTTATAAAACATGGACATTGTTGATAAATATAACCCAGTAAATACTTACGAATAAATAATCTCAGATAAGAACGAGATTGGAATAATTATCCCTTACCTTAGGTCTAATTTATTATGTATGTGTACAAAACTCTTATATAGTGGGTTTAAACATATTATAAACTTGTAACATAACCATAATAATATTTATGATATCATATATGATTCACTATGACTTTATATTTCCCGTTCATTTGTCAATTCCATGTTAAAGCAGCGTTTTGGGTAAAATTGTTTCATTTATCGTATGTGTTTTGACATGTAATTTTTTCATATGATTACTTAGATCATGGTTAATTACTTAAATAATTTAAAACATGATTTATATATCATATATATTCAATATATTAATATATATAATCGATCGATACACCGTTCTTGAAGACGGTAGGCCGTACGTATGCATGAACGCTGTTTTAGTTTCCTTATTAAAGTAAATAACATATATATATATATACAGTAGAATTATTATGTCATATATCTCATGTTTATTTATTATATATACTTTATAATCATTCTTTAATGGTTAACATGGAGAATGAATCTCATCACGTCATGGAGAAGGTAAGTCGTACGTACGCACGAGCGCCAATATCATTCCCATGATTGTGGTATTGTATTTAAGTGTATGGTGTATAATATTTCAAAATCAATATCATTTTAAAATAAACATATATATTTATTTCTTCCATAATTATACTCATCTAATTATGCTTGTGATGAAAAACAAATTACACCACAGCGTGAAGACGGTAAGTCGTACGTACGCACGTGTGGTGATTTCATTTTTCATAGGATGGATAGAAGATGGAATATGGTTTTCTCATATACATAATAATAAATCAGTATAAAAGTGATACTTTAGTTATTACTTAATTATGGAACAGATCATATAGATTAAGTAGAAGAAGAAATAAGTTTGAATGATTCGGTAAAGGATATTACCTCTTCTTCGACGTGCCTCTTCTAAACCTCCTCTTAGGGCACTAAAGTTTGTCTTTGAAGAAGACCAGGACCTCTAGTATATTGATAGGGAAGGTGAGAAGGGAAATGGAAATGGTTTGTCCGATTTTGAAATCTAAAAATGGAATGAAGAGTAGAGGGAGGAGGTGCCCTTTTATAAGAGAGGAGAGGGGCACTTTTGGAAACCTCAAATATATTAATTTATTATAAAAACCAACCCCACTTAAGACCCACCAAAATGACTCAAATTAGAAGATGAGATGAGATAGGTTTTTAATGTCATCAACCAATAAAATTTATACATGTTTTGATTTTATTTTAAACCTTATCATTTTGATTTATCCTTTTTTAATCTTTTTAATTTTATTTGTGGTAATAATATTCAAAATTTTAAATGGTTATAAATAATTACTTATTTGTTGTGAATTCCCCATAATTGGATACTTTATGAAAATTTCTACAATATAAATTTAAATTTTAAATTTTTAAATATTTTTTTGATTTTTCAACAATTTAATAATATGTTATTTTTATAAAATATCAATAGTGTCAATTTTGAGACTATTAATTTATTTGAATTTAAATAAAATACACACAGAAGATATATTCAAACCAAAATATTTAATAGATTCATAACATGTATTATTAATCTAGAAAATTATTTCAGCACATTAATTAGTTCATATAATATTTATTTTAATATTTTTAAAACCATTTATTTGATATTTATCTTATTAAAATAATTACGAAAAAAATTAATAATTATTTAATATATTTATTTGTTGCATAAAAATTAAAAATAAAATACTATGATGAATATCAATCTAATATATTTCATAAGAAAAATTTTAGTCCAATTTATCTTCTAAAACATCCATCTTTTAAAATGTTATGTTTATTAAATTATGAAGGTGACAACTTTGACATCATTTAAAATAAAATAATATAAATGTCATAATCAGTTTTATAAGGCTCCAAATGGTCCACAAGTAGACACTTGGATGATTATGGTGTATATATACTAGACCAATATGTTTTGGTCAAGTGGGTCTTTTGATGGGTATTATTATTTTAATAAAAACAATATTATTGCTTTTTCACTAAATAAATATTTTTTTTATCATTACTGTATAATCTATTAAGGTAATTATATATTTATTAAAAATTATAAATAAATTACCATGATAAATATAAACATTTTTGATTTTAAATGAGTATTTATAATCGAATTTATATTCTATTTAGCCTTATATTAAAAATAATTTAATTATTAAAGTTTGAGTGAGACATATTTTACTTTCCATTAAATAAAATAAAATAAAGGTCTTAATCTCATCCAAGTGGGTTTCAATTGATAAAATTTAAACCCAAGTATATTTTATGATAAAATATAATCATCCAATTATATTAGGACATGTGTTAGGGTAATTATATAATATTATATTACCCTTAATTACCCGATTTACCTTTAAGTGTGATAAATAAAATTTACCGTAGTTACTATTCATAATAGAAAAAAATAAAAGTATCCTATTAACATAATTTAGACCTAATAATTCCAAATATGGAATCCATTTTTCTAAACTGAAAACATATAATATGCAGTAATTAATTTAAAATTAATCTCATTGTAAAAAAATGGGTTTTTATTTAAAACATTGCAAAACATTGAAATGTCTTTACCTATGAATTCAATGTAAAATTAATTATAATGACATAAATTATATTAAATAGTAAAAATATATTATATTTGTACTTTAAAACCATTCAATATTATAATTTATCCATATAAATTATCTTGATGAAAAAGTTTCTTTTAAGTAAAATTTAGCATATTTCTACTATTCATCAAATTATGAAAGTTATCATAAAAATATAAATAATTTATCCAAAGTAATTTTTCATACCCTGATTCAAAATAATTAGTTTAGTTTTTAAAATTGAACTTATAAACATGTCAAAAATTATATTTAAAATGGGTGCGTCATCAAAAGGTGGCAAAACTACATTTTTTTAAAAATAATTCTTTTATACGAAAAATTGATTTTGTTCTCATACCATGTTCTAGAAAATGTGTAAGATGAATGATAATGTTATAAAATTCAAAATTCGGTTAATACTATTCATAACGTCTAGTTCATAATAATAATATATTGTTGTTTAGTGAAACTCGGTAATGCGTACAACGCAAGCCATCGAGGAAGGTCGGTTTTGCGTGTCATGCAAGCCAAGTCATTATTGTGTGAAAGATTCCTTTGGTGTTGCGTATAACATAATATAATCTTATTTCAGTGAACAAAATCTATATTCAGTGTTGAATTCAATCAAAAGAACTTGAAATTGTGCGTAAAACAAGCTAATAATAGTGTTGTGTATAATACAAGCTAATCTTGGTGTAGCGTACAACACAAGACATCAAATAAATTAAAAGGAATCTTTCTCATAAAATTTTGGGTTGTTACATCCTTCATTTCCATTTCTCTAAGTACAAGGAATATATTTCATATCACATACTTAGGAGGATTTCAAATAGCCCGTAATTCCATAATTCCATAACTATACTTATGCATCCTCTAACCATCTCAAGTAAGTTCAAGATGACTCAAAAACATACTTAACCACATTCCAATGCTTCTTAATCATTATTGGTAGTAAATAAAATATTATTTAATAATTCCATAGGGTTCTTCATAATTTAATGCATTAATAACATCAATTTTTATTTATTAACCTCAATCCCATATTTTTAAATTACATGTCCCTTAGCTATACATTTTTCACTATGAAATGTAACTTTTCAAAATTCAAAACCAAGTTATTTTCAATTATTTTTTTCAAAAATTTATCCACATTTCTCAAGTATTTATTAAATGAGTTTTCATAAATATTGAAGTCATCTAGAAATACATACATGAATTCTTCTATCAAGTTAGAGAAAATTCTCTTCGTGTATATTTGAAATGTACCTATTTCATTACACAATCTAAATGGAATTATCCTATAGGAAATGGTACTATAAAGATATGATAATATATTTTTTCTTGGTACTCAGGTGAAATAAACACTTATAAGTATCCTAAAATCCATGTAGAAAATGTTAATGAGTTTTACTTGAAAATTTTTCTATCATTTGATTAATAAAGTGAATGGGAAAATTATCTTTCTTAGTGACTAGGTTTAATTTTCTATATTCTTTATAGAATTTATAACTATTTTAGACTCTCACTAGCATTAGTCCATTTGGTTCATTCTTAATTATGTTTAGTCTAGTTATCTTGGTCACTATGTGAATAGGACTGGACTATTGAGAGTCAAAAAATGGGGTATATTATACCTAATTCTAATAATTATTATATCTAATTCTTAACTAACTCCATATTCATATTAAGTATTCTATAGGATTGTTTAATAGTATTTGAATATTCTTTAGATAAAATTCTGTGTAAATAGATTTTGGGATTATCCTAGAGATATATTTTGAACTCAAGACTATTTATTATATATTTTCTCCCAAAATCATATTAGTTTTCTTACTGATCAGGATATGAGTTTATAACAACAATCACCAGAAAATTGTTTTCTTTCATTAGGAACACATATTCTGAATCATTAGGAAAATGTTTTAACTACAAAATAGGGGTTACAAAAATGATAAAATTAGATTTTTAATCCTTACCTCTTTATAGTTGGATTCTTTTTCAAAAATTAAAGTATCCACTTCTTAGTTATTGAAAAAATAATAATATTCATTAAATAAATTAGGGGATTCCTTTTCTTTCATTGGTTGTAAAAGGTTTTCAAGTTTCTCCCAATTATTTCTCACAGACTATTAAAATATTAACTGGTTACCTAAACTCATAATCTATTTTAAATTACTATATTCTTCATAGTGATTGTATTTTTCAATGTGTCAAAATGTGAAAAGTGAATGATCTTTTTGTGTGTACTCCATGAAATCAAAAAATTTAATGTGGAAAGTGTTCTCAAAAAACTGAATAGTGAGAGTTCCTTCATATACATTAATTATTGAATTTATTTTATTTAAGAATTAACTAACCAAGATGATTGGTGATTGATTCGGGATTATATCTTCTTTTTATATTTATCACATTGAAGTTGTCTCATAAGATAAATTTTATTACTCTAATTAGAATATATTCAAGAAAATCTACTGTAAATTTAGTGGATTTTTTTCAAGTTAAACAACCATTCTTATGGGTTTGAGTTATCCCATACAGATATAGGTAAAAATAGAATGTTTTATTTCAATAATAGAGGCTCCAATATCACACAATTAATTATTAAACAACATATAACCAGTGTTACAATAGATATAAAATATTTATAGATATTGATTTTGTTTTGAAAACTATAGTGTGAACAAGGATAAAATAATTCTTCCTAAATTTATTTTATAATTCCCTTGAAATGGCCAATTTTTAGGGTTTATTTACTTGAAGAACATAGAATATTCAAGAATTTACTTAAGTTTTTTGGGTAGGGGAATGTTCATTTCAACTTTTTATAAATGTTTTAAAATATCCTATTAATTTTTATCTTCTTTTATCTTCCTTGATTAGATTTTTTCAAGGGGAATGGTAATATAAGGTCCATATTTTCCATAATATAATTTATAAATTATTTTTCTAGTCTCTTTTTAATCCTTCCATACTTTTCTTCCTGTTTTTTTCTTCTTTCTCCTCTGGTTGGATTCCAGATTCCTTTTCAAATTCCCTCTCATTTTTTAGAATATTATTCTTCGTCTTTTCTAAGGTTTCCCTATTTCTAATTTGGATCAAATTTTTAAATATGGTGAACATATTTTAAATTTCTATTAATTACCATGATCAAATTACCATTGGTGTTTGGAATTGGTCGAGTTAGTAATTTTCTTCAATTTTTAGACAGTATCTTTAAAATAATTCCTAGTAGATTGCCCAATTCCTTCACTTTATTTCTGAACTCTTTATCCTTTGAAAATTGTTGGTTCTATATAAGTGATATTGAACAAGTTAAGGGTTACTTAAAATGATTGTTTTATTATAATGGTTGGTAATATTGGTGATTATAGGGCTTCTTGCATGGTTGTTGAAATGGTAGAAGTTATTATTATTACTACTGAAATGGAGGTATGTTTTAACTTTATTAGTTCCCAAATCCATATTTTACTTCAGAATTTTCTCTACCAACATGATTTGGTTTTTGGAATTTCCTTTTTTGATATATATCTATAGAAATTTTAATTCCCAACACTTCATCACATTAATTGGTAAAATGGTTTAGAGAAAACACAAACCAAATACCTTAATGAATGTTTATTTCTCTCTAGTTTGTCTAAGATATATTTGTATAACCAAGGTGTTCGGTTCCTAAATATTATACTCTAAAATGGGTTAATATGTAACCTAATACATTCCCCTTATATCAGTAATTCTTGAGCTAAATTATTAACAATTCAATATAATTGTATTTATAAGATCACTAGCCTCCACTAGTGATTTTTTAATTATATATCCTCTTCATGAGAAATCCAATAGATTTATATCTCTATAAAGTAATAATTTATAGAAATATACTCAGAATTAATTCTCCTAAATAAATTGGTGGGTAAATATTTCATATAATTTTTTAAATATTTCATAGTATTAGTACAATATATCTCCTTATACATTTCTTATGATATATATATTTCCTTACCAATGGATATAATCTTTGAAGTTGGGAAGAAACTTTAGATAAATATCCTCTTCATGTCATCCAATTCATTTACCACTCCTTTTTATATTTTTTTAGACATTCCATATATAAACCTTATAATGAGAATAAAAACGAGGTCCACTTCACCTGCTCTTCTACTGCTCCTCTATGAGTTATTGTGGAATAGGCCAAGCTAAATTCCTTGATGTGACTTTTAGGGACTTCACCTATAAGACTATTAAATCTATATAGTAATTGTATGATACCAGTTCTCAATCCAAATTCAGTTTGTAGTGTAAGAATGAAAAGATTGTATTTTTGGTAATTTAAGTGAGGTTCACATAGGTCTCATAATGTTTGGTTAGGTTTTTCTCCCATTTTTATAGATTCATAGTGACCATTATAATTTTAATTGGTGTCTAAAAAGGAAATTTATTTAAAATAATTATAAATTATATGTTTCATAATTCTATAGGTTTGTTTAAAATATTTCTCTCAATATATGGATAATTAATGAGGAGTTGTTCAATGTTAGATAGAGTCATTAAATTTAAATATCAGTTGTTTTTTGAAACACCGCCCCAGAAATAGTTTTATGTTCTTAACATAACTTTCATGGGGTGTGAAAAAAACTTTTTAAAATCCTAGGTTATATATATGTATAATAGTAGAAATCATGGGTTATCTCTATAGAGGGGTACAAAATTCAGTTGTCACTTATTAGTTAAAGTGGTTTGTTTTTTATGTTTTTACTTTAGATGAATTTGAGATAGATTAAAAGAAGTGCATTTTATGAAAAATATTTAGGGGTGAGTTATGGGATAGATTTCCAATTCCAATGCTATATACATCATAAAAAAGGTTCATTATTCATCATATGAATTTATAGATGAAATAATCCACAATAGTTTAATTATTCACCCCAGTTTGAAAAAAATTATTAGGTTTAATATTGTTGAAATCACAACTTGATCAACTCTTCTACCTATGTGTGTGAAAAGGTATCAAAAAACACCAGAATAGTAAAACCATAATAAATTAATTAAATTCCAAACAAGTTTTTCTATTCCTAAGAAACTCACATAAAGTTCACAATATTCCTTTGCATATAAACCAAACTGAGTGGTGGGAGATACGTGATTAAAAAAAATCCCATAAAAATAATAGGATTAATGGACTTGAATACAATCACTATCAAACTATTATCCAACTACTGAGTACATAATTCAATTAAAAAACAATAATTATCATTTGTTGAATTATATAATAAATAATTACAATTAGTTTACCTCCCCTTTTCCAATCACTAAATTATTTTATCTCTCTATTTTACGAGAAACATACATGAGAAAAAAATACAGTAGTAGAAGAAAATAGAAATTAAAACTAATTGAACTAAAATATAAGTGATCCTAAATAACCCCATTCCTCCTTAACCTTCTTCTATTTTTATATATTCTTTCTTTTTTCTCCTTGGTCAACCTCATTAATTTTTTCCCTTTGAGCCTGGATAGCTTCCCTAAGATTATAGGTTACCAATATATATATAGCTTTGAATTCTTGTTTTATTAATTTAGTCAATAATTGGACATGATGGAATCACTATCATTTAATTTAATTATCTTTCCTCAATTTTCCTCTATGGTTTATAGGTTCCATGTGGTATTAGATAACCTATATGACTAAAATTATATATGAATATTTCAAAATATTTTTCCCCATGCAACAATCTTGTCTCTGGATTTTATAAAGGGGGTAAAACGTATGAATTTGTGAGCCTTTACATAATGAATCGTATGTTTAGGAGAATGATACTTATAAAATGAATATTTACTCTTACATTTTTATGACATGGAAAAAATGCTTACAATAAAGTCAAAAAATACTCTTATGAATCTCATTTCCCTAACTAGATGACTCTTGTAAACTCTATACTTCCCCAATAATCTTCAGTATAGAGTCATAATGAATCTTATGAACCCTAAAAAGTTTATTAATCACTATTTCTTGTGAAATTATTTACTCATACACTCTACAACACTTAGTTAACTCTCTCCCCTTTCTTCGCACCAAATAACATATACATTCTAGATTTAGGAAAATTCCTCCTCCATTGCTACAATTATTAGATTTCCAAAAGTAATAAAATAAAGTATGATTAATAGCTAGTTTTTTATTTTATTTCAAAATTTAAATAAATCAAGTAAATACACTATTTTTCCCATTTCCGCAATATTTAGTAAATACAATGAAATGGAACCTTATTTCCAAAAAATCTTAAAAATTAACGAATTAATAAATTTAAGGGAATGAAATGAATGGAACATCAATAATATATAATGAATTTGTTACCAAAATTAGATAACCACCATGATAATGAACTAGATATGACCCCATACATCCATATGAATCAACTCTAACTTCTAGTTCTTTAGAATCATTCCTTTTGTTTAGAATGACACCTTTCAAAACTTTCCAAGAATGCATTATTCAAATATTTCATAATTCATGATTCTGATATTCACTATTCCTTTAGTGACTATTAATTTCATCTCATTCTCACTTAAGTGGCCCAGATGATCTTACCATAAATTTGAGTAAATTATCTACCCTGTTTTCATTTAACCTTATAAAACTCCCATGAGGTACAATGTTGTTTATTTCACTCGTTTGGATTCCAACATTGATCCAAATTTGATTCTGCACCCTCCATATTTTAATATAGTATAAAATCATACATCATCTAACTATCCAATGGAAATTAAGTTCTTCTATAATCCTTGTATGTGTCACATGCCATGCAATTATATAAAACTTATGTTCCTTATCCTGATGGAAACATAAGTTTTCCCATAATCCTAAGAACTTTAACATCTTTATGATACATCCTGATAAATCTTCCAAAAGTATAGTTCTTTATACTTCCCCTCTAAAATTTTGAGTGAAATGAATATTTTTAGTTTATAATATATGACTCAAGTGAGATGGAATCACTCAATAGTAAACCTCTTATATTATCTGATATAGGTTTCAAATATCTTCATTTGGAAGCATATATTTTATAGTTAACCCATCACTCACTTCAATACTTATTCTGGTGACCTTTCTTCCCACAATTATGACACAAGGGACCACCTTTGATTGAGCTAATCCTACTCCATTTCTCCTTCCTTTTCCTTTTTTTGTGACTCTTTCTGGCTATGAGATGTCCTCTTCCTTATGCACTATAATCATTTTTAGAAAATAATAGGATCTATTTATGGTGATGTTATTAATTCAAAATATGATACAAAACATCCAAAAACACAATGTCATTATTTCCTCTTGAGTTACTTACTATAATCAATATTGCATCCCAGTATTTTGAGTGTGAGGAAAATAACAACAGCACCCACTCCAGACCACTATATTTCACCTTAATTAACATCAATTGGCTCTATATCATATTGATATTATTGATCTGGTATTCTGATAGTTTTCCTTCTAACATCTTCATGTCGAATAATCTCTAAAAGGAGCATCTTATTCACCATAGTTGTCTTCTCCTATATTTTAATGAGATACTTTATAAGTTCTAAAGAAGTTTTCACTTCCCAGATTCTATAAGACAAATTCTAGGCTATTGAAATCTGAATTGACCCTAGTGATTTATTATCTATCCATTCCCATTATTCCTTCCTCATCACTTACATCTTTATTCCCATAAATGGTAAATCAATATCCTTATATATTAGACTATCATCTATTTTCATCCTCTAAAATCCAAAATCCATCTCATCGAACTTCTCCACCCAGACCTTACCTTTATCAAATTACATTCCTTTAAAAGATAGTAAAATCGAAAACAAATTAGAACACATAGAATGGATTATGTACTACTTACTGGGATTATCATATTAGATAAATGGAAGAATGATTCTACTTGACTAATCTTTAAAATAGCTTCACTGAGGTCCAGAAAATATAAAACATTACAATCAAATCTATGATGCCACTTATTGGGATCATGACTAACTTATAAATCTTGTAAGCTATCCAATGAAACATAGTAAGTGAAAAAAAGTTCCATAATGAGCTTTTATACTCAATGCATTGATACATATAAGATAACCAAACCTATGTCACCACACTAAAACACAAAAATTCTAAATGATCCTAAACTAGAATTTCAAAATGATAGTGATTTAAAGAAAGCAAACAAATAGAATAACACAAGTTTTTGTGTTTTTACGTGAGTCCTAATACATAGAGTAATGTTATAAAACTTTTATTAAATTATTTAAAATATGATTATAATGATTTATTAGTCCCAAATTACAAGTTATTTCCCCTACTAAATATTAGAGTTCATCTAGTGAAAGTGATCATCATCTCTATTTGATCATTATAAAGATAAGTCCACATAGCATCGATCTCTAAATGTTTCCCCTTATCTGGTCAAAGAATACCACCACCACAACTCTATATTTCGATACATAGTTCTCACTTCTACAAACCATAGAATAATAATCATGATTATGATCTCCGAAAAACCTTATATATGACCTTTACCATAAAAACTGCCACTGAAAAAATTATATACCCATCAGAAAAATATTTACGCAATTTTTTTTTGCATCTTCCACACTACCTACATCTAGCCTTGTCAGTGGTAACTTCCAATTTCAAATAGTTATTATCATCTGATCTGTATAAATTTAATTCTTTTATAATTTATTACTTCCACTTACCTATCCCCATACGAACTTTTGATGTTATACTTTTAGAACTCTTTTTCTATAATATCTACTTCCTTGGATGGAAAATAGTTTTCACAATTGATCCAAAATTTCATTAAAAGTCAAAGTATGACCCACTAAATTTTTATATATAGATTATTCTGTCCTATAATTCCATAAATTACAAAATAATAACTTCCATTTAATTTAAATAATGTCAAGATGAGAATGAATAAACCTATTTTTACTAACAATAGTGTTATCGAGCCTATAAATAAACACTGAAACAAATTTTTGGGGTTAAAAAACACACCAATCACTAAAAGATACATCATTAAAAAGATTTAAAGGTGGAAAATGGTTTGAAACTTCCTTGATTGAAATATACCTTGTGACATTATTATATCAGAACATTGAAAGATGGAACTTCACCCTAAATCAGTGCACTGAGTCGAACCTCTCACACACTCAAGAAAAAATTCAAGAGAAATAAATGAAAAGTAAGAGACATATTGTATTTATGTTTTTTTGTACATAAAGTATATGTACAAAGGGGAACAATAATATATCTTTCATTTATCAAAATTTAAAAACATTGCAATCAATTTTGACTAATCATCCAATTATATGACTAATCATGATATCACAATACACATGTACAAGTGCTACCACCTCACCTTTATTGTGGGGAACATCTGATCATCTAGTTTCATCAACTTCTGTTATTTTTGGGATTCCCTTAATTAAACATATTAACCTCCAATTTTTTATAGAAATATAATTCCAACCACTAACTCCCAGGGAACTTATAAGTGACCCTTACATTTGAGAAATTTATTCTCTTGTATCCCCTAATGTTTTTTCTAGGGAATATTATGTATCATCTAAAAATAATCTTATATAAGACCCTTTTACAAAAAAAACACTTCAATAAAGACCTTCACATAACCTATAACTTCATATCTACATCATCTGAAAAACTGATCACTTGTACCCAACATCTAGAATGTGGATTTTAATAACACTTTGTTCCACTAAATGTTTAACTATTTCTATATTTTTTAGGCCATGTAATATCTTCCAGAGTTTATCATTTCATTTAACTAAACAAAAATTGAATAATTTTTACATTCTAAACATGTTTTTAGTAGCTTCTACTCGAACATCTTCTCTATTAAATATGGGTGTGCCATAGTCATTAATATATTCTTAGTAGATTGGTGTATTGAGGTTAACTATAGAGTACATGTATGGAGATATGTCTATTGATACTTCCTTAAGGGTGTGATCATAGCATATTCAAATATGTCAAGAATGTTCTATTGTTATCAGTGGCTACAAATTATTTAACATTTCTTCATGTTGGATATGTAATGAACCGTGTCATTATGAGTTATAAAATTTAGGGGAAATTTTTTTTTGTTTCAGAGTTGGGATAGGTCCATGAATTGGGATTCCAATTAGGAATATAAGTCTTGAATCTTATCGAGTAAATTACTTCAGATGAGGAATGAATCCCGATCAGAGGTTTGGGTGTTCATGTAGATGTTAGGGTAATGGTTAAATGTTCGGGATGCTGAAAATTATAGAAAAAATACATCCATAGCAAGATGGGTGGTGATTATACAATGAATAACCTTCATGTGGGCCTTTGATGCCATGAATTGGGTTTTTACACTGCAAATGGATTTTTTGATTTTGGGGAACCCTAATAGATATTGTTCACGGTTTGAATAGAGAATTCACGACATGAATCCAAACATTATATGTGAGGATGAGGACCCTAAGATAAATTATTCATACCCTAAACACCTTGGTCATGCAATAAATAAGTTTAGATAGAGGGGATGGACCCTCTTACTATAGTCAGTCACACAACAAACACCATGGATTTTTTCCAAACCAACTGTAGGATTATATATTAAGGAAATTTTAGTAAGTTATAGGGGTTTTTATTTAGAACCCCCTGGGTTTTATTGGCCTCAAGTCATTTGAGATGAGGGGGATACTTATTTTCTTTTCCATTGTTAACACTTAGTTTTTTTGGGATGTGATTCCTTGGTCAAACCATTATATGTTCAATGAACTAGATTTTTGAGAATCAAACTTATGTTTATCTAAAATTTAACCAATTGAAGGTTTGTTAGCTTTATGTATAGACAAAATTACTTCATATCCTATGTGGAAGTAGTATAATCATATGTTTATATATTTTAATGAAATCAAGGGTAGTCCATAATTTTGGTGAACTCTCAAGAATGAATTATATGAAATAATAATATAGAAGAGTTTATCATTGCAGATAGTGAAGTTCAACAGTTTTATAGGTGATCAACAATGAGATTCCATATGGAATCTCCCCCATGAATATGGGAAGGTGGTGTGACTAGAATAACTAGATGAATTTTCCTATAAAAAAAAGTGGGGACTAACCTTAAATAGTGTATCTAAGAATGGAACACTAAATCTGATGAATGAACAGTGTATTATTGTAATGTATAGTTCATCAGAGCTTTACATAATGTTAATCATTATATAATTAATCTTACTAATTATTTTTTCTAATATCTTAAAATATTTAAACTTTGGGTGGTATTTTGAAGTCATAATGGTATATCTCATGCACAAAATATAGAATTTTGAAACATGTTAATCTTTGATGTTCATTTACTGTTTTATGTACTTCTGTTGCATGTATTACCATTACATGATTTTTTTGATGCTTCACTTTCTTATTCTAAGGTGTTTGAAATTTTGACTTAGTGCAGTGGGTAGGATTTTTTGTCTTCTTACTTATAGTACACTTAGTCGAGGGAGAAATCAAGCTTCTATTTGATTGACATGCGATAATCTGATATCTTTATTGGAAGCATGATTTTTACTTTTATGTATTATTCCAAAATAAGTGGTATCAAAGGATTGTTAAGTATACTAGTATTATCTCAAACATGACATCAAATCAAGGGGATATCTGAATTGACAAATTTTATGGATTAAATTTTTTATTTTACAGATGAATATTGAATTTCTCTTGATTCAAAAAGACTAGGAAGTTGTATTTTTTATAATAAATAAATTTCTAATGAAGAAATATGAATGAAAATTATTAGAAAAAAATGAGAAATACTTAGTAAGAATGTAATTGTCATAGAATGTTACTTTCATCATTCAAGAGAAAAAACAACATTAGAAGTTTTGAAAGCTTTGATGAACATGTATGAAATATCTAATGGACCTTACCAATGTTTTCATATTGGTATGGTTGTTCAAATTATGGTGGTTGGAAGGAAAACCAATTATATATCATGTAAATTATTTTAACATGATATGTGGAAAGATATAATCAGTAAAAGTAACTTTTACTAATGATGTGTGGGAATTTCTACTATTATGTTCATCCCTAAAGAGATGGATTCCATGACTTCTTGAGTTAGTGAATCTTAAAAATATATTTTATATTTAATGGTATCTAGAATATGGTATTCAATGAAGAAATTTAGTGAAGATATGTTTAGGTACTAACAATTAGTTCCCTTAATATTTATGGAAAGGGAATGAAACCCCATCAGAAATAAAAAAACAAACCAACAGAATAAAAGTCATGTGAAAGAAGTTGGAGTAAGTTGGGTTATTCTGGTCCAATATGTTGGATGTTCAGGAATAAAGGACATCTCAAGAAGGAATACAAGACTCATAAAGAGAACACTAAAAATGAATCAATGTCTAGTATTTTAGATTTTATTAACACAATGGAAGACACCAAGGATATTTTATAAGTTTGAATACTCTAGTAAAATCTTGGATTATTGACTCTGTGGATTCTTATCATTCAACTAGTAATCAAATACGTATGGTCAATTATATATTTATAAAGTTTGGTAAAGTCCATCAAGTGGATGGTGAAGGCCTGGAAGTTGTTGGAAAATAAGAGATTAATATTTGTATGATGAATAGAGGACTCTTAAAGTTAATGTAATTTCATCACATATAATTTTTATAGATAAATATTATTTACATTAGGAAATTGAATGATGCATGATATGGGACTAGTTTTACAAATGGATTATGGAATTTTACCTAGGGATCCATAGTGGTAAGAGTAAAGAATGGGGCTCTTTACATTACCATTAATTCATATGGAGGTGTTGTTTTTCGAAGTATAACTTCAAATAATATATAAGTGTGGCATTATAGGTTCAATCACCAAAGTTAAAATAATTATAAATCAATTAAGGCTTAGGGAATCATTAATCTTAATCACACAAAAATTGGAATGTTTAAGAGTTTTTTATTGGGAAAACATTGAATATTAGCATTCAACATAGATGTTTAGAAGCCTAAGAAATGAATGTTTTAGATTATACACTTGGATGTTTTGAGACATACACCTATTCAATAGTATGGTTCTTTTCTTTACATTATTTCCTTATTTGATGATGCTACTAGGAAAGTATCAATTTACTTATTGAAGTATAAATTTGATTTTTTTTAGAAGTTTACTCAGGGAACAGAATTTATAGAAAGGGACTGTAACTAAAAGTTGAAGTGAATCTAGATGAAAAATGGTGGTGAGTACCCTAGATTCAATTTTTTTGAACTTCTAAAAAAACCAAGGAATATTACATGAGAATATGGAGCCTAAAACTCCCCAAAAAATTAAGTATCTGAAAGAATTAATTAGATTCTAATAGATAGGGATAAAAATATGATATTGAACTTGATAATTCCTAAGGATATTTGGGTAGAGGCACTTAACCCAGTATAATATATTATTAATAGAATTACGACATCAATAATTGGGAAGGAACCTCTGGAGGATCTATGGTTTGGAAAATTATCATAAGTTTATCATCATCAAGTTTTTGGTATCTTAGAATATGTAAATGTAAATTTTAATCAAAGTGAAAAACTTGAATAAAATTAAAAATATGCTTTTTCCTTGGATATGGAGAATAAAATTCCCAATATCATTTTTGGGATGGTGAATGAAAACAAATCATTAGGAGTAGAGATTTTTTCTTCAATGAAATGTTTTAATGTAAATATTAGAACATTGTTGATTAATAGTTTAAAAAAAATCAACTATTGATGTCTAATTTGATCAAAGTACTATTATTCAAAAAAACTAGATAATATATATATGGGTGATCAAAGCATCACAATTCCATAATCAAGACCATAAAAAATACCAAAACGTTCAAGGAAAAGTAAATAATGAGTGGGAAGGTCATAAGTAAGAGCACCAATAGTATAGGAAAACATAATTGATGTACCAATAGAATGAGTAGAGCCATAACATTCTATTTAGCCGATTCAATTGCTGATATCAACCAAAATTTGGGTATTCGTTTAGTGGTATGCTACTAATATGAATTTTCTATGCCTAACAGATATAGGAAAACATAAAAATCTAGAGAAATTAGCTTCACTCAATTAATATAAAAAATGGGAGTCAGATGTGAATGAAGAGATGGATTAATTTAAGTTTAAAAAAATGTGGGAGATGGATAAAATTCCAAATGGTAAAATGGAACTTAAAAATATGTGGGTTTATAAGATTAAGAAAGATGTTTATGGAAAGAATAAATACACTGAATGACTGGTTGTAAATTTTTTCAACAAAAGGAAAGAGTTTATTTCTCATAAATATCCTCACCCGTAATTAAAAAAATTCGATATGAACATTTTGGAGTATGGTGGCATCAAAAACACAATATCTATAGTAGATAAATTTTCATATATCTTCTATAAATATTGATTTGAAAGCGGAAATATACATTAAGTATCCAATATGTGTACCAAAAGTTAAGAACGTAAATTTGGTATATAGTCTAAAGAAAAGATTTTATCTATTCAAACAAAACCCACAATAGTGGAATCGTAAATTCAATAGATTCATATCAAAGGATGGATTCAAGTAATGTATTATTGATCACTATTGATATTGTAAGAAATGTGATTATGGGGATTTTATCCTTTTTCTATTATATTATGAGGACATATTTATTATTGAATCAGGTGAATGGAATATTTAAAAGTTGAAGAGGAAATTTTCTAAGATTTTTGAGATAAAAGATTTCCAGAAATAAAAGAAGATACTAGGGATGAGGATAGAAAGTGATAGGATATATAGACCTAGTTTTTTCTAATAAGACTTTGAAATATTTCTTAATATTATTCCAGAGATGGGTGCTAAAGCGGAGTGCGATTCTAATGCCCAGGGTGCCCAAAATAAATTTTAAATATATTTTATATTATGCTCGCACAGTCAAATAAACAAAATATAATAACTCCTAAATGGCCACTCGGATTGGAAATATGAGACCACTGTTGGTTCTGGAATGTGGTGTTTACCCTAAGCACAACATAAAGTAAGTCGGTGTGGGGAGTTCAGACCCCTTGCTCGTTGGAAAAGGATTTCAATTAAGTGATTTAATTAATTAAACCAATTAATTAAATAAAATGAAATCCTTAACCCTAATTCGAGGATATAAATTCTTATTTTTGATAATTCATATCATTATCATGTTTTTCCAATGACAAAAACCCTTTCCTCTCATGTCATCTCCTCTCATTGATGAAGAATGATGACAAATCCTTAGATCTTGGTAGATCAAAGTGTAGAGGTCCCTCCTCCTCCATTAACGAATGTGTTTTAAAACTACGATGAGTGATTTAATCCACGTAGGACTTGTTCATTTTGTTTTACACCTTGAATTAAATATTGATCATGTTGAATCTCCTTCCTTCGATATGTGCCTTCAGGTTCAAACTTTTCATAATATTGAGTACCGGTTTTCAATTCTCTATCATTTGTTCTAACCCAAATTTCAAAATGACGATTGGTCAACCAAGAACGCTTGGGCAACAGTCTAGCACCTTATGGTTTTAGTGCCTCTCCCCCATCGTTCTTCACAATTGTCAATGTCGCATCCCCATGGATCATGGTTCAACAGATTTTTGGGAACCCCGAGCTCATCCGGGCAGCCTGGATGAGATGTATTTGGGGTAGATTCATTAAATAATGAAAAAATTGTGAGTGAGGCATAGTTTTGGAAATTGAATGACACAATGATGAAGAATTTGGAGGTTTCACGATGATCTAACAAGAAACGAACCCATGATGGCACTCAAAAGATACAAGCAAACCCTCATCCATGATTAGGACTGATTCATGATGAATGAAAATGAATTTTCGCGTTCTTCGATTAGATCTAAATGTTTTGGAGGAAGATGTAGCAGGTCCCAAAGTAGTTTAACCTAATTTGAAGCATGGGTAAAGATCCGGCATGGATCTGGAATTTCTAGGAAAATCCCAACTACACACCATGTTAATTGAATAACACATGACATGTAGCTCTCCCTCAGTAGAGGCGCTAGGGTTTGGGAAAAATTAGTGATAACACATCATGTAATCCCTTGACACACCATATTTTACCTTTCTGTGTGAGGTGAACCATTTGGATGAGCACACGACCATATGTTGAGCACATGAACATAGGTTGGCCACATAGCAAGCATCCCGTGTTGACCAACATACCATGTACCAAAGTACACAGACATGGAGTTTGAGTGCACAGACAGGGCCAGCTGGCATGACTTGGACCCTGGATGAACAAGGCACGCCATGTAGTCCCCATACACGGCATGTTCCCATATGTGGGATAAAACCTCTGTCCAACCAGAGACGTGACCGGGTAGCAAAGAGGGTTCACACTCCATGTGAGTCAACTAACACGTTTTGTACTTGTTGAGATCAACTGGGTGATCTTCAAACCACTATATCCCCTTCATTTGAACTCATATTTCAGTCCCTAAGATGCTTATCCTCAGTGTTTTTTCACTTAGAATGTGATGGTTACCTCAAAAGAGGCTTTGGAGATACGATGTGAATGTTCCAGATTAGAATTCACCAAAATGAAACTTAATGACAGTTGTGCACAGATAGGATCGCCAAATTAGTACCGGCCTTACCCTATAGCTGGGCTGGGTAGTGGCATTCCCCAATGGTAATTTTGGGCTTACCCTCTAATTGGGATGGGAAGTGGAATTCCCTAATGATAGTTTTGAGCTTACCCTCTAGCTGGGCTGGGAAGTGGGGTTCCCAGATGATCGTACTGAGTTTACCCTCCAGTAGTGTTGGGAAGTGGTGGTCCTTGATGATCATATTGAGTCTAACCTCCTGTGGGGTTGGGAAGTAGTGTTCCTCAATGACTAAATAAGAATGAACCTCGTCTATGCAGCACAATGATGAGGAGAAGTTTGTCTTACCTAAGTACTCATCAGAAAGAAGAGAAATTTACCTACCAATATGTGTCCTTATGGCATGACCCAAAACTGTGTGGGTGAGTTAGTGCCACCCAAATCAGCTAATATCAAGGTGTGGTGATTTTATCCCATTTGACTTATGCCTCCCAGGTAGTTACGGTGAGATACAGGACATCATAGATGGTTGCTACCTTGTAACTGATAGGGTACTCACTTTTTTGGGATGGGCTATGATATAGAGATCCCCTTACCCTCTCATATGGGTTTCTTTGAATGATCATATCTATTTTTGGGAGAGGTTTTACACTTCTATTCACTTCTATTGTACCTTGTTCCTACACTGCTTCTTTCTAATTTTATCTCTTACTGTTCCCATTCACCTTTTTGGGGCGTGCTACTGGGTATGTTTATACTCACCCATGCATGGGCTTCTCCCATCACATTTCATGTCTTTTGCAGATGATGGATAGGTCGATCATGATTATAGAGGTGCGTAGGGTTACGGGCTATGTGGACCACATATGGTGGTCAGGGTCGGGATTCAGTAGTTAGGCTCTCCTGGAAGACTCTTTTATTGGTTTTTTAGGATGGACATATTTCTAGTATTGGTGTATGTTTTTTCTTTTTTACCCTATATTTTTTCACTACTGAACTTTGTACTTTCTAGATGGTCAGTTGTTCTTACTTTACATTATAGCAGTTTCATCTTTTATTTTTTTTCCCTCTATACCTTATATATTGAGTTGGCTATGTGTGTGTGTAAATGTATTTAGGCAAAGCCCTCCCCAGGTTGTTATACCTTCAGTTCTAGTCACCAACCCCTGGAATATGGAGGTGGTATTGGGGTTGATGCATCTCGATCCCATCTTGGGTTGGGTCATGACAAAGTGATATTAGAGAAAGTTCATTCCTTGGGATGTTTTTCGAATGTTACCCCTTTAAAGAATTAGTTGGGATTAGGGAAACGGTGTTAAAGTGTCTTGAGAGTGGCTCTCGGGCTAGGGAGTTCAGTGTTGGTGTGGCGGCTGACGTAGACATTCACTAAGACTCTGATTACCCACTTATCGACTCGATATACATAGAAACTTATTGTCGGGAACAATGGTACATGAATCATATAAGATTAAAATCTTTGACTATCCTTATTGAGTTATTTCGCCACTTCTTTTTTGATGTATGTGTGTGTGTGTATATATATATATATATATATATATATATATATGCTCATGTGATCATGGTACTCCTAGAACATTTTTAGTATGCCTCCACGAGAGCAGCCCACCAGGATTCCCACTCTAGTTCGTGATAACGAAATGATGAGCGATAAGGCCTCGGTCTAGGGCCCATCATGCGACCTCATTACTTTGAGTGGAAAGTTAGTAGTGCCTCCACCCTTCTAGAAGTATTTGGTACCAGCAGGACATGCAAAGGAAATGTGCCGACTGAGTGAACTTCACAAGTTTCAACAATAGAGACCATTGTAGTATCAAGGAGAGCTCGATCCTCAGGTGGTAGAGAATCGATTGGAGTCGGTGGTCCACATGCTTAGAATGGTGTGGACCCCGATAGACCGGAGGGTGCCTTTAGTAGTTAGCCTTCTTTACAGTGCGGCTCAGAACTGGTGGATCTTAGTTACCCAGACGCATGATGAGGTGATTCTCATGTGGGATGACTTTCAGTAGTTTTTTCCCTAAGAAAAATACGCCTCCTATTTTTTCTCCAGTGAGATCCAAGAGCTTCTAGAATTGTTAAGGGTGGGATGACGGTTTCAGAGTAAATAGAAAAGTTTACTGATCTTACCTGCTACTCCATAGATATGGTTAGATATGGATACTTCCATGCATGGAAGATCGAACAGGGGATCTATAGAGATATCTAAGCCAGATTAGTGTCCATGTGCATCCTCACTTATTCTAGGGTTCTAGAGCGATAACTTGTGATAGATAGATTCCTAGCAAAGGGATACAAGGTATTTAAAACTAGTGGTAGGTGTGACAGAGTTGATCCTTCTTCCGCAGTCAGCAAGCACTATAGATATCGGGATAGGAGAACCTTCTATGAGAAGACTCAGGGGTGTGGTTATACAGGTCCGAGATAGTGCATAGCCCAAGGGAATAATGGGGAGGGTTGATGTTATACTTTTGACAAGTATGGTCACATGGCTCAGGACTGCCTGACCAAGAATTCTGGGCATCCCAAGAAGGCAGCAGACAGACCAACATGGTAGAGGTATTGTCATGATCAGGGGTCCCCCAGGCACAGAAAGGGAGGTCCCCAGGGAGGCAGAGCTGGTAGAGGGGCGAGAGGAGCTGCAAGTGGGGGAATGTGATATGTGATACTCCCACCACCACCACCACCACCAGGTGGTCCATCTCAGGCTTAGGGAGCTGGCAGTCAGGGATGTGGACAACTACAGAATATAGACATTCATGATCCAGACTCTAGGTGTGGTACTATTAGACACAGGCACTAGAAACTTGTTTATCTATCGATTCATTATGTCAGATCTGGAGCTCTCGTTAGAGACACTAGCATAGTAGCTACACCTTGAGGTTCTTATAGGGAATGCTTCTTCCATATCTTCCATCTCTTGGTAGTGTGGGTCATCACTTGGAGGAGAGAGGTTCACGTGGGACCTACTGGTCATCACGATAGACCCCTATGATGTCATCTTGGGCATGGATTGGATTTCCATGGTTGAAGTCCAGATTGACTATCACCGCATATCAGTCAGATGACTTTGTACTGATGGGATGAGATTCTCTTTTTTCAGAGAGAGAGACCTTGTAGCAGGACCAGTGGGAATTGTGAGCAAGAGGTCACAGCCTATCACCCATCAGCTAGATATTATTCACCTTGGAGTAATATACTCTTAAAGTATTTAGATACCATTAGACATTGAGGATTATATGGACATATTTCCTAAAGACATTCTGGGACTACCGACATGGCTAGAGTTGGAGTTCTGTATCGATTTGTAGCTAGGGACCTCCCCGATATCTTCTACAACATATTGGATGGTGCCCACTAAACTTAGGGAGATAAGGTTGCAGTTAGAGGACATTTGTGAGAAAGGTTTCATCAGACCCAGTGTTCCCCCTATGCTGCTTCAGTTTTTTTGTAAAGAAGGCATACTAGAGCTTATGACTCTGTGTAGATTATTATCACATGAACCAGTCCACAATAAAGAACGAGTACCCCTTGTTGAGGATCAATGACCTGTTCGATTAGCTACAAGGTGTAATATGGTTCTCTAAGATTGATCTCAAATTCAACTACCACTAGTTACGAGTCTATGAGGTTGATATCCCAAAGTTGGCCTTTTGGTGTCTCTATGGGAACTATGAGTTTCTAGTGATTCCCTTTGGTGTGAAAAATTCCCTCACCGTCTTTGATGAACCAAATCTTACAGCCATACTTGGATCTGTTTTTCATTGTCTTCATTAACGTCGTACTCATCTACTCTGCTATAGAGGAGGAATATAGAGAGAATTTGAGGAGGGTCCTTGAATTTCATCGAGAACACCAGCTTTACAACAAGCTCTCAAAATTCCATTTATGGATACTGAAAGTTCACTTCCTTGGACATGTCATTTCTGAGTAGATTTTAACCATGGATTTGGAAAATTTTGAGGTAGTAATTGATTGAGAACGACTCAATACTACATCAAAGGTGTAGAGGATTCTTGGCCTGACGGGATACTATAGAAGATTTTTGGGACACTTATCCAAAATTGCAACCCCTTTGATCACCCTGATGTAAAAGGGGAAGATTTTTACCTATTTTGAGTAGTGATAGAAGGCCTTCAGGGAGTTGAGACAGAGGCTGATGATTGATCCAACTTTTCAGCTACTATAGGAGGGAGTTGAGTTCATAGTTTATTGTGACACCTTAGGATCTAGGTTTGGTTCATGCTAATTCAACTTCAGGCAGTCATCGTATATGGGTCAAGGAAGTTGATACCCCATGAGAAGAATTATGTGACACATGATCTAGAGCCAGCAGCAGTAGTCTTTTCTTTGAGGATGTGGAAACACTACCTTCTGGAAGAGCACTTTGTGGTTTAGTCAGACCACCAGAGTCTCAGTTACGTCTTCACTTGGGGGTATATGAACCTGAGATAGTGATGATGGTTAGAGTTCCTATAGGACTAAGACATAGAAATTATTTATACTCTAGGGAAGGACAATGTTGTAGAATATTCCCTTAGAAAGAAGTCCCAAGCTCTCCATGTGCAGAAATCATTAGAGTAGTCGACCTCCCTATAACTGACCCTAGTGGAGTAGGTGAGTACGTTTTTCTTTCTGTTGATGACATTTAATCCTACACTCCTTGAACATGTGAAGTATTATCAACTGGGAAACATTGATTGAAAGGTTATTCGTGATCAGATATCCATAGGCGACACACCTGATGGATATTCCAAAGGAGAGAATCATGATATCCTATTCCAATGGTGAATAGTAGTTCTAGTAGTAATGCAGGAGGAAGTGATGTGGGAGTTCCACACTTCTCCCTTAGTTGTACATCCTGGTGTAGAGAAGATATACTGGGATCTTTAGAAAAAAATTGGTAGTCTTTTATGAGACAGAGTATAGATGAGTTCATATCCTGATGCCTTACCAATAAGTAGGTGAAGGCTGAACATTAGGATTTGACAGGTTTGTTGTGGCCTCTTAATATCCCGGAATGGAAGTGGGACAATATATCCATGGAATTCGTCACCGGTCTAACACATATAGAAAAGGTTCATGACTCCATCTGGGTGGTATTTGAATGGCCCACGAAGTCAGTGCACCTCCTTTCCATCAGGGAGTGGAGTTTGGTAGAGATTTTGGGGCAGACTTACGTACAAGAGATCATCTGACTTCATGGCGTACCATCAATGATTGTCTCCAATCGTGGCACATGGTTTACTTTATGATTTTCGAGGGCCATATAAGAGGCATTCTAGACCCTGCTGTAGAAAAATACAACCTTTCACACCTAGAATAATGGGCAGACTGAGTGCACTATCCAGGTGTTAGAAGAAATGTTGAAATCGTGTGTGCTAGATTTCAGTCGGAGCTAGGAGGATCATCTTCCTTTGGTGGAGTTCACATACAATAATATCTACCACTCCACTATAAATATGGAACCTTTTGATTCATGGTATGGAATACCATTTAGGTCACCCTTTTGGTGGATAGAGTTTAGAGAATCCTCTCTCATGGGCCCTGATTTGGTGCAGGCGATGAAAGAGAAGGTGTAGAAAATTCATGAGAAGATGAAGACAGCCCAGAGTAGATAAAAGTCCTACATAGAACGTCATCATAGGCTATTGATGTTCGATCAAGGAGACCACGTCTTCTTGAGAGTCTCCCCACGACCTAGTATGTAGAGGTTTTCCTAGGGAAGTAAGATATCTCTGAGGTTCATTGGGTTGTTCAAGATCGTGTGGAGGATTGGGGAGGTTTCTTATGGCCTCACCTTACCCCCACGGCTGGAGCAGGTTTACGATGTCTTCTATGAGTCACATCTAAGGAGATACGTGGATGACCCCATGCATGTTATCCACTAGGGAGATCTAGAAATTAAGGATGGATCCACCTTTGCAAAGTACCCAGTGGCGATATAGGACTGACATTAGGGGGATATGAAGATGATCCATCGCTATGGTGTGGGGTTTGTGGTAGCACGGTAACATGGAGGAGAGTTCCTGGGAACATGAGAGCTAGATATAGGCTCAGTGCCCCAATTTTTTTGTTCAGTTTTCTTCTTGGGGATGAAAATATTGAAGAAGGGAATGATATAGAGACCCAGTTTTTGTCTAATAAGGCTTTGAAATATTTTTGGATATTATTCCAGAGTCGGGCACTAAAGCGGTGTGAGATTCTAAGGACTAGGGTGCCCTGAATAAATTTTAAATATAATTTATATTATGCCCACATGGTATATAAAGAAAACCAGATAACTATTAAATGGTTTCTCAAATAAAAAATCTGACGCCACAGTTGGTTCTGGAATGTAGTGTTTACCCTAAGTGCGGTATAAAGTAAGTCGATGTGGGGAGTTCGGACCCCCCCCCCCCTCATTAAAATAGGATTTCTTTTAAGTGATTTTATTAATTAAACCAATTAATTAAATAAAAATAAATTCTTAATCCTAATTTAAGACTATAAATTCTTATTTTTTTAGAATTTCTCTCATTGTCGTGTTTTTTCCAATGACAACAACCCTTTACTCTCATATCCTCTCCTACCGTTGATGAATAAAGATGAAGGATCCTAGGATCTAGGTGGATCAAAGAATAGAGGATCCTACCCCTCCATTAACGAATGTGTTCTATATCAATGGAGAGAGATTGAATCAAGGTAAGACTTGTTCTTTGTGTTTTACACCTCGAATTAAATTTTAAGCATATGGAATCTCCTTCCTTCGATCTACACCTTTGAATTCGAACTTTGCATGAGCCCGAGTACTGTATTTCAATTCTCTATCGGTTGTTTTAACCTGAATTGCACAATGATGATCAGTCAGATAAGAATGCTTGGACAACGGTCTAACCCCTTTAGGTTTTGGTGCCTTTCCCCAACCTTTCTTTACAATTATCACTATTGTATCCCCGTGTATCGCAATTTGACAAGTTTTTAAGAAACCTGAGCTCGTTTGAGTGCACAATACAAGATGGATTCCTGGAAGATTCATCAAATGATGACGAAATCGTGATTAAGGCATATTTTCGGAAACAGAATGGCATGACGATGACGAATTTGGCTAATTTATAATGATATAAAGAGAAACAATCTTGTTATTTCACTTAGAAGATCTGAGCAAACCCTCATCCATGATCAAGACCGATTCTCGATGAATGAAAATGAATTTACATGTTCTCCAGATAGATTTGAAGGTTTCAGAGGAAGGTGTGGTGGGTCCCAAAGTGGTTTGACCTAATTCGAATCACGGGTGAAGGTCTAACACAGATCTGGAGTTTTTGAAAAAACCCCGAATACACACAATGTTAATTGAAGAACACATGGTGTATTTCCCTCCCTTAGTGGTGGCATTATGGTTTGGTAAAAATTAGTGATGACACATCATGAATTCCTTAAACACGTCGTGTTTTACCTTTCTATGTGAGGTGAACCATGTGAAGGAGAACACAACTATATGTCGAGCACATGTACATGGTTTAGCCACATGGACAACATCCCATGTTGACCAACACACATTGTACCAAAGTACATCGCCATAGTTTCCGAGTACATAGACATGGCCAACTGACATGACTCGGCCCCCGGAAAAACATGGCACACCATGTAGTCCCCATACGTGGTGTGTTCCCCTACGTGGGATGAAACATGTGTCTGACCAGAGAAACATACAGGCGGTGAAGAGTGATCATACACCGTGTGAGTCTCCTAACACATCATGTACTTCTTGAGCTCAACTGAGTGATCTTAAAACCTTCATATCTTATTCGTTTGAAATCATATTTTGGCCCACGAGATGAATATCCTGAGTGTTTTTCTGCATAGAACGTGATGGTTTCCTCAGAAAAGGATTTCGAGATAATATGTAAATGTTATGAATTGTAACACACATAAATGACACATGATGATGATAGTTAATATAAATACTTGCCAAAGTAGTACTATCCTTACAATCCAGTTGGGCTGGGTAGTGGCGTTCCCTGATGGTAATTCAGGTCTTACCCTCCAAATGGCCTAGGAAGTGTCATTCCCAAAAACAGTTATGGTCTTACCCTCTATATGGGATGGGAAGAGTATTTCCCCTATGATCATGCTACTTTTACCATCCAGTAAGGCTGGGAAGTGGCGTTCCCTGATGATCGTCCTGATTCTACACTCTAGTGGGTCTAGGAAGTGGTTTTCCTCAATAACTACCAGAGTAGGACCCTTGTCTATGTAGCACAGTGATAAAGAGCAGTTTGTCTTACCTAAGGACTCATGAGAAAGAGGGTCACTTTCCCTATTGAGACATGTCCTTGTGATGTGACCCAAAACTGTGCGGGTGATTCAGTGCCGCCCAAAGCGGCCAGTATCGAGGTTTGGTGATATGAGCCCCTTTGACTTGTGCATCCTAGACAGTTGTGATGATATGCGGGACATCATAGATGATTGTTAACATGGAACTAATATGATAATCACTTTTCATGGGATGGGCTATGAATTGGAGATCCCCTTACCCTCTTCTTTGGGTTTCTTTGAATGATCATATCTATTGTTGGGAGTCATTGTACTATTTTGTTCACTTTTACTATACCTTGTTCCTACATTAATTCTTTCTAGTTGTATATATTACTATTCAACTTCACCTTTTTGAGGCATCCTAATAAGTATGTGTATACTCACCCCTACTTGGGATTCACCCAACACATTTTGTGTTTTTTTAAATGATGGACAGGTTGATCTTGACTGCAGAGGTCCATAGGGTTACGATCTTCGTGGACCGCATTAGGTGGTCGGGGTCAGGACTCAGGAGTTGGGCAGTCCCAAAAGAATCTTTTACCGGTTTCTTTTAGGATAGACCATTTTCTGGTTTGGTGTGTGTTTTGGCCTTTTTAGCCTGCAATTTTTCACTACCATACCTTGTACTATCTAGAGGTTCATGCATGTTTAGTTTACTTTATAGCAATTGCATATTTTATTTCTTATCCCTTTATAACTTATACATTGAGTTGGCTATGTATGTGTGTAAAGGTGCTTAGGAAAATGTCTCCCCAATTTTTATGCCTTCGGCGCAAGTCTCCAACCCGTAGCCTAAGGAGGTGGTCTTGGGGTAGATGTGGCTTCAGCCCAGCTTAGGTTAGGTCATGACATAGAAAGACCCAAACTTTTATACAATATCAGAAGAAGTATATACAGAAAATAATTGAAATATTTGGCATGGTTGAATGTAAACCATTTATTTTCATATTTTAATACAATTCAAACTATCCAAAACATAATCACAAGAAATGGAATAAGATAAAGGAAACCGAAAAAATATTCCATATTCTTAATTTATTACAAGTTTAGTGTATTAAATGATATTTACTCTTCCAATCATAGATTTTTTAGTGGGATTTATAAGGAATTTTTTTTCTAACCTAGGAAGGGAACATTAGGAATTTTTCAAGTGGATATTTCAGTATTCGAAATGATCAGGATATTGGGCTCTTTATTTTTGGGATGAAAATTTATTGCACAGTTTTATTGGTGTTGAATTTTATGGAGACTCGGATAGTTGGAGGAGCACAACAGGGTTTATATTTACTGATGGATGAATAAAAATCAGTTATATTCCATAGTTATAGAATATTATTTCATTAATTACAATGGAAGTAGAGTATAAATCAGAAATATTAGCTATGAAGGAAATGTATTGGTTAAAGAAAATATGGAATTGGGAAGAATTTGAGAAAGATGTATTCTTTTAAAGGATATAAAAAGTGATATTCAATTGGATAAAAATATGATATTCTATGTAAGGACCAAACATATTGACTAGAAGTTCCATTTCATAAAAAATATGTTGGTGGAGAAGTTGTTCAATCTCAAAAAAAATTGATGGTATCCAAAATCCAGCAGACATGTTCACTATGACTTTAGCTCATGAAATTTTGAAGTTGCATCATTCCTCAGTGGATTTTGGGTGAATGTAATAGGGATAGAGGAACACTATATGAAAAGAGAAAAAATGAGGATATTTTTCATAGTTTTCCTTGGAAAATTTTTTAAAGTGTGAGATTATTAGGTTATTATGCCTTGTTACGACCATTGGATGTTCAGAGCACTAGAATTTTAAGATTAATATTTACATTTACCAGAAATTTGATCAATGGTAGGTGGTAAGGATTAATGTGGGGAAAATAGTTGTTTGCCTCTTCAGCAACTATAATATCATTAGAAGTTCTTGTTTTCTAATTACATCAAGGGTGTTCCAGAATATTGGAAAACTATCCAAAAGTAATTCTATAAAAGAAGAATATATGAGAGTTTACCAGTTCAACTGGTGAAGTTAAATAGTGTTATGCGTGATCAATAATGACATACCATGTGGAGTCTCTTCTATGAATATGGGAAGGCGATGTGACTAAAACAACCTGTTGATTCAATAAGGTTTTCCTTATGAATTTTCCATTCCTTCTTGTTTTGAAAATCACAAACACCTTATACGTAAGAAAATATATATTTTACTTCTATAAGGAAAATTTCCTTCCCAAATTAATTTAACCCTACAATGTTTTCATTGTTCATATCAATATTTTTATTAAGTATAAAAATCGGATTCATATCTAAAACCTCATAATCCAATAATACTTAGATATGAATCATTCTGTTTTAGGATCCGAATTCCGATTACGAACTCTCCTGAAGTTCCACTCCAAATTCTGGATACGAACTCTAATGAAGTTCCATTCCGAATTCTGGATATGAACTCTCATGAAGTTCCACTCCAAATTCTGGATACGAACTCTCATGAAGTTCCACTCTGAATTCTGGATATGAACTCTAATGAAGTTCCATTTTTAATTCTGGATATGAACTCTCATGAAGTTCCACTCCAAATTCTGGATACGAACTCTCATGAAGTTCCACTCCGAATCCTGGATACGAACTCTAATGATGTTCCATTCCAAATTCTGGATACAAACTCTCATGAACTTCAACTCCAAATTCTGGATACGAACTCTCATGAATTTCAACTCCGAATTCCGAGTACGAACTTTAATGAAGTTCCACTCCAAATTCTGGATATGAACTCTCATGTAGTTCGACTCCGAATTCTGATTATGAACTTATCTAAGTTCTGACTCCAAGTTCTCTGAATTAAGACTCCGAACTCTTATGAGTTCTGAATCTGAATTCCCATGAACTTTGACTCCAAAATTTGTAAGTTCTGGTTCCGAATACTAGTGAAACTAGACTCCGAATTTCCTTGAAATTCAGACTCTATATTTCTACAGAATTGAGGTTCCAAATTCCTACAAAACAAGAATCCAAATATCTCTTTATTATAGACTCCAAATTCTATTTTGGTTAGACTCCGAACTTTTATTTCCTTACATTCCGAACTTCAGTTTTACTTATTCTTACACTTGTTTCATTACAAAACGATGTCGTGCTTTTAGTTATTGACTAACCATTGGTTGAGTGACACATGTACAGGTCCCTCCGAAATTCAAGGAGAAATATGACCGTTGGAGGAGGAAGCCGATTGTTGGAGCTTCGCCTATAAATAGGATATCATTTGAAAAGAATCAACAAATTTGACACAAATTTTGGAATTTTGGTGCTTAGAACTTCCTGAAGTGATTTCTAGAGAGAGAGTCTCTTATCAACTCTCAAGCTTCGTGTAGAAATTTTGAATGGCTTGTTCAACTTTGCCTTGTGAATATTTGCTTCGTGCGACTCTGATTGTTTCTGTGTACAATTGAGGGCTTCCGTGGATAGGAAGACAGAAGTTCCAACACCTTGAAGTTGAGGGCTTCCTTGATGAAGAAGACAGAGGTGCTGACTACCTGATAGTTGAGGGATTGTGGGGATAGCAAGACAGACTCTGATCTTCATATCGAGGGATTAATCTGGTGTGGGTAAGACAAACTTTCTTGAAAGTATCAATCAAGGGACCTTTAACCAAGGTTGATGGATACCCTTCTCTTTGGGTTAAAATAGTTATTGTTTGTTACTTGTAGTGTTACTAATTTGTTCTCCTCTGTGCATTTTGTATTTTTAAGGAAAGTATAACTTTCTTATACTTCCTTACTTGTACTCTAATTTAGTTAGATTCTATACGCTTTAAGGTAGAATATTAATCTTTGTAACTTTTGTTAAGTTTCATTTCCGGAATCACTTTTCTGGAATTTAGTAAGTGATTAGAACTTATAGAGGTCTTGTGAATTATCTTGTTTAACCTTTTTAAACATAACCATCCTAAAAATTTCCTAGAGGATTTTTTAAAATGTACAATTCACCCCCCCCCCCCCTCTTGTATCTGAGAATATCATTCTTATTTCGATCCTACGTTTGGTATTATAGAGTATATCATACTCAGTCACATATCATCCTAATAATTGGTATCATAGCATTGGTTCCATCTGAATTAATCTCACGATTAGATTCAAGAGTTTTTCTTATATTTTTCTGAATTGAAAATTCAGATTCATATTTCCAGATTCATATTTTCAAACTCATATTTTCAGATTCATATTTTTTGTAATCATAGTTCAGATTCACTTTTTCTAAGAGATACAATTTTTCTTACTTAGAATATTTTCTTTTGTTTGAAAAACTTATACTTCTAACAAGTTTGTGTGCCAATGTTTTTATTAAGGATGGCAGGAATAAATGTTGGTTCTATAGACAATATAAATCCAACCAGGCCACTAATATTTGATCGTAATGATTTTGAATATTAGAGAGATCTCATGAAGTCTTTCATTATCAATACTGGAGTAGATAATTCTGTTATGATTACTGGTGGATACAATATTCCTGATAAAGAAGTAAGTGCCTCTACAAATCAAGAAATGAATGAATATCAACTCAACTATAAGGTACACAATACTTTAATTTGTTCAATGACTAGAAATATATATAGCCAAATTTCTTCTTGTGAAGCAGCAAATTCTATATTGAAGAAACTTGATGTTACTCATTTTGGTACATCCAAAGTAATTGAGACAAGAAGATCGATGCTTAGAGATGAATATCATGGTTTCATTTTTTCTTATGGTGAACCCATATACAAAGTAAAATAGAGATTCATGACTATCGTTAATATCTTACAATCAATGGGAGAGAAAGGTCTAGATGATGAAGCCCTTGTTGACAAGATCAACGACATCATGCCAAATGAGTGGGAATCTAAAAGGACTGCAATTGATGAGAATAGAAAGGTTACTCAGATAACCCTTGATGAGCTGTTTGGAACACTTCTTCAGCATGAGACTAGATATTCTAATATTGTGAAGAAAAATAATGGAAATAGTAGTGTATATTTTACTACTACTTCCAACAATATGAAATCTAAGACTCTTGAGAGAGTTACTAGATCCAGATCGAAGAAAGTTGTTATCCATTTTGAATCCAATGGAAGTGGGTCCTCATAAAATGAGTTAGCTAATCTTTCTCGAAGGATGAACAAGATAACTGGACAGAAGAACTTTCAATCCAAATACAAGAATAAGGAAAGGAAAGATAATAAAGATTCATAGGTCACATTCTATGAATGTAAGAGAGATGGACACATAAGACCTGATTTCCCTATGCTCAAGAGAAAATAAAGAAAAGAGAAGCATTATGAAAGGAATAGAAAGAGGTATTACAAGTCCAAAGCTAAGAAAGTTTTGAAAGCCAATTACACATGGATTTCCAGTGGTGGAGACTCTTCAGATGAATATTCAGATTATGAATCTTCTAGACAGAATAATCTTGGTCTTTTCGATAGGATACCTATTGATAATCATTTCTTGATGACTAAGGAAAACAATGCTGAATCATTGACCAATTTTTATTTGAATTATAATGATAGTAAATATTTTGACTCTTCTAATGAAGAGTCCTCTTCTTATGAAGACAATACTTTACCTACCTATGAAGAAGTTTCTAGGTTTTCCAAACTTCTTGAAAATGAGAATTCAAAACTAATGAAGAAAATTGATAAGGAAAATTCTAGGAATATTATTCTTATTATGGAAATATCAGATCTTTCTAAAGATATTGATAAGAAAAATTCTGATTTTGAATGTATTTTAAAAAATCTTGAGGAAGTAAGTTCTGAGAAGAATAAACATTCAAAAGATCTAGAAAATGTAATTTCTAAGAAAGATGTTTTCAAGCCTAGATCTAGCCCAAAATCAGATGTTTTTGAAAACAAGAACTTTTTTATAAAACTCAAATCCGAAATATACTCCTTGAGGAAGTGTTTGTCAAACATTACCCTAGGTAAGGACAATTTTGATAAAATTTATTCACAAATTTGACCTCGAAGGAATACTTCTGGTTTTGGTTACACAAGTTCTAAACCAATTTTTAGTAACAAATACTTTGTTCCTCAAAGTGCCCCATTCTGAACAAAGAGTCAGTGTGGTGGTCACTGGGTAAATAATTGTTCCTTAAACAAAACCCAATCTTTAGGATTTCATAAGGCTTATTTTTCTAAGAAGATGTGGGTTCCCAAAATTTTGCTTTCTGAAATTTCCGGATCCAAGCAAGTCTGGATTCTGAGAACCTAAGATTTTTCTTATTTTCTAGAAAATAGGGAAAGTACCAACATCAATACATGGTACAAGGATAGTGGATGTTCCCGTAATATGACTGGTAACAAAAACTATTTTGAAAATATTATAAAGACGAAAGGAGGAAAAGTAATTTTTGGAGATAATGCTCAGGGAGAAATTATTGGTATAGGTAACATTGTTCTTCTTGGAAAAACCTTAATTTCAAATGTTTTATTTGTTAAGGGTCTTAATCACAACCTCATTATCATAAGTCATTTATATGATTAATTCTACCTTGTGAATTTTAGGAATGATAAATGCCTAGTACACAATTCCAAGGAAGAGTTTATTATTTCTGCCAATAGGCAAGAGAATGTTTACACCCTAAACTTAGAAGACCTTAGGAGCTAAGACTTACCTTGCCTTAGTGAAATGGAAGATCATTCTTTGTTGTGGAATACAAGGTTAGGACACTGTAACCTTAGGAACTTATGTAAACATTCTAAGAAAGTTTTAGTTGAGGATCTACCGGATCTTAGATTTTATTCTTCAAAAGTCTGTGAACCTTGTCAATATGGTAAGAAACATAAATCAAGTTTTAAAAAAATTGGTGAAGTCTCAACCACTGATGCATTACAGCTAGTGCATATGGATCTTTTTGTTCTAACACAAACTGGAAGCATTGGAGGCAAGTACGATGTATTTGTTTTGGTTGATGATTACACTAGATTTATGTGGGTCTATTTTCTAACAAATAAGTCTGAAGCTTTTTCTTATTTCAAAAGTTTTAGAGCCCAAGTCAAAAATGAGAAAACCTTCCATTGAAAACTATTCATAGTTATCATGGAGGAGAATTTCAAAATTCTGATTTTGAAACTTTTTGTAGTAGAAAATGTATTACTCACAACTCCTCAGCACCCAGAACACCTCAACAAAATGGTGTTGTTGAAAGAAGAAATAGAATTCTTCAAGAAATAACTAGAACCTTGTTGAGTGAGTCTTCTGTTGCCAAACATTTTTTGGCTGAAGCTGTAAGTACTACTTATTATACTATAAATCAAGTTTTAATTAGACCTTTTCTTAATAAAACTCCTTATGAGTTATGGAATGGTAGAAAACCTATACTTTCCTACTTTAAGGTTTTTGGTTGCAAGGTGTTAATTCTGAATACCAAAGATAATTTATACAAATTCACACCAAAATATGATGAAGTAATTTTCTTAGGCAACTCCACAACTTGTAAGGCTTATAGAGTTTTTAACAAAAACACTTGTACTGTTAAAGAGATAGTGCATGTCAAATTTGATGAAACTGATCCTTTTGTTTTCAAACAACCCCAACCTACATCCTCGGATGTGTTTACAAAAACTGATTATCAACCTACGATAGAAGATCCTTCTGATAAGGAAAATGTACAAGAAGGTACTTTTGAAACATTTACCCCAAAACATTTCCTACCGTATGTTGATGAACAAGTTTTACAAAACCCAAATCAGTCGTTTCATAAGAATCATCCCAGTGATAGTATCATTGGTGGTGTGAATCAACCTGTAAGGACTAGAAGTTCCTTAAGAAATGAAGTAGAGCATCTAGAATTCATTTCCCAATTAGAACCAAAAAGAACTAACGAAGCTTTAGGTGATAATGATTGGATTAAATCCATGCAAGATGAACTAAATGAATTCAAAAGGAATAAAGTATGGACCTTGGTTGAAATACCTAAGGAAACTTCTATTATTGGAGTAAAATGGGTCTTCAGAAATAAGTGTTATGAAAATGGAATCATTGTAAGAAATAAAGCTATATTAGTCTCTAAAGGCTATAATCAACAAGAAGGAATAGACTATGAAGAAACCTATGCTCCAGTAGCTAGACTTGAATCTATTCGGATTCTACTTGCCTTTGTAGCATTATTTAATTTCAAGATTTTTCAAATAGATATAAAATGTGCTTTCCTTAATGGTTATTTTCAAGAGGAAGTTTTTGTTGAACAACCTCCTGGCATTGAAGACAAAAAATATCATGATCATGTTTTTAGACTTACCAAAGCTTTGTATGGCCTTAAAAAAGCCCCTCGAGCTTGGTATGATAAACTTACAGGATTTTTGCTTCAAAATAACTATGTTAAGTGAAATGCAGATCCACCCCTTTTTATAAAGAAAGATAAGAAATAAGTTTTTATTGTTCAAATTTATGTTGATGACATTATATTTGGTTCAACTCATCAATATTTAACTGATTACTTTGCGGATCTAATGAAATATAAGTTTGAAATGATTATAATGGGTGAGTTAAAAATTTTCCTTGGTTTTTAAATTTCTCAAAAACCAGAAGGAATCTAGATATTCCAACATAAGTATATTAAATAACTTATTAAAAAGTATGGATATGACAATACTAAGAGTATAAGTACTCATATTGGTACCTCAAACACACTTGATCTTGATGAAGCTGGGAAACCAGTAGATCAAACGTCTTTTAGAGGTATGATAGGAAGTCTAATTTACTTGACATCTAGTTGACCAGTCTTAATGTTTTCAGTATGCTTATCTGCAAGATATCAATCCAATCCTAAGGAATCTCATTTAATGGCAGTGAAAATAAGTTTTCTCTACTTAAAGGTAACCATAGATCATGGAATATTTTATAATTCTGGAAATGATTTCATCTTAAAAAGCTTTTCAGATGCGGACTTTGGTGGATGTAGAATGGATAGAAATATTACATTCAGAACATGTCATTTCTTAGGAGATTCATTAGTTTATTGGTCTTGCAATAAGCAACACTCAGTAGCACTATCCACTTCGGAAGCTGAATATGTAGCAGCTGGAAGTTGTTGTGCTCAGGTGTTGTGGATGCAACACACACTCACAGATTATGGCTTGAGTTTCACTAAGACACAAATTTTTTGTGATAACACAAGTTCCATCGCCCTTATTAAAAACTCTGCACATCACTCTCATTCAAAGCACATAGATATTAGGCATCACTTTCTTATGGATCACACACTAAAAGGAAAAATAATTCTTCAATTTATCAGAACGCAAGATCATCTTGCTGACATTTTCATTCTGATATATTTGAATACATTAAACAGAAGTTAGGGATGATAACCATCAGGTAATATCCCTTCATTAACTTCTTTTTGAACCATTCTCCTTACAGTAATAAACTATTGTTCATGGGGGAGTACATCTCCTTGTATGCTTTTTAAAATTTTCAGAAGTTTTTTTTTGAAATTTTCGTTATGAAGTTTTCGTACTGGAAGTTTTCGTACTGGAAATTTTTGTAATGAAGTTTTCCTACTAGAAATTTTTGTAATAAAGTTTTCGTACTGGAAATTTTCGAAATGAAGCTTTCGTACTGGAAATTTTCATAACGAATTTTTCGTACTGGAAATTATCGTAATTAAAATTTTCTAAATGAGAATTTTCGTAATGAGAATTTTCGTAATGAGAATTTTCGTAATGGGAATTTCCATACTCATAATTTTTGTACTAGAGTTTTGGTACTAAAATTTTTTTCAATAAACTTTTCAACTTTAAGTTTTTCATAGTGATTTTTTCGTAGTATGTTTTTTCTTAGTTAAATTTTCTTCAAGAAGAATATCACCTATTACGAATAATCTTCATAGCCAACCCAAAATGTATGATTTTCTTACTTAAGTTTTCTTAGTCATATTTTTCATACTGGTATTTTCTCTTATGTTTTTCGGATTTTTTTCATCTTCAATCCGAATGTTTTTGTTCAAATCTCAAAATATCAGATTCAAGATTTCCTTACGGGCATGTTTTCAACCGTCAAATCAGATCAGAGAGTTTTTCAACCATTAGATTATTTTTGGAAGTTTAAAGGTCACCTTCATCACATATAAAAAGGGGACTCCTAATGTTGTCCCACATCGTTTTCAATGCCCTCGCGTGTTGAAGAGTTTCCTAAGTTATTAAATCTCATTCTGAATCTTTCAGTGCTCCTCCATTCCAAATGTCTGTAGAAGAAACTTCTCAAGAAATGTCTACTATAAAACCAATCTCAGGTTGGTTAGTCTATAGGGAAAGGTTGGTCCATCTGAACCTTTTTAGTAAGTACGATTCTCTTATTGCTAATAATATCAAGCTAAATGGGTGGGAAGATTTCTTCATATCAAAGACAAAGGATCAGGATGGTGTTTATATGGATTTTCTTATATAATTTTATGAGTCTGTTTCCTTCTATGAAGAATATGGCAGAGAAAAATTCTCCTTTAAGAGTTATGGAAAGACTTACAAGCTTTCTTACACCAAGGCAACAAGCTTGGTGGGATTATCATTTGATGGTGAAGCCGAATTTTGTTCACATAAGTTACTGGATGTTCAAGGAAGTTTCAGCAAAGTGAAGGAAATGGAATGCCTTGGACTCAAAGATGATAAAATAGCAAATATTTCTCATCTCTCAACTAACAACTGGATTCTGCAGTTGTGGGTTCAAGGGTTTTTCGTTCCGAGAAGAGGTGATAAGGATAATCTAAATGAAAGTGAAATTTACATCTTGGATTTCTTGGTAAATCTAAGTAAGATCAATCTGATGAGGCACATTCTTATTACATTTTAGAACATCAAGAATGGGACTTTAAAAGCTCAAATTATTATGTATCATGCTCTTCTCTCCAAGATTATTATTCGGTGTCTTGATTCTTTTAAGGTTTCTTACACTTCCAAGGTGATGAATTGTAAGGTGATGTTGATTAGTGATGACACCTTAAAGAGAATGAAAGTTGATTTTTAAAAATAGTCAGGTGAGTTTTATGATCTTCTAGAGGAGGAGGCAGAAGCCGTTCCGGAAAATGTAGAGAAAGTAGAACCATCTAAGAAGGTAGGGAAGAAGAGGAAGCTGAAGGAAGTGGTGTCTGAAGGTAAAACTCCTAAGTCTAAGGAAGTCGAATCATCACCACCCAAGCCGAAGAAACAGAAACTATATCCATATGAGGTGGTTTCTAAATGGAGGGAAGATAAGGAGAAAAGGAAAGAAGGGGAACCTCAGTTCGGATTGGACCCTACTGAAGCTAAATCCATAAGGGAGAAGACTGTTGAATACCTTGAGAAGGTTGAAAAAGAGAAGAAGGTGAAGAAAAAATTGTCTAATGCTGAAGTTGTACAATCCCTTTTGAGTGACACAAAAGTAGCTTCTGATAAGATTCTCGTACCGGAAACTTTTGTTGTTCAACCATTACCGGAGATCCCTAGAAAGAACTACTTCACTCCGGAAAAACCTAACGAGAAAGAAGTTATTGAAAGAGTAGAAGAAGAAGATGAAGTATAAGAAGAAGAAGAAGCAGAAGAAGATAGCGGTGACCTAGATGACTTGATTAAATAAGTTGAGGAATATCAAGAGAAGGCAAATCCATCAGAAAATATACCACTCCGAACTTCTGAGGCCGAGTCCTCAAAGCTTGTCCCTCTGGGAAAGGGAGATGAGAAAGATGTTAAGAGATATGATCATAAGGAAAAACAGAATGAAAATGAATTATCTAAGGAATAATGCTATGAGAAAGACTGTATTGAAGAAGGAGCAGAGAGGGATAAACCTGATGAAGACAAGAGATTTCAATTATCTGAAATTGAAGAAGAATCTCTTGATGAAGAACCCATTCCGAAAGTTGATAAGGGTAAGAAAGTTCTTATGGACACCCCAACAAAAGATATCATAATGAGTAAGGATGTTGGTGGCTCTTAAAGAAGAAAGATGGTGGAAATTGAAGAAGAACAATCCTCGAGAAATGTGTCTAATTCAGAATCATCAGTACTTGGACATGATTTTGTTGTTGAATCTTTGAAGAAATTGGTGGATACAATTCCAATCTTTCCCACCATAGACTCCAGATTCCAGATGCTTCAACATATCCTAAATCAGAAATCAGAATCTGTATCCATGGTGATGGATAAGTGTGTGAAGATTGAGGCTGAGCATAGAAATTTTCTTATCAATTATGATGTTTAGAGAAAATCATGCAGAAAAACCACTATATGGTCAAAGAAAATTGATGATGACATGGAAGAGCTTGATCAATTTCAGAATGATGTAAAAGAATCTTTTGAAACCGAATATGCCAAAATGAATAATCTTCAGGATAAGCTGACCCTTGAGAAAAATTCTCAGAATCAATAGGTGAGGGATCTGAATGGGAAGCTTAACTCGGTTGCTCAAAACTGGAAAGGGGAATGAGATCTCTGGATTGAGATCGAAGAGAAGTTTATGAAGTAGGATGAAATTCTTAAGGAACAGTATGAGGCTCTGAAGGCTCAAGATGAAAGGATTAAAGCCTTAGAAAAACAAACTGAGGAGGATCCGAAAGACTTGAAGAAGTTGAAAACCCTATTGAAGAAGTTAATCCCCATGGAAAAGGAAGACAAATAGACCAATAAAATTTTTTGTTGTAATGTCTTTCCTTGTAAAAATTCATTCAATTATAATGAAATATCTGGTTGTTTGTATCTTTTGTTATTATGTACTAATGTTCCAGGTACTTTATTTCTTTTCCATTCCCTTAAATTCTTTTTGAAAATCACAAAGGGGGAGAAGGAAAAAGAACTACTCAAAAGGGGGAGAAGGAAAAATCTAAAAGGGAGAAAAAACTTTCTAAGTTAATAACTATCCTTAAGTAAGGGGGAGTTTCTCATTATGATGTTTTTCATTCCCATGAAAATTAAAACTCCATTCCAGAAATCCATAATACAATCCTTAGAGTTCTAAAGCATAAGGGGGAGTTATTTGTATTCACCATCATCTATGAACAAAGGAAGATAAGTTTTAATTTCAAAGTCTAAAGAAATTTTTTCTAACTCCTTATATTCTTTTTCAAAAGGTTGTTTGTGCTTTCCAAAAAGGGGGAGATTGTTGAGTCAATAAGGTTTTCCTTATGAATTTTCCATTCCTTCTTGTTTTGAAAATCACAAACACCTTATACTTAAAAAAATCTATATTTTACTTCTAAAAGGAAAATTTCCTCCCCAAATAAATTTACCCTTACCATGTTTTCATTGTTCATATCAATATTTTTCTTAAGTATAAAAATTGGATTGGTATCTAAAACCTTGGAATCAAATAACACTTATATATGAAGCATTCTATTTTAGGATCCCAATTTTGAGTACAAACTCTCATGAAGTTCCACTCCGAATTCTGGATATGAACTCTAATGAAGTTCCATTCCGAATTCTGGATATGAACTCTCATGAAGTTCCACTCCAAATTCTATATAGGAACTCTCATGAAGTTCCACTCCGAATTCTGGATATGAACTATAATGAAGTTCCGGTCCGAATTCTGGATACGAACTCTCATGAAGTTCCACTCTGAATTCTGGATACGAACTCTCATGAAGTTGCACACCGAATTCTGGATACGAACTCTAATGAAGTTCCATTCAGAATTCTGGATACGAACTCTCATGAAATTCCACTCCGAATTCTGGATACGAACTCTCATGAAGTTCCACTCTGAATTCTGAGTATGAACTTTCATGAAGTTCCGCTCAAAATTCTGGATACGAAATCTCATGTAGTTCGACTCCGAATTCTGATTATGAACTTATCTATGTTCTGAATCCGAGTTCTATGAATTCAGACTACGAACTCTTATGAGTTTTGACTCTGAATTACCATGAACTCTGACTCTGAACTTTTTAAGTTCTAGTTCCGAATACTGGTGAAACCAGACTCCGAATTTCCTTGAAATTCAGACTCTGGATTTCTACAGAATTCAGGTTCTGAATTCCTACAAAACAGAATCCGAATATATCTTTATTATACACTCTAAATTCCATTTTGGTTTAGACTCCGAAATTTTATTTTCTTACATTCTGAACATCGGTTTTACTTATTCTTACATTTGTTTCATTAAAAACATATGACGTGCTTTCAGTTATTGACTAACCTTTGGTTGAGTGACACGTGTACAAGTCCCTCTAAAATTCAAGGAGAAATATGAACATTGGAGGAGGGAGTCAATTGGTGTAACTTCACCTATAAATAGGAACTCATCTGAAAAGAAGCAAAACCTTTGACACAAATTTTGGAATTTTGGTGATCAGAACTTCCAGAAGTGATTTATGGAGAGAGAGGCTCTTATCAACTCTCAAGAATCGTGAAAAAAGTTTAAACAGCTTGTTCAAACTTTTCCTTGTGAAGATTTTCTTCGTACGACTCCGATTGATTATGTGTGCAATCAAGGGCTTTCAGGGATAGGAAGACAGAGCTTCCAACACCTTGAAGTTGAGGGCTTCCTTTCTATGTAAGACATAGGTGCCGACTACCTGATAGTTAAGGGCTTGTAGGGATAGTAAGACAGACTCTGATTTTTATATCGAGGGATTACCCTGGTGTGGGTAATACAGACTTTCTTGAAAGTATAAATCAAGGTACCTTTATCCAAGGTTGTTGGATACCGTTCTCTTTGGGTTAAAAGAGTTATTGTTTGTTACTTGTAGTGTTACTACTTTGTTTTCCGTTGTGCATTTTGTATTGTTAAGGAAAGTATAACTTTCTTATACTTCCTTACTTGTACTCTGATTTAGTTAGATTCCATACGCTTTAAGGTAGAATCTTAATCTTTGTAACTTTTGTTAAGTTTCATTTCTGGAATCACTTTTCTAGAATTTAGCAAGTGATTAGAACTTATAGTGGTCTTGTGAATTATATTGTTTAACCTTGTTAAACATAACAATCCTAAAAATTTCCTAAAGGAATTTTTAAAAGGTACAATTCACCCCCCCCCCCCTCTTGTATCTGAGAATATCATTCTTATTTTAATCCTACGTTTGGTATTATAGAGTATATCATACTCATTCACATACCATCCAAACACTACCAGCTAAATTTTATTATAAAAGTAATTGGACACTGACCCCGAATAGTGTATCTAATCATAAAATAGTGAATCTAATGTATGATCAATGTTTTAGTGGAATATATAGTGCATTAAAGTTCTATAAAATGTTAAATATTTTGTAATTAATATTACTAATGGCCTTGTCCATTTATTATAACAGTAATACATTTGAGAATATGAATAAGTCACAGTTGTTCCTCCCATACACATAGGATAAAATTATAAAGTATGTTAATCACCTATTTTCATTTATTATTTTATATACTTCAATTGTATATATTACCATTTTTTGATTTTCCATTGCTTTATTTGTTTTTTATAAGGTGTGTACAAGGTTGACTTAGTGTGGTGGGTATGTTGTAGCATCTTCCTACATCCAACAGACTTAATCGAGGGGGAAGGTGAACTTTTGGTGGATTAACATGTGAAAATCTAGTGGTTTTGTTAGAATAATTGATTGTATTTTTAGGGGTTCTTCCCCGATATTTTTTCCTTTTATCTTGGTTATTAAAATAAGATTCAATCTAAAAATTCACGGTAAGGACTCTTCTCTTATCTTTAATGTTCTCTCTTCTTTTTCCCTCTAATTTTGGGTTTTTTAGTTGGGGTTTTAAGAAGATTATTTAACCAGAGAATGGTGAAATCATCCCTCTTGATGGGGATTTCATGTGTGGGGAGAAGTAAACCAATCCTCCATTATTTTTTACCTTAAGCTATGTTTCCTGATGAATTTCATTAATTTTTATTTAATATTTGGATGAAATAGGTCATTAGTTCCATATTTTAAATTACTTATTTTTTGTGTCTTGGGTTTGGGTGTGCATAGGGAGTGGTCCATACCATTTTGTTCAAGTATTCAATGTCGTGAGTTCACATGATGAGTTTGGGGTTGATTATTCCAATTAAATCTTTTAGATTTAATTGTTTATTTTATTATTTTTTCATTGTTTATTGATGATATAGGTGATCATGGACACAAATGAGGTATATGTGATATTAGGATAGATTTATTGGTTATCAGTTGAGGTAGGTGGCATTGAATTTATTTGAGTCTCTGGGTTACTTAGTGATTTCATGTTTGTGTGCCATCACTAGGATTACATGCCTACATATTTCATTACTGTATATTCTACCATAAATTGGGATCAACTTGCATTAGATTAAAAGTCAATATAGACTGTATATATTTCTAAAAATATTAATGGTGATGCCCTAGTCAAAAGAATTTTGATGGCCTTATTTGTTATATTCTTGGTAGTGTTTGTTGGTTTTTAAAGAAAAATAGGTTTCCTTATAAAAATGTTCTTCGAAAGGAAGTGGTTTCAAATGGGATTTCAAAGGGAAAATTGTGTCTTTAGAAATGGGTTTTGAAATGTAATTTCAAAATGTACATGGGGTTTTCTAATGATTATTGATGTGATTTTAAATAAATTGCCTATCATGAGTAAGGAAGAATAAGGTTCCTTTTTTAAATGATTATAAATGATGTTTTTTATTTTTTCAGGAGGATTTGGTTGAATTTTTTTGATCCATTTAACTGTGTGTGGGTGATTAACCTATTTTCAAAGGCTATTTTATTTTTTTGCTTCTTAATTCCGATTTCCTAGTGTTTTCCTTATTACTTGATGATTCTTGTTGTGTCAATATTTATGTGATATCATTTATTTTACTATCTAGTTGATGGGATGATCTATATGGATGTGAAAAACCCCTTAGAGGGTTGATATTGATATTTAGATGGGTTTATATGTGGTGATAGGTCCTAAGTGACTAGCACCATACTAGCGAGTTAGTGATATTGTGATATGGGTTATATGCACTTTGTGTTATTGTCTATGTTTGTTGACCATATTCTTGTGATAAGTGACATATTATAGTGGGGGAGAGGGTCTTGAGACCTTTTCTCTCCATGCGTGAGATGGTGTTGGTGGGACTATCATGAGATGGAGTCCTTGTAAAATGGGAAGGTTCAAACCTCCATGAGTGAGATGGATGAACCCAATAAAATGATGTTAGGTCAGTCATGAGTGAGATTACTAGACTTGGGATGCTAGATCGGATGGTAAGACATTTATTAGAGAGATGGGGTTAGAGTTATAATGTATTAGGTGTTATAGATTTCCCTACCTTAAGTAAGAAGGTATTGTCCACATAGTTATATAGACTCTTTTGATTGATAATGTATTATTAGATACTTGGTATGAGACTGGGCACAGTATAGCACCATACATATAATCTTCAGGTATGGGTTGGGTTGTGGTATGTGGTAACCTTCTTTCATCCAATATGCAGCTAAAGTAGGTCAGGTGTCGTGGTGGCATGAATAGTACACGATGGATTTAATTGTATATTGTATGTGCATTGTGTGTTTTATTTTTCGGTGGGTGTCTTACTTAGCTGTGGTTTCACCCTATATATATTGTATTCACATACACTTTATCACAGTAGCATTTAATATCATTGAGGCATTAGGTATTCCTAATGTATTATTCAACTAACCCCCACCCATTTACATGACATGGGTTTTAATGTGATTGGGTATACCTTTATATTTTCTCTTAGGAAATAGATATCACGTAGAGAGTGACACGTGATATAGGTATAGCAGGTTGTAGAGGTCATGGATGTAATAGGATGATTTTATGAGTTTATATATAGACTTGTGTATTTTAATTTGAGTTATTTTTAGTATGTGTACTGGATGGTGTGCCTTCATTTTATTTTATATATGATAACATGTTGGCTAATTATACTTCGTTATATCATATAATAAGATTTATTGCATTCTATTCTGGATTACGGGGTCCCTGTTGGCTTCATATTTTATGTTTATAGGTTTTCGAGATATTTACCGTACAAATTAGTCATTCTAAATTTTTGGTAGATTTAGGCATAAGCCTCAATAATTATTATAGAGAAAATAGTCTCCCCACAACTATGTTCAATCCTTAATGCTATTCAGTATCATCTATCATATTGGCAGGTGAACACGAGTTTATGTTTTAACCCCCACATGAGTATCATTTGGGAAATCCGATCTGGGGTGTTGCAAAATCATATCAAAGCATGTTTTGGGATGTAATGGTTTTGGCTATACGTTGATATAATATTGTTAGAATTTGGGAGTTAGATCATGCATATTCCAATACAATATGACATCATTCAAAAGCCAAGTTGTCAAGTTATGTCTTTTTTTGGGACTGGGTGTTGTTCTTCCCACCATTATTTTATTTTAATGATAACAAACACTCTTGAAGTGTTTAATATTTTCATTTAGTTTATTTGTATCTATATTGATGAAATTTTTTTATATCCCATTAAAGTTTCCTTAAACATATCATAAAATATTTTTTTAAGACTTAGAAAAAGGATAGAAGAACCATGGAGTCTCATTGGAGTAAGTTGAGAATCAACATAAAGATGGAAAAGGCTATAAGTAAAACTGACTAGCTGGTGTAGCTTCACTAGCCAACTGGTGTAATTCCTAGTATCTTCCCAATCTAGCATGACCCCACTGACTACCCAGTGTAAGAGCACCAAATAGTTGGTGTTGATGGCCAGAACCTCTGTAATCTCTAGGATTCCATTGGCCAAATGGTGAAAGAGGGAAGCATGTAGTTATTTCTAGGAAGCCTTTCTGCAACCTGGTGGAGGGTATCATGTACCCAATGGAGTCAGACTAGCAGTAATGAGCCCAGCATTTATGATGGTCAAAATACATTGAATGTGGATATCTTTCACTTATAGATCCTTGATGAATTCAAAAACATTACTAATGGTTTTGAATCCTATAAATAGAGACATTGGTGGCCATAGAAACTCACTTGATCATCTAATATCGTACTATAATGTTATATGATATTCAATTTCTCTCAAATATCTCCCTTTCTAAAACATCTTATTCTTTCTATAGTGTGTTCCAAAATTGTTAAATTATTTCACATGAACTATTTTCTCATTCTATCCTAGTGTTTTGTTATATTCTTTAAGACAATAGATACTAATATAAAAATGTATTAATCTTAAGAAATATCCATTGTTCTCCTCTTTCTTCTATATTTTGTTTTCACTGCTATTAAAGTTAGGAACCTTCGATTTCTGTATATTTCATTAATAAGGAAAGGGACTATTATTATTAAGGTTTTTAAGATTCCCATTAAAGATATGGGTCTATTTTATTTTTTATTTCATGATATAACCTAAAATTCAAGGGATATTTTTGGTATCATGGCTACCATTAAAACCAAGGGACTAACACCGTAAATCCTCAAGTGTTTGGGGTGGTATACAAAGGGAATATTTTAGATCTATTATTGAAATTCCGTTCCAAATATCTTTCATTTTTTACTTTCAACAATTTATTTTATTTATCACTTCCAATCATTAATTTAATCAAATATTTAATCCATGAAATGTGATTAATAATTTTATTCTTGAAATATATCTTTGTTTTATTCCTATGATTTTATTATCATTTTTAATTATATTGTCATTATTTCAAAATTTTGTTAGTTTATTTTAATTATTCAAAAGGTTTTCAATTATTTATCTTTTATAAAGAAGTTTTCTTGGATTATTTTCCATTAATTTTTTGAAAGGAAATTCACCCCTACTCTTTCCAATTTATCTATATTAGACCTACATTTACTATCAAATGTGTTTGGATTTTTTAAAAAAAATCCATATTCTTTCAAATATTATTTTATTTATTTTTCAAAATCTTTAATGGATTTATCAAACACCCATTGTGGTCTGGAAGAAAAATCCTTGGGTCATGATCCACTTTTTTATAAAAATAATTGTGGTTATTGTAAAACTTGCATGTCATATTTTATTAGATCTATTGGTTTTACTATTTATAAGATTATAATACATTTTTATACTCCTATAATTGAAAAAATAGATAAATGGACCCTAATTGATATTTATTCTTTTTAATTAGATGGTAAAGCTGGGAATTTATATCATTATGGATTATACCAAAATTAATTTAATAGATTTTATATATTAAAAATGGATTATGAAAATTGGAAACTTTTAAAAGTAACTCATTCGGGAACTAAAAAACTCAAAGATACTCATTTAGATAAGTTTAGAAAAGTCTTCTAAAGTTTTTCTATGCATCCTAATGAATATATCAATAAATGTTTACTTAATTTACTAATATTTATAATGGGAGAAAATATCTTCGTGGCTATATTTCTATAAAAAATTAATTCAATAAAATCCTTTGAGTTTTACCAAGTAGTTGGGCACCTAAAGTAACCATGATCCATGAAGCTAAAGATGTGACAAAAACGGTGGTTAAGGAACTAAATGGTTATCTCATGACATATAAGATTTCTATGATAGAGTATGATAAAAAAGAATATAATATGGTCAATGAAACTAAGAATAACATCTCTTTCAAAGCTATCAATAATTAATCTTCTAAAAGATAATCCAAAGAAAAGAGTTACCCAACACTTCAAAAAGAAAAATCAAGAAATGTAAGTTACTTTATTTGATTACATTACGAGTCACAATAAGATGTATTTTCCCTTGAATGAAAAGTCCAAAAATAAGAAGAATGGTGAGATATCTCTAAATTCTTAAAATTAGAGTGTGATTGATGATTCAATTTCAATATAAGAATTAAGCAATTAAATTCCCAAGTGATTAATTTCCAATGTCAAGGTATGTGAGGTAATAACTTCTACATGTTCTATTTCTTACTATTATACTTCTTCTACCACTTATTTAAGTTATGAATATCTTTTTTTATAGAGATCAAACTCAAGATGGTTTTCTTGAACTTATATTAAAATTAAAAGAACATAAAAATAATTTTAATTAAGTTGTTTTTGAAAAATATCAACTTTTAAATGAAAAAAACTGATTTGGTTTCAAAATTAAAAAAAACACCCAGATGTTAAAAATTTATAATTTCAAAATAAGGATCTCAAAAATTATCTTTACTATTTAAATCAAGGTGAATAAACTTTTGATAAAGTTTTGGTATCTCAATATTTTATTAAAATTAATAATGGGATTGGTTTTTAAAAACAATTTATATTTCCTAAAAAATATTAAAATACTACTTTTTTAAATGAAATTTTTCAAAATAAAATTTTTAATTATTTTAAAAAATATGTCTATTCTGTTTATGAATTCAATTTTAAAAAATCTATATATGGTAGATCAAAAATAATTCATCTCGCTTCTCATTTTTTTTAACAGAAAGGCTTGTTCCAAGAAAATTTGGATTCAATAATCAGTATTGGATAACTTAAGTGGACCCAAGATATGAGTACTAAATACTTTAGTCTCTTTATTCCTTTATAGATAAAAGGTCATGAGTGTAAAACCTGAAGAGATACTTAGTGTGTGGATAGCAGGTGGTCAAGACACATGTGTGTTGATACTTCTAAATTCAATCATATAGAGAACTTTGATAGTGGACATGTCACATTTAGTAATGATTCAGAAGGAAAAATTATCGGTAGAGGTAAGATTGGTTTCTTTAAATCTTATTTAAATAAATTTGCTTTATTTATTAAAGGATTTAAGCATAATTTACCATGTTTTAGTTCATTATGTGATAGTGGTTTCAAAATTATTTTTAAAAATATATTTTTCTTAAAAAAATAATTCTAAAGGAAATATTTTATTTTCTACATCTCTGTTTCAAAATGAATATATTATTAATTTAAAATCTACTGAATTTATAAATTTAAGAGTTTAATCACAGAAGATAATGATTCTTAGATTTGGTATCAACCCTTAAGCTATCGTAATATTCAATATCTTTATAAAGCTCAATCATAACTAACTAGTACTATATTTACCAAAATTTTATTTTAAAGATAATGTAGTTTGTGAACATTTCCAACTTATAAAGAAACAAAAATACTTTTTCTGATCTAAAAACTTTATTTCATCTTATAAAGCCTTAGAACTAGTTTAACTTGACCTTTTTTAACTAACTAATGTTTCTAGTATTAGAGGTAAGAATTACACATTTATAAATATCGATGAATTTATTATATTTACATGGGTTTTATTCTTCGCATGTGAGAATAGATATTGTAATGTATTTATCAATATTTCAAGGAAAGTTGATAATGAAAATTATGTAAAACATTTTTCCCTTAGAATTGACTATAGAGGAGAATTTTTTACAACATTATTTAATGATTTTTGTTCTTCTCAATGTTATCATCACTTCTTACCTCCAGTTAAAACACCTCAAAAAATGGGGTAGCTGAAAAATGAAATAGGAACCTCCAAAAAAATTCTAGTACTCTCCTAAATAAATTTTACCTTACTCAATTTATTTGGGTTTGAGTTAGTCAATACTACGTGATTTATCCTTAAATTTTTCCTCATAAAACCCATCTTATGATAACCCCTTATGATATTTGGGTACAAAAAATCCCAAAGTTTCTTTCTTTAAAGTCGTCAGTTGTAAATTTTTTATCCTTAATATCAAGGATAATCTTGAAATGTTCAACTCTAAATCCAATGAAATATTTTTTTAATGGGTACTTTAACTCAAGTAAAACCTTTACTGTATTTAATAAGTGGAATAATACTCTATAATAGTCAATTCGAATCAAATTTAATGATAATATTCCTATATGATATCCAAACAGTGATTATAATGTTGGAAAACCATGTTTATCCATTCCTAAACCTCAATCTTCTAAAGAAGTTTATGTTTCTCTATAACATTCATTTACTCCTTTACCCAATACGTGGATATAATCCAAATATAATCCTCTTGATAATGTTTTTACATAATTACAATCCAAAACTCGTACTATAAGTTTGGTATTAAATGAGGTTGAACATAAATATTTTTACTCCCACATTGAGACTTATTCCCTTGAAGATGTTATTAATGATTAAAAATGGATGATTTCCATATAATAGGAGTTGAACCAATTTACAAGGAAAAAAATTTCTAATACTATGTAATTTCATGATAATAAACCTATTATTATATCCAAGTGGGTTTTTTTGAAAAAGAATTTAAAAATAGGGAAAGGATATCTGTAATAAGGCTTGAATTATTAGTAAAGGCTATAATCAAGAAGAGGTTGTTGATTATGTTGAAACCTTTTTCATTAAATTCTCAAACTAAATACATTATAGTCTTATCATAATTTTCCCCTAATTTTAATTATAAAATTTTTAAAATGTATGTTAAAATTTATATTCATAATGTTTATATTTATAAAAATGTTTTAGTGGACCAATCACCCAGTTTTGAAAATACTAAATTTCTAAATTCTATTTTTGAATTAATAAAATATCAATACATTTTAAAAAAATATATTGAGATTGGTATGATAGGTAAGCCAAATTTTTTTATCAAATGATTAGAAAATAGGAAAATATAATTCATCCCTTTTCTGAAAATGTTTTCAAATGATTTATTTATAGTTCATTGTTTGATAATGTTATTTTCAACTCAACTAAAGAAACTCTTTGAAATAAATTTAATGATTTAATTAATAAAGAGTTTGAAATGAGTTTTATGGGAGAACTTGATTTCCTCATTAGTTTTAAAATTTCCCAAAAATATTATGGAACCTTTATAAAATTAAATACATAATGAAATTAAAAATATGTTTATCATAAATCATGCCATGTAAATTAGAATTCCCATGAGTACAACTTGTAAGATAACATTGGTTGAAGCTGGTTAATTGGTCAACAACAAGCTTCGTAAAAGTATGATTATAAGTATACTTTACCTTAATGTTTCCCATCCAGACATCATGTTCATTGTATTTATTTATGATCATTTTCAATCCAATACAAAGTAATCCCAATTAAATGATAAAAAATATATTATCTGAAAGAAACTAAAAACTGTGGAGTATTTTACCGTAATAAAACTAGTTTTGATTTTTTTTTTGTGATTATAATTATGGAATTTTTTTACTAGATATGAAAATTAATAGTGTAACATGTCATCTACTAGGAAAATTCACTATCTCTTGAATTAGTAAAAAGAAATACTCTATTTCTCTTTCTATAGACAAAGCGGAATACATAGTCATTAGAAGTTTTTTATCCCAAGTTATATGGTTGAAACATACTGTTTTATACTATGATATAACATAATCTTCTATACCTATAAATTTTTATAACACTCGTGTGATAATTATTTCTAAAACACCTATTCAACACTCTCATATTAAGTACATTGACTTGATATAACATTTTCATTAAGATCACTTTCAAAAACTTGATATCATCCTTGAATTTGTTTTCACTAATGTTCAATTTATTGATATATTCACTAAACACCTTACTCTTGATATCTTTTACTTTATCAAAGGATAGTTGGTTATGATTAAATTGTTATTTTTATCTCTTAATCACATGGAAATATTTATTATTTTTCAATTTTTTAAAAAAATTGTTTTCCAAAATGGATTTTAGATTTTAAAATGTTTTCAAAAAAATTCATAATTTTGGACAAGTAAAGTGAGTATGATAGTACAAGAAACAAAATTCATTCTAGATAATAACAAGTGGATGTGGTTCTAGAATATATATTTTTTAAGGTGGGGTTGAAGAAACTTTTTAATATTTAACAAAGGTACCAATTATTTTCTAGTTTGAGGGGAACCCATTAAATATCCCAAAGGCCCATAAACCAAAGGATTTATTTGGGTACCTAAAGTCCTTAGATAATTAAGCCTTGATAATTGTCTTGAAAACCCATCATTTTGGCCCAAAGGACCCTTTGGTGAATATTAATAATATAGTACTCAGGTTTCTACAGTACCTGCAATAGTACCACCTTCATTATAGTGCCTTCTATAGTACTGATCACTACTACAGTTCCACCACTACTATAGTTCTACCACTACTATAGTACTTATACAATAATTTTTCAGTATAATGATAATTTCCCCTTCTATATTTTGAATTGGGGTCTTTTGATGCAGGCTTATGGGGTTTAACACTCTAGAATTTTTGCACAGGTGGTCATAGTAATTTATTCTAAAAAGAGTTGATTGGGTTTTTAACTCTTTCTTCTTCCTAGTCATGGTGAGTGGGCCTTACTACACACCTATTTTTAACACTCGTGAGAAATTTACTATGGTTTATTAATATAATATTTACAAAATATGAATGATGAAATTATTTTTCAAAAATTACTTTCTATGTAATTTCTTTATTTTAGTATTTATTTAATATTTATGATACCTTTAACTATTATAATGAATTATTTAATGGTTTTATAATCTTTTTAATATTGAAATTATCAAATAAGAATCATTTTATTTTTCCAAATTTATTTCCAAAAATAAATTTTATTTTTTATTTCAAAAAATATATTTAGCTTTTTTAAAACATTTTTCAAAGTTTTATTTAAATTTTAAACACTATTTTCAAAAAAAATATATTTTATTTTATATTTATATTTATATTTATTTAAAATATCTCTTTAAACAATTTTAAATGGTCTCAAACTATTTTTAAAAATTTTACCTCCCTTGAAATATCATTAATGATGATACATATAGATTTTAAATTTATCTATTTATTATCAAATCCCATCTATAAATCCTTTTTGATAATCTTAAAGTGGATAAGTATTAAAATTTCTCTTAAATGTGGGGATAAGTTAATTGTATTTGGGAAAAAATTTATGTTTTAAAATATTTTATCATATTTATGAAAAAAATGATTAGGTGAGATGTTTCTCAGTTTTTGAATGGATAAGAAAAATTTTATATCACAATAATTATTTCATTTTATCTTTTTTTATTCTTGTTTTATTCAATTATCATTCAAGTATTTTTTATCATAAAAATAGTATCATTATTTTATTTTAAGGATTAAAAATACTCTTGAAGTGTTTAATATTTTCATTTAATTAATGTGAAACTACCTTGATAAAATATTGTTAGAACCCTTTTAAAGATCTTTGAACATATCTTAATAGATTTTCTAAAATATTGGAAGAATTCCATAAGAACCATGGGGCTTATTAAAGTAATTAGAGAATTCACTTCATAAAGGAAAAGGAAAATGGAAGAACTGACTAGCTGGTGTAGTTCCATTGGAAAATTGGTGGCATACCTAGAAAATTCCCAAACCAGTAGGGCCCACCAGCTACCTAGTAGAGGAGCATCAAATAGATGATTCTAATGGACATAACCTATGTAATAATAATGATTCTACTAGAAAGCTGGTGGAAGTAGTAAATATGTATATATTTCTAGGTATCGCATTAGTTACCTGATGGAATCAGGCCAGCAGCACCGAACTCGAAATTCATGGTGGTAAAAATACATTGAATATGGGAATATTTGGATTAATAAACCCCAATGAATTCCATAACTTTAACATTGGTTATATATCCTTTAAATATATGCCTTGGCGGCCTTGGAAATTCACTTGAACATAAAATCTTCTACACCAATGATTTATGATCTTCAATTTCTCTCAAAGAACTCTCTTTCTAAATACGGGTCCTCTTTCTTGAGTGTGTGCCAAAATTGTAATATTATTTCACTCTCACTGTTTTCTCATTCAATACTATTGTTTCATCATATTATTGTATATGATTAAGACTAAGGTAAAAACTTATTGGTAATATGAAATCTATCTCTTCTTCTTCTTCTTTTTTCTTTTATATTTAGTGCTCGCCACTATTAAAGTGAGGGAACATGGTTTTATTTCCATTCTGTTAAATATCTATTGTTTATTGTATTGCCGTTTTCTTTCTTAAACCTAAAAATAATGGAATAGTTTTAGTGTTTTGGACACCACTAAATATAAATAAATACTACATTAAATCCTTAAGTGATTGGGGTGGTAGTCTCAAGGGTGCTTTTAAATATATTTATTAACTTCATTACCAAATATAATGGCTCAGTTACTTTCTAAAATTACTTTTATTTATTGTTTTCAATCAATTATTTATTCAATTTTTAATCTATCAAATGTTCTTAATTATTTTATTCTCAAATCACTCATTGTTTTATTCCTATACATTTATTATCATTTTTAATTATATTTTTAAACATTAAAACTTTAATTATTTTTATTTAATTCTTCCAAACGTTTTAAATTATTTATACTTTTTAAATAATTTTTATTGTATTGTACTCATTTAATTTTTTAAAAGGAAATTCACCCCTCCCCTCTATCCATTTTACCTATATCAAACCTACACTAGGCACTCTAGGGTGATTGAATTATTGGTTTATATTGAGAATCATAATATAGGATGGATTAGAATCTAAATAATTCATATATATCTTTTCGGATCTAGTGAATTATTCATGCATCCTGATAGTGGCATGTTAGGGGAATGATACATGAGCCTATGGTAGGTGTTGTTTAACATGATGACTCATAGGATTCCATTATTAATTGAAGAATTTTATAATATAATTGATGTTTTCTCAATTAAATTATAAGGGTTGATTAGTTTAATGTGGATTAGAGGGTCTTTTAGATTTAATTATTTTTATTGTGATGTGTTTGTTAGGCTTCTATAGGGAAATGCTTCTCAGGGTTTTGAATTTTTAAGGAAAAATCTGGTTCTAAAAAGAAAACTTTTTTGGTGGCATGTGGTGTGTATAAATTTTTTTTAAAGCTTATTATTCTTAAAATGTATCATGAAGAAATTGATTTTGAAATGTGTTAGTATTTTCCAGTTTTGAGAAAAATTAGGATGATGGATTTTGAAACTAGATTTCAAAATTTATTTTAAAATTGAATTTCAAATGGTTATTACAACTAGGATCAGTTTTTGGGAAATGTACTAAAAATGATATGAATTTTTAGATTTAAATTTTAGTGAAAACCCTTGGATTCTAAAGGGATTTTTGAATTTTGATGTGTGTAAATTGATTTATGTTGATTTTAAAATAAGAAACCAATACTTGAACAAACTGGGTTTCTTGGATTTTTGTGCCTTAGTTGTGTGTGACACAGATGTTTAAATTGTGTTCCTAGCTTATGGTTATGTTTTCTAGGAACAATCATGTGTGATTGGATGGTTTGGTCTTGTTTTGGTTAGATGATAAGAAAAAAAATGTTGTTTTTATAGACTAAGTTGATTGGATTTTTTGGGTAGGTTAGGGGTGACCTGCGTGTTCGTATTGTGTATTTGATGGTTATTTAAAGTATTTTTTGATATATCTACTTATGGGGGGATTTTGGGATGACTTTTTTGTGTTGGTTTCAGTAATAATAATGATATTTTATTGGTTTTGTAGATTGAAACCCATGTTGTACTTTGATGATTTCATGGTTTGGACCATTTGGTGTGTGTTGTGTTGGTATTGTGGTTTAAACCACTTAAGTTGTGTTTTATTTGAGTAATTTCTATGGAAATGATAACCATTATCAAAAATAATATATTGGTAGTGCATTATTATGGTGGGGAACATGATAAGTCTTAATATGAATATATTGTTCACTCTTTAATGTTTGGGATCGATGGGTGTGGTTGAGATCCTTCTTGGTGTTTAGTGATGGTGATGAGTGGGATGATCATAAGTTGGTTTTATAATATTATATTACTTTTAGTTAGTGAAGTGGTGATAAGGATACTCTTATAGTGGGGAGTATTTTATCGACCACCGGTGCATGACCCTCTCATTGGAAGTCTTGTGGGTTTGGTAAAACTGGTAAGAGGATAATTGATATGGTGGTTGAAAACCAGTGTGTGGGTAGACTAGATTGATTTGGCCCCATGTAAAATACCATATTGGTAATTTTAATATATCGTCATAAAATGAACATGTGTCAATGAAGGCCTTGTGGTAGAATTTGGTTGGAATGCATTGGTTCTCGTGAGTGGAGCATGGTGGTTGGATTGGTCAATTATGTATCTAACCACAGAGTTTCACTAGAAGTAATATTGGACTATGGAATGGATCTTCAAGTGGTTTGTTGATGCCTTAAAGATTATGCATCATGCTTGGCTCAGTTGTGGTGGTGATGCATCGATAGGTTATGTCATTCAATTGTATGAGAAGTCAACTGGGGGGTCCATAGGTATATTTTTATAGAGTTAGATATTGTAAAGTAGAAACTACATTAATGGAATTGTTTAAAATGTGGTTTAGGAAATTCAAGGATTAGGCCAACATTTTTTGTGAAATTTCTATATATATAGGCTTAGTGATTATAGTTTCAAAGAAAAACTGAATTTGGATCTCATGGATGAAACAAGAAAGGTCAGTCATGAATTGATGACTGAGGAAGGTTGAAGTTCATGGTTAGATGACTACTATGACTTCTCAAGGATGAGAAGATTTTGATAGGGAGTTTTTAATAACCCCCATCATTTTGAGTTATGAAGTTCATAGGAAAGATGAATTTTAGGTTCTGGATATGGGTTCATTCCATGAATTGGAATTTAAATTGGGAATATAATCCTTGAAACATATTAATGATATGTTTTTAGATGAGAAACGAATACATATTGGTGGTCTAGGTTTTTGGGTGGACATCAGAGAAATGCATGGGTAGTCAGACAACTAAAAATTTTAACAGTAGTCAAGGAATGGTGTGATGGGTGGAAATCACAACACTAATGACCCTTATATAGGCCTTTTATTCCATGGATGAGGTATTCACTCTTTGAAGGGGGTTTTGGGTTTTAGGGAGCCCTTAAATAGGTGGTCTATACTATAAATGGGGTATTCACACAATGAATCAGACCCTTTCATTTGAGACCGAGGGACATTTCATGATTTATTCACACTATGAACACATGGGTCATGTCGTGAAGAAGTCAAGATAGTGAGGATGTCACCTCTACCTATAGTTAGATGCTCTGTAAACCCACCTAGTCCTGATATAAACCAGTATTTTGCCTATTATTTTTAATGACCATTTGGTAATTTCCAAGGATTTCTATTTGAAATCCCCTTAGGGTTCTTTGCTACTAATAATGTGAGAGGAGGGTAAAAATTTCTCTTGAATCTTTCATTACTCTCCCTTGGTGTCCTGTTTATTTGGGTGATTTGAAGAATTTTTTTTTCAAGGATTCATGGTATGGAATATTCTATTCTTCTTCTTGTTATCTATTGTAGTTCCCCTATGATTATGTGTTGATCGGTTAGGGTTTTTACGAGACATTTTCACCAAATCATTGTGAAATCAAGACTCTTGGTGGGGATTTCAAGTGATTCTTGTATAGGGTTTCTGAGAAAAGGGTAATGTATGTTTCCTAGTGAGTTTATTTACGTTTTCCCATGAATTTGGATGAAATTTACCATTGGTTTAGGTTTTAAATTTAGGTTTTATGTGTGACATAGGTTTAAGTGTGTGTTAGAAGTGGACTATACCCAAATTCTCGTGGTTTTAGTGGTGATAAGTTTCGATTGAGTTTAGAATTGATAATGTGAATTTTTGTATTTAATTGTAATTGTTTGATTTATTAATATTAATGTCTTTATGGATGAGATAGGTTCCCTTGGACTAAGAGGAGGTCGGTATGATCTTGGGATTTATTTATGGGACATTTATTGAGGTAGGTGGACTTAACTTTATTTGAGTCTCTTGGTTAATTAGATAGTTTATTTTTTTTTCATTACAAGTATTGTATTCCAATATATTTAATTATTGTGTGATTATTACATAAAATTTATTAGAATCATGTTGGCTTAATATTCAACATGGATCAAATAGATTTATATACAGTTTGATGGTGGTGCTATAGTCAAATAAGTTCTAGTAGACCTCTTTATGATCTTATTGGTGGAGTGTGTTCGTTTTAAATGAAAAACAGGTTTAATTTTTAGAATTTATTTTAAAATGAAGTGGGTTTGAATGGGATTTAAAAGGAAAAATATTGGTTTAATAAATGGGTTTTGAAATGTTATTTAAAAAAACATGTGGGGTTTTATAATAATTATTGATAGAATTTTCGCTCAAGGTCATACTATGAGTAAGGCGGCATGAGGTTCCTTTTTTAAATGGTTTTAAGATATGTTTTCGCTTCTTTTTTGGGGATGGATTGATCCAACTTATTTTTTTCCATTATACTATGTGTGGGTGATGCCCCTATTTTCCAAAGATTCTCTGTTTGTTTTACTTATTGGTTACACTTTCCTGGTGTGTGACTTATTATATGATGATGCATGTTTTATGTGTACCTCTGTGAGAACTCTATTTTTTTATATCAATGTGATGGGTTGATTATTATGGATGTGACAGAACCCTTTAAGGTGGTTTGGGTTGGTGATGGTGGTATAATTTTGTGTTCTTCTTCTAATCTTCCCTTATTGTCCAACCCATCAGAATCGAACCTATATTTTCTGAGTTTGATGAGTGTTTTGGGAAATATAGGGATAATTTTGGAGGGGGTGGAAATGGTCATGGTGGTTTTTCTTAGATGTAATTTTTTTCTCATCTTTCTGGTTCTTTTCCTCTCTTCAGCTTCTCTAGTGTTTCTTTCTGGCGATGTCTCTCTGTTCAACTGGTTTCCTTTTGGATCATTCTTATTTTTTTGGATGTTTTTTTGTTGTGGTTTGTTGTTTGGATTAATTGTAGTTTGTTTTTAAGTTTTAGTACTCTATGATGATGAATCTAACACATATCATGTTGGCTAAAATGAATTTGTTATGTGTTTTTTTGAACGATGTTTTTCTCATATGGTGTTTCTTCCAAAGGAGGTTCTGGTTTCATATTTCTATTCATTTCAAAGTTGAAGACATGGTGTTATTTTTTAGGCTCATTAGACTCTGACGGTCTCCAACGTATTGGTGTAGTGTTTGGATGGAATTGATAATAGTGGATTAAACAATGATAAGGACAGTGTGGTTCATGATGATGTTGGTAGGATACATGACTCAACTGATGTGAAAAAATACTGGATTGTGATTATGTGATCACAAAATGTATTTATAATGTTTTTCTAATAGGGTATCATTTTTTGAATTTTGAATTTTGAATTGGGTGTCCTTTGATGTTATATCATGCCGGGTGTGGTGGTTATCACTCAATCATAAAGAGTCTTTTTTGGAAAATCAATAAAAATTGAATTTTTGGTCAGATGGAGTCTAAGTTATGATGTATGATGAGTTATGGAATCTTTTCCTTGAGTAAGAAGGTAGTGTCCAGTTAGTGATGTAGCCTCCCTTGAGTGAGAATTGATGGTAATAAACTTAGTATGAGATCAGTTATGGTATAACACCCTACCCAAAGTCATTAGATATGGGTCAGGTTATGGTATGAGGTAACCTTCTTCCTTTCAGCATGAAACTAAATCAAGTATGATCAGGTGTCATGGTAGCCTAGTTAACCCATGATGACCTAACTAGTATGATTTATATTCATTTCTTGTTATGTTTCTAGATTTTTGTGTGTTACATAAGCATGACTGAAACCTATATATTTATTTTATGCTTGTCTAATTGATCATAGCAGTACTCGATATCATTGAGGTATTGGGGATTACTACTGGGTCATTGGACTCACCCCCTATTCACATACACAGTATGGGTTTAGATTTGTGTGGGTAGACCTTCCCAATTTCTCTTAGGACTTAGGTATCAATTGGAGTTGGACACATGATATGGTTCTAGAAGGATGTGGAGGTCATGGATAGGACATGATGATTATGTGAGTTGGGATAGAGAGTGGTGTACTTTAGTTTCTATTATTGTTATCATTTGTATTGGATAGTGTTCCATTGTTTTATTTTATATATGATCCCATGTTATCAAATGCTTCTCTTTTATGTATTATTGCATCATATAGATATATTTTCTACTTTCTATTCTATACTATAGGGGCCCTTTTATACACCTATTTTATGTATATAGGTTTTTGAGATGTCCATTATAATGAAAATTAATGATAAATTTTCCGTATATTCAGACATCAACCATGTGATTTATTAAAATGGAATAGTCTATTCATGACTGTGATCAGACCTCATCAATATCAATAACCTTCTGTATATAGAAAGGCACGTCTGAGATCATGTGTCAATCCCTACTCAGTGTCATTCGAGGAATCTATGTTATGGAATCATAGGATATGTGCAATTTCAATTTGATCCTCAAAATAGTTTATTTAGTTTGGTTTTAGTCCCACATTTATTATTACCATTGATATTTATTGTACACATTTGTGTAATTTGATGGTTATATCTATATATTGGAGTGAAATGTGAAAAAAGTTCATTCAATTCCTAACCATTATCATCTAGGTAGGTTCATGGACAAGGTTTCAAATGTCATTCTAAATGATAAGGATATGTGTCAGGTGGTATTTCCTCCAATATTTGATCAATTTTTAGATATATTTCTTATATATTTCTCATGATTTCCACCCAATAATGAGATTGGTTTCAAGATTGATCTTATTTTGGGTGTAAATACAATATATATCCCACAATATATGATTGTTTCTTCAAATCGTCATGACCTAAAGTCTAGGGTTGATGAATTTGAAGTGTGAGGTTTTATTCAACTCAATTCGTCCTTATGGGGTGATATAGTCTTGTTTTTGAAAAGGTGGATAGTTTTTTATGATTATATGTAATCTACTGGAGGATAAACTAGGTAATGATCAATAATTAGTATCATTTACCTTGTATCAGTGACCTATTTTACTAGTTGATGGGTTCTATGGAGTTTTTTAAGATTTATTTGAGGTATCATTATTTGAGAGTGAAGACTTATCAAATCCCTTGTACTATGTTCTAGCATAGGAATACCATGTATGATTATTTTATTATGTCATTTAGTTTTATGAAATAATAGATGTATTTATGGCCCAAATTAATAGGTTCTTTCATCATTAATTAGATTATTTTGTGGCTGTTTTCATCGATGACATATTTGTTTAATCCTATTTGAGGGAGGTACATTATATTTATTTGAATATCCTTATGATTACACTTAGATATCGTCACCTATATTCTAAGATTTTGAAGTGTTAGTTCTAGATCAATGTGGTCCACCTCCTGGTTCATGTGATATATAAAGCATTCATATCGGTAGACCCTTGGGAGGTTGAGTATGTGGTTTCTTGGGAGTAGTCCAAGAATTTTTTTTGAGAATCGTAACTTCAATCTTAGGAAAGTTATTATAGGATAATTATTAATAATTTCTTTTGATTAGAAGTATTAATATTGGGCCTAACCAAGATGGTATTAAAGGTCATGTGTTCTAATTCTTATGAGAGAACCTTCAAAGAGCTTAATACAAGACTAACATTTATACCAATTTTTACCATACCTAATCTAGGTAAAGATTATAACCTATATTGTGATGTATCAGATGTTTATTTGGGATCCATTATGATACAAAATGAGAATATTTGTTCCTATGGTTTCAGGTATTTGAAGCCACGTGAGCAGAATCATCTGACTTGTGATCAGGATTTTGAGGTGATTATACACACTTTGATATATTGGTATGACTGTATTTTGGGCTTGAGGTTTATCATATATACAGATCATAAGAGATTTGGGTATATATTTTCTCAGAGATATCCAAATTTTTAGTAAAGAATATTGGTTGATAATCTTTTATATTTTGAATTTGAGTTGGATTACACCCCTGGGAAGGGGGATGTTTTCACTAACACACTGAGTAGGAAGAATCGTTATTGGGTGGTGTGGGAGTCTAGTAGAAATTGGTAGATGATGACCCTCTTCATTGAGATGTGTCTTTATGTTCAAGAGTATTATGATGGGGTAACCCTAACATCTATAATCATTTCATATTAACTACTTCAGAGGGTAAATGTGAGATAGATATAATATTATGATTATCTTGTTATGAAGGAACACATATATGTTGGGGATCCACTAACATATATATCCCATGATATTGATGAGATACATTATATCCAAGGGTGTTTTTTGGTCCCTACTGGCATTTGTGAAGAGATAATGAGGGACTCGCATGCCTCAATATGGGTTGTTTATCCAATGCTTAACAAGATGTATTGTTACATTCATATACAATATTACTATACTAGGATGAAGAGGGGTATAATAGTTTTTTCACATGGTGTTCCACTAGTCAGCAGGTGATGGAAAAGTACTAATGGCCCATAGGTATCCATTAGTCATTACCCATTCCTATAAAGAAGTGGGATACTGTGACCATGAACTTTATGATGGGGTTACCAAGTACTCCACAAGTTATTGATGTTATTTAAGTTTTTGTGGACCGATTGACTAATGTTTCCATTTTATTTCTGATCTAATATAATTTATCTATGATAAGTAGGGAAAGTTATATGGTCAATATGTGGTGCATCTTCATGGGGTTTCAAAAAAATAGAATTAAACCAGGATTTTTATTTCATGTCTAACTTCGAGAAAATTATATAGAAGAAACTAGAAAAGTATGTGCATTTGATTATAGTTTATCACCCCAAGACATACAGTCAGTATGATTCCACTATCAATATCTTAGAGTACATTCTTTGATTATGATTTCTTTATTTCAGGGGTTCATGGGAAAGTCATATATCACTTACAGGGTTTTCCTACAACAATAGTTACCAGGATTTAATTTAAAAGGTTCCTCTTAAGGATATATATGGTAGAAAATTTTTATCACCTATGTGTTATCTAGAGACTGGGGAACCATTAGTTATCAATCCAAATATAGTATGGGATATATTGGAGCATGTTTGGATAACTAGAAAGTGGTTGGTGACCATTTATAGTAGGTAGATGTTTTAAGTCAACTCAAAACTCAATCCTGTTGAGTTTTAGGTGGGAGACTTGGTATTTTTATGAGTTCAACCTTTATTGGGACATAAAAAATATACATAGGTAGTATAAATTATCACTCAGGTCCATGGGGTAATTTGATATTGTAAAATGAGTTAGTACAGTGGTATATAGGTTAGTGATACCATATAAATATAGTTTTATTCATAATGTATTTCTTATATCTTATCTCTTGAGATATCATCTCAATCCATCTCATGTGATCAACATTAAGGATATCAAGTTGGAGTCAAATTCATCATTCTAGGAGACACTAATTCATATTTTGGATCAAAGTGAGAATAATATTCATGAAAATAATATTCATATAGTATTCGTATAATGTTATAATGGGAATATGTGGGAGGATATGTTAGAGTGGGAGTCAAATACTTGATTTCAATGTCTGGATTATTTCATTGGTGAGGCTCAATGATGATTGGGAATGGATCTTAAGGATGAACTGTTATATAGTGGGGGTATTGTAACACATTGAATCTTTTTTTAGGTATGAAACTAGGTTTATTTTTTATAAATATTATGTATTTTTCTGATTTTGGTTGGTTAGAGGAGTTTACATAGGAATCATGGGTCAGTTCTAGGATTTTTCCCTAGTTTTGGGTTGTAGTTCTGTTATAGGTTTCCTGCCACACCATAACAAGTGAGTGCTACATTGGGATAGGGATTGGGAAGGGGTCCATCATCCCATAATGGAGTATTCTATGGTGTGATGAGTACTTCATGTAAATAATCTCTAGTCCTATATAAGATTAATTTTTAAATTCTATGAGAGGACACACCACAAAATTAGTCATTATAGCTTGTCGATGGTTGTGTAAGATAATATTATTCTAGAAATAAGATAAATCACATGATTTTCTATGGTATAAAAGAATGGGAAAAGACTTTTAGGAATAATTCATGGGTTCCAAGACATTCATTCTTTTTTGTAAGAGTATGTTCACACAATTAGTCTTTATGATATTCTATGAAGGCTAGCTCAGGGGGGGATGTGACACACATTAGTGAGGTTGGTTGCACAGTGAGGGAAGGGTATGTGTTTGAAGACCCAACCTTGAAGTGTTCTATGCTGTTTAAGATCTAACCTAGGGGAGGGAATTTCACTATGAAGGAGGATATTTTACCATGAAGTCTTAGAGGTTTGGGTTTTTGGTTTTACATAGGGATAGGGTGTCGCATCATAACTAAAAGGGAAATTCCATGAGGAAAACCCTGGAGGTGCATTATTTTATAACCAGTATGGTCACACTGCAATGCAATACCTAAATATTTTTTAATTAATTAATTAATTATATGGTTTAATTGTAAAAATAATATTAAATCAAGGGTTTCTATCTTATTCATCATGTGCTACCATATCTCATTTATTCTATCATTTCTTCTCTTATACTTTTATAACTCTTCTATTTCATTCTCAGTCAATGTTTTGTCTATATTAGGAGGATGATGATGGTGATCCCATCACTGCTCTTATGGAATTCCTTTATCTCTCCCAATTTTTATAAGTCTTATGTCAATTATAATCATTTAATACAAAATTTAGGGTTTTCTATGATTTCTATATTTCTCCATTATGAGGCTGAATAAGTTGAATATATCTGATGGGAAGGCTTATATAGTTATGTGGTAGGAGGCCCCCACAATTTCCCTAAGTTCTATATTCATTTCCATGTTTGTGTAATGTGCAATAATTCCAACCTTGTGTGATTAAACTAAAAATTGTATATAAATTATTTCTTATTATATTTTTAGAATAATAAAATCTTAATTGGGTCATTAGTGGTATATTAATGAATTTTTCATCTAAAATAATTACAGTTTATGGATGTTGGTGGCCACTCATACGGGTGCTTATGGTAAAATTGTGGCCCAGAGGACCTAGTGTTGGTGACATAGAGTGTTTCATTGGTATTAAAAACATGATAGGGTGAGGATATCATGGTGGTATCCTTAGATAAATATGGGTGTGGGTAACAAGTTGGGTATGTAAGTGACTAACATGTGAGATATGTATATATCCAGACCAGAGTTGGGTGAAGTGAAAAACCTTGGAAACTGTTGGAATTTTTTTGTTTTATTACCTTTTTTAATGTTTATCTTACTAATTTTGAATTATGAAATTTGAATTGATCTTATATTTTACATTATTCTTATTATACATCACTTTTTAAATGATGTGAAGTGATTATGGGTTGGGTGCCACACCACCCATGGACATACATATTATTACATATGTGTATGATAATGGGATGAGTTGAGATACACTCCAATAGACAGAGGTTAATGGATATGGGTTGGGCACCACACAACCCATGAAAGTATGTTTTATTATAGATAATTATTTAAGATGGGATAGACATCACACCAAATTTCACTAGTGGATAGTATCATGGGAAAGTTTCATTTTATCCCTTGGTACAGTGTGATGATATGAGATGGTATAATAGGTGGGAATAATTTTGACCCATGATAACATGGGATTATATAAGATGGTATAGAGGGAAGGTGAATTTTTGAACCTAGACATTAGTATATAATGTGTTCAGATTCAATACTTGTGTTGGTCAGAGCTGGTGGAGTCAATCTTAGGTGTCCTTGTGGAACCCATGGATCATATTTGTATATTTTATTATGATTTATTTTATATATATCTTGGTAGGTCATCATGAACCTTTTAGACTTGATATATTTAGGGATACCATTAGTGATGGTCTACTGAGTTGTACTCACACCCTATTCAGACACTATGTGTACCCAGGTATACTTCATAGTTACAGATCTTGATAAGGGCATGGTCTATATACTCGATATTTGATCTAGGTAGATTAGTCAAATTTGGGAGATGGGATAGGGCTAGGTGTAATGTATCATCATGAGTAACCAATATTCGGTATTTACTTTATTACATTGTTAAAAAATACAAGGATCACATTACAAAGGACTGAAAAGTTTAGCAGACTTGGGAGGCCAAATTTATACATGATATCCATTTTACATTGGAACATAGAAATACCAAATAGAAACTTCTTGAAACTTCTTTATTAATTTTAGTGCATCCTTAAATTTATTTATAGATCGCTTCTTAGTACCCTTGTAAATAAAAACATAATATGGGAAAGCTCAAACACTTATTAAGGTTACAAGTACAATGGAAGTTATCACAACAAGCATACATATGATGGAAGAGTGAATGGTCAATAAACATGCCATATAATTAATATCTTGATCATGATAAAAACATATATGTGGATAGTATAGAAATGAAAATAATCACATGGATATTAATAATTGACTTCATAGATATAGAATGAATTATGTTAGATATTATGATATTTACCATCAAGGTCTTAGCCAAAACATTATTTTACCATCAAGGTCACAACCAAGAAATCATTCTTACCATAAATGCTACATGCAAGCCATCATTCTTGCATTAGGTTGGCATACGCCAAATACCCAAACCTTTTGTCTCATGGGACCAACAGATGCATTAAGGGGTTGTATAATATTGATCCTAAACCATCACTAATTTAAGCCCAATCAATTCTGTATATAAAAGATATGAATATCAATAAATAATAATATTTACTTAGGAATCAATAAACATCCATATTGAGAGGAAAATATATGTAATGTCGATACATTACCAGTCAATAATTATGATAACATAGACATAAACCATCCAAATAAAAAAGTAGGATAGTTAAACAATACATAATCAATATAGAAACTTTGGGGTATTCCTAATGTAACAGGAATTAACTTTATCGAATAAATAAATATAATATAGTGGTGAAGGGTAATTTTAATTTTTGTGTTAGCAGTAGAAGATATAAATTTTTTTAATAGTTTTCACTTGTTGGAGGCCATATAAATTGTTAAAAATCATTCATTAGGTTTTTTAAAGAGCACTTGAATTATCCAAATCATATCCCATGAGAGTGTCTAGATAGTTGTGTAGTATTCATCTCACTCATCATGAACCAGAGTGAATATTGAGTTAAAAATCAATAGGTATTTTTCATGGTGATTATACTTAGGTGGATATATTCCATATTCATATCCACTTTCAAGTATCTAGATTGGGATTTCGTTGCTAAGAAAACCACACGCTCTTTAATTTCCAAAATTTAGGATTTTTGGGAATTGTAATGACTTAGGAAAAGTATTTATTGATAGTAAATATCATTTTAAATATATAAAATGGTGGATGATTGAACATAATTATAATGAAGATAAAATTACAATAATGGTTTTTAATTGAAAATTAAAGATGTGGAATGAGAACCCTTATGTCGGCATAATAACAGCATGGTAAAAAGTCTACAATGATAAGGCTAATTATTATGTAAATAAAATATATAAAATGAGAGAAAATACCATGAAATTAAAATCAATTAAATATGTGGAAATTTTATTATAATAAAATAATTTCAATTAAAAATAAAAATAATGATTAGAAACCCTTTCCTTGATAAGTAGCTTCATAAAGATTGGAAGGATTCCATAAAATATTAGTAACTACTTAGGAGGGATTTAAATAGGGATAAAAAAGGTAAATTCATGATAAATTACTTTGGGGGTGTAGTGGGATGATGGAAAGGGTATGAGTGATATCCTTTTATTGGTGAAAAAAGAGGGGTTTTCTAGAGAAACTAAAGTTAGGTAAGGGGTGTTAATGGTATCACATGGGGGTTGGGTGGGTTTGTTGAATTAGGTAATTTATGTGGAGAAATATTGGTGAGACATATAAGTATTACTTTCCAACCTAAAAAGGGTTATTCTAGAAGGTTTGAGTGTCAAATTGATTTATTAAAATTTGAGTAACATTTGATTACTCATTTTAACACTTATTAATATAGATTAAATATTAATCCTGGTTATTATTTTATCACTAAAAATATTAGATGACCCCTCTTACCAAATTGAGATATTTTTAATTTTAATTTGATCTCTATTTAACCTAATTAAATTTATAAATATGAGAAAATAAACTTTAAAATAAAAACATATAATGTGTAGAAAATAATTTTTTATAAAGATGACATTTTAATTGTTAGGTGTTATGAATATTATTTAAGATTAACTATCAGTTATAATAGTTTTAATTTTTTTACATTTTTCTAAAATTAATATTATAGTCATAATTTTAAAATTGATCCATTTAAAAATATACAATATTTAGAAAAGTATTATTCTTTGAAAAATAATTCTTTTACCATAGTAACTAATATTTACCTAGGTAACATAATTTTATGAAAAAAATTAAATTTTATCATTAAATATTTGAAAATTATGGTTAAAAATATGAAAATTAGTTTATTTTATTCAATTTATAAAAGTGATAAAAAAATTAATTTTAATGATATTTCATGTAACATGTAAAAACCCCATTTGTAGAAAAAGTGTATTTTCAATCATAAAATTTATGTTTATGAAAAAAAATTCAATTATTTTTGTTTTCAAGAAATAAATTGGTTTATAATAAATCAAATAAAATTTATATGGAATAAAAATAAATTTGAAACATAATTTTACCAAAAACATATTTAATTAAAAGAAATTACTGAAATAATTTTTATTGGAAATTATTACTAATGTACTTAAAATGTTAATTCTAGGTTTTATAAATTCAACATAGTGTTTTTAAAATATATATGTTTACTTCATACAAATTTTATCAATTAAAAGGTATTATACACTTCTAGGTATTTCTTAAATAAATTTATTGTTTTGGTAAAAAAACTATATTTTCACTATTTACCTAAAAATTAACTATTTCAAAAAAATTTAAAACAATCATCCTAATATAATTTTGAAATATTTAATCACAATATGACATTCTTTTCATAAAATATAAATTATATAATTTAAAATTTTAACTTTTAAATATAATTATGAATAAAGTCTCTTTATACTGTGTATTGTGTAACCTTTTTTTAGATGTAGTTTTTACCTACTAGAGTAAAGTATTTGATATTATATCTCTCCACCCCCCACCCCCAAATAATTTCATCCTAAAAATTGGGATAAATGATATCTACTAAAAAAAATTTATTCCTTCCTTATAACTTCTTCAGACTCCCATGTTGCCTCCTCTAGTTTTTTATTTCTAAAGGGGACTTTCACTATCCGAGTTTTCTAATTTTAAAATAATTTCTCTATAGTGATGAATATTTTGACTGGATATTCATTATAATATAATTCATGTTACAATCATATTCCCTCGAATGTGAGTACATGTGTTGAATCTGACATGTACTTCATAAATAATGAAACATGGAAGGTTGTGTACATTACGAAGGTTAAGAGGCATAGCCAATCTGTAATATATATCTCAAATTCTCTATATAATTTCAAAAGTACCAATGTACCTAGGGTATAACTTCCCCTTTTAACTGAATCTTACAACTCCTTTCCATGGGGACACTTTTAGGAATACATGATCCACCACTAAAAATTCCAAGTCTCTCTTTCAATTATCAGCAAACACTTTTTTTTCTTTGAGTTTTTTGATATGATAATGAATAGTACTTACTTTGCCTATAATATTTCAAGAATTTAAAATAATAACATTATATTTTATTGAATATATGAAATGAAACATTAAACATAAATGACACATGAAATATGATTATTTAAATATGGTCATTATAACCTAACTATTAAATGGGTGGGTATTGATATGATTAACTTCTTTATGAAATATATATATATATATATATATATATATATATCTTACTCAATATAAATTTATTGATAACTTCTTAGTAAATAATGACTCAATTTTTTTAATAAATCCATTTTATTCTTCAAAAATAGTTTTTATTTATTTTTGTGAAAAATATTATAATTATTTTATGAAACATTTATAAATTTTATTTGATAAAATGGATATAATTTTTCAAATTATTATATCAAAGTTATCTTTTGGTTAATGTCACCACTCCCACCACAAGGTGAGGTCCAAATTAAAAATTAAATTTTTCTTCTAAACAAACTAACTATGTAGGGAGGGCAGTCAGGTTCGATCTCATAGGGGGGAAAAGCAATGGAATCAGCACAAGTTTGATGAGCTTCATTTGACTTTCCAGATGAAAAATTGATTAAGAGAACAAATGAAAAAGTGAAACTATTTTAAAAAATTTCAATTAAAACATAAGAATAATATAACCAAAAGAATACAAGTGTGTCAGGGTTGTAATTCTGATGATGGATTAATGAATTATTATTTCTTTAGCATTGGATTTATTAATGAAAGTTATTTACCATAGGTATTCAATAAAATAGTTGTTTCTTGGTCCAAAAAAAATTACACATTTAAAGGTTAACTCCTCTGTCCAGTAATTAACTACTTAAAACATTTTTAGGTTCTTTACCCCCTTAAACAAGTAGAAACGGGCTCACCCAAGGGTCGTGATTTCACTTGTTTCAACTCCATCAGTTTTCTCCATTGGTGTCATTCTTGGTCTGATACGACACAAATGGTGAATAAGGCATTGGGTTCATTAAATAAGTTGTAAGCAAGAATCATAATAAAAACAACACATCAGGATTTCAATTACAAATCACTCACAATCATTATTAAAACACCAATACAGGAAAAACAAGACTATTATAAACATGGTCATGATGTGATGATTCTTCCAAAACTCAATCCATACCATGGATACGATAGGATATGCAGAAGGAGAGAATTAAACAAAAACAAGATTAAAAAAATAAAACTAAAATTTGAATCTAAGGGAATTTCAAATGGTAGAGTGGCAGAACCCACTGGATGTCCAAAAGAAATTTTGAGGTTTTTCCCTTATATTTATAGAATTTGAGACTATATAGCATGTTCTATAAAGTAAATGTTGTGTAGTCAAGTCAACATTACTTGGATTGGGTTTCTCTACTAGTAGGTGATCCGTTATTCTACCCCTTGACTTTGAAGCATTGGTGGTCAGTTGGTGGGGGTACACATCATGCAGTACTTCCACACATGGCTTGTAGTTATATATTCAACCACCAACTATATCTAGAAGGATGTACATAACATGTAATCATGTTTTACACGGCGTGTTATCTCTGGATGGCTATATGGGAATGCACTTAGTTTGGTTGATTTGTGTCTGGGTGAAGGTACATGACATGTTTTAATAAAGTACACACCATGTATATTCTAATATTTGTTATAATCTTTCCTAATTTGTGAATTTGGGAAGAAAACACATGAAAATTACCATGAACACTGAAATAAATCACTTCAGTCACAAAAAAACATATATTTAATGCAAACATTTTTTATACACAATAAAATGTATGAAAAGATATAAAAAATTAAGTCACATCAAACTCCACCACACTTAATAATTTTATTTCCCTCAAGAAAAATTCCAATATCTAATTAATATTATCAAAACATTAAAAATGGAATTATTAAACTAATTATACTTATAAATACTATATCCATAACAAAAGATTTTTAAAAGGCACAAACCATATTTTAATTTCAAAGATACTCTAATCATGCCTCATTTATAATTCAATTAAATATTTTAAAGACTCCTTTATTCACATTGTCCAAATTTTCATAAATACCCATGACACTTGATGATTTACCTCACCAGAAAATAATACACTCATCATTCAGGATCATTTAATCAGAGTTATGCTCAATCTCAAGTATATTCACTTTATCAATAGAATTTCAAGTATTCTCATTCTACATTTAGAAGTAAAATCACAAAAAACAAGACATATTTTAATAAGGATAAAATGATTATGAGGCTTCAGATAAGTAGGTACTAATGTGAAAAATAATCTCACAGGCTTGAAAAGGATGATGAATTCTTAAATAATAAAACATGATATTCAAAAACAAAGCTCAAAGAAAAATTCTAACTCAACAATATCTATCAAAGTGTCACCATAACCATGATATTTCCTTGACAACATGGGTCCATAAATCATCAATAAGGTGTAATGAATGAATCTGGCCCCTCTTTTTAATTTTTCCAATAATTTTATTAATAATGAGACCACTAAGAATACAATGAATTATATTTTTGGAACCCTTCTTCCCAAATGAACAAGTGGCACTCTCCCCTACACTTAATTTCATAGTTTCTTATCAAAATGTACCACTAATAACCAAAAATAACACTTTTATGCTTAAGTGAATAATCATGAAAATTATAAAATAATTAGGGTGGGAAGGATAAATTGGCTCGTAATGTATCTTCTTATCATGTCAGTTCATGGTTTCTAAGGGTTTCATGAAGGTCAGATGTATGGTGGGTATCAAGCTTAAAAGGGGCTAAAAATAACAATTAAATGCCTCAATAATTTTAATATGATTAAAAATATTCTTGTTTTGAAAAAAAACTCACAAGTTCTTGTATTCATTCATATCCTGACAATCTCTCAAGAAAGAGGGTATAATAATGAATATGTCAAAAGGTTCAAAATACATCTTGGAAATGAGGAAAATAAGGGGTCAATTAGGTCATGAAATGAATAAAAATGATCATTCTAATAAATATAAATGTCCATGAATTTAAATTCAGAATCAAACAATACCAAAAATTACTTTAAAACACTAAAAATTTAAAATAAGCATATAACTTTTAAAATTACCATTTATGTAATTATTATTTATAATTAAAATTAATCAAAAAATTCAACAGTTTAAAATACCTCATAAATTAATGATTTATCATAGAATAGTTCAAGGAAAAAAGCCTTGTTTAGTTAGAGACTATCCCCCACACTTAATATTGCATATGGTCCCCAAGTTCAACACTTAAAAAAGAGAAGAGGATGTGAAAAAACACAAGTGGTTAAGGGAAAGGAGGAATAAAAAAATAATAAATTCCAAAATAATAATGAAAAGAAAATTTTAAATAATACACCCCTCATGGTGAGCTCGGAAATATAGAATTTAGTAAAAATAGAGGCCAGTATAGCTCGAGTGTACTTATGATAATCGATGAAATGAAAAAAAAATTGCTTGCATATGCACCATCACATCACAAAAATAGAAATATATATATATATATAAGGAAACTCGTGTGAAAAAACCTATCATTGTGTGGCCTTAGAATAGGAATCATCTTTAATAGGTGGATTTGGAAGAGTATGATCAGTTGTAGTAAAATAAGGAGGCTCAATGTCCTCTCTCTGAGAGGTAGGTTCAACGTGAACATCTATTATGGAAATAGTGGTAGCATCTGGTCTGGTAGTAGATAAGAGAACTGAATTTATGTCCAGAGCTATCAATGGTGTCTATGATACTAAATGATTAGGATATGGAGGAGGATCAGGCATTGTTGGAAGTAGAAGGACCAGGTTCTGGAGAATGAGTAGCATCATACTACATCTGTGTTGGTGTCTGAGTGATGGCAGCTTGGTGGTGCTCAAGGAGGTCCAAACAGTGGTCTATCGCATCTTGGTAGATGGAAATGGGGAGATAAGCCAAGGTTGCAGGTGGAGGTGGGTATTTGGATGGTTCATAAGAAGAGGGTATTATATAAGAATATGAGAGGTAGGAAGAAGTAGGGAGGGTCATAGAAGGAACATCTACTATTGGATGTGGTGGAACCTGATTAGCAACACCAACGGGGGAAACTGGTTCATCTCTTTCCCGTGAATGAGATTGGGTGTCCTGCATGATCACAATGTTGTATACTCATCACTCGACCATACTCATGTGAATAATCATGAAAAAGTACATATTCTTGGGAGAGCCTAAGAAATTAGGGATTAATGAAATATTATTTCTTTAGAATTGGATTTATTAATAAAATTTATTTTCTATAGGGATTCAATAAAATAGTTGTTTCTTAGTTCAAAAACAAATAATTACACATTTAAATGTTAACTCCTTGGTCTGTTAAATAACTACTTAAAACATGTTTATTTTCTTTACCCCCTTAAACAAGAAAAAATGGGATCACCCAAAGTTCATGGATTCGCTCGTTGCAACTCCTTCAGTTTTCACCATTGGTGTTGTTCTTGGTATGATATGACACCAATGGTGAAAATGGAATTAGGTTCATTAAATAAGTTTTAAAAAAGAATCATAATAAAAACAAAACTTTTGGTTTTCAATTAAAAATCACTCATAATCATTATTATAACCCCAATATGGGGAAAACTAGACACTTATGACCATGGCCACGATGTGTGGATAGAGTCGAAACTCAATCCTAACCATGGATATGAGAGGAGATGGGGAAGGGGATAATTACACTAAAATAGAATTGAAAACATGAAATATAACTAAAATTTTTATTTGAGGGAGTTTCTAACGGCATAGCATAAGCACCTCCCGATGAATGACCAATAGAAATTCGGAGGGTTACCCCTTCTATTTATAGAATTTGAGACTACATGCATGTACAATAAAGTAAAAAAGCATGTATTCAAGTCAACTTGATTTGGAGTGGGTTTCTCTACTATTGGGTTATATGTTATGTTGGCCCTTGACTTTGAAGCATTGCTGGTCAGTTGGTAGGGGTACATGGTATGTAGCGCCACCCCACCTGGCGTGTAGTTTCAACTTCATACACCAACCAAATCTAAAAGGATGTACATGGTGTGTAACCATGTTGTACATGGAGTGTTATCTCTAGATGACTACATGGTCTTGTACTTAGTCTGGATAATTCATGTCTGGGTGAAGGTACACAGTGTGTTTTTATAAATTAATTGTTGTGTATATTCAAATCAATGTTCTGATCTTTCTCGATTTGTGACTTTGGCTAGAAAACGCCTGAAAAGTACCATAAACACCGAAATAAAGAACTTAATTCAAAAAATAACTTTTATTCAGTGAAAATAAGTTATTATACTCAATAAAATGTATGAAAAAGATATACACAAATAGGGAACATCAATTAATATTTTAGATTTTTCGGAAAAGTTTGGTTTCTCAATGAATAGTGGAAATTAAAAAATTTTATTGAAAACTGTATATTTATTTTTGAAGTATTTAAAAAGTATAATTATATTTTTCAATAATTTTAAAATTAGTTAGTTAATTTTTTATTAAATATAATCTGATTATAGTCATTTGAATTAATTTTATACTTGAATTGGATATAAAAACATATTTATACATAGAAGGGCTATTTCTGAAAAACAATTTTTTTTGCCTTTTATTTTTAATGTTAAATTAATTTCTTAAAATTTTAGAAATTGAATCTTGAAAAAATGATTTCATATTTGGAATCATGTGGTCTGAATTTGTTAAATAGATCCCTTTTATTTTCTATCATTATGAATAGTAATAAAAGTAAATTATTGTCACCACGATAAAGATTGATCAGGTAATTAAGGTTAAAAATAATATGATAAGCATAAAAAAAGGCCCTAACACTTGCCTTTATCCTTTTTTATTATAGTTCATCAATTTCCATCCATATTTTTAAAATGTGGAAACTTGGTTCCATATTTCTTTGATTTTGACCAATATAATATTTAAGTAAAAGATAAAATCAGAAATGTCACTTTCTTGCTTTTAATATATATAATATTTTTTTATAGGTTTAAAAAATATATTTTTTGTTACAAATTGTTATCTAAAAGATAAATTATTTTTTTTCATGGTAATTTATTTCTCATTTTTAGTTTTTAAATAATTACCATAAATACTAGTTCAAATCCGACCCAACATTAATTTAATTAATAGAAAAATAAAATAAATGATTCTAAAAATATTAAAATTAATATAATTTGAATTAATTATTATTATTCATGTAATTTATTGATAAATATACACTTTTTTTTATTTTTTTTAAAGAATTATATTAGAGTTGATTTTTTTCATTTTTTTCAAAGTCAAATTAAATGAATAGTGTAAAAAATTACATTAAATATATATTATGTTAAATAATATATTATTATATTATATAAAAGTCATAAAAATATCTAAAAAGGTCAATTAGGATTATAAATGGTCTAAAATTTCATCTCTTTTCCATTTATGACCCAATTTTCATCTTATAAGTAAAATTATATCCCTTTAATACTGAAAATGTCATTATTATTATTAGGGTTAAAATTGGTTAACAAGGAGTTTAATATAAAAGATAAGGTTTAAAATTATATCAAACCCTGTATAAATGCTGATTGGATGAATATATTAGTATCATATCTTCCTTATAATCGAATCCTTGTCATCTTGGAAACATTTTACACGAGTTTGACACATATTTTGTTATAATATTTCATATATGTCCAAAAATGACATAAATGGTTATTTTATACAAAAAAATATTTTCTTAAATGATTTAAAATTACTAAAAATATATATTTATCCAAGTTCTTGGGGTATGGTTTAAAATATCAACCATTTTCCATTTGTGGTCTAATTATCATATTATAGTAACTATCTTCACCCCTAAAGAGTAAAAAACTTTGTTATCCCGGTAAGCGTCCAAAGGGTTCACAGATGGTGAAAACAAAAAGATAAGGGTGAAAACACAAACTAAAATCATATTATTTTTATTATATTAGAGTATTTATAATAATTTTTATCTTATTTTAAAATTATATTTATTTTTATCCATTTTAACATGAAAACTAATTTATATTAATTTAATAATTTATTAAATTTTGAGAATTCCCCTCCCCTGGTTCTAAAAGGTCACCCCCTCTCCTGTTATCTACACACTTTAAGAAAACTTTGGTTTGTAAAATACCTACTTAAATTCCTTACCAAAATACACTACCATGTTCTAAAGTTCTTATTTTGGGAATAATACCATCCTTATAATTCTTAGGGTGTAGAGAAAAGGAGGTTTTCTTAAGAAGAGGTATATATTTTAATCAAATGTTTTAGTTTCATTTATTATTCCATCACCTTCAAATATTATTCAATAATAATTACATAATAACATCAGTATCTTACATATAATGAAAAATCTCTTATTTTATTTCAAAATCACTTTTGAGGAAAAAGTGGAAAACCCAAACATGTCCAAAGCATAGGTGTTAACCACAAAAAAACCCACTAAGTTATTAAAAAATAGAGTAAGAATGTAAGATCCATCCACCATACTCAACTCCCAATAAATATTCGTTACCTATGTATTTGATTCGATCCTTAAAAGGTCTTCAAAAATGGTATACCAAATTGTCTCAGGCTTGGATATATTCTTCTGCATTGATCTTTCATTCGTTAAATCCCCACACTAAAATGGTGTCATGTTTCTTGATCCAATCCAATTTCTCAGAATTGGTGCCAACTATTCTCAACCTCTGGTATATTATTTTGACAACCTCCTATTAAGCATTAATCTGAATTTATTTATCCAGTAGTTCCTCCTTAGAGTGTAGCATAAGATGAAAATATTCCTAAGTCTCTATTTCTATCTTGTCCGTCATGCTGATTAAGGGACTATTTAGTATTGGATTGTTCAACACCATGACTTCACCATCACAGGTATTGATTCTGTAACTCCCATGTGTTTTATGAAATATTTAAATAATTTTTATTCTTCAGTAGCTTTTTTTGCATGCAATAGTTAGTTTAAACAAACTCTGAGATACCCTTAATATAAAATTTTCGTTATAATCTAGTCATTATGTTAGCAGGAATATATATAAATCACTTTTAAAAATATATGATAAATTTAAATCAAATATATTTCATATTATTTATTTGAGTGAATCAAATTAATAACATATTTATGTTATATAATTAAAATGATATTTTTGATATTCATCAAATAGATATTAAAAGAATGTTTTCCTCCTTTTAATAGAAAACCCTTTTTAATTTAAGATTAAAGAACATTAATAATTTAAATATTACAATTTAAACCTTTTCTTTGGAATCGGGATATAAAAATTTACCTTGGTTAAAATTCTTATATTTTTCTGATAAACTTCATAATTTGGTGAATAGTAAAAATACGCTAACTTATAATTAAAAACAACATTTTTCCTCAAGATAATTTATATGGTTAAATTATAATATTTAATGGTTTTAGAGTATAAATAGAATATATTTTAATATTTAATATAATTTATTTCATTATCATTAATTTTACAATGAATTCATAGGTAAAATCATTTCAATATTTTGCAATGTTTTAAAAAAACCCATTTTTTCAAAAACAGAATTAATTTTAAATTAAATTTATGAAACTTATGTGTCTTAAGTAGGTCCAAATTATGTTAATAGGCTAATTTTATTTTTTGGCATTATGAATAGTAACTACGTTAAATTTTATTTACCATAGTTAAAGGTAAATCGGGTAATTAAAAGTAACAATAATGTTATAAAATTACCATAACACTTGTCTTAATATAATTGTATGATTATATTTCATCCAAGAACATATTTGGGTTTAAATGGTATCCATTGTATCCCACTTGGATAAGATTGAGACAATTAATTTATTCTATTTAAAGGCAAGTGAAATATGTCTCACTTAAACTTTAATAATTAAATTATTTTCAATATAAGGATATAAAGAATACAAATTCGATTATAAATAATCATTTTAAATATAAAATGTTTTTATTTATCATGGAAATTTATTTTTAATTTTTATGAAATATATAATTTCCTTAATAGCTTATACATTAATGATACATGAATTATTTATTTAGTGAAAAATCAATAATATTGCTTTTATTAAAATCATAATACCCATTAAAAGGACCAAAAACATGACCAAAAATTATTATTATAGTATATCTAAACCCTAAACATCCATGGGTAAACTTTTGGACCATTTGGATCCTTATAAAAGTGATTATGACACTTATAGTTATTTATTTTAAATAATGTAAAAAAAATTACCTTTATAATTTAACAAATGTAACATTTTAAAATTTGGTTTTTTTAGAAGATAAAATCAACTAAAAGAATTATTATGAAATATATTATATTTATATTCATCATAGTATTTTAATTTTAGTTTTTATGCAACAAATAAGTAGATCAAATAATTATACAAAAATTTTTTATTAATTATTTTATCAAGAGAAATATCAAATAAATAGTTTTAAAAAATATTAAAATAAATATTATATGATATAATTAATGTTCTCCAAAACCTTTCTAGATGAATATGACTTTTTTTGAATCTATTAAATATTTTTTTTCAAAAATATCTTCTGTGTGGATTTTCTTTAAATTCAAATAAATAAATTGTGCCAAAATCGACACTGTTGATATTTTATGAAAATAACATATTATTAAATTGTTTAAAAATAATAAAAAAATAAAAAATTACAAATTAAAATTTATATGGTCTAAAATTTCATAACTTGTCTAATTATTTACAATTAATGACACATAATTAAGTATTTATAACCATTTAAAATTTATAACATTATTACCATAAATAAAATTAGATAGATTAAATAAGGGTAAATCAAAATGATATGGTTTAAAATAAAATCAAAACATGTCCAAATTTTATTGTTTAATTATATTACAACACTATCTCATATCATATTCTAATTTTAATCATTTTTGAGGTTTTTATGTGGGGTTGGTTTTTATTATAAATTAATATTTTTGAGGTTTCCAAAAGTTCCCCTCTCCTCTCTTATAAAAAAGGAACCCCCTTCCTTCTCCTCTTCACTCAATTTTGAGCCATCAAGATCAAAAAAACCCTTCCAATTACTCTTATAAACCTCAATAGTTACATTATAGAGGTGATTTTCTTCTCAAAAGACTAACTCTAGTTCCCTAAGAGGAAGTTTAAAGGAGGCACTTCGAGGAAGATGCAATATCTTCTACCGATTCTTTCAAATTTATTTCTTCTTCTACTTCCTCTTATTTATTTGTTTAATTATAAATTAATAACATCATTATCACTAATATACTGATATGTTATTATAAATATGAAACAAACCTATTTCACCTTCTATCCATCCTACGAAAAATGATATCACAGCGCATGTGTACGTACGGAATACCGTCTCCACGCCGTAGTGTAATCTTTTTTTTTCATCACCAACATACTTGGATGGGTATAATCATTGAAGAAATTAATATATATGATTATTTCAAATTAATATTGATTCTGAAATATTATACACCATACACTTTAATACAATTCCACAATCATGGGAATGATATCATCGTTCGTGCGTACGTACAGCCTACAGTCTCTACAATCTGATGTGATTCGTTCTACATGATCTTCATTGGAGAATGATTATATATATTAATTTAATGAATGAATATGATATATATTATACTAATAACATTATGTAAATGATATATCTATAACCAAAAATATGAATAATAATTTATTTTACAAAACATACATAGGAATATAAATCATTTAACACCTGAATAACGAGTAACAATGAAATGTTACTAATAAAAAGATACAAATATGACCATATATGATATCACAATAATAAATATGATTATATAATAAGTCAGTGACATTATTTAAATCATTATACAGGATGTTTGGATACATACAAAGCAAATCAGACCTATAGTAAGGGAAAATCTTGCAATCTCATTTTTTTATTTGAGATTGTTTATACTTCAGTATTTACTAAGGAATATTTATCATCCACATCCATGTTTCCTCAATATTTAAAATTATTTTTATCCTATTAAAATTTTTTAAATTCATTTTTACCTATTTATGAGTTTTTATTAAAAGAAATGAAAAGAATCTTTTGTCGTTTTCAGTACGAGATACTTTTTTACTTTCCCATCCCTAGTATGAGAAAAATGTTTTTTTAAATTATACAGCATGAGCAGATTTTTATGTTTTCATAGAAAATTATTTATATGTAAGCTTCCTTTACAATTTTTCAAGTTTATTTTCAATTAACTTCTTTTAATTTAAAATTGTGTGACATGTTGAGAAATGAAAATGTTTTTGAAGAAAGGATTTTTTCCTCAAGAACTAAGTTCAAGTGTTTTATCAAAATTATTTTCCATCTATGATGATATAGGGTTATGTTTATATCCCTATTATTACATTGATTTGATTATTTTCTGATGGAATTATTTTTCGGAAGTCCTTTTATCTTATGATGGCATGATGTTTAAGAATCCCATTTTATTAAATGGGTTATGCTATGATGTATGATTTGTGATTTTTTGGCACACATAAAAATGGTTTCATTATGAGATAGGTGGGACCTATATCTCCCTCCAATGCATTGGGTAAAGATTTGTATCTCATGAGATAGACATGGCTGGACCAGTAAGTTAATCTGGTTCAGTGATATAGGAATGGAACGAGGAGTGAAAACGGTTCAGTAATGGACATTGTCCACTACGATGGTCTTGCAAATGAGCCATAACTAATATGAAATGATTTTATATGCTTATGTGTGTATGAAAAAAAGTTTCGTGCTTTATTTTATGATGGTTGGGATTACATTGTAGTTCTATGATTTATCCCATGACATGATATTATGACCTCTTATGAAGGATAAGATTTTCAAACATTATGATCTTATGAATATGATATGATTGATATTTCATTTGTTTACCCTTACTGAGAATTTTTGCTCACCCTTTGGTATTTATATTTTCCTCAGGTCATGAAGAAAGGTAATAAATATGATATGCCAAAAAGGAGTCTAGATATGACCAAATAAACAGGAGAAAACATAGATTCTTTATGAACCAATTATTTATCTCTCTCAGTTTCTAAAGACACTATACATATATGGTTAAGTCATGGTTTTGTTATATGTTGTAATACATATACTTCAATAATGAAGTATTAACAATGTATGTAATATATGGGTTATTATAGTTGTTATCAGAGAAAAGGTATAGTTAACCTTTGGAAATTAGGATGCGAACGCCATAGTAAGAACCCTAAGGATATGTCTAAGCATAGGACACAATACTAGTGTTTTAGAAATGGACATTAATAACCTATGATAAGACCTAAAGTGTGAAATTTTATTCTTGATTATGTGGTTTTCTGGTTGTAAGTAGTGTTTCTCACACTATGCTTCTTGGTTTTAGTCAATGGCTGGAACCTGAAGGAATCGTGTTAATGTTGAATGTGACGGGCAATGCAATGATTGTCCCCCTGAGCAACCAAAAGTTATGGTAGATGGAATGAAAAATCTTGTAGCCATGCTCACACAACTTTCTCAAGCTATAAATCATGCAGGACTTCCACATGAGCAAAGAAAGGAGCAATATTCTGTTGAATCCTTCATGAGGCAGCGTCCACCTTCATTCAGCGGGGCTTCTGATTCATTAGTGGCTGAACAATGGATCAACAACACTAAAAATATATTTTCAGTTCTACGATATTCTGAACATGATAAAGTCATCTTAGCAGTATATCATTTGGAATGTGAATTTGATCATTGGTGGAATCTTATCAATAATATAAGGCAAAGAGATGAAATTGAGTCTATGAAATGGGATGAGTTCAATATATTGTTTTTCAATAAGTACTTCCCTCTTATTATTTAAACAAATATGGAGAAGGAGTTTCCTAAACTAAAGCAAAAGGATGATGAATCTTTTGGTACCTTTGAAGAAAATTTTACAAGACTTTCAAGGTACGCTTCCAGAATTATTATCCAACCTGAGAGTAAGATTGATCGATTCTTTAGTGGATTAAAACCAAGTCTCTGAAGGGATTTAGCCATATGGGACTTCAATATCTATGAGGAAATTGTTCAATGTGATCTCAAGGTTGAGATGGATATTGGAGTAACCCATCAGTCATATAGGTTTGATAAGAAAAGGAAAATTGAATTAAAAGGAAAATCTAAAGAGAACACTAAAAATAAGATGAGTTTTACCTTACGCTTAAAGTGTGGAAAGAAACATGGAGGGAATTGTCTTAAAGGGACCAGTAAATGTTTTAAATGTGTAAAATAAGGTCATCAGGCAATTGAATGCCGCAGTGATGGGAAAAAGTTGTCTAATGATGTGAACAGAGAAAAGGATACAGAGAATTAACCTCATACACTTCAATGTTACAAGTGCAAGGAAATGGGAAATTATGCCAATCAATGCCCTAATCCAAGAGTTGTTGATTATGATCTACATAAATAAACTATTAAGGCCAAAGATAAATGAAAGTCACGTGCAATTTCTATCGGCGATGTGGAGTAAGATAACTAAGTGGTGAAAGGTACACTTACCATCCATTATAAAGTAGAAAATGTTTTATTTGATTCTAGATCCACCCACACTTTTATTTCTGAAAGATTTTCTAAAGATTTCCCCATACTACCTCAACAATTAGATGTTGAGTTAGCTGTGAAAACACTTAATGGCACGACGATTGCATCAAAAGTTTATAATTCTTCTCCAATTGACGTTTGTGGGAAAGTGATTCCTGTGAATCTTTTGATCCTTCATATAGTGGTTCTTGGAATGGATTGGCTTTACTTATATGGAGATTATATAAATTTCTAAATAAGGAATGTAACATTTCATATTCCAGATTAATCTACGATCATCTATCGATGCAAGGATGAATATAACCTTCCAATTGAAATTTCTTCCATCTTATGGATCTTGCTTCCAAAAAATGAAGGTTATTTATTTCAAATGGTTAGAGAGAAACTCATGATTAATAATATTCCCATTTTACGGGAGTTTGATGATGTCTTTATAGAGGAATTTATATGTCTTCCACCAAATTGTGAAGTTGAGTTTTTAATAGAACTCATACCGGGTGTTATTCCCATTTCAAAGACACCTTATAGAATAGCCCCAATTGAGTTGCAGGAATTGAAGAAGCAACTCCAATATAATATTGATAAGGGATTCATACGTCCTAGTGCATCACCTTAAGGAGCCCATGTTCTGTTTGTTAAGAAGAAAGATGGATCAATGATACTCTTCATTGATTATCAAGAACATAACAAGATCACTATCAAGAATAAATATCCTCTCCCACGCATTGATGACTTATTTGACCAACTACATGGAGCTCAATACTTTTATAATATTGATCTTCATTCAGAGTATCATCAATTAAGGTTCAAAAAAGAGGATATACCAAATACGGCTTTCTATACAAGGTACGGACACTATGAATTTATAGTGATGCCATTTGGTCTTATTAATTCCCCAGTTATCTTCATGGATCTAATTAATAGAGTCTTTAGAGACTATCTTGACCAGTTTGTGGTAGTCTTTATAGACGATATTCTTATCTATTAAAAGAGTTATAAAGAACATGAAGATCACTTAATAATTTTATTGAAGACCCTGATAAAGGATAATCTTTATGCCAAATTTACCAAGTGTGAATTTTGGCTTCAAAAATATTCATTTTTTGGTCCCATAATCTCAAGAGAGGGGATATCTATAAATCCAGCAAAAACATAGGTTATTGAAAGATGGTCGAGACCAACAAAAATAACTGAGATCCAAAGTTTTCTTGGTTTGGTTGGATATTATCGACGTTTTGTGAAATATTTTTCACGATTATCTAATCCACTCACCAGGTTGACTCGAAAAGGAGTTAAGTTCGTTTGGACGGAGGAGTGTGAAAATAATTTCAAGGAGTTAAAAAATAAGGTTATCTAGTGCACCTGTGCTCACACTACCTTGTATTGGAGAAAGTTTTTTGATCTACAGTGATGCATCCAAGAAGGTATTGGAGTGTGTTCTCATGCAAAATGATATGGTGATAGATTATGCCTCACGGCAGTTGAAAATCCACGAGGAAAATTTTCCAACTCATGATTTGGAGTTATCTGCGGTAATATTTGCATTAAAAATATGGATGAATTATCTTTATGGTGAAAGGTGTGATATTTATAATGATCATAAATGTTTAAAGTATATTTTGAAACAAAAGGAGAAGAATATTTTCCAAAGAATATTGTTGGAGTTGATTAAAGATTACAACTGCTCCAAACATTACCACCCTGGGAAAGTAAACAAGGTGGCAGATGCATTAAGCCGACAAGACCATGTCGTCTTATCCATGATGAGGATCACAAAATATCCAATATTTATGGATTTGAAATGGATGGATCTTGAAATTATAATGGAAGGGGTAAAATCTTATCTTTCTCAAGGTATTGGGGTGTGTTCTCATGAAAAATGATATGGTGATAGATTATGCCTCACGGCAGTTGAAAATCCAAAAGAAAAGTTACCCAACTCATGATTTAGAGTTAGCTGCAGTAATCTTTTCATTAAAAATATGGAGGAATTATCATTATGGTGAAAGGTGTGATATTTATAATTATCATAAAAGTTTAAAGTATATTTTCACACAGAAGGACCTGAATATTTTCCAAATAATATTGTTGGAGTTGATTAAAGATAACAACTGCTCCATACATTACCAATCTGGGAAAGCAAACAATGTGGCAGATGCATTAAGCCGACAAGACCATTCCATCTTATCCATGATGAGGATCACAAAAGATCCAATTTTTATGGATTTAAAATGGACGGATCATGAAATTATAACAGAAGGGGGAAAATCTTATCTTTCTCAAATGAATGTTAAACAATCTATAAATGTGAAGATTAAAGAGGCACAGAAGGAAGATGTAGAGTTACAAAAGAAGGTGAGAAATGTTCCTGAATTCAACATTGATAATGATTAAATAATAAGGTTCAGGAATCAGGTTTTTCTTCCTCCTATAATGGAATTAAAGATGGAAATATTGGATGAGGATCATAGTTCTTCATTATCTATCCACCCTGGAAGCACGAAGATGTATACGGACCTGAAAGAGTACTTCTGGTGCGATGGCATGAAAAGAGATGTTGTTGAATATGTCTCTCGTTGCTTGGTTTGTCAGCAAGTTAAGGCTGAAAGACAGAAGTCTAAGGGGATGTTGCAACAATTTCCCATACTAGAATAGAAATAGGAAAACATCACTATGGACTTTATCACCGGACTTCCCAAAACATCCACATGAAATAATTCTATCTGGGTTATAGTTGATTATCTTATGAAGTCATCACACTTCATTATTATTAGATAGGATGACTCTCTTGATCATATTCCTAGGATATATGTAAAAGAAGTGGTAAGATTTTATGGAGTACCACTTTCCAATATATCTGATCAGGATCTGAGGTTTACCTCGATGTTCTAGTGAAGTCTTCAGCATGATCTAGATACAGAGTTGAGTTTCAGCACTGTTTATCATCCTCATACAGACAGTCAATCTAAAAGAACAATTCAAACTCTATATGGCATGTTGAGATCTTGATCTATGGATTTAAAATTTTGTTGGGATCGAAACCTACCATTGGTGGAATTCTCTTACAACAATAGTTTTCACTCCAGTATTCAGATGACTCCATATGAAGCCCTCTATGGAAAGAAGTGCAGAACCCCAACTTTCTGGGATGAAGTTGGGGAAAGAAAACTATTAGGACCTGATCTTTTTGATGAAATGGCAGAAATTGTCAGATCTATTCAACAACATATAAGAGCAGCTCAGAGTAGACAAAAAAGTTATGCTGACAACCGAAGAAAAGACCTAGAGTTTGAAGTTAGAGATAAGGTGTTTTTATAAAAATCTCCCTGGAAGAGAGTAATGAGATTTGGAAAGAAGGGAAAGTTAAGCCCTAGGTATATTAGTCCTTTTGGGATTTTGGATCATTTTGGGATGGTATCTTACTGATTGGAACTTCCATCGAATCTCTCTCAAGTTCATGATGTGTTCCATGTATCCCTCCTAAGAAAGTACATTATTGATCCTTCACATGTACTAAGGTCATAATTCATACCGCTAGAGCAAGATATTTCTTATGAATAACAATAAATAGAGATTTTGGATCTTAGATAAAAAATTCTATGAAAAAAGACCACCAGATTGGTTAATGTTTTATGGAGGAACCACCAATTAGAAGAAGCTACATGAGAATTTGAGGATATAATGAGGGAGAGGTATCCTCATCTGTTTATTTCCAAGTGATGAATTTAGAGGGTGAAATTAAGTTTAAGGGGGATATAATTTAATACCCATGTGTTTTATGAAATATTTAAATAATTTTTATTCTTCAGTAGCTTGTTTTTCACGCAATCGTTAGTTTAAAAAAACTGTGAGATGCCCTTAATATAAAATTTCCATTATAACCTAGTAATTATGTTAGCAGGAATAAATATAAGTAACTTTTAAAAATATATGATAAATTTAAATCAATTATATTTCATATTAGTTATTTGTGTGAATGAAATTAATAAGATATGTATGTTATATAATTAAAATGATATTTTTGATATTCATCAAATAGATATTAAAAGAATGTTTTTCCGCATTTTAATGGAAACCCTTTTTAATTTATGATTTAAGAACATTAATAATTTTAATATTACAATGTAAACCTTTTCTTTTGAAGTAGGATATAAAAATTTACTATGGTTAAAATTCTGATATTTTTCTGATAAACTTCATAATTTGATGAATAGTAAAAATACGCTAAATTTTAATTAAAAACAATTTTTTTCATCAAGATAGTTTATATGGTTAAATTATAATATTTAATGGTTTTAAAGTATAAATAGAATATATTTTTACTATTTAATATAATTTATGTCATTATCATTAATTTTATAATGAATTCATATGTAAAATCATTTCAATCTTTTGCAATGTTTTAAACAAAACCCCGTTTTTTTCGACAAAGGGGTTAATTTTAAATTAAATTTATGAAACTTTTGTGTATTTAATTTGGAAAAATGGATTAAATATTTGAAATAATATGGTCCAAATTATGTTAATATGATGCTTTTATTTTTGGGCATTATGAATAATAACTACGGTAAATTTTATTTACCACAATTAAAGGTAAATCGGGTAATTAAGGGTAAAAATAATATTATAAAATTTCATCAAAACTTGTATTAATATAATTGGATGATTATATTTCATACAAAAACATACTTGGGTCGAAATGGTATCTATTGGAACCCACTTGGATGAGATTGAGACAATTAATTTATTTTATTTAAAGGAAAGTGAAATATGTCTCACTCAAACTTTAATAATTAAATTATTTTTAATATGACTTTATAAAAAATAAAAATTCGATTATAAATACTCATTTTAAATATAAAATGTTTTTATTTATCATGGTAATTTATTTGTAATTTTTATGAAATATATAATTACCTTAATAGCTTATACATTAATGATGCAGAAATTATTTATTTAGCAAAAAATAAATAATATAGTTTTTATTAAAATAATAATACCCATTAAAAGGACAAAACACTTGACCAAACCTTATTTTTAGAGTATATATAAACCATACGCAACCAAGGGTCGAATTGTGGACCATTTGGAGCCTTATAAAAGTGATTATGACACTTATATTTTTTATTTTAAATAATGTCAAAATTGTCACCTTCATAATTTAATAAATATAACATTTTAAAAGTTGGTTTTTTTAGAAGATAAAATTGACTAAAAGTATTATTATGAAATATATTAAATTTATCTTCATCATAGTATTTTATTTTTAATTTTTATGCAACAAATAAGTAGATTAAATAATTATACAAAAATATTGTAGTAATTATTTTATCAAGAGAAATATCAAATAAATATTTCTAAAAAATATTAAAATAAATATTAAACGATATAATTAATGTTCTCCACGAATTTTATAGATTAATATGACTTTTTAAGAATCTATTAAATATTTGTTTTCAAAAATATCTTTTTGTGGATTTTATTTAAATTCAAATAAATGAATTGTATCAAAATTGACACAATTGATATTTTATGAAAATTACATATTATTAAATTGTTTAAACATCACAAAAATATTTAAAAATTACAAATTAAAATTTATATGGTCTAAAATGTCATAATGTATCCAATTATGTACAATTAACAACACATAATTAAGTATTTATAACCATTTAAAATTTATAACATTATTACCACAAATAAAATTAAATAGATTAAATAAGGATAAATCAAAATGATAAGGTTTAAAATAAAATCAAAACATGTATAAATTTTATTAATTTATGATATTACAACCATATATCATATCATATTCTAAGTTGAGTCATTTTTTAGATTTTTATGTGGGGTTTATTTTTATTATAAATTACTATTTTTGAGGTTTCCAAAAGTGCCCCTCTTAACTCTTATAAAAAGGGAACCCCCTTCCCTATCCTCTTCACTAAATTTTGAGCCTTCAAGATCAGAAAACCCCTAAATATTCATCTTCTAAATCTATTTATTTACATTATAGAGGTTCTAGTCTTCTCAAAAGAACAACTCTAGTGCCCTAAGAGGAAGTTTAAAGGAGGCACTTTGAGGAAGAGGTAATATCTTCTACCGATTCTTTCAAATTTATTTCTATTTATACTTCCTCTTCTTTAGTTATTTCATTATAATGTAATAACATCAGTATCACTCATATACTGATATGTTCTTATAAATATAAAACAACCCTATTTCACCTTCTATCCATCCTACGAAAAACGAAATCACAGCGCATGCGTACGTACGGAATACCGTCTCCACATCGTAGTGTAATTTTTTTCATCACCAACATACTTGGATGGGTATAATGATGGAATAAATTACTATATATGATTATTTTAAAATGATATTTATTATGAAATATTATACACCATACACTTGAATACAATTCCACAATCATGGGAATTATATCATCGCTCTTGCGTACGTACGGCCTACCGTCTCCACGATGTGATGTGATTCATACTACATGATCTTCTTTGAAGAATGATTATATAAATGAATTTAATGAATAAATATGATATATATTTTACTAATAACATTATTTAAATTATATATCTATAATATAAAAATAATAATAAGAATTTATTTGACAAAACTTTCATAACAATATAAAGGTAGTTAACACCTGAATAACGAGTAACAATGAAATGTTACTAATAAAAAGATAAGAATATGACCATATATGATATCATAAAAATGACTATGATTCTATAATAAGTCAATGACATTATTTAAATCATTATAAAGGAGGCTCAGATACGTACAAAGCTTATTAGACCTAAGGTAAGGGAAAATATCACAATCTGATTTTTTTATCTGGGACTGTTTATACTTCAGTATTTACTGGGGCATATTTATCATCCACATCTATGTTTCCTCAATATGTAATATTATTTTTATCCTCCTACAATTGTTTAAATACAATTTTACCTATTGACGAGTTTTTTGTAAAAGAAATGAAAATAATCTTTTTTTGTTTTCAATACGAGATACGTTTTGACTTTTCCGGCCAAAGTACGAGAAGAATGTTTTTTTAACTTATACAACATGAGAGAATTTTTATGATGTCATAGGAAATTATTTCCATGTAATATTCCTTTACAAGTTTTCAAGTTTATTTTAAATTAACTTCTTTTAATTTAAAATTGTGTGACATGTTGAGAAAATAAAATGTTTTTGAATAAATGATATTTTCCTCAAGAACTAAGTTCTACTGTTTTATCAAAATTACTTTCCATATATAATGATATAGGGTTAGTTTTATATCCCTATTATTACATTTATCTGATTATGTTATGATAGAATTATTTTTATTAAGTGCTTTTATCTTATGATGGCATGATTTTTAAGAATACCATTTTATTACATTGTTTATGCCATGATATATGATTTATGATTTTGTTGCACACATAAGAATGGTTTCATTATGAGATGGGTGGGACCTATATCTAAATCAAATTAATTGGGTAAATATTTATATCTCATGAGATAGACATGGCTGGAACAACAAGTAAATCTAGTTTAGTGATACAATAATGAAACGAGGAGTGAACTCGGTTCAGTAATAGACATTGTCCGCTATGATGGTATTGGAAATAAGCCATGACTAATATGAAATGATTATTTATTCTTATGTGTGTATGCCACAAAGTTTCATGTCTTATTTTATGATGATTGGGATTACATTGCAGTTCTATGATTTATCCCATTACATGATATTATGACCTCTTTTGCAGGATAATATTTTCAAATGTTATGATCTTAAGAATATGATATGATTGATATTTTATTTGTTTACCCTTACTAAGAATTTGATATCACACTTTTGTATGTTTATTTTCCTCAGATCAGGAAGAAGGGTATTAAATATGATATGCCAAAAAGGAGTCTAGATATGACCAAATAAATGGGAGACAACGTAGATTCTTTATGAACCAGTTGTTTATGTTTCCCGGTTTCTAAAGACAGTATACCTATACGGCCCTATATTGGTTTTTTTATATGTTGTAATAAATATAATTCAACTCTGAATTATTAAAAATGTATGTAATTTATGGGTTGTTATAGATTTCCTTTCCTAGAACTTTCTCACCCAACTCACCATCCAACCACCTATCACTTTGATTACTTATTGGTTTCCCCAGTTGTTCCTCTATCTCGTTTTTATTTGTCCTCCATGAAGATATAGTGAAAAAAAAATCAGGATATTCAAGTAATATTTGTAGGTTCTAGCCTTCTTACCTCCCTTATGAACTAGAAAATTCTTAGTAGCAAGGTTCCCTTGCATTCCCTTTCTCACAGACTGATGGAATTTTTTTTCCATTATTGCCTCTCATGGATTATTATAATAATATATTTAATGTACATATGTTATATTAATTACATATTTATTATTATTACTTAAAATAAATATATCATCTATTTTCTTACCTTTCCATTCATTGAAGATGATAACGACATTCATGTATACATATGGATTACCACCTCTATGAAGCGATGTGATTTTTTTTCATCACCACGTCACATGGATAGTATATATAATTTATTTAAAGAAATAATATGGTAGCTATGATATTAGGAAAATTATAGAAAGAGAAAATAATACTTATCTTATTTCCATAATAATTGTGGAAAATATAAATGTTACTCATGATTACATATGACCTACCGTCTTCATGATTATAACAAAGTTCGTTATTCATAATCATCATTCATAGTTGTTTTTAAAAGTATAATTGATCTTGAAAATGATCATTATTTCCTAATTATTATTCTGGATATGATGGTTTAATGACATGATTGACCATATTCAACCTACCAAATTCATTTTGGACATATCAGCTGAATATCGTCAAAACATCTGACATGATCTTAAATGATTAAGTAATTGAAAATAACATGGTAATAAATAAAATAAAAGTAATAATAAAATTTAAAAGGTTTTTATGAAAGTAAATAATAAACATAAGTATATTATTTAGGAATATAAAAAACGTATGTAATGAGGCGGGCTAAGGAAAGGGATACATTAATTTTATAAATCATTTTAAATATTTTAAATATTTATTTTATAAATATTTCTCTAATTTTATAGATGTATTTATATGGATATAAATAAATTATAAATTAAATTTATTGTATATTTTGAATTTCTTTCAAAAAAAATTATAAAAGGAATATTTTTACATATTTTATATGAAACAGTTTGACTTTCTCTATAACCTTCCATGTTTTATTTAAATAAATACCAACCTTTTATTTTTATGGATATTTATATTATTAAATTTTTTAAATTAAATTGTATTTTTATATCCAAAATTTCTTTCCATACAAGTTTTAAAGTGTTTTTTAAGTATTTTATGATTAAAATGTGCAAGAATAAAATGTTTTATTCATGATTTAGTACATGATAATTATAAATGATAATTAGGTGAGTTTGATAAAGATTATACGATGGGTGATCCCAATAAATCATATTTGATGGGTGATCCTAATAAAATTTATATGATGGGTGAGCCCCATTACAGATATCCAATGCACTGGGTAATGTTCCTTGTCTTTAAAGGCCAGAAGTAGGGAGTTAACTGGTGTGGTTTCTCCTATATATTTAAATAGGATCTAGTCATATTTGACATGGGACATGAATATAAAGCTATAATCCACATAAAATGGTTTTTTATTTTCTTTTTTTGGGTTTTAAAGGTTTTATTTGAGAAAAAATGTGTGTATTTTTTTTTGTGTGTATGATTTAATTCATTTTCTCAAAGAATATTGTAATGACCAGAATTGTTTTAAATAAAATTCCCCTTACAATTTAATTAATTGTATTATTATGTAATATGGTTATATAAAATACATTCACTAATTTGGATTTATTATATTCTATTATATTTAAAATTTCATTAAGATTCGTTACCATTGATAATATAGTCATTGAACAACGATCACATGATTAGTTAAAATATAAGGTTTTAACAAATCCAATTGATAGAGGAAAAGAAAGTGATGACCTCAACCAGTAGGATCATACCCTATGAAACCCATTTATTAGAGATTTTGAGGGATATAGAATCACTGGGATTTCCGCATGACCAATCCCAATTTTATATCCAATAACTTAATAATGAGTGAATCCATTTATGGTAGAATTTCATGCTCATCAAGATCATGACTCAAGCCATGTTCACCGAACCACCTGATGAGATTATAACAATTTTGTACCATAATATTAGTAGGTTTTCTAGTTTATTAAAGGGATTTTTATTAAGACCCTATAATTATGAGTTTGTAAATTATTTCTTATAGAATAATGAATATATTTTCATCCTATAAGGTTTACTTTATAAATCATTTTTATTTCAATATAATAAAACAAAAATAGTATTTTTGGTTCATATTCAAATTCAATTAAGAAATTTATTTTTATGAATTAATAAATTTTTGAAATAAATAATATTTTAATAAAATAATTTTATTAAATATCTTTTGTAAAATATAAATGATCATATAATTTTTATGAAGTTAAATGTAATTTTTTAAGGGTTTAAAAAGTGTTATTGTCAAAAAACCTTGCATTTCTCAATAAATATCAATTAATATTTTAAAAGTAAAAATCTCATATTTATAAAAAATTATTTATATAAAATTATTTTAATTATTTTAATCATAAATTTTAAATTATCCAATGGTGAATGTTTCATAATTTTCTGAGACAAATAAATATTCGGGTAAAAATTAAATAGCGTATAAATATAAATTGTGTATTATTACATCACATTGACCCAAAAGAGATATAATAATTACTATAAATGGTATATAAGACCAAATATATGTTTTACCTTTAATATAATATGATTTTATTTTTATTTAGTTAATTTTATAAAGCCTTTATGATTCATCCAAAACTATTAATTTATTTTAAGGTTTTAAAATCATTTCATTAAGAGTATGACTCAATTACACATAAGAAAGGGTATTATTTTATTAATTTATTCCCTTGTACTTATAAAAAAATCAAAACCATTCCTATTTTTATGAAAAAATGGGAAAACTATGGTAAGTTTTGTGGTTTTGGTTATTTTATTATATTGAGTCCAAAACCTAAGTTTGAGAAATAATAAAGAAATCCCCAATAATTTCCTATATAAACCCACCAAATATATCATTTATCTTCACTAAAAAAACTTTTATCACGTCTTTACTCTCCCCTCTCCTCTATCAATCCCTCCCAAGGTGCCCCAGGCTTTCAAGAAGCTCCTCTCAATCATTAGGTGTCACACACTCAAGTAAGGTGTCCTCACCTTCTCTTCTTTATTCAAGTTCCTTTATTATATTATGCCTTATATTTCCAATTTATAGTGTTGGGATATGTATTTACATATCCCTATTACTGACCATTTTATTTCCAAATTATGAGAGACCACTTTCTAGCTCATAAAATCATTTTAAGAATTTTTTAGTGATGTCGTTATGCTGATGAAATTTCACCGCAATTTCCCATGCCATAACAATTGTGTAGTGAATATCATACCAATTTCCAATCAAGGGTGTTCACATTTATACACTTATACATATTTTACATGCGACATAATTTTATTTATTCCAAACTCCATGTTTTTGGAATAAAATGTGATGATAAATGATTCCATGTTTTATGATCTATGTGGCACACTGAAACATGAGAATGAAATGAATGTGATGGGTGTACCTAGAATTATATAACTCAAATTCATTGGGTAATGTTTAGTCTCATGATATGGAATGTTGGGATAGGGAGTGAGTCTAGTTCCTTTATGGGACTTTTTGTAGGATTATTTCTTTGAAAATATCTTTGACTTATGTTTATGATGCAGTGTTTGAAGTTGTTTCCACATTTTTCATGTTATGATCATCATGCTATATCATGTCTCATTGTTCATGTTTATAATTCCTTATATTCTTGTTCCCCATTGATATAACTATTTTCTAACATGTATCACCTTATTCCATTTTTATTACCCTACTATTCTTATATCTGATACTTTTCTTATGTTTGTCCTCAGGTTATCCTATGTAGTTTTAAAATCCATGGAATTTTAGAAGTATATTAAGGAATTTTTCAATAATGTTGTTATATACCATGTTCAAGATGTTGTTATATATACCTAATTCTTTAATAAACTATACTTATCAATATTTTAGGTCTTATTATGTGTACTTTTATGTAATAAATCATCAATTAATGGGTAATAAAAAATATGGTTTTTATATTCGGTATCAGAGGAAAAGTTCAGTTATTTTTGGGATTTGGATTAGAAAAATCCAGTGAAAGTATTAGGTAAAAGACTAGGTATAAGAAAAAATACCTAAATATTATTAAGTATAGAGTAATTGGTTTATCAAGAAAATTCATTCATGTCTAGATACTATAAGTGGACATGGTTCTAACACAGATGTGTCTAGCGGTAACAACTCTGACAAGGTGTGTCGGGCCTGACTCGACGTAACCTGCTACACGACAATGGGTCTTACTACACATCTAGTTTGAAACTCCCAAGGGATATGTTCTGGTAAATTCATAAGCTCATTATGAACCATTATTAAGGGAATAAAAAATACCCATAAGAATACATGTTAGAAAATATATCATGGATAACATAGATTAAAGCCTAGAAATTCATAAGTTGAGGAAATAATTTTGATTTAAAATTTATCCCTTTAATTTAATTGGATTGCATTTTATTTGTTTAATAGTTTAAAAATACTTATCCCTAATTTTCCCTTTATTCTATCCAATGGTAAAAAATAAGAGGAATCGGGTAAACAATCAATGTGATGGGCAATGTGATGACTACCCCAATTAGATGACCAACCCAATGGGATAAAGAATCAAAAAAAATGAAGATACTCTCTTAGTTGGATCAGATTATGAATATAATCATAGATAAAGAGGAGTTCCCAAATCCCCATAATAAATAAAAATTTGTAATTGAGTCCTCTATATGACAATGACCTCTGATTTTCAATAGATCATCTGATCCCTTAATCATTGAAAAATGGATCACCTCTATTTAGAAGATCTTCTCCATCCTTGAATGTTCCAAAAAAGAGAATATTCTACTGGTTGTTTATCATTTTGAGGTATAATTTAATTAGTGGTGGAAATTTATCAAGAATACAAAGCCTGAGGATTATATCTAAGCGATTGGGTGGAAGAAATTTTGGAAAATGTTTTCTAATAAATATTTTCCTCACACAGTCTAACTTAAAATGGGAACGGATTTCCTTTCCCTTAACCAAAAGGATGATGAATCTATCAGGTTATATGAGGAAAATATTACAAGAATTGCATGATACACCTTATACTTTTTTATTACCCCTGAATAGAATGTTAACCACTTTTTTGGTGGACTAAAATATAGTTTATGAAAATACCTAGTGATCCATGAATTTGATAGATATAAGAAAATAATTTGATGATCCCTAAAAGTAAAAATGGATATCGATGAATCTCAATGGTATCATGGGGATAATAAGTAGAAAGTGGAGTTTAATTATGGTGGTTTGATGAAGAAATATAACGCTGCCAAGAAATTTCAACATCCCACATGTCAATGGTGTAGAAAGAATCACCCTGGAAATTTCTTAAAGGGGTGAGGAAATGATTTAGGTGAGGTAAGGAAGGGAACATAGCTAGAAATTTCTAATAGGAGAAACCCACTAATGCAGTTGAGGAAAGGAATTCTCCAGTCAACCCTCAGCGCATTGTACATTTCTTTAACTACAAGGAATTAGGGAACTTTTCAAATCAATGCACTAAGCTAAGGGTTTCTAGAGACAACCAACAACCTCCAAGGTAGTAAGGGTGAGATTTTTTACATCACAACCACTGAGGTGGATCCCTACAATGAAGTAGTGATAGGTATACTAGTTATTCATTCAAGGATATAGAATATAGTTTTTGATTATGGTTCTATGTATCCCTTCATATCAATAAAGATTAAAATAACTATTCAAACACTACTAAAAATCAAGTAAATGGTGTTATTAGTGAAAATAGTAAATGGGGAAGTTATTGAATCTCAAGTATATAAATACACCCCTGTGAAAATTTTGGGTTCAACTTCCCAGTGAACCTTTTCATACTCTCTTTGACGTAATTTTATGCAATTATAGGCATGGATTGTATTTCCCTATATATATCCAACATAAATTGATGTAAGAAGAAAATCACTCTCCATATTTCGAATCAACCCCTGATTCTATACAAGAGTAAGGAGGAGGATGAATATTCTTTAGCATTAACATCACAAGCATGGATATTATTTCCCTATGATAAATAATATCTATCTAAATTATTGAGTCTAAGGAAATAATCTTCCTTGAATACATGCCTATTATGAGGGAATAAACTGATGTATTTCTCAAGTAATTTCCTGGTCTTCCACCTAGATGATAGTTTAATTTTCAATCGAGATTATACCTATGGAATTACCATTATCCAAGAATCTATATAGAATGGTTGTTATAAAACTTGAAGAGATGAAGAAAAAACTATAATAAAATTTGGATAAAGGGTTCATATTCCCAAGTGCTTCACCCTAGGTTGCACCAATCCTTTCCATCAAGAAGAAGGATGGGTTAATGCACCTTTACATTGATTTTTTTATCTCAATAAGATCATGATAAATAATAAGTATCCTCTTCCATGTATTGATTACTTTTTCAATCATCTATGTGGAGAATAATACTTCTCCAAGGTGGATCAAAGGTCGGGATATTACCAAGTTAGGTTGAAGAAGGGGAATATTCCCAATACAACTTTTCATATGAGGTACGAGCAGTATGAGTTCGTAGTGATGCCTTTCAGGATCACTAATGCTACAAAAATATTTATGGACTTGATGAATAAAGTCTTTAGAGATTACCTCATCACATTTTTGGTAGTATTTATAAATGATATTCTAATATAATCCAAATCTGAGGAGGTGTATGAGGATCATCTGAACACTATGATAAAGACCTTGTGAAACGATAAGTTTAATGAAAAGTAAAACAAATGTGAGTTCTGGTTAAAGGAATTCTCATTATTGGGACATATCATCACAAGAAATGGTATATCTATGGACCCTTCATATATAGAATAAATTTAAGGATGGATGGGTCCAACATCTGTGATAGATATATGTGGTTTCTTTAGATTAGTTGGGTATTATCTTTTATTTATGAGAAATTTATTGGGATTATAAAACCATTTTACCAAGCTAACTCATAAGGGAGTCAAGTTTTCGTGGAATATTGAGTGTAAGTTATCTTTAATGAACTAAAAAATATTTTTATCACTACCCCTATACTCACACTACCCACAAGTGGATAACTTTTCATGGTACTCAACAATGCTTCAAAAAACAGATTGGGATGTGTGTTAATACATAATGAAAAAGTCATATCCTATGCTTCAAGGTAGTTTAAAGTTCACAAATAGAACTACCCAACACATGATCTGGAGTTGGTTGTAGTGATCTTAAATTTTAAAATATGGAGGAATTATCTCTTTGGGGATAAGTGTGTAATATATATGGATCACAAAATCCTCAAGTATATATTCACATAGAAAGAGTAGAATATGAACCACTAACTATGGTTAGAGATGATCAGGGACTATGACTACTCAATCCACTACCATCCTTATAAAGAGAATAAAGTGGAATATGATCAAAGTATAAAGGATCCATCAATTCTATCATTGATGAGAATTGAGATGGATCTAATATTATTAGATTTAGAAAGGATGGGTACAAAAATTATAAATGAAGGAATATCATCTATCCTTACGCAAATTATTTCTCAACCATCCCTTCTAGAGAGGATGAAGGATGCTCAAAGGTATGATGTGGGAATTCAGAAGAATGTGAAAACTATAAGAAAAGGTAAACCCTTAGAGTTTAGTGTTAATGAAGAATGATTTGTGAGATTTGGTTCAAGACTATGTGTACCATAAAATTCAGAGTTAAAGGATGAGTTTTTGGATGATTTACATACCTCAAACTTCTCCATCCACCCAGGAAGAACAATGATGTATCGAGATCTCAGATAACACTTTTTTTGGTATAGTATGAAGAATGAGATCATGGAATACACATCAAGATGTCTTGTATGTGAGCAACTGAAAGTAAAAAGTAAAAAATCCAATGGGTTCATGCAACCACTATGCATAACTACATGGAAATGGGAAAACAACACCATAGAATTGGTCACTGGTCTTATTAATACATCAAGGGGGAATAATTATATATGGTTTGTGGTGGATCATCTTATAAAGAATGCATACTTCATTTTAATTTGAAAGGATTTATCACTCAATAAACTTGTAATGATATACATTATATAAGTTGTGAGGATTCATGGAACACCACTATCGATTATATCTAATTGAGAATCAAGATTCATCTCTAAGTTCTAGGAGTGTCTCAAATATTCTCTGAATACTGAGTTTAATTTCAGCATGTATTAAGGCCCTCAAACTGATGTAAAATCTATGCAGACTATCCAGACACTTTAGGGCATATTGAGATCATGCTCAATTGACTTTAAAGTAGTATGGGACAAACATATTCCTCTGGTTGAGTTCTCTTATAATAAAAATTCCCACTAGAGCATCAAAATGGATCCCTATAAATCCCTTTATAGGAAGAGTTATAGAATGCATACATGTTGGGATGAAGTTGCGGGATGAAAACTACTAGTTCCTAAAATGGTCAGGGAAATGTTGGAAAAGTATTAGACCATTCAGAAACACATCATGGATGCTCAGAGTTGAAAAAAGTGCTATGATGACAATCATCAATGATACCTAGAGTTTGATATTTTATACATGGAATTTCTACACATATCTCCATGTTGGAAAGTGATGAGATTTGTTAATAAGGGAATGTTTAGTCCAAGATACATCGAAACCTTTGAGATCCTTTATCGCAGCGGACCATTGGCCTACTGACTAGCACTACCACCTAACCTATCTCAAGTACATGATTTTTTTAATGTATCACTCTTATGGAAGTACATACTAGACCCCTCACATGTTATTAATCTTGATGTGGTACCATTGGAGAATGATAATTCTTATGAAGAGCAGCTGATGAAGATCTTACATCATAGAGACAAATATAAAAATTCACCTTTTCAATGTGTTGTGGAGAAACCACAAGATTAATAAGTGAAAAGGGAATGAAAGGAGGTGATGAAATAAAGTTACCCTAATATCAAGGGTGAAATTTATTAATGGGGAATATTGTAACAACTTGAAATGTAATAAATAAAATTTCCCTTGTGATTTAATTAAATGTATTATTATGTAATATAGTTATATAAAAAATATGCACTTATTTGATTTTATTATATTATATCATATTTAAAGGACCTTTAAGAATCATTATCATTGATAATATAGCCTTTGAATAGTGATCACATGTTTAGTATAAATATAGTGTTTTAACAAATCCAATTGAAACAGAAAAAGTAAGTGATGGTCTCAACCAGTAGGACCATACCCTATAAATCCCATTTATTAATTATTTTAACGGAGATAGAATCACTATTATTTTCCCTTGACCAAGCCCAATATTAGATTCAAAAACTTAAGAATGAGAAAAACTATTTACGGGATAAGTGCAAGCTCATCGAGATCATGGCCCAAACTATGTTCATCGAACTACCCCCATGAAAATCTCACTATTTTTTACCTTACTCTTAGAGATTTTTCTGATGTATTAAATGGATATGTATCAAGACCCTATCATTATGAGTCTGTACATTATTTTTTATAGAATAATGAACATATTTTAACCTTATTATGGTTACTTTATAATTGTTTTTTATTTTGATATAATAAAACACAAATAATATTTTGGGTAATATTCAAATTCAATTAAGGAATTTATTTTGATAAATTAATGGATTTTTTAAGAAAATAATATTTTAATAAAATATTTTCATTAAATATATTTTTTAAAATATAAATGTTCATGTAATTTTTATAATGTCAAATGTAATTTTTATGTAGGTTCAAAAAAAATTATTTTCAAAAACCCAACATTTCTCAATAAATGTTGATTATTATTTTATAATTTAAAATGAATATTATTTTTCAAACTATAATTTTGAAATTACCCAATGGTGAATTTTTCTTAATTTTCTAAGACAATCGAATTTTCATGTAAAAATTAAATACCATATAAATATACTTTGTGTATTATGACATCTTAATGACTGAAAATTTATGTAATAAATACTATAAATTGGATTCATGGAAAATATGTGCTTTCAATTTAAAATAATTTAATTTCATGTTTATTTGGTTAATTTTATAAAGCCTTTATAAATCCCCAAAAACCATTAACATATTTTAAGGTTTAAAATCATTTCTTTAATATTATGGCTCACTTCCATATAAGAAAGGGTGTTATTTTATTAATTTCGGCCCTTAGAATTATAAAATAATGAAAAATAATCCCATTTTGTAGAAACCATGGGAAATTTTGGGGTTTTGGTTATATTATTATACAAAGTCCAAAACCTATGTTTAGGAAATATTAAAATCCCCACAAATTTCCTATATAAACCAACTGCAGATCTCATTTATATTCACTAAAAATTCTTATATCATTTCATTAATATTCCCACTCATCTCTATAGTCCTCCCATAGTTCCTAAAAACTCTAAAGACGCTCCTCTCAATCATTTGTACTCACACACTCAAATAAGGGATCCTTACCTTCTCTTATTTATTCACGTTTCTTTATTACCTTATGCCTTCTATTTCCAATTCCTTATGATGGAAGATATATTTACATATCCCTATTACATCCCATTTTATGTCCAAATTATGATAGAACACTTTTTATCTCATCAAATCATTTTATGAATTTTTAAGTGATGTTGTTATGCTGTCGAATTTTAACCATGATTTTCCATGCCAAAAACATTATGTAGTGAATACCATACCCATTTTCTATCAAGGGTTTCCACCTTTATACACATATACCTATTTAAATTGGGAATTAAATTTATGTATTACACACTCCATTTTCTTGAAATAAAATTTGATGATAAATCATTATATGTTTTATGATCTACATGGAATAGTTAAGCATGAGAATGAAATGAATGTGACAGGTTTTCTTGAAATTATATAGTGCTCCAATGCATTGGGTAATGTTTAGTCTAATGAGACTTCATGTTAGGGAAGGGACTGAACCTAATTCCTTTACTGGACTTTTTAAATCATGATTTCTTGGTATATATCATTGACATATGTTTATGATGCAATGCTTTAATTTGTTTCCACATTTTCTAAGTTAGGATTATCAAGGTATATCATGTCTCATTGTTTAGGTTAATGATTCATACTCTTTTTATGCCCCATTTATATGCCTATTTTCTAACATGTATCTCCATATGATAATTTTATTTCCTTACAAGTATTTATATCTCACGCCTTTCTTATTTTTTCCCCCAGGTTATCCCTTGAAGTTTTAAAAGCCATGGAATTTTAGAAGCATGTTAAGGAAGTTTTCAATAAATTTTTGTACCATGTTCAAGATGTTATGATATATAACTAATTACAAAATAAACTATACTTATAGATATTTTAGTATGTATTATGTGTAATTTCATGAAATAAATCATTTATTAATCTGTAATAAATAACAAGTTTTTGATAAATATTTTGATAATGGTAAACATTTTATGGATTTCCATGTTTTCACTCGACTATAAGATTTATTATTTTTATGTCCCTTACTGATATTTTTTGTGTTTATCCCACATTTTTTGAAAAATAACAAGGTTTAAAAATGGGTAGTAATAAAAAGTAATTCAAGTTTAAAGTCATGAATATTTTTCATGAATAGAAAACAAAGTTCATTTTAAAATATATATATTATGGGAAAATAGATATTGAGTACAAGTTTCTACTTTGTAATATATAGGTTTTATGTGTAAGAGTTAACAAAAAATCATCTAAAATTATAAATTTAAATATAATAAGAAATTTGATAAATTAAACTCATGACTAAAAACTCAAAATCATGCAATTTTTTATGGCTGGTACAGTACAATTTTTATCAATTAAGGTTTTAGAAAACTTTTAAGAATATAAAATTTTCATGTGACATTATCTTAAGAGTTATGGATACCATAATGAGTTTATGAGTTTAAGATTGATCATAATTTTAAATTTTTATACATCCATATTTATGTTTTAATTGATGGGATTTTAAAGTGATTAATGACATTTGGGTGATATTTTATTAGGTTGAGATATATGTATACCTCAGGTTTAACATGAAGTATTATTTTTGGAATAATTCATTTACATTTTTTGGAAATAATTTTAAATGTATTGATAACCTTTATGGTTTATATTATGTTTAATATTGAGTTAATTATGGGTTATTAAAATTTTGGAACATATATTTTACCATATTGATAACCATGGGATTGAAAAGTGATTTGGAGATTAAGTGATTAAAATTATTTTGGAAAAATATCACAATAATTTTGGGGAACATTATATGATATTATTGGATTTTATTTGATGAATCATGGTTGAATTGTCTTTTTTAAACATATATGATTTTAATGTTCCTTTATAGTGATTCAAGTTATTTATAAAATTTATTAACATATTTTGGAGATTATATGAATATGGTATATACATTTTTGGGTATATGACATTATGAGTGACTAATGTTAATTGGAGATAATGTTAAATTACTCTCAAAAGAAATTTTGAACAAATCATTATAAGGTTTGGGTATTAAAATTAGTTAAGAATATTTTAAATAATTTTAAGGTTCATTATTTATCAAATGATCCATGTTGAACTTCAAGTGTTTTTTTTGAGGCTTTAGATATTAATATTTTATTTCATTATATGAAGGTTTATTCATTTTTGGGATTATATTACCTTATTATAACCATTTTGTTTTTGGTTAATATATAAAGATAGGAGGAATATCTGGTTATCTTTTTCTGGAATTGTATCATCCATTACAGGTTGATTTTAGTGCTTCAGGCATGAAAAATTTATCTTGAATACTCATAATTTTGAGTAAAGGATGAGACTGTCGTAGAAATTGATTAAAAGACAAAATTCTACTTTTCAAATAAGTATATTTCCTTAATATCTTGGTCTAGATGGTAAAATAATTCCTCAACTATATGAAAAAATATTAAAACAAAAAAATTATCTTATTAACTTAATTTTTAAAGAATCAGTGGTCTTGTTCACACCTATTTGGTATACATTTTTGTGGTCATTAACTTTATCATGATCATTCACTTTTTTGTGATCAATGACATCTATCAATCTACATCATTATTCGGACATTAATTTTTACCTTCATGTCCACATTTTCACTTGAAAATAATTTTATCCTATTTGAAAACCTATTTATGTGTTATTCCATGTTACCTTCATATTTCTATTTCCCTCTTTTCAAGATGAAGTTTTATTAACCCTTTTTATGATGTTGGATTTTAATAAAGGTATTTTAATATATCAAAACTTTGATTACCTAAATCAAGTTTAAAATTTGAGGATGAAATTTATTAAATGGTAGATAATGTAACACCCTAAAATTTTAAATGAATAACATTATTTTTGATAGCATATATGACACACAACACTGAGATTAAACAACCCTTGAAATGTTATTATTTAAATATAACTATTATAAACTGGTTGTTAAATTAGAAAGTATGAATATGAAAAACTAATTTTTGAAATATATATAGAATTTTTACTCAATATAAATATATTTATAACTTCTTAGTAAATAATAAATTATTTTTCTAGAAAAGTCATTTTATTATTCAAAAATACACTTTCTTAAAAAAGGTTTTTATTTCTTTTTATGATCAAATATGATAATTATTTTTTAATTTAATTTAGAAATTTTATTTGATAATAAGGATATAATTTTATAAATCATAATATCAAAATTATCTTATGGTTAAATTTTGATAGTTTTCTTAAAATTTTGATTTTTCAATGAAAAGTGAAAAATATTGATATCTATTGGAAATTTTATTTTTATTTTAAAGTATTTACAAATTAAAATTATATTTTTCGGTTATTTTAAAAAAAATTATTAGATTATTTTTATTAAGTGTATCCCACTTATTATCTTGTAATGAATTTAATACTTTAATTTTATATAAAAACATTTTTATACTTAAAATAACTTTAAAAACTATTTTACATTACATGTTTCATTTTAATCTTAAATTAATCAATAACCCTTCTAGAATTTGAATCTTGAAAAATAGATTCTATATTTTGAATCAAGAGGTCCATATTTTTTTAAATAGTTCACATTTATTTTTTATAGTTATGAATAGTAACCATTTAAGATAATTGTCTGCATGGTAAGGGTAAATTAGGTAATTAATGTTAAAAATAGTATTATAAGAAAACAAATAACAATAATACATTATTTTATTCTATTGTATGAGTGTAGTTTATCCCTTTAGGACCAATGTTTGAAATTTTGGAAACTTGGTGTCATATTTCTTTGATTTTTACATTTATAATATTTAAGTAAAAGATAATGTCAAAAATATCACTTTTTTATTTTAATAAAAATAATATTTTTTGATGAAGATAAAAACAACTTAATTTCAGTTATAAATGGTTATTTTAAAAATTAATTAATTTATTTTATCATGCTACCTTATTTATAATTTTTTATGGGGTAATAATTCCTTTAAATTCTTTCACAATGCCGACATAGTATTTATTTAATTACTAGAAAAATAAAATAAATGGTACAAAAAATATAAAAAGTAATATAATTTGAATGAATTATTGTGTTCTAATAATTTTTTAGATAAATATAACATATTAGGAATGTTTTAAATTATTATATTTGAATTAAATTGTTGTCATTTTGTTTTCAAATTTAAATTAAATAAATAGTTTCATAATGAAATTAAGGATATTTTATGTTAAATAATATTTTATTAAATTATTTAAAATTCATAAAAATTATTAAAAATTATAATTAGGATTATAAATGGTCTAAAATTTTATACTTTATCCATTTATGATCTAATTTTCAACTTACAATTAAAATTTTAACCCTTTAATATTGAAAGTGGCATTACCGTGGTTAAGGTTAAAATTTGTCAACCAAGGGGTTAATCCAAAATATAAGCTTTAACATGATATAAAAACCTATAAAAATTTTATTATATGGTTATATTAATAAAATGTATTCCTTATCAACGAATCCATGTAATTTTGGAACAATTTTACATGATTTAAAAAAATATTGTATTATAATATTTCATGTATTTATAAAAATGATAAAAATGATATTTTATAATAAACAATATTTAATTAAATGATTTTAAATTTTAAAAAAACATATAATTGTCTAATTTATTTTTATATTTTTAAAAATATAAACCATGGTCCATTTATGGGAAAAATATTCTTTTATTGTAACTATCTTGACCCCTAAAGAGTAAATTAAATTTATATTACGGTAATTGTCAGAAGTGTTAACTAAGGGTTAAAACAAAAAGATAAGGGTGAAAACATCACTAAAATTTTCATATTTTTTTATGAGATTATTTTTAATCATACTCATATTATATTAAAACTATATTTATTCTGTGTCAGTTGATCATGAAAATTTATTTATATTAATTTAATACTTTAAGATATTATAAGAATACCCCTCCCCACATTATAAAATGGAACCCCTCTCCTCTTCTCTACATAGTTTAATAACCATTTCTTTCAGCCAATCCCTACCTAAATCTCCTCGTAACTCCATTTACCATGTTCTATAGTTATTATTTCGGGCATAATACCAACCTTAGAGGGGATAAGGTGTAGAGTAAAAAATATTGTCTGAAAAAGAGGTATAGCTTGTAACCGAATGTTTTAGATTTATTTATTCTTCTAAATCCTCAAAATATTCATCAATAATGATGATATAATAACATCATTATCTTATATAAACATATATATTATTATTCTAATTTAATAACCTATATTTAACTTCTCTTCCATCAAATGGGAAACAAAACTATCATTCGTGTGTACGGAGGACTACCGCCTTGTGAACCGATGTAATTCATTTTCTATTACCACCTCTAAAGGATGGTAATAATTATTAATTTAATTTATATATATTATATTCATGACATATATATAATTATATAAAATAATTATATCATCTATTTTCTTAACTTTACATTCATTGAAAAAATGATAGCGTCGTTCACTTGTACGTGTGGGTTACCACCTCCATGAAGTGATGTGGTTTGTTTTTCATCACCGCATCGTATGGATGGTGTATATAAGTTTATTTAAATAAAAAATATAATATTTATAATATAATTATATTTATTTAAATATAAAATAATTGTTATCTTTTTTCCATAATGATCATTGAAAAATAGAAATTTTTCTCATGCGTACGTATGACTTACCGTCTCTAGGATTGTATCATAGTTCATTTTTCATAACCATGTTTCATAGTTAATTTTGAAAGTATAATTTATATATATATATGTTATTTTTTCATGATTATTATTCTATATATGATAGATTAATGACCCTATTGGTCATAATTAACCCAACAAAGTCATTTTGGACAAATGAGCTGAATGTCACCAAAACATCTGAGACTAGCTTAAATGATTAGGAAATTTATATTACCTTGTAATAAATAAAATAAAAGGAATAATAAAATTAAAAAAATTATTAATTAAGTAAAAAATTATCATAATTGTATTATTTAGAAAGATAAATAACATAATTATTGAGTCGAACTCGAGATAAGGGGAAATTTAACTAAAAACGTCATTTGAAAAGTTTTAATCATTAATTTTGAAAATATTTCTCCCATTTTATGGATGTATTTATGTAGAAATAAATATATTATAAATGAAATTTTAGGACTCTTTTGAATTTATTTAAAAGTTTTTCCAAAAGTTATATTTTTATGTATTATATACGGAAAGTTTTTACTTTCTTTATAAAAGGAAAAGAGGAATGTTCTATTTTAACATATATGGCATCCATGGGTTTTTTCCAACATTATACAAATTATTTGATGTTTTTATTCCCTTATAATATTCTATTTTTTCTTAAATTAAAGACCCTACTTCCCTTGTTATGGGTATTTATGTTTTTCAAAATGGGTTTTTAAAAAGGAAAGGGTATTTTGATCTCCTAATGTGTTTCCATACGAGTTTAAAAGAGTTTTTTAAGGGTTTTATATTTAAAAGGAGAAATAATAAATTGTTTTATTCATTATTTGGTACTTGATAATTATATATGATTAATGGGTGATCCTAATACATCTTATAGAATGGGTGATCCTGATAGATCTTATATGACGGATGAGCTTGAAATAGCTTATATAATGGATTATACCCATTATAGATCTCCCATAAATTGGGTAATGTTACACGTCTTTAAAAAGAAAGGATGAGGGAGTTAATTGGTGTATTTTATCCAATGGATTTAACTAATATCCAATTATTTATGAAATATGTTATGAATATAAGTCTCTAAGTCACCTAAAAGTGGTTTCTATTTGGTTTTTTTGGGTTTTAAAGGTTTTACTTGAGAAAAAATGTTTTGTGTTTTCCATATGTATTTGATTTATTTCATACACATAAATAATATTGTGATAAAGGTAAAAATTTAATGTATTTTCATGTTTTCACTAGATTAGTGAATTTATTTATTTTATGTCCCTTAATTAAATATTTATGCCCATCCCTTGTTTTGAAAAAAATAGTAGGGTTTTAGGATGGATAAGAATAAAGAAGAATTCAATTTGAAAGTCATGATGATTTTTCATGAAATGAAAACATGTTTCATTTTAAAAGTTTTATGTTGTGGGAAAAATATATACTGAGTAAAAGTTTCCACTTTTTAATATATTGGTTTTCTATATAATATTTAAGGCCTAATTCTCTAAAAATATATACCATAATGATCCTATAGAATACAAGAAAGTAAATTCATGAATAAAAACTCAAGATTATGTAATGTTTTAAAGTCATGTCGCTAAAATTCTAGTTTTATCCTCCACAAGTTTTGGTCTTACTAACTTCCTTTCTCTAAATTCTTCATAGCAGGTTGGAGTACAAAATATATTACCATAAAATGCCTCAAATGGTTCCATCTGGATGCTCGAATGGAAATTATTACAATATGTGATTTCCACTAGAGGTATATACTAACCTCATAAACCTTGGAAGTTATGATAAAATTATCTAATAATGACTTTTAACGTTTTAATAGTCCTTTTAGACTTTTCATTGTTTTTTGGATGATGGGTAGTGCTTACATGTATCTCAGTGTTGATATCCCCTTGAAGGATCCTCCTAAATTTTATTGTGAATTAAGGGTAAAATTAAATACAATTGTAAGGGGTGCACATTGAAGTCTAACAACTATATTGATATAGAGGAATGCAAGAATTTTTAGAGGTAAGTCCCCCTTATTTCTATAAAAAGTTCAATCTTTATAAGGTAATCCAAAATTTCCTATATATTATTTTTTATTTTAGTATTATTCAAAATTCCAGTTGAAAAGACATTTTTAATATTGTAACACTTCCACATTTGTATATTGATAAGTTTAATTATTCCTTTATGATATTATCTTTCATCTATTACCTACCAACATACCAAGAATCTAGACACATAGTCTGAAATTTCCATATTTATACCATCCCATCAAGAATGTTCTCTTAAATCCTTATACATCATTGTGATTATATGGTGTATAAAGGATTTTGAGGTATGCGTTTGATAAATTAATTCCCTTTTCATCTTATATATTTATGGAACACATGGACTCTTCCCACAATTTATCACATCATCTTCATAGGCAAAGTCTATTAATCTACCATCATTCATGGATTTAATTATCTTTTTAAAACCCTTATCTTGAGGTTATAATTTATTTATATTCTCTATTCATGATGGTTTAGAAATAATTTAGAAAATTAATGATGTTTTAACTTTATTCATGACTCCCATATCTAATATTACCAACTCCATGAATAAAATATCCTTGTCTATCCTCATCTTAGTTACAACTCTATGATATTTTCTACTTAATGGATAATCTAGCATGTTTTCTTTCCCGGAGTGGTAGTGTATCGAGAAATCATAGTCCTTGATTAGTTCTATCCATCTTATTTGTCTCATTTTAAGTTCCTTTTGTGATAATATGTATTTTAAAATATTATGGTCTGTATATATCTCACATATCTCACCATAAGAATAATGTTTCTATATCTTCCAGGAAAATATTACAGCTGCCAATTCATGATCATGAGTTAGATAGTTTTGTTAATAGATCTTTATTTTCCTTGATTCATACATAATCACATTGTCATTTTAAATAAGGAAATAACCTAATATTTTCTTTGATGCATCACTATATATTATGAATCTGTAATTTCTCGATAGTAGATTCAAAACTGGTGCATTTACCAGTATCCACATTTGGTCTTAAAAACATTCATTGTGTTCCTTTGACCATGTGAATTTTACCCATTTATGTGTCAACATGGTTAATGGGATGGATAATCAAGAATTTTTTTTTAAAGTAATCTATAGTAACATTTTAAGACAATAAAACTATGTATATCAGTTATATTATTTGGTGTTGCATATTCCTTAATTACCTTCATCATTTAAGGATCAATATATTCCATCCTTAGAGACAATATGGAAAAAATATTCTAGAGAAAAAATTAAAACTTATTTAATTTTACATACAATTACTTATCTTTGAGAGTCTCAAGATTTATTAGTAAATGATTCTCATGTTTTTGATATATTTTAGTATATATCAATATATTATCAATTAATACTATTATGAAATCATCAAGATAATCCTTGAATACTCTATTCATCATATCTATAAAAATAGAGTGAGTATTATTCAATCCAAATGGGACCATTATAAAATCATAATTTCTATACCTTATATGAAATAATGTTTTGGTATATTATGCTTATTCACTCTTAATTAGTGATAATCAAAGTGAAGATTAATTTTTAATAAAAATTGGGCTCCCTGAAATTGATTAAATAATTCATAAATGTGTGGGATAGGATACTTATTCTTTATAGTAATGTAATTTTTCTCCCTATAAATGACACATAACCTTATATACTTAGCCTTCTTCTTAACAAAAATAATTGGATCACTCAAAGGTGAAACACTAGTATGGATGAATACCTTATCACACAACTCCAATTGTTTCTTCTTCAAATCCACTAATTCTATTAGGGATATTTTGTAGGGAGTCTTAGATATAGGATTTAATTCTAGGATGAGTTCAAATGTAAAATCTACTCCATGATCAGGTTTATGTCTTTGTAATTATTTAAGAAACACATCAATGTATTTAGGAACAATAGGTATAAAATTCATTCTTAACTTATCCATACCAATCATAGGTTGTATCTTATTTTCATCTCAAAGGATTTAATTAAGGTTGTATACTAGAGGAGGATCCATGTATGACTTAGATAATGAGTCATCACCTCTAAATACAAGTCATTTTAATTAAAATGCAATCCATACCTATGGTTTTTTCATACTCAAACATAGGTATTATAATTAATTTTGAAAGTAGGGTGAGTCTATTAATCATAATAGTGACTAACTGACATGCCCTTATAATAAAAATATTTCAATGGGGTGTCTTTATTGATAACTCATTTCTCAGTGTGATGGAAATGTTTTAATATTCTCAGAAAATAAGTAGGATATGATATATTGTGAAGTTGAAAAGTCAAATAAAGAATTATATATGATCAATGTACATGTTATCATATATTGAGTAACTTCAACTTTAGATATGGTAATTACATAATCTAGACCTTACCTCCCCCATCCCTCTTCTATGGTGGATTACCTTTAAGCTTAGGGGATTGGTTTGAGTAATTCCACATCTATTTATAGTTTAAAAATTGTACATTAGAAAATTTATTTTTCTCCTTCATTCATGAGATAGATGGGCCTTATGTCCATAATTATAACAATATCTTATTACCTTTAAGCAAGAACTGGGGTAATTATTTCCATAATTGTCATATGCTAGATGTCCCATTTTTCCCTTATTCATATTCACATTTCTTTATCCATAGTGTTCAGTATTCCCATTTTTATCTTGAATTCCTTTGAAAATGTAAGGATTGGAGAATTATTATTTTTATCTATATGGAAATTGATACTATATGCTTTTATGAAGAAATGGTTTGATATTCTAGTTCCCTTTATAGGATCATATTAATCTTGTTAAATAAATGTTTGATCATTCTTTTCAGTTTACATATACAATCCTTAACATACCTAGAACAACTTGTAAAATTAGCCTCATTCTCAACAACACTCTCCTCTTCCATTTGTTTCAAATTAAATAATTTCCTTTACATATCATCTCTTTAATCTCTAGGGAATTATTTAATAAAAAATATGTCCTTAGAATTATTCCATTTCATGTTTTATATCTCTTCCTCCTCCTAGGAATTTTGAATTAAGTACCACCATTTATTAGTATCTCCCATTAAATGATAAAATTTTGTGAAAACATTCTCTCTTTTATTACTTACCAATGCAAAAAATACATTCTCTAGGGGATTGATCCATTATTCATCTACTAATGGATCAGTGGTCCAATTAAAATATGAAGGTTGTTAATATATGAAGTAGTCCAAAATTGTTTTACCATGTTTTGGATTATTAGGTTTCTTCATACAGGCAAGGATGTTAGTCATAACCTGAGTCAACTGCTCTAATATATCCATAATCTACTATGTTACAACACCATCCATGTTAACCTGATTTGGAAGGAAATCCCTACACTGATTATGGGTGCTGATATAATTTTACTTTTATATGTTATGTGTTATATCTAAACAATGACATATACTTAATTATCTTATAAAATTATGAATATTAATCCATAAAAAATCTAATTCAAGTAAAAGTTATTGGGAATCCTAAGGATTTATCATAATGCATGTGGTAGTTATGTTCTTCTAAAATCTAGTTCCCAAGGTTCCTATTAAAATTTCATTTGATATTAACTAAAATTTCCTAGTTTCAATGGCCTGGAATCAGTGGTTTTTTATTACATTGGTTCAAAATACAAGGATTATATGACAAAGGACAAAAAAAATTAGAAGCCTTAGGATACTAGATATATACATGATTTACATATTACATTGGAATTTTAAAATATAACATAAAAAATTCTTGAAACGTCATTATTCCTTTTAGTGTATCCCTAGATTCATTAATAGATCAACTCAAGGTGGTCTAGGGATGTGAAAACATAATAAGGGTGATCTAAATTGCTTAATAAGGGTATAAGTACAACGAAAGTTATCATAAATGCAATGGCCCAGACCTCTCTAGTCCATTACTGTAACACCCTGAGATTTTATGAAAAATATTCTTTTTAATTTCATTAATGTCTTGTGTTTTACACTACACCAAAAGGAGCTTGCACAGCACGCATCCCTGACTTGGCTTGCATTACACGCAATCACGACCTTTCACGATAGCGTGTGTTGTACGCAATACTGAGTTTCTCTAAACAATGATATATTATATGAACTACTCGTTATGAATAGTATCAACTACATTTTGAATTTTATAACATTATTATTCATCTTACACATTTTCTAGAACATGGTATGAGAACAAAATCAAGTTTTCGAGTAAAATAAGTAATTTTCAAAAAATGTAGTTTTGCCGCCTTTTGATGGCGCATCCACATTAAATATTGTTTTTGAATTGTCTATAAGTTCAATTTGAAAAAATAAAATTTTTCTTTGGAATCAGAATATAAAAATTTACTTTGGATACATTTTTCATATTATTCTGATAACTTTCATATTTTAATGAATAATAAAAACACGCTATATTTTAATTAAAAAAAAATTCATCGCAATAATTTATATGGTTATATTATCTTTTTAATTGGGTTTAAAGTGTAATTAGAATATATTTTTACCATTTAATCCAATGTTGTTAATTGGAATTAATTTCACTTTGAAATTGGATATAAACAAGTATCAATCTTTTGATTGTTTTTGTTTCTTAAAAACACGCTATTTGTTTTGATAATAGGAATTAAATTTAAAATTAATTAATGCCACTTATATGTTATGAATTTGGGAAAATAGACATCAATTTTGAATTTGGAATATCAAATAATGCTTCGGCTGAATTTTTGGTATTTTTCTGAAAAACTTCAATTTTCGATGAATAGTGAAACCACTTAGTAGTAGTTAAAAAACTGACTTTTTTAATTTAAATTAAATTTTACCACTTATGTGAATTGAATTTCAAAAATCCGAGAGACACAGTTAATATCAAGGACTAAAATGTGGTTCAATGAGATGAAAATAATTTTTGGTGAATAGTAACGTTTTACTTTTATTTACCACGGTTAAAAGTAAATAGGATAATTAAGGGTACAAATGATATTATTATTACACTAACACATGTCCTAATTCTATTGGATAAGTTTAATTCGACCAAAAACAACCTTAGGTATAAAATATGACCATTTAGGCCCACTTGTATTAGATTAGGACATTTATTATTAATTTATTTAAAGAAGGGTTAAAATAGTTAAAATCACAGTTTAATAAGTAAATAATTTTTAATAAAGAGTTATACATAAGATAAATTCGACTATAAATATTAATTAGAAATATAAAAATATTTCCTACATAATGGTAATTTATTTATAATTTTTATACATTAAATAATTCAATTTATTTATGACAAAAAGATGATGCAGTAATTATCTTATTAATGAAATATTGACATAATTGATGTTATAAATACCCAAATAAATGTAATTTGATACTTTTTATGAATTTCACTAATTTTCTAGGTTAATATGACATGTTGTGTTTTATTTAATTAACTTTTTTAGAACTAATCATTCTGTTATAATTTTCACAAAAATCAATTACCAAATAGTGTCAAAATTGACATAAAATAGTTTTTAAAACAAATATTATATTATTAATTGTTATTTTATTCATAAAAACTAAGGTTAGGCCAAATGACTTAGATAAGGTTATATATATTAATAATAAACAACTTGGGGTTCTTTTGGCTAGTTATAGTAAGTTTATTAACCTTATAGTGTAAGAAAAGAAGAAGACACGGTAAAAGTAAAATTATTTAACTTAAGGTTAAATCTAAATGATAAGGTTAAAATAGAAACCTAAACTTGTCTAAATTCTATTTTATGAGAGTATTTCGACCCATCCCCATATTATCTTAGAAATAAATCATTTTGGAGCTATTAAAAACCGAATATGGATTTATAATAAAATAATATATTTAGTTCTTCCAAAGGTGCCCCTCTCCTCCCTTATAAAAGGGAACCTCCTCCCTCTCTTCCTCACACCACTTTTAGCCTTCAAGCTCGCCCAAACCCTAACAAATTCTTTTATCCACTTCCATAGAAACATCATAGAGGTTCTGGTCTTCTTCAAAGACCAATTTCAGTGCCCTAAGATGAGGTCTCAAAAAGGCGCTTCAAAGAAGAGGTAATGTCCCTTACCGATTCTTTCAACTTTATTTCTTCTTCCACTTCTTCTTCATTAGTTGTTTCATTATGAAGTAATAACATCAGTATAACTCATATACTGATATGTTATTATAAGTATGATACAACCCTTTTTCACCATCTATCCATCCTACGGAAAACAAAATTACCACACATGCGTACGTACGGAATACCGTCTCCACGACGCGATGAGATTTCTTCTCCATGTTAACCATACATGAATGATAATAAAGTTTATATAATGAATAATAATGAAATATATGAAATAATAATGCTACTGGATTTATTTATATATATATATATATATATATATATATATATATATATGTATGTCATCTATTTAGTTTCATTCAATTCAATAAGGAAACGAAAACAATGTTCATGCGTACGTACGGCCTACCGTCTCCATGAATGGTGTATTTCATTCCTTTTATCGATCTATAATATATATATATATATATATATGTATATGATGAATATATATTATATATAAATAATGTTTTACATTCTGGAATTATTTAAATCAGTATATAAGTAATAATATCAAGAACGACAAGTCGAAACACATACGATAAATGAAATGATTTTACCCAAAACGCTGCTTTAACATGGAACTTACAAAAGAATGGGTAATATAAAGTCATAAGTGAAACATATATGATATCATAACAATGAATATGATTCTGTAATAAGTAAATGAAATTATTTAAATCATTATACAAGAGGTTCAGATACGTATGAAGCATATCAGACCTAAGGTAAGGGATAATTTTGCAAATCTCATTTTTATCCGAGATTGCTTATTTGTAAGTATTTACTGGGGTTGTTGATATCATCTATGTCCATGTTTTATAAAAATATATTCATGTATTTTTAATGTCCATTTTACCCATTTTGACTTTTACCCCTTGGTATGGAAAGAATATTCTTTTATTTACCCTATAAGGTACTTTTTTGACTTTTCCGACAAAAGTACGAGAAGAATGTTTTTTAACGTATACGGCATGAAAGGATTTTTACTGTTTTATAAAGCCTTATTTTCCTGAAGCTTCCTCCAAAATATTTCATGAATATTTTCAAAAAAATCCTTTTCTTTTAAAATTTCATGAAATTTTTTGAAAAGAAAATGATTTTGAAGAAGAAAGGATATTTTCCTCAAGAATTCATTTCAAGTGTTTTGTCAAAACCATTTTTCATCTAAGATGAAATTATTTCATATGTGTGTGTTTCAAGTATAATGTATCTATGATTTACATGGTTTCACTTTAATTATTATGAAATGATATCCATTTCTTTTATATGGATTATGTAATGATGGGATGATGTTTATGAAACCCATTTTATTTATTGGGTTATTATGAATGATGTATGTTTATTTTGTGGCACAAGTAAGAATGATTTCATTATGAGATGGGTGGGACCTATATCTCTCTCCAATGCATTGGGTAAATATTTATATCTCATGAGATAGACATGGAAGGAACAGAAAGTTAAACCGGTTCAGTAATACAGGACTGGAACGAGGAGTGAACTCGATTCAGAAAGGGACTTTGTCCACTAAGATGGTCTTAACAGCAATGCCTTGGCTACTATGGAAATCATATCATGTGATTAATGGTATTCCACAATTACATGTTTAATTCCCATGATATTTTATCATGATTAATGTTTCTTTATGATCTATTCCTTACGTACTTCCATGATTTATGTCATTGCTCAAGATTCTGATGTTTAAATATTATTTTCATGTTTTGAAGTTCAAATGTATATGATTTGTTTTATTTTATCCATGTTTACCCTTACTAAGCATTTGAGCTCACCCTTTATATGTTTTATTTTCCCCAGGATTTAAAGAAAGGTTTTAGCTAAGAAAAAAAAGGGGAAGATCTTATGGGAGATGTTGAAGATCTTTCACCACGATTAGAAGATTATATTCCGAGTTTCCAAAGACACTAAACTATTATGATCCTTGTGTGTCTGTTTTTGTTATGTATTAATTATTCCGCTAAAGTAATGTAATGTCCATGTACATCAAGCTTCGGGTCTCTACAGTTGGTATTAGAGGAAAGGTTTAGTCATCCTTTGGAAACTAGGATGTGAAAACGTTAGTGAGATCCCTAGAGATATTTCTAAGGTATGTCTAGGGATGTCCCTAAGGATAAGTATATGTATAGGATATAGTCCTAGAACTACAGTAAAGATCATAGAATTTAACCTAAGATGTTAGATATTGAGGGTGCTCCCCCTTTACTATGTAGTTTTCCCTAGCATGATTTTTACCTCTCACACTATTCTTTTTGGGTTTTAGAAAATGGCTGGAAACAGGAAGATTCATGATAATGGAGGTTATGACGTACAATGGAATGATATTATTCATGAGAAACCAAATGAAACGGGATTTGGAAGTCCAAAAATCGTTATTATTCCTAATCAACAATATCATAATATGATCAATAATCTCAACTTTGGTAAGTTTCCCGACTCAGATAATATGAGAAAGATGGAGTTTCATGATGATCATATAAGAAAGAAAGTTCAATTTCCCTCATGTAAATCATGTGGGAAGAGGCATCGGGGAGATTGTTTCAAAGGAACTGGAAGATGATTTGGGTGTGGAAAAGAAGGAAACAAAGCCAGTAAGTGCAAAGGAAAAGGTTCAGTTAACACCATGGATGAGGAGAATGGTATTGCTACGACATCAACAATGGTTAAACGTTTTAAATGTGGAATGTACGGGCATTATGCAAACCAATGCCCTAAGGGAAAGTCTCATGAAGAGAATCAATACGATCGTATGGGTAGTATTTATGTTGATGATGATGAAGAGACTACAAATGATATGTGAGATGAAAGAATTGTTGAAGCTCGGTCAATGGTTTAAGAAGGTAGTGGAATGATTACATGTTTATCAAGTGTAATGTTGTATAAGTAATCTCATGGTACTATGGAATAAAGAGACATCTAAGTATTTTTACACTGTTGTCTTTCCTTATGTTTTGAAAGTGTATTATGATATTTTGGAAAGTAGATGATATGCGCATAATGAAGGGATAAGGAGAAAATTAAATGTTTGATAGTATTCATGAGCTCATGACTGATATAAGGAGAAGGTTATATCATGGTTTGAGTATATAGAATTTTTGGATTTTGGTATGTGGAAAGAGTTAACTTTTGAAAGCATTCATGTTTTCACTAAGGTTTAATGGGTATTCATTTTTCAAGAGAATGCATGATTAAGGTATTCACATGATTGGAATGTGACCAAAAAGATATATGGGGGATAAATGATGGTATTCAAATGCTTGGTTGATGACATTTCAAGTAATAGTTTTCTTTATACTATGAGCTTGGACTAAAGTATTTTAGATAAGACTAAAGATTGGAATGGATTATGTTGGACATAAGTTATTATTGTTTAAGGATAGAACATTTTTCGATATTATTTATGGGACGTTATAGTAATGTAGTTTTAGATAAAGGACAACCTGCAGGATGGGCGACAGCCCATCACGTCAGACAAGGCTGTGGGAATCGAACCCACAACCGAAGTGCGACTGGCCTTTATCGCCTACCACTGGCCTACAGGAAGTCCCTGTTTAGTAGAAACTAGTTTTATTATATTATGCAGATTGATATATTAAGTATAAGTCCATTTTAGGAACCATATATGATTAATCTCACTATAGATGGACTTATGTATTTTTGATAACTTTTATAACCTTTTTTTGAGACAGATGGAATGACCCATCATTCTACCACATAATCTGCTAAAACTTCACGAATGACAAATTCAACTTCATTTCTTTAAGAGATGAAGTGGAAATTGTCCAAAGAACAACCAACGGTGAGACTGTACCAAAATCACGAAAGTATTTCTTCTAATTTCAATTTCATCAACTTTAGGGAAATGATATTGAAAACAAAAATTTTGTCCTAGTGCCCTTATATCTGATGAATCAGATGGTACCTTAGATCATCAAAAATATATGGCTTTGTGATTGATGGCTTTTTCATAGCCATGTTCTCTACCACTCTCCATCAGAACTTGATGGTTATATTTTTCTTCCATATCCATATTTTCACCTATGTTCTCCTACATAGAAACCCAGTGATGAATTAATTTTGGTAACCGTTAAATTTCATAATTTAGTTTTTTAAAGCCAAGTTTTGGTATTCCTTTTTATGATGTGGGTTTCTATTAAAAAAACTTTCGAGTAGTAAACCATTTATAACCCCGATGAATTTCGAGGGCGAAATTCATTTTAAGGGGGTAGAATGTAACATACTGAGATTTTATGAAAAATATTCTTTTTAATTTCATTAATGTCTTGTGTTGTACGCTACACCAAAAGTATCTTGCACAACATGCATCCCTGACTTGGCTTGCATTACACGCAATCACGACCTTCCACGATAGCGTGTGTTGTACGCAATACTGAGTTTTTCTAAACAACGATATGTTATATGAACTACCCGTTATGAATAGTATCAACTAAATTTTGAATTTTATAACATTATTATTCATCTTACACATTTTCTAGAACATGGTATGAGAACAAAATCAAGTTTTCGAGTAAAATAAGTAATTTTCAAAAAATGTAGTTTTGTCGCCTTTTGATGGCGCACCCACTTTAAATATTGTTTTTGACTTGTCTATAAGTTCAATTTGAAAAAATAAAATTCTTCTTTGGAATCAGAATATAAAAATTTACTTTGGATAAATTTTTCATATTATTCTGATAACTTTCATATTTTAATGAATAGTAAAAACACGTTATATTTTAATTAAAAAAAACTTTTTCCATCGCAATAATTTATATGGTTAGATTATCTTTTTAATTGGGTTTAAAGTGTAATTAGAATATATTTTTACCATTTAATCCAATTTTGTTCATTGGAATTAATTTCACTTTGAAATTGGATATAAACAAGTATCAATCTTTTGATTGTTTTTGTTTCTTAAAAACACGCTATTTGTTTTGATAACAGGAATTAAATTTAAAATTAATTAATGCCACTTATATGTTATGAATTTGGAAAAATAGACATCAATTTTGAATTTGGAATATCAAATAATTCTTAGGCTAAATTTTTGGTATTTTTCTGAAAAACTTCAATTTTCGATGAATAGTGAAACCACTTAGTGGTAGTTAAAAAACTGACTTTTTTAATTTAAATTAAATTTTACCTCTTCTGTGAATTGAATTTCAAAAATCCATGATACACGGTTAATATCAAGGACTAAAATGTCGTTCAATGAGATGAAAATAATTTTTGGTGAATAGTAACTTTTTATTTTTATTTACCACGGTTAAAAGTAAATAGGATAATTAAGGGTAAAAATGATATTATTATTACCCTAACACATGTCCTAATTATATTGGACAAGTTTAATTCGACCAAAAACAACCTTAGGAATAAAATATGACCATTTAGACCCACTTGGATTAGATTAGGACATTTATTATTAATTTATTTAAAGAAGGGTTAAAATAGTTAAAATCAAAGTTTAATAAGTAAATCGTTTTTAATAAAGAGTTATACATAAGATAAATTAGACTATAAATATTCATTTGAAATCTAAAACGATTTCCTACATAATGGTAATTTATTTATAATTTTTAGACATTTAATAATATAATTTATTTATGACACAACGATGATGCAGTAATTATCTTATTAATGAAATATTGACATAACTGATGTTATAAATACCCAAATAAATGTAATTTGAGACTTTTTATGCATTTCAATAATTTTATAGGTTAATATGACATGTTAGTTTTTATTTAATTAACTTTTTTCTAACTAATCATTCTGTTATGATTTTTACAAAAAACAATTACCAAATAGTGTCAAAATTGACATAAAATAGTTTTTAAAACAAATATTATATTATTAATTGTTATTTTATTCCTAAAAATCTAAGGTTATGCCAAATGACTTATATAAGGTTATATATATTAATAATAAACAACTTGGGGTTCTTTTGGCTTGTTATAGTAAGTTTATTAACCTTATAGTGTAAGAAAACAAGAAGAAATGGTAAAAGTAAAATTATTTAACTTAATGTTAAATCTAAATAATAAGGTTAAAATAGAAACCTAAACTTGTCTAAATTCTATTTTATGAGAAGATTTCGACCCATCACAAAATTAGATTCGAAATAAATCAATTTTGAGCTATTAAAAACCGAATATGACTTTATAATAAAATAATATTTTTAGTTTTTCCAAAGGTGCCACTCTCCTCCCTTATAAAAGGGCACCTCATCCCTCTCTTCCTCACACCACCTTTAGCCTTCAAGATCGGAAAAACCCTGCCAAATTCTCTTCTACACCTCCATAGAAACATCCTAGAGGTTCTGGTCTTCTTCAAAGTCCAATTTCAGTGCCCTAAGAGGAGGTCTCAAAGAGGCGCTTCAAAGAAGAGGTAATGTCTGTTACCGATTCTTTCAACTTTATTTCTTCTTCCACTTATTCTTATTTAGTTGTTTCATTATGAAGTAATAACATCAGTATAACTCATATACTGATATGTTATTATAAGTATGATTCAACCCTATTTCACCATCTATCCATCCTACAAAAAACGAAATCACCACACGTGTGTACGTACGGAATACCGTCTCCACGACGCGATGAGATTCATTCTCCATGTTAACCATACATGAATGATCATAAAGTTTATATAATGAATAATAATGAAATATATGAAATAATAATTCAAATGGATTTATTTATATATATATTTATGTCATCTATTTAGTTTCATTCAATTCAATAAGGAAACGAAAACAACGTTCATGCGTACGTACGGCCTACCATCTCCATGAACGGTGTATTTCATTCCTTTTATCGATCTATAATATATATATGTATATGATGAATATATATTATATATAAATAATTTTTTACATTCTGGAATTATTTGAATCAGGATATAAGTAATAATATCAAGAACGACAAGTCGAAACACATACGATAAATGAAATGATTTTACCCAAAATGCTGCTTTAACATGGAATTTACAAAATAACGGGTAATATAAAGTCATAATTGAAACATATATGATATCATAACAATAAATATGATTCTTTAATAAGTCAATGAGATTATTTAAATCATTATACAGGAGGTTCGGATACATACGAAGCATATTGGACCTAAGGTAAGGGATAATTTTGCAAATCTCATTTTTATCAGAGATTGCTTATTCGTAAGTATTTACTGGGGTTATTGCTATCATCCATGTCCATGTTTTATAAAAATTTATTCATTTATGTTTAAAGTACTTTTTACCCATTTTCACTTTTACCCCTTGGTATGGAAGGAATCTTCTTTTATTTACCCTACAAGGTACTTTTTTGACTTTTCCGACAAAAGTACGAGAAGAATGTTTTTCTTAACGTATACGGCATGAAAGGATTTTTACAGTTTTATAAAGCCTTATTTTCATGAAGCTTCCTCCAAAATATTTCATGAATATTTTCAACAAATCCTTTTCTTCTAAAATTTCATGACATTTTGTGAAAATAAAATTATTTTAAAGAAGAAAGGATATTTTCCTCAAGAATTCATTTCAAGTGTTTTATCAAAACCATTTTTCATCTAAGAGGAAATTATATCATATGTGTATGTTTCAAGTATAATTTCTCTATGATTTATATGGTTTCACTTTACTTATTATGAAATGATATCCATTTCTTTTATATGGATTATGTAATGATGGGATGATGTTTATGAAACCCATTTTATTTTATGGGTTATTATAAATGTTGTATGTTTATTTTGTGGAAAAATTGAGAATGATTTCATTATGAGATGGGTGGGACCTATATCTCCCTCCAATGCATTGGGTAAAGATTTATATCTCATGAGATAGACATGGCTGGAATGGAAAGTTAAACTAGTTCAGTAATACAGGACTGTAATGCTGAGTGAACTCGATTCAGAAAGGGACTTTGTCCACTAAGATGGTCTTGGCAGCAATGCCTTGGCTACTATAGAAATCATATCATGTGCTTAATGGTTTTCCATAATTACATGTTTTATTCCCATGCTATTTTATCATGATTAATGTTTCGTTATGATCTATGCCTTACGTACTTCCATGATTTATGTCATTGCTCAAGATTCTGATGTTTAAATATTATGTTCATGTTTTGAAGTTCAAATGTATATGATTTATTTTATTTTATCCATGCTTACCCTTACTGAGCATTTGAGCTCACCCTTTATATGTTTTATTTTCCCCAGGATTTAAAGAAAGGTTTTAGGTAAGAAAACAAAAAGGGGAAGATCTTATGGGAGATGTTGAAGATCTTTCACCATGATTAGAAGATTATATTCCGAGTTTCCAAAGACACTAAACTATTACGATCCTTGTGTGTCTGTTTTTGTTATGTATTAAGTATTCCGCTAAAGTAATGCAATTTCCATGTACATCAAGCTTCGGGTCTCTACAATTACTTTATAAAAATCCAGTTTTTGAGGTGTTCTAGGAGGTCAAGGTGACTTATTTCTAACACTTTGTGAAATTTTCAATGTGAATAGTGTTTCCGGGAAGGTGAGTCATCCAACGGTAAGTCGAATAGTGTTTCCAAAATGGTGAATCATCCAATGGTAGGTTAAATAGTATTTATAGGATGGTGAGTCATCCAATGGTCGGTTGAATAGTGGTTCCAGGATGGTGAGTCATCTAAGGTAGGTTGAACAATGTTTCTAGGATGTTAAGTCATCCAACAGTAGGTTGAACAGTGTTTCCAGGATGGTGAGTCATCAAACGGTAGGTTAAATTGTGTTTCCAGGATAGTGAGTCATCCAACGGTAGGTTGAACAGTGTTTCTAGTATGTGAGTCATCCAATGGTAGGTCCAATAGTGTTTCCATGATGGTGAGTTGTCCAAATGGTATATTGAACAATTTTTCTGGTACGGTGAGTCTGCCAACGGTGGGTTGTGAACAATGTTTCTAGCTTCCTACAATTTCTCCCCTTTGACATTATCTTTGATGTAAAATGCATTTACAGTTTTTTATGGGATTTAATGCCGATTAAAATCACATAACTCCTATCTAAATTTTCTTAGGGGTCTAGGTGCCTTTACTCAGTCAAAACCCGTAATCTTGACCAGACATTCCTTTAATGGAAAATCTAAACTATATCTAAATAGCTGATCTATTTATATTTTCAAAAGTTCGAGATACCTTTAGACCTTATTCTTCTTTATTTTTTTTCCTTGGTATGGTATGCCCATATTTCTTACTCCTATAGGAGTTTTGCGATCAAACTATAATCCTTGGATCATGTTCCCCTTGTAGTTTTTCTTACTTTATGCGCACCCCCTGTTTTGGTGTAACCAGGAAGTGTCTATCTGTCTTCAATAAAAGGTATGTTCAACCTCTGTTCTTCTGGGTTCCTTGATTTTTTTACTCATTTTTCTCATTTCCATGTGATTTCATGTGGTATCCATGTTTCTAATGGAGATTTCTCAGTTGTTGGTTGGTGTGGTGGTGTCACAATGTACTCGAGTGGATGAATTCATTGCGAGAGAGGTGATCATGATCTGTTGTGTTAGTCATTATCACGCAAAGAATATCATAAATATTTTGAGGTAGTGTATTCATTGCTTCTCTATTTATTTATGTGAAATCATAGAGAATGAATAATTTTTCCTTTTGGATCGCCATGAAATTTACATAATATATATTTGAACCATACTAAATAATTAGTATCGATCGCATAGTGATTTTGTTTCTTTATACCAAGATAACGGTTTGCCTCTTGATTTTATAGATAGTGTGATATATATTACTTGGTTGATTTATCATGTTTTTATTGATGGAAATTGGTAAATAACGTAAAGCCATAATCAATTGATAATTAATCGGCAAAATGTTTAAAGAGTCATGTTAATGAATATGGTTGTTGTTGTGATTATATGATAATAAAACTGATGCAGATATGAATTTTTAACTGAATTGGTTAAGATCCAATTGTATGAATAAGAAGATAACACTTTTTTGGGGCTTGATTTTCCTACTTGTGGTAAAGACCAAGTGCATTGTTCTTTGGATCCGTGAGAGCTCATTGTGTGGGAAGATTGGATGCCATGTTTAGGGCCAAGAGCCCAGTTTCTATATTTGTTTGTTTCCTATTTCTTATGATGTGATGTGAGCATGGGATGGATGAGCTTGGGGATATTGTGATATGTGGGGTAGGGAGGCCCAGTTTTTGTGGCAGTGGTTGATGCCTAGAATGGTGAGATGCATCGGTTTATGCATATGGGTGTTGGAGAGGACACCAGAGATAATGTAATGGGTTGAAGTTGGGATTACCCATTGATATGAACATTATATTCATGTTGATCCTATTGTTTATATATCTATTTTACTTTCCCGACTACTTGAAAAGGATGTTTTTGTTTAACCTCCTTCCAAGAGATTCGAATACACATGGGGTATGAAATGTGCTTTCCTTGTTTATATTCTTGAGGAAGAATGGTTTTATGCTCCTACTATAGTTTGCAAAGACTTAATGGGTGGTTCATCTACTCGCCATGTTGAGACCCTTGGGTTTGGTAGCTTATAATTTTTTCTTATAATACCTATAATTATGTAAATTGATTATGTTGTTAATAAATGAATAAATTTTTAACCCATGGGGTTGTATCTTCTTGGGATACAATGTTGGGGTTGTATTTCTATGAAACTGTGGACTCCATTTTCTTATGCCTGGAGGGAATGGATCTTTACTGGAATGATAAATAAATGTAATGTGGAATTGATAAGGGTTAATTAATGGTTAAATAATTAATTAACATAAATTAAAACTGATAAAAATTTATAATGTAATTTAATGTGGATCTTTAAATGGTTGTGTTCTTATAGGATATCTAGTCTTAACTGTGGAAGCCAAAAGCCCAAGTGACATTAGCTGTAGTTGGGCCTGAGAATAAGTTGTTCCCATAGTTTGGTTGTCAGCTATATTATATTCTGTATTTTTTGTTTCTATATGCTACTCAACATTGTGGTCTAGGGAGACTGACACCCTGGGGCTTCTAAGCCCTTGGGGGTTCCCCAACATCTGAGTGGGAGGATGGATGACTGACTAACCCCTTTAGCCCCACTCACTTATCGTGGTTGTTACTTATGATGGTAGGAACATTGGTTAGTTTTACCCATATATGTGTGTAAGGGATATAATGGCTTGTGGTTATTTCACACACATTTATTCTAGATATAGTTTCCAAAGGACTACTATAGGTATAACTTGAATTAGCTATGATGGATTGAGGATACTTACTCGGTGTATGGGTTGTGATGGCTTGAGGTATAATACCCGGCGTATGATACACATTATGTGGGCTGTGGTGGCTCCCATAAATTATATGGTTACTTTTTGTTATGTGGATGTGGTGGTGATTTTCATGAGGTTCGTGTTGTGGTGCCTTGCCTAGGTGTCTTCAGGCTATCCTTTTTGGAGAGAGATTCTCAGGACATGTGACATTAGGGGAAAGCAACAAACCGGTGGGGAATTGGTAGTATGGTAACCTTGATATTATTTATTATATTGTATACTCTTGTATGCGATACTTAGTGAGAGTATCCATGGTAAGGGTGGGAAATTAGTATACCTATTTAGGTGATGAGTTAGTTTCACTTGTTCACTATTATTTAGCATGATTTCTTTAATTTTTCATGAGAGAATTTGGGGAGGATCCTACTAAGTATACTGTTATACTCACCCTAAATTTTATAAACTATTTTTAGGTCATTTGGGGTAGGTTAGAGATCTGTCTGGTTACTAATAGATTGGGGTTTTGCTGGAGTTGTTTGTGCTTCGTGGTCACTACCGTCTTTACTTTCTTTTGGTACTTGCAGTTTACCCTTTCACTTTTCATACTTCTTGAATGAAATTACATATGTGTACTTGGGATTTATTTAATATTGTAGTCTTAGTAAGGTTAGGTCGTTGTATTTTTTATCTCTCTCTTTCACATGTGTTCTCTTAGAGGTTAATTCCTCCCATCTATGTGTTTATTATACCATCAGTGCTAGTCACCAACTCGGGCCCTACTAGATGTGGGACTCGGGGGTCATTATCTCTCTTCTCCCATTACCAGTCTGGGAGGGGTTCATCTTGTGGGGGAGGGTCATTACTGAGTGGTATCAAAGTTATGGTTTAGGGATACAGTGGTTTTTAGATTTAGAAACATGTTATATTTCAAGGGTTGGTAGGGAAACAATGTCAACTACATTTAGAAAGAACTATAATAAACAGATACTGACTAAGACATAGTTATTTAGGTCCCCATGTGATCTGATACATAGACCTTCAGGCTTACAGTGGCTACTAAACAAGGTGATACTTTTTGCAGGGTAGAGACGTAGAAAAGGATCGTGAATCATTTTTCTTTGTGCCTGTTTTTGAATGGGTATACCTTGGTATAGGTTAAACTAAAACCAATAAAAAACAATTAATTAATGTTAAATTCTTCCATATTCTAGGTTTAGGAGATATACATATTTTTCTTTTGCAATTATGGCTCCATGTTGACGTTATCATCAGGTTCATGCATAATATTCCCCCCAGGTTTCACCATAAGATCGCCACAGAGTATAGGTTGACGATATGAAACTTAGAGGAGGACACTCTAATAATTTCAGTGCCAGAGTCTATAGAAGTATGAGGGATCCATTTTAGATACAATCACACAATACTAGTTGGATGAGGTTGAGATATCCTTTAGTTCGATCTGTTCTTGAAAGGATCACTGGGTATCATTGGTTTTGATGATGTTTCATGGGGAATCAAGGTAGTGGTGGTTCTTATTACTTAGTGATATTGAGGAGTTAGTAGTCTCCTGGGAGAAGTTTCAAGACTAGTTCAGTGTCAAGTTTATTTCTTCGACCAGGAAGGTGATCAGTCTCCAAGAGTTTCTTACCCTTCGATAGGGAAGCTCCGGTGTTTGAGAGTCTGGGATCCATTTCAGAAACCTTCTACGATATGATTCAGACATGTTTCTAGATGGGTAGTCTAGGAAGATGCATTTCAAGGAGTATTTTCATCCAGAGATCCATCATTAGGTCACCCTTTTTATTCTAATGACATATCTCAGGGTTCTTGAGAGGGTGGAGTTCATCAAGAAGACGTTATCCAGAACCGGATCATCACTACAGGGGAGTCATTAATATTCCTCATGAAGAAGATATGTCATCTGGGGTTCTCATATTTTAGGGTAGAATAGTTTCTATTAAACTAGGGGTAGGTCTTATCCCTCAATGACTCGTTTCTCTTGGGGAGCGGCTCTCAAGCCTATGCTAAGGGATCAAGTGCTTGTTTTTTTTTTGAGGTCGAGGTCATCAATGTAATGAGTGCTCAACCTTTCTAAGTAGTCAATGTGTGGTAGGTGTTCTACTCTAGGTTCCTCCATTGAGCCAGATCTAGCTGAGGAAGTAGCAGTATGTTGCACCAGCTTTGGATCAGTAGAGAGTAGATGGGGAAGGCAGAGGGCAGCCCCAGGATGCTCCCTGTCCTAAGAGAGCATAGTGAGGCTGTTGAGGTGGTTGTTAGTAGGGTTAGAGAGGTTGTAGAGTTGGTCATGGTCATCTTCGTTCATTAGTGTTTCCAATTACAGGAAATTCAGATTCCATTTGAGGTACCCTTTACTTGTTTTATACTTTGTTTGATACCTTATTTTATTTAGTAGCAACATAATCCTTCATATCACCTAACATTGTCCACGCCTTGGGACTTGAGGTAGAGAGGCTTCCAGGGCCCTTGGCATTGACTACACCACTTGGATGTTGACATAAAATTTTTGAAGTATATAAAGACTGTAATCTAGTGTTGGATCATCACCACTATTAGGGATATTTCATATGTTTACAAATACAACCATATGATTTTATCCTTGGCATGGATTGGTTATACTTTTCAGAGGAAATCATGGATTTCTTCTGAAGGCAGGTGGTGTTCTTCGATGCTTATGGAGATCCAGTAGTGTTTGTTGGTGATAGAGACCCATAGATGGGGTTAGAGGCATGTTCTATCCTTATCATATTTCATGGATAAGATGATGTTGAGTTCATTAGAGGTTCAGTAGTCGGCATTTCATAGGGTCATGGAAGAGTACCCAGATGTATTTTCAGAAGAGGTTTTAGCGTTACCCCTCAATGCAGGATCAAGCTTAGGATCTAGCTACAGCCAAACATGTCTTCTATCTAGATGTATTTATATAGGATTGAGCCTTATTAGTTTCAATAGATTCATATATGGATCGGTATTTATTTATCGTGCGGTTTTTTTTTCAAGTGTGTCACCATGGGGTGCACTAGTTTTGTTCATGAAGAAGGCTGAAGGAAATTTCTGGTTGTATATCAATTATCATCACTTGAACCGAGTGACAATGAAGAACTATTATTCTATTCTGTGTATTGATGATTTATTCGATCAACTGAAGGGTGAAAGTTTGTTCTCAAAGATTGATTTTTGATCAGGAAATCATTAAATGCATGTGAAGGATGAGGATATCTTGAAGATTTCTATATGTTGTCATCATGGTCATTACAAGTTTTTTGTGATGTCGTTCGGTGTAATGAATTCTCCAGCTATGTTCATGGGGTTAATGAATGATGTGTTCTGAGAGTTCCTAGATAAGTTTATGGTGGTCTTAATCAATGAAATCCTTCTGTACTCTACATCTAAGGAGGAGCATACAGATCATCTGTGTGCTATTTTGGGAGTTCTTCAACAAAAAAAATGTTTGTGAAGTTGTTGAACTATTAGTTTTGTGATTGAAAAGTTTTTTTCTTGGGGAATGTTATATCCTAGTAGGGATTAGTTGTGTATTCATCAAATATGGAAGAAGTTTTGTCTTAGGAATCCCCCAAGACAACAGAAAAGGTGAGAAGTTTCATTGGTATCACAGGCTATTATTGGAGGTTCATAGGAAATTTCTCTTAGTTTTTGAATCCTCTGATAGCATTAACCAGAAAGGATCGGGTTTTTGTGTAGGCTGGTCAGTGTCAGGTAGATTTTGAGTACCTAAAAGAGAAGTTATTCAGTTCTCTAGTTCTTTTTCTGCAAGTAGAAGGAGTTCATTTTGAGGTTTTTTGTAATTATTTGTGTCTAGGGTTAGGTTGTGTTCTATTGTAGCAGAGATCGATCATTTCTAATGGGTCTCATAAGTTGCGTCCCCACAAACATAACTATTCCACTCATGATCTTGTGTTTTTGGAAGTGCTGCTTTCCCTGAAGTTGTTGAGAAATTAACTCATTGGTGAGCATTTTTTTGTCTTCATTGATTATAAGATTTTGAGGTATGTTTTCTCCTAGAGTGACTTGAACTTACGATAGAATCTTTGTATAGAGTTCTTATAGGATTACAACTTTAAAATTTTACATACACCAGGAAAGGGGAATGTTGTAGACGATTCACTAATAAGAAGTAACATAGTGATGCAGTTCTTGAATCAGGTGATTTATGGAGAATGATGGAATAAATTTTATTATTATATCTAGATATGGGAGAAGTTGTGGGGAAGATGTTGTCTTTTTCAGATGACGATGCAGCCATCTCTAGTGCAGTAGGTAGAAGAGTCCCAGTTATGTGATCTTAAGGTGGAGGTCTGAAGTGAATGAGTTGTTTGTGGAAAGTCCCCTAATGGTTGGTCTGAGGATGAACAACACTAGGTGTTGTTTTAGTGAAGGATTTTCATTCCTTTGGCATCGCATGAGATGGTTCTCAAAGAGTTCCATAGTTCACCCTTAGTGGTACATCCTAGCATGAAACAAATGTACCGATCTTTGAGGAGTCAATTTTGGTGGCCTGGGTTGAAGCATGAAGTTTTAAATTTGTGTCTTTATGTTTGTTCTACAAGAAGGTGAAGGTTTAGCATTGTGTTCCCGATGGGTTGCTCCAGCCATTGGATATTCCACAGTAGAAGTGGGAGGACATCTCGATGGAATTTGTTACTAGTTTACCTAATGCTCGGGGAGGATGTGATGTTATATGGGTAGTATTGGATCATTTTAAAAAATCATCCAACTTTATAATGATCAAAGATTCGAGCTCAAAGGAAGTTTTTTTGAATCAATATCTAGAGGAGGAGGTGAGACTTCATAGGGTCCCGAGGATGACCATTTTGGATCAAGATCCTTATTTTACCTACAGGGTGTGAAGAGGTCTCCAGCATACTTTTGGTTCTCAACTATACCTTATCACTTCTTTTCATCTATAGATGGATGTTCATACAAAACAGACCATCCAAACTCTTGAACACATGTTGTGCTCTTGTGTTCTGGATTTTGGAGATTTGTGGGTAAGGCACTTACCCTTGGTAGATTTTTCTTAAAATAATAGTTTCCATTCCACCATCAGTATGGAACCATTTGAATACTTGTATGGCCGACCTTGTCATTCTCCATTTTACTAGAATGGGGTTAGAGAGTCAGAAACTCTTAGGTTCGAACTGGTACAGACACTACCATAAATTTGAGCTTCTGCGCCGGGCGGAACGGGCGACCGCCAACGGCGGTCGCTAAAGCCATCAATAGTGACCGCCAAAAGTGGTCGCTACTGCTGAAATTAATTAACGCGGGATTTTTCCCGCCTCCATCATCTTCTTCCCCGATAATCTGCTTCAACAGCAGCCCCGCTGCCCCAACCGCTGCGTTGTTGCTGCCATGACACCCTTGCTAACCCGTCACACCCACTAATAACAACCGGACACCCCCAAACAACTCCGAGTAGTCCTCTTTCATTCTCATGACATTCCCTGTCCACCCATCGGCATGTGTCGATGTAGCTGATTCTCTCCGGCCACCACATATCCTCCATGGCCGGTGGAGAAGCTTTTGGTTCCATCCCCCAACACCTCGCGGTACCTCGTTGTGTCAGCAACACCAAATACCACCCAAACACCAGTGTTTTCATAATGGACATTTAGTGGCCACCTTAGGCGGTCGCTATTGGTTTTTACCGACAGAACAACTGCGACCGACAAAATCGGTCGCAAGGCAGTCACTAAAGACTAGTATTCTAGTAGTGAGATTATGACAGAGATGGTTTAGATGAATCACGAGTAGATAAAGGATATGCAAGATCATTATAATTCCTATTCTGATCATATGAGGAGACCTCTGGAGTTTTGAATTGGGGATTAAATGTTTCTGAAGGTGACTCCCCATAATGGTAAGTGATGGTTTGGTCGTGGAAATAATCTTTCTCCCAAATTTTTTGGTCCTTTTGAGGTGTTGTCTCATGTTAGAGTCATGTCATATCGGGTAGAAATTCATCCACAGATAAGTCAGATACACAATGTTTTCTAGGTGTCATAGCCCTATAATTATCTTCATAATGACTATCACGTTATTGATTGGGGAAAGATCGACATTGATGATTATGTGACCTTCAAAGAGTGGCCTATTGATATCCAAGTCCACAAGGAGAAGGTGTTGTGTGGGCATGATATCCCATTGGTTTGTGTCTTGTGGTGGAACAGTGTTGTGTAGGAGAGTACTTGGGAATATGAGTTGTTGATACATTCTCAATACCTTGAGCTATTTTATTTTTATCTATTCTCTTGTAAAATTGTTCCTTTTGTGCTTTTATATCCTTTCTAGTTATGAGATGGATTTATCTTTTTTCTTGTTGTGGCTTGCTATCTTTTAAGAGGAATCTCTTCAAGGAGAGTGTTTAGGAGATGGTTGTGGTTGTCATGTGGTTTCTCCTTGTTCCTTTATGGAGCAGTTGAGCTCCTTTGGTGGTAAGATATTTGAGAGGTATCTTAAAGGGTGGTTGTTCAGACCCCTTTTATGTTTCCTATCTAGGTTGGTTTTGGATTCTCAATGGTGAGAATAGTTTAAGAGGTATCATATTTAATTGAATTGACCTATCCAGTCCATTAATTTTGGAAAATCCATTGTTTGAGGTATTTTGGGAGGATAATATGACTTATTTCTAACACTTTTTGAAAATTTACAGGTAAATAGTGTTTCTAGGATGGTGAGTCATCCAACAGTAGGTTGACTAGTGTTTCCAGGATGGTGATTCATCCAAAAGTGGGTTGAAAAGTTTTTCCAAGATGGTGAGTCATCCAACGGTAGGTTGAATAGTGTTTCCAGGATAATGAGTCAACCAACATTAGGTAGAACAATGTTTCTAGGATGGTGAGTCATCCAACAGTGGGTTGTGAATAATGTTTCCAGCTTCCTATAGTTTCACCCATTTGATGTTATATTTGATGTAAAATGCATTAAAAAAATTTAAAGGATTTAAGGAAGATTGAAATCCCATGACCCCTGTAAAATTTTTCATAAGGGTCCAGTTGCCTTTACTTGGTCAAAACACATAATATTGACTAGATCTTCCTTTAATGTAAAATCTAAATTTTATCTAAACTGCTGCTCAGTTTAGATTTTTAAATGGTTGAGATACCTTCTACCCTTGTTCTTCTTTATTGTTTTTCCTTAGTACAATACACCCCTTTTTCTTCCTCTCATGGGAGTTTTATGATCAAACTTCAATCCTTGGATGGTTTTCACCTTGGAGTTTTTCCTACTACATGTGCACCCCTTATTTGGGTGCAACCAGGAAGTGTTGATCCATATTCGATATAAGGTATTTTCTACCTATGTTCTTATAGGTTACTCAATCTATTTCCATCTATTTCTCCTTATCGTGTGATGGCATGTGATCTCAATGTTTCTAATAGAGCTTTCTAGGTTGTTGGTTGGTGCGGTGGTGTTGTGGCATCCTCAGGTGGATGCAGTTGTTGAGGTAGAGGTGGTCATGATATGTTGTATTGGTTGTTCTCACACAAATAATGTGAGAAACATTTTGAGGTATGGAATTCATTTCATCTCTATTTATTTAGGTGAAATCATAATGATATCATAATTTAACCCTTTGGATCTCCATGAAATTGACATAATAAATATTTGAACTAGATTAAATAATTGGTATCGATTACATAACTATGTTGTTGATTTATACTATGATAATTTTTTTCCTCTTCATTTTCTAGATAGTGTGATATACGTGTATTGGTTGATTTAGAATTTTATTCTTTATAGAAATTTGTAAAGAACATAAATCCTAAATTAATTGATAATTAATCAGCTAAATGTTTAGAGAGGCATGTTAATGAATTCGGTTGCTGTTGTAATTTTATGATAATCAAAATGATGTAGATTTTCATGTTTAATTGAATTGGTTAATAACTGGTTGTATGAATAATAAGATAACGCTTTTGTGGGGCTTGAGTTTTTTATTTGTGCTAAAGGCCAATTTCCTTGCTCTTTGGATCTATGAGACCTCATTGTGTGGGAAGGTTGGATGACTGGTTTAGGCCCAAGAACCTAGTTCCTATGTTCTTTTGTTTCTTAATTCTTGTGATGTGATGCGAGCCTAGGATGGATGATCCTAGAGGGATGTTGTGATATTTAGGGTAGGGAGGTATAGTTGTTTTGGTATCATTTGATGCTGATAGTGGTGAGATGCATCGGTTTCTGCATATAGGGGTCGGGGAGGGCACCAGAGATAAGGAAACCGGTTGAAGTTGGGATTACCCATTGATATTAATATTGGATAATTTTCAAACCTGTTGTTTTTTTATTGTTTTTAATTTATCCATTGCTTGAGGTATATAGTTTTTTTTACCCTCCTTCTAAGATAGGTAAAGATTCATGGGGTATTTCACATGATTTATTTGTTTAGATTCCTGAGGATAGATGGGTCTATGCTTATTTCATAGGTGGTAAGTACTCAAAGGGTAGTTCATATACTCACCGTGTTGAGACCCTTGTGTTTTGTAGCTTAGAATTTTTTCTTAGAATACCTGGAATTATGGAAAGTGGTGATATTGTTAATAAATTAATAAATTTGTATCCTATGGGTTGGATCTTACTGGGTTGCAATGTTGGGGTAGTATTTCTGAGAAATCATATACTCGGTTTACTTATGCCTGGAGGGAATGGATCTTTGTTAGAATGCTAGTTAAATCTAATGTGGAATTGATAATGGTTAATTAATGGTTAAAGGATTAATTAACATAAAGTGGAACTGGTAAAAATGGATAAATTAATTTAATTTGGATCTTTAAATAGTTGTGTGCTTATAATATATATACACTTAATAGTGGAAGTTGGGAATCCAAGTAACGTTAGCTGAAGTTGAGACAGAGAATAGATTATGCCCATAGTTTGGTTGTCATCTATATTATATCCTATACTTTTTATGTTTCTATATGCTACCCCACCCTGTTAGTTAGGGTGATTGACACCTCGGGGATTCTTATCCCTAGGGAGTGTTTTCCCCAACATCTCAGTGGAAGGATGGATGGATGAATACCCCCTTTGGTCCCGCTCTCTTCTCTTGGTAGTTACTTGTGATGGTAGGAACTAAGGTTAGTTCCCCCCACATATGTTTGTAGAGGGCTGTAATGGATTGTGGTTATTTCAAACACATATATTCTAGATATAGTTTCCTAAGGAATACTATAGGTATAATGTTTATTGGTTGTGATGGATTGAGGATCATTACTTGATGTATGGGATGTGATGTCTTGAGGTATAATACCTTATCTGTGGTACATGTTATGTGATTTGTGATGCCTCCTAGATACTACTTGGTTACTTTTGGTTATTTAGATTTAGTGGTTAGTTACATGAGGTTCATGTTGTGGTGCTTCACCCAGTTGTCTTCGGGCTAGCCTTTTTGGAGAGAGATGCTCAGAACGTGCAACGTAGGGGAATAGTGGAAAACTAGTGGGGAAGTGGTAGTAGGGTACCCTTGATATTCTTTATTATATTATATACTCTTGTATTCGATTCTTGGTGAGAGTATCCATGGTGAGTTTGGGAACTTTGTATACCTATTTAGATTATGATTTTGTTTTACTTTTTGTTCACTGTGCTTTAGCATGCTTTCATTAATTTTTCCCGAGAGGCTCTAGGGTTGACCCTACTGAGTATACTATTATACTCACCCTACATTATATAAACTTTTTTCATGTCATTTGGGGTAGGTTGGAGATTAGGGTGGTTACTACCAGCTTGGGGTTTTACTGGAGTTGTTTGGGTTTTATTGTTACTACTGTTTTTACTTTTTTTTGGTACTTATAGTTTTACCTTTCACTTATTGTAGTTATTGTATGAAATTACATATGTGTACTTGGAGTTTATTTTATATTTTAGTCTGAGAAGGAGTTGGTTGTTTTTTGTATTATCTCTCTATTTCACATGTACTCTCTTTGAGGGTAATGCCTCTATTATGTGTGTTTACCATACCCTTGGTGCTAGTCGCCAACCCAAGGCCTACTGAAGGTGGGAATCATGGGTCCCTATCTCTCTTCTCTCATTGCCAACCTAGGAGGGGTACACCTTGTGGGGAAGGGGTCGTGACAATAACAATCATAAAAATGATGTAAGAGTGAATAATCAATAAGAATTCCGTATAGTAAATATCTTGGGCATGATAATAATATATCCATGGATAGTATAGAAATAAAAATAATCACACATATAACAATAACTGAATTTATGGTGATGGAATGCACAATATTAGATATCTTGATATTCATCATCAAGGCCTCAAATTAGAAATTATTCTTACCTTCAATGTAAAAACTAATACATCATCCTTATTATCCATACCATAGCTAAGATACCATGATTTCATTGGGTAGGCATACACTAAATATCAAAAAACTTTTGTCTCATGGTACCAAAAGATGAATCAAGGGGATATATAATATTAGGACCCAACAACCACTTCTTTAAATCTAATTGATTCACCATATAAAAAATATGAACAGCAAAACATAATAAAATTTCCTTAGGAATAAATAAATATATATATTTATATACAAACATATAGAACATCAACAATTTCCCAGCTAATAAGTGGGATAACATGGACATAAGTGATCTGGAGAAAGAAAGTGGACGGTTAAATAGTAAATAATCATCAAAGAAACTATGGGGTATTCTCAATGTAATAGGATGATTCCTTATCAAATAAATAAATATAGGGTAATTGTTAAGGGTACATTTAAAGTGTTCAGTTAAAAATAAAAGATAGTAACTGAGTTCAATAGTTTTCACTAGTAGGAGACTATAGAAACGGTATGAAAATCCTTCATTATGGTTTTTAAAGAGAATGTGAATTATCCAAAACATATCCCTCGATAATGTCTAGTCAGGTGTGAAGTACTATTACCACTCATCATTCATTGGATTAATGATTGAGTTAAAACTAAACCACCATTTTTCAAGGTGATTATCTCTATGTGCATTTTTTCACAACCATATCAACTTATTAGTATCCAAATAGAGATTTAATTTCTAGGAAAACTGCACCATATTTACTTTCCAAAATTTAGGTTTTTTTAGAATTATGAAATATTAAGAAAAGGGTTTAAGGATAGAAAATATCATTTTAAATAAATAAAATGGGTGATAATTTCATACAATTACAATCATGGTGATATTATATTAATGGTTTGTAATTGAAAATGGAATGGGTGGAATGAGAAACTTTATATCAACATAATAAGGACATAGAAAAAAGAATATAATGGGATGGGATTAGTAGTATATCATTAATAAAATATCAAATGTTAAATAATTACATGAAATTAAAATCAAGGAAATATGTGGAAATGGTATTATAGAAAACTAATTTCAATTAAAAAAGAAAGAAAAAGATTAGAAACCCTTACCTCGATAAGTATCTTCTTAAATCTTGGGAGTAATCCTTAGAAAATTAATAACTCCTTGGGAGGGATTTAGATTGGGTGAGGGAGGGTAAATTTGTGATAAATTCCTTTTGAGTAGAGAGGGATGATAGAATGGGTGGGAGTAAGGTCCTTTTATAGGTGAAAAGGGGGCCTTTTCCAAGGAAACTAAAGTCGGGTAAGGGGTAAGAATGGTATCACATGGGGGGAAGGTGAGTTTTTTCAGTTAGGTGAGTTATGTGGGGAAATGTTGGTGAGACATGTATGTTTGAATTTATAACCCGCAAAAGGTATTATGGAAGGTCTAAGTATCAAATTTATTTAATAAAATTCGAACCACGTTAGATTATCCATTTTAACACATATTAATTTTGACTAAATATTAATCATGATTATTATTTTATCACTAAAAATATAAGACGGACACTATTACCAAATTTCATTTTTATAAATCCAAATTTGGGTTTCATTTAAAATAATTCAATTTCTAAATATAATAAAATTTAATTTTAAATTAAAACATATAATGTGTATAAAAATCATTTTTATAGAAAGATGACGTTTTAATTATTATTTTTTCTTGATTTATTTAACATTAATTATCAATTAAATGATTATTAATTTATTTTTATATATTTATAGACTACATATTATAGTCTTAATTTTAAAATATATCCATTTATAAATAAAAAATATCTAGAAAAGTATTAGTCCTTGAAAAATATCTATTTTACCATGATAACTAATATTTACCTTGTTAAATTAATTTATTTCCAAAAGATGAAATTGAACTTATTAAATAATTTGTAAATTATTATTAAGAATAAAACTATCAATTTACTTGATTCAATTTCTAAAATGGTTTAAAATTTTAATTTTATTATTTTCATATGTAACATGTAAAAAACACTTTTTGGAAAATGTGTTCTTTTAATATTAATATTTATATATATTATAAAATTATTAAAAGTTTTTTATGACATAAATTATTTTATAATAAAAAAATAAAATTTATGTTTTATCCAAAGAAATATGAAACCAAATTTTTTAAAAATAATATTTAATTTTAAAAAATACCAAAATAGTTTTTATTTGAAATTATTAATTATTTATTTAAAATTTTAATAATAGGTTTTATAAATTCATAATAATATTTATAAAATATATAGATTTACATATCACAAATTTTAAAATTAAATAGTATTATAAAATTTTAAGTATTGCTTATATAAATTTATAATTTGGGTAAAAACTATATTTTTCACCAATCACCTAAAAATCAACTATTCTAGAAAAACACCCAAAAAAATTAACCAAGATATTTTTGATATAATTAATCCCAACATGAAATCCTTTCTATCCAATATAATTTCTAGAATTTATGAATTTAAATTTTAAATATAATCATGAATAAAGGATCTTTAAATTGTAAATTGTGTAATAATTTTTGGGATGTAGTGTATACCTACTAGATTAAGGTCTTGGGTATTACACCAGGTCTCAGGACCAGTTTTATGATTATCTATGATTTTGTTCACTTTTGGTTTATTTTGGGAATTATTTCATTTGACTTGTCTGTGGGATTTCCTGACGGCGTTTGTATGACTTTTATAACATGTACAATATTCATATTATTATATCATGGTTTATATTGTTTACTTTTTAGAATTTAGTTAGGGTGTCTCTTTTATTCTAATTTATATCGTGATGATATTTATTTCTATTGCTTTTATTTTTACTTATGGTTACTTAATAAATGTGGTATAGTCTCCCTACTCTTTTATCATACCCTCTCCACTAGTTGACAGCCTCTAGTTTATGGGCAGCCATGTATGAGGTATATAAAGACCTAGTTCAATCATGGTGGAAGTGAACTAGGTTTGGAATGTTATTATTTCAACATAAAAACTATTTAAAATGCTTTACCATAGTGTATACCATGATGTTTCATTAAACCTTTAGTAACTAGTCATGACTTATAAGTACTATTTTTAACATCCATGTCTAATTTATTCTTGAACACCAATTTAAACCCAATGGGTTTTACATTAATTGGAGGATCTACAAAAACCCAAACATGATTTTGGTACACTGAATCTATTTTTTAATTCATATATTCTGTCCACTTTACAAATTCTTTATTTTTTACTCCTTCCTTGTAGAAGTAAGGTTAATTATTTCCAACTAATAATTTTCCACCTTCCTCAATGATAATGAAACCATATCTTTAGTTATGTTACTTATCTAGTACTCATATGAAACTCTTGTGTCTCTAGATTAACTTCTTCCACTAAATCTTATAAAAAAATCTTATTCCAACTCCTATGTATCTGTATCCTTGATCTCATCAAATTCAAACATTCTCTCACTATATTCTTTAGAGATGTACTCCCTTTATAGAAACATGCAATGTCTTTCCATGGTTCCTTTTTTATATAAGTGATCATATATATAATATACACTAGTATCTTTATTATATTTTGTTAAGATACACTTTTTCCATGAGATATAAGTGTTTTACGAGAATTACAATAAAAAAATACTTCACATCCCCACATATGTGAATGTGATCAAAACAAATTCTTCCCATTCCATAAATAATATGGGATTACACTAGATAATTTATTTGGAACCTATTTTAATGTTTATGTCCCTGATTTTAATTTATATCCCTAAAATAAAAATGGAATATTTGTATGGCTCAACAACAATCTTACTTAGAATAAGAAGTTTTAATGCTAAATTTTTCTAACACAATTCTGCTATGTCATATGAGGAGGAGTGTGTAAGGAAACATCCTTAAACATCACATATTCAAGTGATTGTAACTATAATTCATATTATTATAATCTAGAGGACATTTTCAGTTTAGATTTTTAGATAATTAGGACACCCACTTACATAATAAACCTATATATTACAAATAGGACACTTCAACCCAACATCCATTTTTTCCACCAAACAAAAAAAATTAAATAAAATATGGTTTCTTTTCATGATCTATCTTCAAAATTTTCATATTGACCTTATCCTTTTCCCTACTCTTCTTTAAACCCTGGTAAAAAATATTTAAAAACATGACATGAGCACAAAAATATCAATAAAGGACATAAAAATAGGAAATTTTTCAGTCCAGTAAAAAACAAGATATCCCATTAAATATTTACCTTTATCTCAATGTTCTTTAATAAAATGAAATCATTCATTTTTATACAAATACACACACAATTTTAGCTCAAATAAAATCATTAAAATCCATATTAATCAAAATAAAACCCTTTTTGTAAACTTAGATAATGACATTCATAAAACCCTTTCAAACCCATTTTAATTGGAACAACCATATATACAACTTCCAATATAATCATTACCCAATTTATTATATATATTTAATGGGTATCACCCTTAATATAAGTTATATTATTCTCACCTATGAGCTATAATGGGGATAAACTATTAGTATAAACTTTATCTAGCTCACCTGTTTTTCATGAGCTATAATGGGGCTCAACCCTTTATATAATCTTTCTCATGCTCATATGTGAGCTATAATGGGGTTCACCCCTTCGTATAAATGGAATAAACAATATTTTCAAATTTCATCTCTAGAGTACCCAGTTTATTGGAGGTTATAATATGACCACATGTCCTTGGTTTATCACAGAACCACCCATCATTGGTTAATAATGTAATCACATATCATTGATTTTTCAGAGAACCACCTATCATTGGTTAATAGTGTAACCACCCATATTTGATTTATTATGGAAGTACCCATAATTGTTTTATAACATAACCACCTTTGATTATAAATAATTCCCAAGAACAATAACATATACAAAAATCATGAAATATTTCATCATAAAAACATTCTTTGAAGAAAATAAACATTTCATTTTTAAATCACTCATTTTGAAAAAACTATGAATGTATAATTGAAAAAAAAAATCATTGAAAGTAAACAGTTAAAATTGTAAAGTAAACTTAAAAATATTAAGTTTACAATACTATGGGAAATTATATTTTTTTCCTTGTATATAATAAAAAACATTCATTTTGACTTTTTAAAAGGAAACTTTAAAAGAATCTAAAAAAATATCTTATGAGAAACCCTAAAAATATCCCTATTTTAAAATATTTGAGAGAAATTATAAAATCAAATTTCATAAAATATTAATTTCCATAAAAACATGGAAATTAAAGAGAAATGTTTAGAAAATAAATCATTAAAACATTCAAAACAAGTTTTTTTGTTAATAAGTCTCTTACCTTGTGTATGAAAGTTATGAACTTGTTATTAATGTCTAGGATAATAAAATTAGATTAATTAATTAATTAATTCATAACCATTAGTATATATATTTAATTTATTATAATTTTATTAAGTTCATTTATGTACATTTCATTGATTTATAAAGATTAATTTTTTCATTCTGAGAGCATTCATTTCAAGGTTTCATAGTCGGTCCACTTGAGTATAATTATGGATATTCTTGTAAAATAGGAATAGAACTATAGAATTGGAATTAAATGATATTAATTAACTTATAAAATTATAAATGGATCCATATACATTTTTTATTTCTTGTTTGAGGATGATTCATTTGATAAAAATGTTAATGATAAATGGTTAGTTTATTTTGGCGGTTTTTCCAACCATCAAAAACTAGTTAAATTTTATTTAATATTATGTCTATATATTAGTTAAATGACATGAAATAAGTTATAATATACCTAATTAAATATTATTTATCAATAATAATAGCTTTATTACCATCCTTGAAGGTGGTAATGGAAAACAAAAAACTCATTATCCATGGAGACGGTTTACCATCAAAATTTGGACAATGGTTTTGTTTCCTTGAATAAGAGGGGATAATAAAATGGGTGGATATAACATATTCAATTATAAATATAAAATTCAATTATATAAATTATAATTCAGTTATTATTCCTGTATGTATGAAGGATTTTAGGATTTGGTAGAAGAAGAAAATAAATTAAGAAAGGTGGTTTGAAAAAGTTACCTCTTTAATATCACCTCCTTGATAGACTCCTTAAAGATCTTGTAATTGGTATTTTGGTGATACTAAAAGAACTTTGAAATGTTTATAGTTTTAATTATAGGTTTTGGTATATATTTTAAGAGATTAAAGTCTTGTGAGGAGAAAGGGGTAGTGAGGAGCAGTATTTATACTTGAGGTGGAGGTGGGTTTAAGTGATTAAATACTGATTATTTTATATTTAAGGCTAACCACATTTGGGTGGAATTATTCCAATGAATTATATTTATAATTAATGTTGTAAAAAATATTTAAGTTTAATAAATACAAAAAAACCATTTAAAATTTTTTTTTATTATTTTTTTATGTTTTTACCTTTTAACTTTAACTCGTTTCATTATTTTACCTATACTATGGTAAATTTTATTTTTTTACCACAGTAAATTATTTATGATTAAAAATGGAAATGAACTTAAAAAATAATTTGTAACTTATTAATAAAAATATATAATCAATTTTACCAAATTAAATTCTCATAGTTTATGAAATTAAATTTAAAACAAAATTCATAGACGCGGTGAAAAAGAAGGTTTTAAATAAGTGTATTTTTCAAGAAAAAAATTATTTTATATTAAATCTATGAGTAATAATATTAATTTTATGAAACTAAATTAATATTTAATAATATATAATATATAAATTTTATTTAAAACATTCCTTATTATGGATTGTTTTAATTAATGAAAGAGAAACATTATATACTTTAAAATAGTTTTTAGAAAATTCCTGTCATTAAACACAAAAATAAACTTATAATAAAATACAATATAAAGTTGATTAAAAAACATTAATTATATGAAATATAACTAAATAATAATTATGTTACTTGAAATCAAATTCAAAAATATAATTCTACTTTTAAATTGTTTAAATTTTATAAAATAAATGACATTTTTTTTAAAAATAGCATTTTCACTATTCACCGAAAACCCAATATTTTCCGAAACAAATCCAAATATTTCACCCAAAGTAAAAAAATTATATTCTGATTTTAAAATTAAATTTAATTTTATAATATTAATTTTCTAAAAGTTCCAAAAATTAACTATGAAATTCACTTATAAAATGTAAGAAAATCCATTTTTTGAAGAAAATGTATTTTTAAAGAATAAAAAGACTTTACTAAAAAAATTCTTAATTATTTTAAAATAATTAATTAATAATTTATCAATTATTATTACCATTATATATTTCAAAATTTCATTATAATCATTCATACTCACAAATTTAACAACTAGATTATAATGGTCCCATTTAAATAATAAGATTCCATTGTTTTTTATGATCAATATTTCATATCTTGTATGCTATAAAACATAGTCTCTCCTTTTAAAATATTGGTATTTTACATTCTCACCACCTTAATAAATTTCATCCTTATATTTTTAAATTAAAATCAAAAACTAGTTGTTTGAATTTTATAAATTACTTTGTTAAAATCCCACATTATAAAAAAATATTAATAAAACTCTCACTTGAAAAGTGAGAAAGGAATATAATAAGGTCATATGCAATAACACAAACTTGTTTTCTATGTAAGAAAAAATGGACATGGAAGATAAAATTTAACTCTCAAGAATTGATAGAGAGTGATAGATAAAATGGTCCTGAGAAAGTTGACCATTATAAAATCATAATTATGTGATGTGTTAGAAGGCCATTGATATCTTAGTAAGAAAATTAAATGAATAATTTTTTGTTTCAAAAAAAATTCTTAGAGTAGATGAATTATTTTACAAGCTAGACTTTGAACATAAGGAAATATACTTACTTGAAAATTAGAATTTCATCCTCATATTTTCTCCAAATTATGAGTTTCAAGATGAATTTTTCATACCTAATGCATCAGAATCAACTTCTACGAATTTAAAAATCCACAAAAGTATAACTATCTATTCCTACTATCTTTAGAAAATAAAAAAACCAAAATATTTAGTACTAGATAATTTAATTATCCAAAAATAAAAAACCTTTATATGTCAAAAATGCTACTTTAATTTCCAAAATTTAATAGAAATACCTAAAGTTAAACAAAGATTATTCAAAAAATAACTATCCTTAAAATTCCTCAAAATATTCCAGACTAAAATTCAAACCCAAAAATCAAAAGGATTTAATCACATAGTCTTCCAAGATAAATTTAATATTCATATTCAAATAATATCAATCACTCTTAAAATATGATTTAAAAATTTAATTTCCATAATCACATAATATTTAACATATAATAATTATTTCTATAAATAAATTGAATCACCATAAATAATACATGTTTTTTAAATATAATTCATCCATTATTTATTAAATAAAATACTGTAGTATTCTATTTACCTTAATCATATAATGTTCCCAAAATAGTGAACATATTCCAAAATAACATTAATCACTTAATCACAAAATAATTTTTCCAATCCCATTGTTATCTATAGGATAAAACATAAGTTCCCAAAATAAACTTAATTTTAATAAATCAAATCATTTAACTAAAAATTAAAATATCATACTAACTAAGACTTCACATAGGCTAGTGGTAAGTGATGCACCCTTATTTCCCTTCTGTTGTGGGTTCGATCCCCACAGCCTTACCGGATGTGACGAGTTATCACAAGGTCTGCAGTATTTCCTTTTCTAAACATATATTAATATAATCCTTATAAAATTATTAATATTTCAAAAAAATCCTCAAATAATATTAATATATTTAACCTAAAATTTTATCCCATTCCTTTTATTTTTTAACCCAAAAAAAAAGTAAAAATTCATAATTACCTCAAATTCAAAGATCATATAAACCAAAAAGACTATCAATACCTTTAAACATATGTCCAGAAAAATTAAAGTCATTGTTCCTCAAATAACCTTTTCCATACCATAAAATTAATGTATACATGTACCTTAAAAATTATTACCTTTTTACCACTTTTCTAAGGAATCGATTCCATTAAACATATGTTTCCAAGTTTAAGAAAAGAAAACCTACTATAGAAAAATATTTAGGTGTTCCATGCTTCCTGTAATATTTATAAAATAACACTATGTCCTAAATTTTAAAAATAAATACATAAAAACATCATTTATTCAGCTTTCTTCTTAAACTGTTAACCATGTTTCGTCATCTTATTCATTAATTATTTATTCCTACAATCAAAGATCTGAATTATATCTTTATGATTCATCAATATCAACCTAAAAATTCTGAATATATTAAACATAATAAAATAATTCATACCTTAAATTTGTACATCTATATTTCTTTAATATCCCATTTATCTTATAACATGATGCCCAACTTACAGAAATTATATATATTAGGTTTTTGGGGATATAATTACATTAAACACACACACACACCACACACACAATCCATAAAGGTAGGACATAACCCCTCCAAGAGATATCCCATCCAGAAAGACCTATTTATTTATTACAATCCAATTTACATAAAGTAAATGGTCATCTCCTTTGTGTAATTTCACTTTTTGAGAGAGTTGGTAAAGTTTTGATTTTTAAATAAAATGAAAAAAATACAATAACCCATAAAATTTTTAGAGAAAATAAAAGGTGTTATATATGTCAAACTTTTTCTTATAGGTGATTTGAATACTTAGAAATTCGTAAAAATCATTTGAACAATCTTTTAAAATAATAGTGATAATGAAATATTATGGAAGGGATAATAAGGTTTGAAAGATAACTTTTATTACATCTTAATAAATGATTATTAATATATAGAAAGGAACATCATTAAAACATAAAATGAATTATTATATGTTAAAATTAGAATGGTGCTTTTAAAGATGATACCCAATTAAACTTTATAATACTTTAACTATAAAATCCATTCTACTTAAATGAATAGCATTTATAAATCCAATATCCAAAAATATCATTAATCTCATAGAAATCCATCACTTTAAACCACTAAAGGGATGTCTGTGAATTTTAACTTATAACCTTCCCTAAACTTATAAGCCCTTGATGATTTATATAACTCTTATGAAAACCTTCCAAGAAAATATCATAATCTCATAAGTTGTTTAAAATCTCTTATGATACCAAATGTATGTAACTAGCCTTAAACATCACATATTCTAGTGATTGTAACCATAATTCACATTATTACAATCATTATGATCTTTTTAGTTTATATTTTTATAGAATTAGGAAAAAAATCTTACATAGTAAACCCTTATTTTACAAATAGGACACTTCAACCCAATATACATTTTTTCCACCAGAAAAAACTTATTAAAAATAGAACATGGTTACTTTTGATGATTAATCTTAACCATTTTCATATTGAACTCATCCTTGTCCCTACACTTCCTCAAACCATATGAAAAAACATTTTAAAACATATGATGAGTACAAAAATCTCTGTAAGGGACATAAAAAGATGAAATTTGTTAGTCTAATGAAAAACAAGATATCTTATGAAATATTTACCTTTATCTGAATGTTCTATGAAAAAATCAAATGATTTATTTTTACATGAAAACACACACACATTTATCTCAAAAAAAATTATTAAAACCCATAATAAGAAAATTAAAACCCATTTTTTGAAACATAGAGCATCACATTCATAAAACCCTTTCAAAACCCTTTTAATTGGAATAACTATATGGACCACTTTCAATATAATCATTACCTAATGTATTGTAGATATATAATAGAGATCACCCTTATTATAAGCTATATTGGGATCACCTATGATCTATAATGAGACACTAATCTTCATATAAGCTATATCGGGATCACTCGTAAGCTATAATGGAGAGAAACCCTTCATATAAATTGAATAAACATTATGGTAAACTTCCATATATGGATTAACCAATGCTTTGGATGTTATTATGTAACCACATATCAGTTATTTATCCCAAAACCACTTATCATTGGTTAATAATGTAACTACCCATCCTTGGTTTATCATAGAACCACTTGTAATTGGTAAATAATGCAACCAAACTTCCTTGTTTTATCACAGAACCACTCATTATTAGTTTATAAAAGAACTACCAATCATCATAAAAAATTCCCAATAACAATAAGATAAACATAAATCATGAAATCTTGCATCATAAAAACATTCCTTGAAAAAAATAAACATTTCATTTTGAGATCACTCATTTTGAAAAATTGTGCAAGTATAATGGAAAACATTTTATTTGAAAGTAAAAAAAAATTAAATTAATGTTTAAAATATTAAGGTTACATGATGGTTTTAAATTATGTTCATTCCATATATATAATAAAAAATATTCCTTTTCACTTTGTAAAAATAAACTTTAAAAGAATTTTTTTTAAAAAGGAAGTCCCTTACGTAAAACCATAAAAAGATCCCTTTTTGAAAACATTTGAGAGAAATTAGAAAATAATATATTTTATAATTTTCATTTATATATAAATATATTCATAAAAATAATTTTAAAAACATGTATATTAAATAGAAATATTTAGAAAATAAATCATTAAAATATTTAAAATGATGTTTTTTAGCTAAATAGTCCCTTACCTTGGGTCTAAAAATTCAGTACTTTTTCATAATATCCATGGAAGTAAAATTAGAATAATTAATAAATTCATTAATAACCTTTTAAATATATATTTTATTTATCGTAATTTTATTATGTTCATTTATGTCTGTTTTGATGAGTTATAAAGATCAATTTTATCATTCCATGAGTGTTCATTGTAAGGTTTCAGGGTCGGTTCACTTGAGTATAATTATTGATGTTCTTGTAAAATGGTAATACAACTATAAAAGTGGAATTAAATGGTATTAATTAAATTTAATAAGTATAAATGATTCCATATATCATTTTTATTTCTTTTATGGGGATGATTCATTTGATAAAAATGTTAATGACAAATTGTTACTTTATTTTTGAGGTTTTTCCGACTATCATGAAATAGTTTTGTTTTATTGAATATTATGTTGATATATGAGTTACATAACATGAAATAAGTTATAATATACCTATTAAAATATTATTTAACAAAAACAATAGTTTTATGACCCCCTTTGAAGGTGGTAATAAAAAATGAAAACTCATTATCCCTGGAGATAGTTAACCCCCATAAATAGTAGTTTCATTTCTTTGAATAAGAGGAGATAATAAAAGGGATGGATATAAGATATTTAATTATAAATATAAAATTAAAATATATAAATTATACTAGAGTTATTATTCCTTGATTTATAAATTATTTGAGGAGAAGGAAGAAGAATAAAAAAATTAAGAGAGGTGATTAGAGAAAGTTACCTCTTGAATATCACCTCCTTGAAGGACCCCTTAAGGATCTGGGAATTGTTATTTTGGTGATTCCAAAAACACTTGTATGTTTGCATAGTGGGTAGGATATTTTTTTAGATATTTTTAGATATTCAAGGATTGTGAGCAAAAAGGGGTGGTGAGGAGTGGTATTTATACTTGAGGAGGGATGGTTTTAAGTGATTAAATAATGATTATTTTATATTTAAAGCCAACTACAATTGTGTGATATTAATTCCAATGAATTAGATTTATAATTAGTGTTTTATATGATTTTTAAGCCCTAGAAACACATAATATTATAATTTAATGTGCTATGTTTTAGTTATTTCAATCTTTTACCTTTTAAATTTTACCTGTTTCATTATTTTACCTATACTGCGGTGAATTTTTTTTACCACGGTAGATTTTTTATGAATAAAAATGAAAATGAACTTTATAAATAATTTATAATTTAATATTAAAAATATGGAATCCATTTTACTAAATTAAATCCAAATAATTGGAAAATTAAATTTAAAACAAAATCCATAGATGCGATGAAAAAATGAGTTTTCAATAAGTGTATTTTTCAAGAAAAAGATCATTTTATTTTAAATATATGAGTAATAATAATACTATTTAAAAAATAAATTATTATTTAATTATATATAATCTGTAAATTTTATTTTAAACATTCCCAATGTGGATTATTTTCATTAAAAAATATACATTATGTACTTTAAAACGATTTTTAGAAAAATCTTGTTTTTAAACCCAAAAATAAACTTATTCTAAAATATAATCTAAATTTTATTAAAAATCATTTAAGTAGATTGAATATATCTAAATAATACTTATTTACTTCAAATAAAATTCAAAACATAATGTTATTTTTAAATTTTTTAATTTATTGAAAAGAAATAAAAATTTTACATAAATTGGAATTTTTCACTATTCATTGAAGACCCAATATTTTCTGAAAAAATCATAAAATTTCACCCTAAGTAAAAAATGATAATATTATTTCAAAAATAAATTTAATTTAATGTAATTAATTTTTTAAAAGTTTCAAAAACTAATTATAATATTCACTCATAAAATTCAAGAAAACCCTTTTTTGAAGAAAATGTATTTTGAAGAATAAAATGACTTCAATAAAAATTTGAGTGATTATTTACAAATAATTAATTAATAATTTAGTAATGATTATTAAGATTATATATTTCATAATTTCATAAATAATTTTCATATTCACTAATTTAATGGAAAGATTATATCAATCACATTTAAATAATAAGATTTCATTGTTTTTTTATGATCGATTTTGTGTATCTTGTATACTATCGAACATAGACTTTAATTTTAAAACATAGGGATTTTAGAGAGTGTGTTATAATAGTATCCCAAACTCTTTTAGATATTTTATGAACTCTTGGTTAAGATATTCCCCACCTCTATTTTACTGTAGTTTCTCTATATTCTTACCAAGTAGATTTTCTAATTTATTCTTATATTTATGAAATTTATCAAAGAATTCATACTCATACCTAATAAAGTATATATATCCAAATATACTGATATAATAAATAAAATTAATGAATTTTAAATATATTAAAACCCCTAGTTTGGGGTATTTTACCATTTAATGTTTTATTTTTCAGTTATAAAATGATTTGGGGATGGTTACGATAAGTTTTAGAGGATTTTTGAATGTTTTAAAAGATTTTCTGAGCTCACACAATCATTTAATGGCTAAGGGAAAACATTATAAAGTCCTATGTAATCATGTTATAGTGTATGGGGGATTATGGTCTGGTTCATGGTTGCCACAAGATTTGGAAAACCCATGTGTGTGGCCTTTTAAATTTGTGGATAGTGATGATTCACATGATTAGAGCATGGTTTTATAAATAATTTGGCCAAAACATGAAGTCATAGATGTCATCCAGTGACACCTGCACAGTTATCATGCATTTTTCAAAAATTTTGGCCAAATCGAGCACATAATTGAAGGGTACCAAAAATTACATTTTGTACCTGTTTTCCCCTATAATGATAATTCTTTCTCCTATGGTTAGAGATCTCAAACCAATATCATACTTTGATTAATTTTAATTATTTAATTCCATTTATTGGATAATTACATCCATTCTTGGACCAATGGTCCTAGAGAATTTAATTTAAGTGTTATGGTTTTCGTTTCCTTGTTTCTCTTCTTATTATCCCATGGGAGGAATCCTAGACCAAAGATTCCATGCATGGTTCTAAGGGATATATTTTTTTAATGGTAATTTCTTGTGATCAATTAAAGGGAATGAAAGGAGATATTGGGTCTATGAGTTTGTTAAAAAGTTATTTTAAATGAACCTTATAGAGGTAGGGGGATTCTCTCTCACTCTAATTTTTCCTAAAATTTAAATGATTTTGTTTTTAAAAAAAATCTTGTATTTCTTCATGTAAGACCCGTTATGATCTTTATTGATTACTAAAATTAAAACTATGGGTTTTGGGTGATGTCCACAACATGTTTGAAAAAATTATTAAATGGTAATTGTTTCCAAATAAATGTACATTAGTGTGATTACTTGGAATAACATCGTTCATGTAACACCATGAGTTTTTATGGAACTTTTTTTCTCAAATAAATTAATTTTCATTTATGTCTTGAAATAAAAAAATCAAACATTACTTTCACACAACACTGAATCGGCGTAATTTAAATGGAACATTTACTTGGTGTAAGTTACGTGCAATATTGTCTTGGTGTATGTTACATTCAACACTGAATTGGCATACGTTACACACAATGTTGAGTTTCTACGGAATGTCATTTTATTTGTTATAATTATTTAAATGAGATAATTATAACCTAACTATTAAAGTTAATAATATGAATAGTAATAAATATTTTTCAAAAAAAATTATAATGGTTTTATATAAGTTTAACATATTGATAATGAAATATAGAATTTTTCATAAAGTCCTTACATGTTTAAATTACTATTTTATCAAATTAATTGCTTTTAATTTCCTTCTGTGAAAAATGATAAAATAAATTTTAGACATATTTATAAATTTAATATTATAAAATAAACTTCTTCTTTTTAATTTATAATTTTGAAATTATCTTAGGGTGAATTTATGGGATTTTTCCGACTTCATTGTTGGATGAATAGTGAAAAATACCAGATTTTAATTCAAAACTAATTTTTAATATAATTTATTTATAATGTTAAATTATATTTTAATTATTTTTAATATTATTTATAAAATATTTTTATCAATAAATCCAATTTGGGTTATTAGAATCAATTTCACTTTTAAATTGAATATAAAAACATAGAAAACATTTCAACATTTTAACATTAAAAACCCGAATTGTCAACCCAACTGTGGGATTAAATTTAAATTAAGTTATACCACTTTTTTTATATTAATTTTGAAAATTTTATTCCATATTTTTAATCATCATAATTTATAATGTTTAATTACAACGATTAAGGTAATATTAAGCATAATAAGGGACTAAGCATTAATCTTAAGGGGCCAAACAACCTATAAAATCTTCCAAGATCCATTGGATAGACATATTTCTACCATATCCTCCCATGGATATAATTTTTTTCATAATTGGATCCACTTGAAACATGAAAAACATGGGTGGAATTCTCTCTTCAAATATTTACAAGAGTGCCCCTCCTCCTCCACTGTAAAAAGGCATCCTCTCCTCCCACTTCCTCACACCTATCAAACCACTTAGGTTCTGACAATATCTGCCCAATACACTCAAAAAAATCCCTATATTTCTCATTGAATCCTTCCTTTGGGAATAAATACTTCCAAATAATCTCTTTGGTGCAAACTAAAAAAAGTTACCTAGATAAATGGTAACATTTTTCCTCGAGTTCTTTAATTTTATTTCAATTATCCACAGCTTCAACAATTCTTATTCCATGATTGTATAAAAACACCAGTTTCCTAAATATAATAGTATTTTTTATTCTAAGGTTTCCACTTAAACTTATACACACTTTCATATAATGGTTAAATAACATATTATTTATGTGTACGGTGAACTATCACCTCATGAAAAGATGATTGTTCACTTTTCCTTTACCACCTATCATGGTGAAAATTATGTTGTAAAATATATTTATATATGTTATATATTATATTATTTATGTTTTTAATATTATTTAATCCTTTTACAACACATATATTTATACTTTCCATTTGGGGTTAATGTGATAATTTTGTTTCAGGAAGTGTGGACTACTGCCCCCTCAAAGCGATGTGATTCGTTGAAACATTCCATAAAATGTATTAAGGATGTGTTTAGTGAAATTATATGATATATATGAAATAATAATTATAATATAATTATAATATATATACATATATTTAATATCCTTTCTTTCAATATAATAATAAAAATGGAAACAACGTTCATGCGTATGTACGGCTTACCGTCTTCCTAAATGGTGTATTACATTTCATAATTCTATATTATATAGATTATTACAATACACATATAAGGAATATAAATTATATTTATATCATGGTTTATATTCTTTAAATCATTATATAAGTATAAGGACCAAATATATAACAAATTAATACACATGTGAAGAACAAATCAGATATTACCCGAAGTGAAACCTTAACAAAGAATTGTTAACAAGCAGGTAATATAAAGTAATAATAAAAAAAATATAAGGTATTATATATAATAATATGGTTATGTGATAGATTTATAATAAACATATTTTTATTATACAATAGTTTTGTATAAGTATGATAGGAGTCAATACATAAGGTATGGGGATTTCATCTCACTTTTTTATTTCCGTGAGATACATACTTTATTCACCACCCATTCTTTTTGTGTGGTGTGTATACATCCCATGGATGTATTAAATGATTATTATACTTAAATTTATAGTTATTAACATATCCATCATATAATCTTTATTTCATGGGGTTAATGTTTCAAAAGCTACCAAATTGGTAAGACAGTTTTGTCTCAATTCTTCTTCTTCGAGACGCATGTTTTATTATGCAGCTACATAATTTTTTAGGTGTATATAATTCCATTTTAAAAGTTATATCTTGAATATAATTATTCTAATTATATTTTTATATTAATGTAATTTTATTTTCTAACTTGGATATTATGATCCCAAATTACCATGTGGTAAGAGTTTATTGAAACAATCTCACCATTTTTTGAGATTCTTTATGATTATGCTTCCTTTATAGAAATATTATAATACATCTCTCAAGAAAACTCATGTTTTTTCTTATAATATGTTTATTAAAGGTATATACATTTATTATTACCATTTTTTACCCTTTGGTACTTGATATAATTAAGAAAATGTTTTTAATAAAAATATGAATGTATTTCTCTGTTCAATCAAAAATTTGTTTTATTCAAAAACCATGTTTTCATAAATGTTTTCAAATAATAATTAAAGATAATTTTCAAGGAAAAAAAGATTTAAATTTTTTATGGTTTTCCAATATTAATTTATAAGTTTTTAAATCTATTTTCAAATAAAAATGTTTTTTAAAATGTTTTATGTTTTAAAACAAGTTTTTCAATGTATAAAGGATATTTTCCTCAAGAAAAGTTTTTAAAATAAATTTAAAAATTAATTATCATTTAAGATAACATCCATTGGAGTTACTCTTCCCTTTTTAAGGAAATTATTCAATGTTTTCATTCACATTCTTTCTTTGAATGGATTATTTTTTTATGGAACGATGTTTATGAAACACGTTTCTCATCCACTAGTTATGTGCTCTTGAAACCCAATTCCTTTAATGGGTTATGCCTTGATGAAATGACTATAAAACCAGTATTTTTTCACAACTTAAGATAGGATTACATATTTATGGAACCCATTTCATTTCATGGGTTATTATATGATTATTTATGATATTATGGCACATGTATGTATAATTTCATTATGAGATTTGTGTGACCTATATCTCCCTCTAATGAATTCGATAAATATTTATATCTCATGAGATAGACATGGATAGAATTATAAATGAAATCAGTTTAGTATTATAGGGCTGGAAAAAAGGAGTAAACTCAGTTCAGTAATACCAGGATGGAATGGGGTGTGAACCCAGTTCAGTAAAGGAATGTTTCCACTAAGATGACCTTAATAGAAAGGCCTTTACTAATATAGAAATTATTATATATGATTATGTGTCTTCCACAATTATATGTTTTATTCTTATGTTATAATTTCATGGATTATTTTCTCTATTTCATTATGATTCATATCTTATGAACTTCCAAGATTTATGTCATGAATAATTTTTATTATCTTTTATATAAAGGTTATGATCTTCTATTTTCAAGATCATGTTATTATACCCTTATAATAATGATTATTCTTATGTATCTCCCACATTTACCCTTACTGAGAATATGATCTCACCCCTTTTTATGTTTCCTTATCCCATGTTAGGAAGATATGTATTATTTTCGATGTTTTTAAGAAGGGTTCTAGTCAAGAAGAACCTATTGGGAGATAATGTTTCTCAATTAGGTACGAGTGTTTATGTTTCCATGTTTCTAAAGGCACTAGACTAGTATGGTATTTGGGAATCTATATGTATGATGTTTCATGTATTCTGTAAAATTTATATATTGTTAATGTATGAAAAGTGAGGGCTTCTATATTTGGTATCATATAAAAGGTTTTGTTAACCTTTATAATCTATGATAAGAAAACCTTATTAAGAACCCTATGGAAATGTTTAGGGATAACTATAAGGATAAGGAAAACTTTATGAAAATGTCATGTAATTTTGGTAAAGGATGTATTGAGTGGTTTCCTAGAAATAAATCCATGTCTAGATATTGCAAGTGGATGTGGATCTACCATAGATGTACATAGGGGTAATAACTCCAACAAAATGTTATGGGCCTAACTAGGGGTAATATGGTACATAAAAATGGACCTTACTGCACACTTGGTTTGACACTTTCAGGGGATATTGTTTAGAAATTCACAAACTCTTCATTATCCATCATGAAGGATATAAATAGAATTTGGATATTAAAAACCTAGGATAAGCCTAAGGTTTCATAGATTAAGTAAGGTATCATAATTTAGACATCTTACAAGTGAATTTTCATGATTGTGTGGTTCCTCAATATGATAATTGTTTCTTACTCTATGATTTTGGTTTTAGTCAATGGATAGAACCTAAATGAACTGCATTAATAGTGATTAAAATAGACAATGAAATGATTATTCCCTTGAGAAACCAAATTTTATGGGAGATAGAATGAAAAAACTCACTTCTATTACCACACAACTTTATCAAGCTATGAATCATGGTGGACTTCTAAATAATCAAAGGAGGGAACAAAATTATGTTGAGTCTTTAATGATCCAATTCCCACATTCTTTCATAGGGTCTTGTGATCCAATTGTTACTGAATAATGGATTGGTACTACTGAAAAGACATTCATTTTTCTCTGGTATTTGGATCATGAGAAATTGATTCTGACTGTTTATCATTTTGAAGTTTAAGAAAACCAGTGGTGGCTCTAATCAAGATTATGAGGAAGAAATATGAGATTGAATCCATGGATTGGGATGAATTATAGAAATTATTTTTCAATAATTACTTTCCTTTGATTCTTCAAGCCAATATTGAGAAAGGGTTATTTGAGTTTAATCAAATGGATAATGAATCTCTTGGTACCTATGAGGCTAATTTCATGAGACTTGTGAGGTGCACTTTAGGAATTATCAACCAACCTGAAAGAAAAATTTATTAGTTCTTCAGTGGATTAAAGCCATTTCTCTAAAGGTTGTTATCCATATGAGAATTTAGTATCTATGAATATATTTTGTGTTGTGCAATCAATATTGAGATTGATGTTAGATTTATGTATCAATCTCATGGTTTTGACATGAAAAAACAAGATGGAGTTTAATGGAAAATATAAAAACCAAGAAGATAAAAATATAATCTTTACTTTATTCTCTAAATGTGGGAAGAACCATGGAAGAATTTTCCTTATTAGGTTATATTAAATGTTTTAATTTTGGAAAGGAAGGTCACCAAGAAATTTATTTTAGAAAAGATGAGAAGAAGTTAGCTCAAAATGTTAATGGAGAGAAATCTGTAAAGAATTCACCTCCCCCACTTCAGTGCTAAAAGTGTAAGGAGAATGGGAATTATGCTAACTAGTGCCCAAAACCAACGGATGGTGATAATGATCAAACTGAACAACCTCTTAAGCTAAGGTAAAAGGGTAAATCTCATGTAATTTATATTTTTGATGAGGGTTGTGATAATTACATGATGAAAGGTACACTTACCATCCACTCTAGAACTTCTAATGTCATATTTCATTCTGAATCTACCAACTCTTTAATATCTAAATAATTTTATAAGTGTTTTAATATTCCAAAAAAAATAGATATATAATTAGCAGTGCAAACCCCTAATGGTGTGATGATTTCATCCCAAGCATATGACTCCTCTTGGTTTGACATTTGTGTGAATGTACTTGCTGCAAATCTTTTCATTCTTACTTTGGTTTAATTTGATGTCATCCTAGGCATGGATTTTCTTTCAATGTATAAATCTGACATAAATTTTTGATGATTGAAGTTATGTTTGATATTTCAAGACCTCTAATGATCATCCATCAATGTGATGATAAGTATGAACTTCATGTGGATATTATATCCATTGTATAGATCTTAATTCCCATTTAAAAGGGTTTTTTATCTCAAATGATTGAGGAGAAAATTAACATTGATTATATGCCTATTTTTCAATAATTTTTTGATGTATTTAGAGAATAGTTTCCTAGGCTTCCACCAAAATGTGAATTTGAGTTATCTATAGAACTCATACCTAGTTCCATACCAATTTCAAAGACTCCTTATAGAATGGTCCCAATTGTGTTCTAGGAATTGAAGAAGAAACTCCAAGAAAACCTAGATGAGGGATTAATTTGACCAAGTATGTTACCTTGGGGTTCACATGTTCTTCTTGTAAAAAATAAATATGGGTCAATGTGAATCTACCTTGATTATCAGAAGTTGAACAATATCAAAAGAAATAAAAATTATCTTCTCCCTCGTATTGATGACTTGTTTGATCAACTAAATGGACTCAATACTTTTCCAATATTGACCTTCATTCAGGATATCATAAATTGAGGGTCAATAATGAGGATACACCCAAGATGGAATTCCATACAATTAATGTACACTATGAAAATATAGTGATGCCTTTTGTTCTTACTAAATCCCCTACAATATTCATTTATTTAATGAATAGAGTCATTAGAGATTACCTTGATTAGTTTGTGTTAGTCTTTATATATGATAATCTTATCTATTAAGAGAGTAAGGAAGATCATGAATATCACTTGATAATTTTACTAACGACCCTAAGGAAGGATAAACTATATAAAAATTTTACAAAGTTTAAATTTTGGCTAAAAAAGGTTTCATTTTTTGGTCAAAAAATATCAAGAGAAGGGATAGAAGTAGATCCATCAAAGACGGAGTTTATTGAATGTTGTCCTAGACCAACCATGATGACTGAGATCCATATCTTTCTAATATTATCTGGATATTATCAATGGTATGTGGAAAATTTCTCAAAAGTATCTAATATTCTGACCAAGTTAACTAATAAGGGTTTCAAGATCCTCTAGACAAATGGATGTGAGGAAAATTTCAACGAACTGAAGAGAAGGTTAGTCAGTGCACCTATTCTTAAATTATCCTATAGTGAATAAGGGTTTTTAATCTATATTAGTGCATCCAATAAGGGTTTGGGAAGTGTTTTTTTGTAGAATAATATGGTTATCACTTATACCTCATAGTAGTTGAAACTTCATGTGAAAAAATACCCAACACATGATTTGGAGTTAGAGATGGTAATTTTTTCATTAATGATATGAAGGAATTATCTTTATGTAAAAAAAGTGATATATATATATATATATATATATCAATCATAATAGTCTAAAATATATATTCATATCAAAGAAGTTGAACATGAACCAGATAAGATGGTTAGAATTGATAAAGGACTATGAATGATCAATACATTACCACCCTCGGAAAGTGAACAAGGTGGAAGATGTTTTAAGTCAAAAGGATCATGACAGCTTATTCATGATGAGGATCAAAAAAGATCCAATATTTCTGGATTTACAAAGGATAGGTCTAGAAATCATAAAGGAAGGTGAAAAATCATATCTGTATCAAATGAATGTTCAACCCTCTATCCATGTGAAGATTAAGGATGCATAGAAGGAAGATGTAGATCTATAAAAGAAAGTTATAAATTTTCCTAGGTTTAACCTTGATTAGGATGGAATGATAAGGTTTAGAAACCATGTATGTGTTTCTTCTATACTGGATTTGAAGAAGTAGTTATTAGAGGAAGGTCATAGTTCTCCATTCTCTATTAATCCTCAAAGTATTAATATTTATAGGGACTTTAAATAATAATTTTGGTGGGATGGATTGAAGATAGATATCACAGAGTTTGTATCTTAGTGCTTGGTATTCCAACCAGTTAAGGTTGAATGAAAAAATTCAAAGGGGATGTTGCATCTATTACCCACACCATAATGAAAATGGGAGAACATCAGTATGTGTTTTTTAGTTGGACTACCCAAAACCTCTAAATGGTTCAATTATATATGGGTGGTATTCTATTTCCTTAATAAGTCATCACACTTCATCACTGTCATATAATACTTCTATTTAGATCAGCTTCCCAGGATATACATGTGGTAAGGTTTCATGGAGTACATCATTCTATTGTATCATATCCGGATCTGAGTTTCACCTCAAAGATCTGGTGAATTATTCAACAAGAACTTGATACGGAATTAAGTCCCATCACTACTTATCATCCTCATATAGTTGTTTAGTCTAAAATAACAATTCAAATCCTAGAGGATATGTTGATATCTTGTTCTATGGATTTCAACGTTGGTTGGCATCAACACTTTCCTCTATTTGAGTTCTCTTATAATAATAACTTTCAATCAACCATTTAGATGACAATTTAGGAATCCCTCTCTCAGAAGAAATGTAGAGATCAAACATGATGGGATGAGTTGGAGAAATAAAGCTATTGGGACTTGAGATCACTAAAGAAATGGATGAAAAGGTTTTAACCATTCTGTAGTATATCAAGGAAGCTCAAAGTCGGTAGAAAATTTATGGTAATAACTGATGGTGTGATCTAGAATTTGAAGTTAGTGAAAAGTTGTTTCTATGAATCTCACCTTGGAATAAATTTATAATATTTGGGAATAAATTGAAACTAATACCTAAGTATATCGGTCCTTTTATAATTCTTGATCGTATTGGGATAGTAGCCTATCTCTTTTCACTTCCTACAAATATCTCTCAAGTCCATGGTGTATTCTAGGTATCTCTCCTAAGGAATTACAAACATAACCCTTTATATGTACTGAAATCATAGGTCATACCACTGGAGTAGGATCTTTTTTACAAGGAACAACCAAATGGAATTCTATATTGTACAGAGAAAGTTCTTTGAAACTAGACCACTTACCTGGCCAAAGTTTTGGGGAGAAATCACTAGTTATAGGAAACTATGTGGGAACTTAAGGATATGATAAAGAATAATTATCATCATTTTTTTAACTAAATGAATAATTTCAATGGAAAAAAATCATTTTAATTGGGTTATAATGTAATAACACAAGTTTTTATGGACCATTTTTATTGAATAAATTAATTTTCATTTCTGACTTGCAATACACTAAGTCAAATATTCCTTTCACACAGTAGAGACTCGATGTACATTACATGGAAAATTGACTTGAAATATGTTACATACAACACTTGGCATATTTTACACGCAACACTAACTTGGTATACATTACACACAACACTGAGTTTCTATGAAGCATAATTTTATTGTCATAATTAATTAAATGGGATAATTATAACCTAGCTATTAAACTTAGAAATATGAATAGTAATAACTACATTTAAAATATTGTTTATAATTTTTTTATATAAATGAAACATATTGATAATGAAATATATAATTTTTGATAAAGTCATTATATGTTTAAAAATACTATTTTTTCCTATGGACTATTTTTAATGTCCTTCTATGAAAAATAATAAAATTAAATTTATACACATTTTGAAATTTAATTTGACAAAATAAAATTAATTTTTTAATTTATAATTTTTAAATTTATAATTTTTAAATTATATTAGGATTAATTTGTGGTATTTTTCTGAGAAACTTCATTTTTGGATGAATATTAAAAAAAATATTAGATTTTAATTCAAAACTACATTTTCATCTAATTTATTTATAAAGATATATTATATTTTAATTTTGTTTAAAAGTTTAATTAGATAATATGTTTATAAATCAATACAATATGGGTCATTGGAATCAATTTCACTTATAAATGGAATATAAAAACATAGCAAACTTTTGAATGTTTTTACTTTAAAAACCCACATTGTCGACCCGACTGTGGAATTAAATTTAAATTAATTTCTGCCACTTCTGTTATTTGAATTTGAAAAAAACGGATTCCATATTTATATTTATCATAATTTCTAATTTCTAATAATTTCAACTTGGTTTTTTACCAAAAATATTAGTGAAAGTAATTAAAATTAATTACAACGTTTAAGGTAAGACTAGGCTTAATAAAGAACTAAACATTATTCTTAAGGGACCAAACAACCTAAACACTTGTACAAGATCCATTTTTTGACCATATTTAGACCCTATCCTCCTTTTTCTTGACTTTTTTCATTATTGGATCTACTTTCAACATGAAAAACCTGGGTGGAATTCTCTCTTCAAATATTTACAAGAGTTCTCCTCCTTCTCCACTATAAAATGGCCTCATATCCTCCCACTTACTCACACCTATCAAAATAGTTAGGTTAAAAAAATCTACCAAATAAACTCCTCAAAAATAAATATCTTCCTTATTGAATCCTCCATTTTAGCAAAAATCCTTCCAAGGAAACCCTTTGGTGCAAAACCAAAAGGCGTTACCATAATAATAGGTAACATTGTTCCTCGAGTTATTTTATTTTATTTAAACTCTCCACCCCCTCAACACTTCTTATTCCATGATGGTATAAAAAACTAGTATCCTCATTATAAAATTTTTTTTTATTCTAATGGTTAAACATAGTCTTTCACACACTTCGATCTAATGGATAACGAACATATTGTTTACATGTATGGCGAACTACCGCCTCACAAAATAATGATTGTTCATTTTTCATTTACCACCTTTAATGGAGGAAAATTTGATGGAAAATATATTTATATACATTATGTATTATATTTATTATTTATTTAATCTTCTGTAATCCTTTTAAAACACATATCTTTATACTTTTCATTTTTTGTGAATACGATAATTGTTTTTGAAAAAGTGGGGACTACCGCCCCCTCAACACGATGTGATTAGTTCACACACTACATGAAATGTATTAAGGATGAGTTTAGTAAAATTATATGATATATATAAAGTAATAATTATATAGTAATTATAATATATATATGTGTGTGTCATTTCTTTTCTTTCTTACAATATGACAATAAAAACAGCAACAATGTTCATGCGTACGTACGGCTTACCGTCTCCATAAACGGTGTATTCCATTTCATAAAAATATATTATATATATTATTATAATAAAAATATAATGAATATAAATAATTTTTATATTATGGTTTATATTCTAGAAATCATGATATAATTATAAGAACAAAACATATAACAAATTAAGACACTTGCGATGAACAAAGCTGTCATTACCCAAAGTGAAACCTTAACATAGAATTGTTAACAAGATGGTAATATAAATTCATAATAAAACCATATAAGGTAATATATATAAGAATATGGTTTTTTGATATATGTATAATAAAATTATATTTATCATATAGGAGGTTTGTGTGAGTATGATGAGAGTCAAGACACAAGGTAGGGGTATTTCATCTCACTTTTATTTTCGTGAGATACATCCTTTATTCACCAACTATTCATTTCATGTGGTGTGTATACTACATATGGATGTATTAAATTATTATTATACTGAAATTTATTGTAATTTACATATCCATTCTATGATATTTATTTCATGGGGTTAATGTTTCCAAAGATACCAAATCGGTAAGATAGTTTTGTCTCAATTTTCCTTCTTTGAAACATATGTTTTATTATGCACCAAAATTATTTCTTAAGGTGTATATACTTCTATTTTACATGTTTTATATTTAACATAATTCATTTCATGATATTTTAATCTTCATTTAATTTCATTTTCTTACATGGATAGTATGATTCCAAGTTACTATATGGTAAGATTCTATTGAAACAATCTCATAGTTTATCAATATTGTTTATGATTTTGTTTCATTTATTTAAATCTTATGATCCTTATCTCAGAAACACTCATGAGTTTTCTTATCCTATGTTTATTCAGGGTATCTCTATGTATTAGTACCATTTTCCACTCTTTCGTAATTATGATAATTAGGGAAAAAATTAATAAAAATCTAACTGTATTTCTCTCTTCGATTGGAAATTAGATTTATTCAAAAACCATGTCTTCAAAAATGTTTTCAATTTATCCTTGAAGATATTTTTTAAGGAAAATTATTTTAAAATTTTCTTATGGTTTTAAAATATACCTTTATAAGTTTTCAAATCTATTTTTAAATAAAAGGTTATCAAAAAAAATTTTGTTTTAAAAGTAATTTTTTAATGCAGAAAGGATATTTTCCTCAAGAAATGTTTTTAAAAGATATTTCAAAATTATTTATCATCTAATATAACATCCTTTGGTGTTAATAATTCCTTTCTGGAGAAATTATTCAATGTTTTTATTCACATTATTTCTCTGAATGTATTATGTTTTGATGTCATGATGTTTATGAAACCTATTTATCTTCCACGGGTTATATAGTTTTTGAAACCCGCTTCCATTCACGGGTTATGCTTTGATGAAATTATTATGAAACCTATTTTTTTCAAAGGTTAAGGTATTATTACATTTTTATGACATCCATTTCATTTCATGGGTTATGATATTATTATTTATGATCTTTTGGTACATATATGTATGATTTCATTATGAGATGGGTGAGACCTATATCCCCCTCTAATACATTGGGTAAATATTTATATCTCATGACATAGACATGGCTATAATGAGAAATAAACTCAACTCAGTATTATAGTGATATAACAAGGATTGAACTTAGTTTAGTAATATGGGGCTGGAATGGGGTATGAACCTGGTTCAGTAAAGGACTTTTTCCACTAAGATGGTCTTAGTAGAAATGGCTTTACTACTATGGAAATCATTATATATACTTATGTGTCTTCCACAATTCCATGTTTTATTCCTATGTTATTATTTTATTTCTTATGTTCTTTATTTCATGATGATTCATATCTTATGAACTACCAATATTTATTCCATGATTCATGTTTATGTTCTCTGATATGCATATTATGATCTTCTATTTTCATGATCATGTTCTCATACCCTTATGCCCACATTATGCTTACGTATCTCTCTTGTTTACCCTTACTAAGCATCTAAGCTATCCCCTTTTTATATTTCCTTCCCCCAAATTATGAAGATATGTATTATGTTTAATGTGTCTAAGAAGTATGATATTCAAGAAGAACCTATTGGGAGATTATGTAGCTTATTTATGTACCAATGTTTATATTTCCATGTTTCCAAAGGCACTAGACTAGTACGGTCTTTGGGTGACTATTTGTATAATGTTTTAAGTATTCATAAAAAGTTATGTAATGTTAATTTATGAAAATTAAGGGTTTCAATAGTTCACATGTGTTCATGATGCATATTTGGGACATGTTGGTTCATACTTGGTTGTTGTGCCGATTTGGGGTCACTTTAAATTGCACCGCCAAGTGAAAACTTATGTCAAGAGGGATATGTTATGATCAAAAGTTTAGACTATTCAATGTACATATGGGATAAGGAATATATGGTTTGGGAACTTTCACATGTGTGTGTGTGTTCACAAAATGGTTAGCCTTTATGGTGTGAGTTACTGTTACTACTCCTATATTTAAATCTTATTTACCGATTCTTTACATTATCCATGGTTTTATATATATTTATTATTATGAAGTAACTTTTTCATGTTCTATTGAAGTGTGTGGAAAGCCTTATGGTTTTCCTACTAGGTTTTATACTCACCCTATGTATATGAACCATGCTTCATATGAATATTTTATTCCTCGGGATATGATTAGGGGAGAGATATCCAACTTTTATAATGGTGCAACTTGATGGTGAGGTCATCATTTCTAGGAGTCATATTTTAGAGATGATCACATGGTAGATTTTTTTAGGGTGCCACATCAGTTCCTTAGTATCTCTTGTGTCATTCGTTTTTAATACTTATATGATGTATTGTTGACTGTTGAGACTCTTATTGTTGTCTTTTTTATATTATTGGATTAGTTGGTTTACTATCATGCATCATACTTACTAATTATACTATTATTAGTTATTTATTATAGGTTGTGTCATATGTGAGGGTAAATCATCCCCTGATGATTTGGTATACCCTTTGAATTTATTTACATCCTTTGGTGTACTGAGGATGCACCTAAGGTTTGAGTAATTTTAGTCTTACCCAAGCCAATGGGTCAGGGTTGGGATGTTATAAATGGTAACAGTTTAGAATGGTTCGTCGGTCGAGAACGGTAATCTTAGAGATAGGATGCATTGATACTTGATATATATAGTATAAAAAGTCATAACTAACTTATTTATACTAAACATCAAGTTTACATAGTGGTCTAGGTATAAGAAGTGTTATTTAACAATTCTATTCATGTTGTTACCTCATCATCATGGGTATAGATGATGAGAGTTTAGTATCATGCATTAGTAAAAATATATCCAACTAGGGATTCGTCATTCATATGATATTTTATGTTATTTCTTTTTATGATTCATTATGTGATAAAATATATGGTATTTCAGTATTTGGTTTCAAGTGAGTAATGAGTTTTCTATGACTATATAAAAATTGAACCAGACAAAAATCATAGAAACCAATAGGGGTGCTTCTGAGAATGTGGTTCGTCTTGAATGATAGGTGAATCAAAAACATATAAAAACCATTTTGGAATCTTTTCAAACTACTGAAATATGAAATCAACCAAAGGAACTAATTCATGTAGATCTCTCACTATAATTCAAAAGGAAAAATCCATATATTTTTTATGGTGAATCGTGACCCAAGTAAGTGGCTTGGAATAGTGAATAGAATTTTTAACATCCTAAGAAATCCATATGAAGTTAAATGTAATATAACAGTGTATATGATTGAGGATCTAGAATGAAAATGGTGGGACCTAGTTTTCCAATCAAAGGTTGATCAAGGCCTTACTTAGAAAGTATTTGAGAAATTTTTTAATAAAAAATTATATCTTCTTACCTTTTGAGTATTGTGAACAAAAAACTTCATTGACATGAATAAAGGAAACCTCTCAGTTATATAATGTGGATCTAGGTAAACCTAACTTTCTTATTTTTTATTGTAACTAGTGTCTTGTGAATAAGTCAAGAAATGCATTTTCAAATCAGGTCCGTATTCAGCCATTCATTCTAGAGTGGTGATGTTCTATCATTATAATTACACTAACATGTTGAATAAGGCTATAGTGGTGTAAATCCACATCATTAATAATATCAGTGGAGGTAAAACCTTTATACTCCTAGAAATAGGTCGTAAATATAGTGTTGGGAATAAGAAAAAAAGGGTGAGATACTCGTAGGGTAATGAATAACTGAAAAACCAATCCAATAGATCAATTTACTTTTTTCCACATCATAGTAACCAACCTAGTAATTTCTAATGTTTCTTGTTGGAGCACATGAAAAGGGGATTCATGGAACAACATTTGTATTATCATAACTATAGATTGAAGTAATATCTTAGGAATTATTGTACGAATTACCAGAAGTTAAATGGTAGTTATAGTTTCAATATATTGTAGGCTCCTCATTCACAACTTGGATATTCTCATCAGAGTAGTTATCTCCCTAAAAATTGAGGTAGTCAGGGTGAATCTAAAAATACCCTAACACCTCAGTAAGAACCACCTCCACAGTGGGGTAGGAATCATTCAAGGAGACTGGATCAATAGATTTTTAGAATAGATCAATATATTCCAAATAAAGAAGCAAGTTCATCAACAGTGTGAGGTTCTATTATTCATGAATCTACCTTAATGCATATTTTTTTACACTGGTTCTTCCCATTATTTTATTTATTCTTTATTAGTAAGAAACAAGGATTTCTAATGGAAATTATTCCTCATGTTATTATAAATAATCCACCTCTCTCCCATTGGGAGTACAAATGATTTAAATGTCCAACATATTCCATAAACATTGAATCAATATAGTTCTTATAGGATTTTTCTATATTAAAAATGCACATCTTCAATTAAATCTTGGGAATTGATTGGATGGTAGAATTGAAGAATCATGTTGATTATTTCAGGAGGTGGGTAAATTTTAAAAATCCTGAGGGAGTTGTTCATTTATTTAAATGGAAAAGGGATATGAATGTGAGAATAGAATGACCTTAAGTGAAATTGGTTAACACCTTCTCATATAAACTATAAATGATCACCTTAGGTTCAATTGATAAAAGTGATTATAGATATTTTCATGGATTGGTAGATTGATACCCTAATGTGTTTTTAGAAAATTTATTGGCACTACCAACTGAAAGGGAAGTGGAATTTTTTATCGACCTACTCCTAGGAATTAATACTATTTAACTTCCTTCATATAAAATGGAACTAATATAATTATGATAACTAAATTTCCAACATGAATAATTGGAAAGTATGGGATTTTTAATACAAAGTACATCACCTTGGGCTACTCCTGTTTTATTGGTTAAGAAAACAAATAGTACAATTTGACTTTGTGTTGATTATTGAAATCTAAATCAAGTTAAAATTAAGATTAGTTGCCCTCTTCCTAGAATTAATGGTATATCTGATCAATTGAAGGGATCCAAGTGGTTCTCTAAAATTAATCACTTATCGAGGTACCACCAAATTCCAATAAATATAAAGGATACTTCACTATGTCTTTTAGAAGACATTATGGACCCTATAAATACTTCTTCATTCCCTTTGGTCTTATTAATGAACCATCAATATTTATAGAATTAATTAATCATTTATTTCATATATACCTATATTATTTCATTGTGGTATTTTTTGAAAACATCTTAGTGTACTCTCACATTTAAGGCACATAGAAATTGTATTGATTATATTATGAGACCTCTTCCTATATTCAAAATTCTGAAAATTGAATTTTTGGATACAAGGATTTTGCTTCCATGGGAATGTTGTTTTTGAAAAAGGCATATCGATCAAACCTGGTAAAATTAATTCCTTTATTTCTTAGAACCCACCTAAGAATTTCTTTGATATGTTGAGATTTTTTTGATTGGTATGGTATTATTTTTGATTTTCCTTTGACTTCTCACATCTCTATTTTCTTTTGACAGTATTGACAATAAAGGGTATTCTATAATATTAGAGTGGTTATTTTTAGAAATATTCTGAGAAACTTAAGGTTCATCTCACTTCATCACCAATTTTTATCTTTAGAAAACTATGTAAGGTCTATGATATCATTTGAGATATTTCTGGATCCAGATTGGGTTGTTTTCTCATGCATAGAGATCGTGTTGTAGATTATGGCACATGATAATTGGGGAAACAAGAAAATAACTATCCAACACATGATCTAGAATTATCTATGGTGGTCTATTATTTAAAAATATGGAGACACTACCTCTTTGGTGAAAATTTCATTGTGTTCATGGATTAAAAAAACATAGTGCATATTTTCACAACAAGACTTAAACTTAAGAAAATGACATTAGATGTAATATTTAAAAATCTATGTAATTGACTTAGATTATACACTCTAGAAAGGTAATTTTGTGGTTGATGCATTAAGTCGTCAATTATATAATCAAGTGGTTAGATAAACCTAATACCAATGGAAACTAATAGGGGTCATTGTTGACATTCACTTGGAGTGTACTGAGTAGAATGATGTAATAGTTTTCTTTTCAGTCACTCTAATTCCTAACTTTGTTAAATAAGTAAATGAGGTTTAATAGTTATACATTTATTATATTATATTTAGGTTAAACATAAATGGTGGGGCGACCATTGATGGATGGATAGAGGATGAAAATTTTTTATTTCACTTTTAAAGATTAGATTGTAGATCCCCATATTTCTAAGAGAAATTACTTTGTTCTTATCACTATTCCAAGTGGGATATTCACTTGGGTACTTAGAAAATGTATTGGGAAATAAATGACCATTTTTCATGGTCATGTATGAAGATAAAAGTGGCTAAATATGTTATGAAAATTTTCAATTGTTAACAATTAAAGTCTAAACATCAATGACCAGCTATAATGTTATAATACTTTATCATTACCATATGTAAATTGGAACACATTTCTTTTGAATTTTTCACTAGTCTATTGAGAACACTTCAGAAGAATGATTCCATTTTGGTGATTGTATATTTACTCAAAAATTTGTCATAATTTATCCCAATTTGGGAGACAAACATAGCATATTAATTGACAAATCTCTATATCTATGAAGTGGTGAAATTATTAGGGGTAACAATTCCAATTATCTCTAAAACAGACCCTATATTAACCTTGTGGTTTTGGAATTATTTTTAATGGGCACATTGAAACAAAGTTTACCATGATCACAGTATAACATAATCAAATGGATAGGTAGTGAGATAATACTATTTAGACATTGGAAGACATCTCGGAGCCTGTGTGGTGTCTTTCTGTCATTCATGGGAAGACCATTTTTATTTGGTAGAGTTTCCCTATAAAAACAAATATCATAGCATGATATATATATATATTTATTTATATATCCCTATATTTTCCATTGTATGGTTATCCATTTCTCTCTTCACTTTGATGGGTAGAGATTGGAGAAAGTTCACTGATCGAACCAATCCTTGTGTATGAGACTACTGAGAAAATATAGATGATTAGGAAAAGGAAAAAAAGCGACTAGAGCCATAGGAAATAAAATTTGGATCATATTTATCACCCATTAACTTTTTAAGTGGGTGAAAAATTATTCTAATGAGTTTCTATCTGGTTGGGTAATCATCCTTTGGTTATGCAAGGGAAATAAACTCCTTGTTATGTTAGACCATTTGAAATTATAGAGTGTATAGGAAAAGTTTATTATCAAGTAGCTCTACCACCATGATTCAATTCCAATCACAATTTTTCCCACAACTTTAAATTAAATAAGTACCATCCTGACCCAGCCCATGTGATTAGTTGGGAACATGTGATTCTTGATACTAATGTGGCATTTTTTCATACCCTGATTCAAATTATGGATAGTAAAGATAATATCTTATATGGAAAATTTATATCCCATGTGTGGGTATTATGAAAAAATTATTTCCTTTATAACAATACTTATAAATAAGAGTTTTGGTTCTCCTTCCCTTATTGATCTTATCATTCACTCTAGGGAGGAATCCTATACTGAGACTTCCACACCCTGATCAATGGGATATAATGGGTTTTAATGGTATTTACTTGTGATCCATTAAAGAGAAATAAAGGAGAGCCCAAATATGTGATTTTATGGAATTATTATTTTAAATGAACTCATTGGAGGTAGTTGGATTCTCTCCCACTCTAATTTTTTTTTAAAACTTGAAGGATTTGGTTTTAAAAAATAAATTTAAGGTATTTATGAATGGAAAACTTATTGATAATATTTCTTGATTATGGAATCTAAAAATATGGGTTGTGGGTGACTCCCATGACATGTTTGAAAAAAGGATTAAATGGTAATTATATCTACAGAAATGTTTTTAGGTTTGAGAAATTTTCATAAGATCGATAAAATATGTTTACAATCCATATCGGGGCCTTGTTGGTTTGTTCTTATCTATCATGCTGATTTTGGGGAACTCTTAATTGTACCACCAAGTGATAACTTGGGTCTGGACGGACATGTTTTGTTTGTGAGTTTGGACCATTCAGTGGACATATAGGATAGGGAATACATTTGTTTGAAATTTACATATATGTATGTGTTATGATGTGATTTACCTTCATAGCTCCATATTTTAAATATATTTATTATTATAAGGTAAATTATTATTTTTCTAGTGGTGTGTGTAGAAATTATTGGGGTTTTTCTATTGGTTTGTATACTCAGCCCCTTCATATGCACCTTGGTGCATATGAAGATGTTGTTTATCATGATATTATTAAAGGGAAGATATCCTACTTTTATAGCTGAGCATCTTGATATTATGGTTATTCTTAGTGGGAGGTGGATCTTAGAGATGGTCACACAGTAGAGTTAGTAAGGGTTCCACATCAATACCATAGTATCTCTTGTATCATTGTTTTTGAAAACTTATGTGGTTTACTATTGATTGTTGTGACTCTGATTGTGGTCTTTTCAGTTTTATTAGAATGGTTGGTTTACAATCACGCATCATATTTATTATTGTTATTTCTTTATTGAAGTTTGTTTCATATATGAGGATAAATAATCCCCTAACAATATGTTATACCCTTGTAATTTATCACCACCTTTAGTGTCCAAGGGAGGCACCTAAGGTTAGTGGAATTTTAGTATTTCCTAATCCAATGGGTCTGGATCGGGATGTTATAGTATCCACCTTTATTTTCTACTTGAAAATATCCACACACATTAGTGTGAAATAACTCTAAAATATATCACTATAAAAAATTAATTTAGGTGTGTTTTTTGTTTGTGTTAGCTAAGTTTATAAAAATTTCTAATATAATTACATGTGTTTCAAAAAAACAGGGTTAAACACAACATCGGTAAATTTAACCATGTTTCATACCCAACTTACTTACGTTTATATGAAATGATGGTAAGTAATATAATTCTTACCCATGTTTCTATAAATGTGGATAATTATGTTTTTAATTTAATATTTTTTATTTCAATTTTTAATTAAATAAATTTCTTCTTTTTTAAAAAAAATATTAATTTTTCTGTCAGAGGCATGTTGACCCTCCTATGTCTCTCCCTTGTTCCTTTTCTAGCATGTAAATATAAACCCACTTCCAGGAATGTACTCCCACACTAAGAAACCCTACCATGTTTATAAATGTGGATAACATAATTATCTATTGGTAAGTTCTCTAATGCTTACCCCATGTCCATCCATGTTAAAAAAAATATTTTACTATTTAATTACATAAATTTATTATTTTTAAAATTTTTAATTTTTTCCTCTCAAAGGTGATCTGATGCTTCTATTTCCCCTCCTTGTCCCAACACCAGTACATAAACATAACGTCATGTCTAGCCAGGTTCCCCCACTAAAAAATGATCTTACTACCTCAGTCCTCATGAAACCTACTAACATTGATTATTTGTCTTAGTGTTGTGCCCATCCACAGTCACCCTTTCCACTTTATTCCCCACACAACTCACTGACATTGTTTATGTGTCCCAAGGTTGCACCCTACTCACCCATTTATGTTATCATATCATGAATTTCTATTAAATCTCCTTCTAAACTGTAAAATTATATTAATTCCTCAACATTGTTTTTATTTTAGTCTTTAATTATATATTTTTTTAGAAAAAATAATTTATTTCTCATTAAAGGTGCTATGACACTCCCACTACCTGCATGAAGACAAGACATCAGGTCTAGCCATATCCCCCACCCATAGACATCCATGCCACCATAGTCTCCATGCAACCCACTTACTTTGATTATTTATCACAATGTAGTCCCCTTCTCACTCTATCTTGTTCTTGCATGATACATTTTCATTGAATCCCCTACTTCCTTTAAAATTATATTGAGGAATAATATTAAGTTCTTTATTTCTTACCCCATGTCCACCCATGTTATCATTTTTTATTTTATCTTTTAATTAATTAAATATATTCTTTTTTTAAAAAAAATTCTCATAAAACAAACTCAAACACTCTAGCATCCAGCCATGTTCCCTGCCCATAGTCACCATTTCCACCTTGGTCCCCACAAAACCCACTAATATTGATTATTTGTCCCATTATTGCGCCCTTCTCACCCTCTATTGTTCTCACATGACACATTTTTTCTAAATCCCCTACAAATTTAAAAAAATTATTTAAGCATTAGATTGTTCCTTAGTTCATTTTTTAATTACATAACTTTACACTATTCTAAATTTTCAATTTTTTCATTAACAAAGGTGATCTAACACTCATGTATCCTCTCCCTATACACCACTTCATAGAGACATAACCCCGAGTATAGCCATGTCCCCCCACCCACATACTCCCTTTCCATATTGATCCCCATGAAACTTGTTGACAAGGCTTATTAATTTGTCCCATTATTGTGCCCTACTCACCCTCCTATGTTCTCACATGATGCATCTATTCTGAATCCATTGTTGTCTTTAAAATTATATTGAAGCATTATCATTTTTTATTTTATATTTTAGTTATATAAATTTATTCTTTTTTTAAATATTCAATTCTTTTCATGTTAGAGGAACTCTCACACTCTTTCATCCACTCCTTACCCCATCACCAATACACGGACCTAACCTCACATCCATATATGTTCCCTCATCTATATAAACCCTTGCCACCTCAATCCCCATGCAACCTACCAAAATTGAGGCATCAAGGGGGGATTAAATTTGTGGCACCAATTAGCTCAATATAATCTAGATCCACTCAATCCAAAAAAGACTATCATATATATTAAATACATTATATGTGTGTGTGTGTGTGTCTGGTTGAAGGGTAACCCCAACGATCCATTTATCTATAATCGCGTGGGTGGGGCAACATAATTGACCTCATTGGGCCTCTTATAAAACTCATTCCTATCAACAACCCTATTAACCAATAGGATCCTCTCATATCTCCATCAACCCACCTTCCCTCTCTTTGGCTTGTGTTTTGCAGAGGCCTTACTCTATTTTAAGCTTACACGCTAAAATAAGAAAACAACAAATAGAATTAACAAGAAAAATTTTACATTCTTTCAAATTAGATAAAATATTATAGATTTTAAAACACAAATATATCTTTCCCACACATCTGATCCCATTTTATAGGGGAATAGGTAGGAGGTAAATAACCACTAAAAGTTTTCTCTAAGTGGTCACCAACTTGCTACAATTTCTTCATACGGCACCAACTCCCATTACAAGTTATCTCTAGGCATCCCAAAATCTTGTTTCTATTCTATATTTATGGTCATCTACCATTTTTGATGAAGGTATTTTGAATCAACTTTCAACATTATCCACCTTTATGAAAAATGTCACTTTATTATTGCTCAAACAAAACTTCATGTTATTACCTTACCAATTCCTATAGGCATCTCAAGTATGAGAGATTTTGAACAATTATAAACAATGCTAGAACCTGATCCATGTTGATGTATTCTTGTCCTTATTAGGAGGAAAAAGAACCCATGTTTGATTTTGATACAGTGCATTCATTTCTTCTTTTCTAACTAATGTCCATTATTTATTTTGTTTTCTTTGAAAAATATCATGATAACGATATGGGACATCATTTTCAATTACTAAAATATCATAGATCACCATATAATCATACTTATAAGTTATTTGTATGTTCCTTCATGTTCTACCAGTGTAAATACTCTCATGATGATGAGTATCCTTCTGTAGTAGTACTTATTCCTTAGTTGGAATATTCATACAATCACTACAAACTATATCCTATGGATCATAATTAGTCGGTGGTGGAAGTTTCTACCCTTTAATCACAAATCTATATAATTTACCCTTTTTTTCAAAATCATTTGACTTGGCCAGTACAAATTCATCAAATGTAACATCATGACTCTGAAATAACTTCTTTGCTTTTGAATCCCAGAGTTAAAAATCCTTCACACCATCACTGAAGCCCAAAAATATATTTTTATTTTCTATTAGATAAAAATTTGAGTCTTTTATGTGAAAATAAGTAGTAAAATCAAATATATGAAGTCTGTCATAATCATAAACATTCTTACTAGACCAATATTCTATCAAAACTTTACCATCAATCGTAGAATTAGGTAATCAATTCAAAATGTATACAGAAAACAACAATTCTTCTGTCCAAAAGGATTTACTCAAACCTAAATATTAAGACATACACCATAAGTTTTTAATTAACATTTAGTTTATCTATTATTATATGTCATTCTGTTATGAAATTCTTGTAACTATAAAGTGTATCACAATACCTTCATCCTGACAAAGCTTATTGTATGGATCTGACCTCTATTCTCCACTTTTATCTTATCTCAGTCTCTTGATTTTCCTTCCCATCTAATTTTCAATTATCTTCATCCATTTAAGGAATAAATCCAATAATTCATCCTTATACTTCATGGAATACATCCAAACATTTCATGAGTAATCATCAATAAATCTGACAAAATAATTATTACCTCAAAATAAAGCATTTCTTTATGGTCCGAAGACATCAAAATGGATGTATCTAAGTATTTCATTCATGTGATGGTTTTAAATAATTAAACTAACTCTAATATACTTACCCATTACACAATTATCACAAAAGTACAATTTTCCTATCTTGAAACCTTTCAAAACTCAATGATTTACTAAATTCTACACGACCTTCACTCTAGTATGTCTAACTCTCATGTGCCATAATTTGGAAGTTTATGTCTCACTCCCCACTAATATAGATTCTCCACCTATACCAGCATAAAAATTAAAACAATAAAAATTAACATTTTGAATACCTTTCATCACAAGAAATAAAACATAGATAACTTTTATGACTCTATCTTCAATAGTTATCTAGTAACCAAGCTTATTCATAACTGCAAGTTATGTGAGGTTCTTCTCCAATTCTGGTAAATATCTTATATCTATAAGTTTTTGAGTTATACCATAATGAATAATCAACTATATTGATATAATACCTCTCATATGGTAAGGGTGGTCACTGACCATAACAACCACACCATCATTTGGCTTTATAAGGCTTGAAAACCAATCTTGATTCCTGCACATATGGAATGAAAATCCATAATCAAGAAACAAACCTTTAGAATGGTTAACCATTGAGAAAATTAGGAAATAATTATCTTTAATATCCATAGTTTTCTATAAAATTTTCACCTTTGGTTTCCCAATATTAGGAAAATCCTTCTTCTAGTGAAATTTTTTATGGCATTAAACACGCTCATATTTTGTTGTACATCAATAGCTAAACTCTCCTTTTGACTTCAGTCATGATTCATCTCTTCTAAATGCTCTCGGTTTTCTACCAAATGATCTTCCTCAAGTTTCCATAAATTCATCTCATGTGAAATATCTGTGGCCATACTTTTCCTTCCACCAGTACTCATTATTAAATAAGGCATTTGATACATCAAAAAATTTTACCATGTCCTTACCATATAGAAATTTTGTATTAAAATGATCATAAATCTATGATAAGGAGTTAAAAAAAATATTCTTCTCTTTATCTTTAATTGTAACCTCTAAACATTAAAAATATATCAATATTTTATAAAAACATTATAGGTGATAAGTCATGAACATAACTTCCTTGTAATGAAATCTAAACAAATTTTTTTAGGTAGAGCTGGTTTTCGATGCTTCGTACCATATACTTATTATCCAAAATATTCCACAATATTTTAATAGAGCTCTCTCATATCACTCTATATTTATGATCTTTATCCAAAAAAATTAGGATCTTACTATAGGATTGATGGTTGAGTCTCTTCCAACCACCACTGCAGATGTTAGAGGTCTTTTCTTCCAAGGTGATATCTAAGTCCTACTAAGTTAGAACGTCCAAAAATTTACATTTCCGCATATTGAATTTATTCTTCTCTTCAAATTTCTCCAACTAAATTTTGTTTATGGTCATAATATTTCTATATCTTGAAGTACTTGTAGTCTCAGTATGTATCTGGAATAGACTCCTCAGGTGGCATGCTATTGTTTTTGGTTTAGGGATTCTCCATTAAATAAACAAATCATATTTACCAAAAATAGACAACAGTGATGAATCTAGAATAATAAAAAAAATTAATATTATTTATTTTGACATTTTATTCAGATAACAAAAGAATACCCAAAAACATTCAAAAAAATTCACTCAAAACATGAAAGTTTTTTCTAAAAAAAAGATTTCCTTTTTTCCTCACATGCACATGGATAAGTCACACCACCTTTCCAAACCCCCTTTAAAATAAAAGATGCATAGATGATTTCACTAAGGTGTTTTAGATGCATGGACAGTAGCATCGAGGGGAAGATCTGAATTTTCAGATACCACCTTTGAGTAGGAATCTTGAACAATTATGGGTACAGGTTCACACAAGGGGTTGTTTGACCAGAATTAGATGGTCCAACTATGATTTTTATCTAGGTGCATAGTATTCCCTCTGATACTAGTTTTTTCATAGGCCTTACTCTCTCTCCAACTAACATGCTCATTTAGGGAAAAATAGAAGGAACATATAAATTTTTACATGGTTCGGTCGAGGTGACCAACATATATGAGGAAGGCAACGATTCCACTAATTATCAAATTAAATAATATATTACATATGGTAACAATATATCTTTTCCACACATCTAATACCAACTTATATGGAAAATGGTATGATAATAAACATAAATAGTTGCTGAAAATTTTCTCTAGATAGCCACCAACCAGTTGCAATTTCTTTGGACAGAACCAACTCCCATTATAGGTTATCTCAAGGAGGAACCAACTCCTATTACTAGTCCATATTGGCAGTCACTCACCAGTTTAGATGGTGGTATTTTTCATCAACTTTAAACACTTATCTCCTCACAACGTCACCTCACCTCACCTCACTCTCCCCATTGCATTATCTCTCCCCTGCATCCTCATTTTTTGATATGTTGTCACCTCACCTCTCCCCTAACCCATATAATATAGAGCTCCCTCCCCACCTTCCTTGCAATGTTGTTTCAACACCAAAAGTTTCCCTCACCACCCCAGTGCCAACCCTGGCCCCACCTTTATCCTAAAAGGATCGGGAAAGCATCAATTAGACCCCTCTCTCCTACCTCCTGATTAGAGTGAAATGTGATGATTGATTTTGTTGTTGTTTTTAACAATTTTTTGGATCTTTTAGAAAAAAAAATTATTTGTATTTTTGACTTACTTTCAACTACCTATGTCCTATAAGTGTATTTAATACTTATAATTCATTTAATTTAATTAATAATTTTTTGAATTTCAATAAATATTGTCATTTTAGAATATTTATTATTTATATATTCTATTTTATCCTATAATTAAAAATTATTTTTTTCATTTTTTGTTTTCTTTTAGTTTCATATTTCATATTTATGATAAAAAATAAAATAAGTTTTAATGATTCTATAAAAAATATATTATAATTTTATTTTTTTTGTCTTATTATATATATATATATATATATTATTTTGTGAAAGGGAAACATTTTCATGACAAGTCTTTGAAATAATATTGTTTGAGACACTCTTGTATATATTTAAATATATATATATTTGAAAAAATATAAATTTATGTGTGTATATATATATATTTATTAATTTATATATTTATATTTATTTATTTATATATTAATGATCATTTATTTAGTTATTATTAATTAGATATAATTATTTTTTAACTTGTGTGTGTGTTTATATATATGTATGTATGTGTATGTATGAGTGTATCTCTCTCTCTCTATTTCTCTCTCTCTATATCTCTCTCTCTTTATCTCTCTATCCATCTATATATATATATATCATTGATAATTTTTTAGTTATTGTTAATTAATTATAACTATGTTTTAACTTTTGTGTATCTGTTTATTTATATGTATGTATGTATCTGTATGTGTGTATCTCCACCTATCTCTCTCCATGTACCTCTCCTTACCCCCTATCTCTTTATATATATATATATATTAATTTTATATTAATATCATTTACTTTTAATGTTATTTAATACTATTAAATAATTAATAATATTAATATATTCACAAACACCTACATATATTAATATATATATAAATCAATATAAATATACTTATATATATTAATATATATATATATTAATATATAAATATATATTTATATATATTATAATAATTTAAATATTAATGTTAATATATTTAGTTATTAATTAATTATAATTATTTTTTAACATGTGTGTGTGTGTGTTTATATGTATGTATGAATATATGTATGGGTGTGTGTCTCTCTCTATTTGTGACTCTTTGTGTGTTAATTTTAAATAATATAACATTTATGTTTAATGTTATGCAATATTATCTTATATGTACTATATTATATTAAGTTCACACACACATCATTTAAATTAAATTTTTGATTAAAATTTAAATTCATTATGATTTTATGTATAATGTGTGTGTTAAATTTTATAAGGTGGAAAAAATAATATATATATATATATATTAAAAAAAATTCCTATTTAATTTACCATGTTTTATGTTCGTTTAGAGTAAAAAGTAGTCATGTTTTAAAAACATTGTTAAAAAACACAACTAAATTAAAAAAATTCCACATTTAAAAATACAAATAAAAGAACACAACTAAATTAGATATTTTTAAAGAAATAATGGATGAATTAAAAATTCTCTATGTTTTAAAAATCAGTTCAATTAACCATGTTTTTAAGAAAACATGGCTAAATTAAAAAATATCCACGTTTTGAGAAAATTTAGCTAATTTCCAAATTTTTTATAGTTTTGATGGATTTCTAAAAAAAATTACTTAAAAGTGTTGTTTAAATTTTTTCTATAAAGAAGAAGACATATATCTAAGGGTTTCATCCCAAAATAATCTAAATACCCTTCTTGATATATTTTTTGAAGCACTTCTAGTTTACATGACTAAATTTATGATGCTACAACTGGGTGTAATATGAGTCATGTGGACTTGATTTGTTCTCAGTTTCCAATACTTGACATTTATATTCTAGTATGTGAATATTTTTATTCTAATTTTTTATACCATAACATATGCTATCTTTATAAAAGTATTAACCTTTATTTCCAAACTTGAAAGTAAAACCATCCATTCCTAAAATGAAAATATAAATGATGTTATTAGTTACACTGGGAGCATAATAATAGTTATTCAAAACTAAACCCACTCTAGTCTGTAATGTGAGATGGTAGTCTCATATAGCTAACACATCTAGTCTTAATCCATTGGAAAATCAAATGTCCACCTCACCTTTAGTAATCTTCTAGGATCTATTTAGTTCAAATATTTGGTTACAAATGTGACAAACATGAGAAATATATAATACACGATCTATAGAAATAGACAGAAGAAACTCAATAATTAATATACCTATATCTTACCCTTGCTTCTTTACCATGGTATATTTCTTTTTCTAGTGACCCTTGCATATATAAGAAAAACATACAACATCCTACTTTTTTTCTCTATTTAGATCTTTCACTTCTTTTTAGGTAGTTGCAAAGGTGCCTTTAGCTTAAAACCTCGTATTGGACCTTTTCCCCTCTTTTACATTTATTCACTATTAAGAGAGAATATTTATCTCTCTCCATGTCTTTATATTCTTGGTGAATCCAACTTAATGTTCTAGGAATTATTTCTCTATATTGTCTATATTGGAAATTAGAATAAGGCATTAGGATCTTGGAGTAAGTGGGGATAGGGTGAGGTCTATGGGATTCTATTTTTGTACTTTGAATCCCAAAATTTCAAATGCTCAATTTAAGAAATCATATTAATTTCATGAGTTACAAAAGGGTTTTATTCTCTTGAATTTCACAAAAAAATGTTCCTTGAATATTTCCATTTTTTTGTTGATTTCTCCTAATAAATATCACATATATGAGACAACAAGGTGTAAGAATCCATATCTTCTTGAATCTTATAAATCTCACTAGTCATGGATGATAACATGAGGCATTAGATATCCAATGTATCATCAATGTGTTTCCATAAGACATTTTCTCTTTTTTCTAATTGACTTTTTAAAATGATCAATAGGAATGGTGGACTCCAATATATATAAATTCCTTTATTTTCAATGTAAAATGCGTAGATACATATACCATTACAAGATGTTTTCACCAGTTTGGAGAGTCGCTTTCTAAAAAATTGAATGCAATGATAGTGTGGTTTTTCTTATCATTATCTAAAACAAATAACATAGTATTTTAGTACATTATCTTGATTATCGATTATGATATATTTAATGATTTAATTAAATATATTATTATTTTACCAAATCCCAAAAACCCTCACTGTAATATTTGGAATATCTATTCACTCATATATTTTATTGACAAGGATGTTTATTTATATATTTCCCTTCTCATAACCTAGAATAAGGCCTTATAAAATCACTCAAATCTAATTCGGTAGGCTTTTTTTATAACTAAATTAAATCATAGATCCTTGATCTATTTATTAGACTCCCTAATATTGAAATAATATACTCATATTTCCTCAACACTTTCCTACAATTTACACCAAGTCTTGAAAAGGAAACATCACTTGATTCTACATGGATATGTCAGCCCAATACTTTCATTAGAACTCTAAGATAATATAAAGTACTCTGATTAGAGCCATACCAATACTTTTTATTGGGTTTCAAGGGATCTAACAACACTTTTTAATCATAGTGGAAGAAATATAGAAACCCCAAACCAATATTACTATGCTAAAAAGGTGAAACCATGTGTATTGGGAAAACGGAGAAAATGGGATGTATTCCTTACACTGATGAGTTATTTCACAATCAAAAACCATCATTGTATGGGCTTGATAAAAATCAAAAAGAGTTATATGAATGACATCCCTCCTCTAAAGGTATCCACTGGATGAAACCGAATCACTTGTTATATGATTAGGTTCATCCTTTCATCTATGGTATGCTAGTACCCCTATATAAAAAAATGAAGGATGAAGAGACATTCAAAAATAAAAGTTTCATCCAAGAATGAATGAGAAACCATACTAACATCACATTTAAGTATGATCATTTTAAATCTCATAAGGACTCTCCTCGGGTGAACTTTCATTTACTCATGCATTATAACACATCAGTAAATTCCCCATAAAGTTCATTAATCACTTGGATGAATGAATTAAACTATCATACATATCATCTTAAAAAACAATTTACTTATTAAAAACCAATATGAAATATCACTTGAATGTTAACACTTAATTTTTAATTTCTATATCTTTCATAGACAGTAACATGGTATCATATACCAATCATTATGATATAATCTTCCATACAATACAACTTTCTTGGGTAGTGTCATAACCATGCCTTATAATATCAATTAATCATATAATATTGTATTATATAGTAGTGTAAAAAAATCTCATTCTATTCCTTACGAAATACTTTAATCTTATAATATGAGATGGCCGATTACATTACATGAAAAAGGGATTTATGGCATATCTCCTTTAATTTCACACTTACACTAAAGAAGAATAAACTCTTATCTATTTTACCTTGTATCATATAATATATGATAACTGGTGAAATCATATCAAAAAAAACATTTTGGATACCTTCCAAAACACTTCAATAAATTTATAATAAACCTAACAACATATCACATCATATGTAATATATTGTGAAATTTTACCTAAAACTTTTTTAAAAAAAACTATAAGAAAAACTTTTAAAAAATCTCTCTAAGTTAAAATCAATCCTCATTTGGTTAACCACAAAGTGTAACTATTATGAACCAACTTGGGTACCTAGGTAACCCAAAAATTGAGTCAGACATGACATATCTCAAAGTGTGTTCCTGATCCCCATGGGTTGATGACTAGAACCTAGCATCATACAAACTAGATATGGGATCGGTTTTTCCGCAAACATTGCATAAGTAAAAGAGACTAGATAATATAAATTTCAAAAGAAAAACCACTAGGAATAATGTACTATAATTCAAACATTAATTAAATCCCAAAGTACCAAAACAAGGAAAACAACCCAAGTACCAAAGGACACAACTCACCATGTCCAAGGATCAACAGCTGGATCCACCTCCAACAGATCATTTTCTCTTACTCAAACCTGGAAGGAGATAATCTACAAAAACCTGAATTCACAAGTAGTTTTTGAGACAAATCCCAATATTATTTCACACAAAATTTCCATAACAATATGCCAATATCAAATTAACCAATAATGTTCTTTCAATTTTTAAATAAATAGGCTTTTCATTTCAATATAATATTTAAAAAATAATTCTTTACAATTAAAAAGATATAATTACTTTACAAATTCATTCTTCACATTTAAAATGATGGAAATACATTCCAAACGATGGAATTTACCTTTAATCAAAGGGTGATTTACATAAATGAAACTTTTCACAAAATAGATTAAATAAACATATTTATATAAAACCATTTATATAAATTCTCAAGGAATGTAAAACAGTTTATAATAACAGCATATACATTTAAAATAAAAATTAGTGACCAACATGGTCATGTGACAAATAGGTATGATAGTTCCAGGCTATAGGGACCCAACACTATGAAATAGAAATTTTGTACATATTCTCCTTTGTTCATAAGGAAAAGGGGACTCATAACCATTACCTAAGGAATGATTATGTGTTGATATAAGGTTTTAGAACGTTCTAAATCATAAAGGGTTGTCCAACATAACGCACTAACTACCTAAGGCTTTCATTTCCTCAAGTATAGAAAATTATGGGAAATTTATTTCAAGAATACTTAAAATACAATTAAATATCACCCCCCCATTTCAAACATGCCATTTTCCTCTATAAAACCATAATGGGTTTTTAATCAAAAACATTCATTTTCACCAAGATGAAACCACTATATTTCCCTCAAAACCATTTTTAAGAAATTTTTCACAAATATGGATTTGAAATCAATTCACCATGAAATTTCAAAATCCAATTTTACAATTAAATTAAACAATTTAATTTTCAAACAAATTCCATCAATTACTTAACAAACCTAAAATTCGTTGGAATTTGGGTTTTCACAATTTTCCATCAAAACCATTTCCAAAATTAAATCCATCAATTTAATTGTACCATTTTCCATCAAACACATAATTTAAATTAAAATTTTTTAATTTCACAAATTTCCATAAATACACACCAATTTAATGGAATTGGGGGTTTTCCAACATCATGCCAAAACCTATTTTTCAAAAACTCCTAATTTAATGTAATTTGGTTTTTAATCAAAAACATTGAAAGAAGTTTAATAAAAAAACATGAAATTTAATTTAAATCATCAATTTAATTTAAAATAGAAATTTAGGGTTAAGATAAATTGGGCATCATAATGAAACAACCTACCTTGGGATCAACGAATTGTTGAGATGGTATGGAGAATGATATTCTCCTTATATACCAAATGAAGGATCGATATAATGATGTAGACACTCAATATACAAGAGGGGTGAATTTTATACTTTAAAATTTTTTTGGGAACTTTTAATGTTTTTAGAAAACCTTTATATTGTTTAACAAGGTTAAACAAAGTAATTAAAAAAACCTCTAGTTCTACACACTTTCTTGAATCCAGAAATATGATTCTGAGAAAGCAATTCCAAAAAAGTGAATCTAGAAATGAAACTTAACAACAGTTTACAAAGATAAAGATTCTACCTTAAAGTGTATAGAATCTTACTAAATCAGAGTGTACAAGTGTAAGGTAGTATAAGATAGTTGTACTTTCCTTAACAAACAAAATGCAGCAGAAAACTTGAAATAAACAAGTAACAATTAGTAAATATTTTAACCCAAAGAGAAGGGTATCCAACAACCTTGTATAAAGGTCTCTTGATTTATACTTTCAAGAAAGTCTATCTTACCCACACCAAGGTAATCCCTCAACTACAATGTAGTCTGCACCTCTACCTTTCTCAGCAAGGAAGTTCTCGAATGTTAAGGTAGTCGGCACCTCTATCTTCCCATCCCTAGAAGCCCTCGAAGGTACTCATCAACATTCGGAGTCGCGGGAAGAAATTCTGAACAAGATGTTCATTACACACAAAGCATGAGAGTCTCTATCTAGAAATCACTTCAACAGCATGTAATCTCTAGATTCGTAGAACAGTGTTGATCTCTTTCAAATGATCTCCTATTTATAGGCATAGCTTCAACGGTCGGCTCCCTCCTCAAATGGTCATATTTTTTCCTTGAATTTCAGAGGGACCTGTACATGTTTCACTTAACAACGGTTAGTTAGTAACTGAATGCCCGACATCATTTTATAACTAAAACAATTGTAATAAATAATATGATTACATAACCAAAACAATTTTTGGAGTGTAAGGAAAACTATTTTGGAGTCTAACCAAGAACACATTCGGTGTCTATAACACATTGATATTCGTATTATGTTTATCAGAGGAATCCAGAGTTTGAATTCTATAGAATTCCGGAGTTTGAATTTCAAATAAATTTAGAGTCTTGAATTCATTAGAATTTGGGGTTTGAATTCATGAGAGTTTGGAGTCAGAACTTACAATGTTCGGAGTCTAAATTCATAAGAGTTCAGAGTCTGAACTTACAATGTTTGGAGTCTGAATTCAGAGAACTCGGAGTCAGAACTCAGAAGAGTTCGGAGTCTGAATTCAGAGAACTTGGAGTCAGAACTCAGAAGAGTTTGGAGTATGAATTCAGAGAACTTGGATTCAGAAATCATAAGAGTTTGAAGTCTAAATTCAGAGAACTCTAAGTTAGAACTCAGAAGAGTTTGGAGTCTAAATTCAAAGAACTCGGATTCAAAACTCAGAAAAGTTCAGAGTCCGAATTCAGAGTTCGGAACCTGAATTCAGATCCTAAAAATGGAATTCTTTATATCTAATTATATATATGATTCTTAGGTTTTGGATACAAAAGTTAATTTTATACTTAGTCAAAATGAACAATGAAAAATATGGTAAGGATAAATTTCCTTGGGGAAGGAAATTTTTCCTAATGAAAGTAAAACATAGGGTAAATGAAATTTTCCTTAAGATAAGGTGTTTGTGATTTTCAAAACATGAAGAAATTGTAAAGTCATAAGGAAGCCTTATTGACTCAATCAATCTACCCAAACATGAAGGAATGGAAAAGTCAAAAGGAAACCTTATTGACTCAACAATCTCCCCCATTTTAGAAAGCACAAATATCCTTAAAAAAATAATATAAGGACTTAGAAAAATATTTTCTAGACTTTGAAAATAAAACATATCTCCTTTAACACATAGGCAATGATGAATATGACTAACTCCCCCTTAGGCTTTGGAACAATACGGATCGTATTCTAGATTTCCGGAATGAGATTTTTCATTATCTCTAATACGGAAATCTTTGTAATGAAAACTCTTCCTTAGATGAACACTCCCCCTTACTTAGGTAAATTTATTATTTAATTAGAATTCTTTTTCCTTTATCCCCCTTTGTGATTTTAAAAAAGAAATATAGGGAATGGAAAAGATAATATGGTACCTAAAATATTAGTACAAAGCATCCAAAATACAAGCAACCAAACATTTCATTTTGATAGAAAAAATGTATACAAGGAGGTAAAATAAAGCAAAAGATCGGATTGAGTCTATCATTCTTCCTTTTTCTTGGGCATCAAATTCTTCACATTGGTTTTCATCTTTTTGAGCTCCTTCTGATCTTTCTCTACTTGCTTTAGAATCTAATCCTGATCCTCAGCTTTCTTCTCTAAAGCTTTGATTCTATCATCCTGAGACTTAAGAGACTCTTCTTGAGCCTTCGGGACTTCTTTCTACTTGACTATCTTTTCTTCTATCTCAATCAGAAGTTCTATTTCTCTCTTCTAGTTTTGATCCACTTCATACAATTTCCCATTTAAATCCTTCACTTATTGAATCCGAGAATTCTGTTCAAGAGTCATCTTTTCTTCAAAACTACTTGTGAGATCCTTGATATTACTATCTTCGGGTTAAAAGAATCCTTGAAACATTCTTAAAACTCATCAAGAATCCGCATATATTCTATAGTTTTCTTAGACTAAGTGTTCATATTATTGTAGGATCTTCTGTGGGCTTCATAGTTAATAAAACAAGTCTTGAAATTAGCCTAAAGCTTTACACATTTATCGATCACTATGGATACTGAATTCGCTTTCTAATCCAAGGTGTGTTGAAGCATCTGAAATCTCGAGTCAATGCTTGGAAATATCAGAATGGTCCCAACAAGATTTTTCAATGAATGAACAACGAAATCATGTCCAAGGGATGATGATTACGAATCTGAAACTTTTCTTGGTGAGGCTTATTTCACTAGTTCATTTGTCTTCCTCTTTGATGAAGCACCTACATCTTTTTTCTTCTTTACAAAAAATTTACCCGGTGTATCAAATACCACATATTTTCCCTTATCACTTCTCGGAATGGATTCCTTATCTAGAGATTCATGTTCACTGTCAGATAGTTGAACAATTTTATCTTCATTTATCTATTCTTTCTCATCTCTTGCCACAGCATCCACAGGATGAATAAAGTCATGATTATAGATTTCTTCCTCAGAGAGCTTATTCACTTAATCTTAATCATTCTCTTTATCCTTTCTAGGAGTAGAAAGTTTTGAAGATTCGGCTTGAGAGTTTCAGATAGATAACTTCTCAGATGGACTTTCCTTATCATGAAAGTATTCCACTTACTTAATCAAATCTTCAGTATCACCACTGCTTTCTTCTTTTCCTTCAACTTCTTCTACTTCTTTTACTTATTTGACTTTTTCTGGAGTCACATACTTTTTTCAGGGGTTTCATGTAAGGGTTATACCAAGAAGGATTCTGGTACTGGAATACTCTCGGATTCTTTCTCAGTAGCCTTCAAAATAGATTGAACAATCTATGCTTCATTCATATTCTTATTTAATTTATTTTCTTTCTCTTCCCTTTCCAGATACTCAATTGTTTTCTCCTTGAGATATTTTCTTTCAGTAGGGTCTAGTATGAACTTGGGATCCCCTTATTTTATGTTCTTCTTATATTCCCTCCACTTAGAAACTACCTCATTTGGATATGATTTTTTCTTCTTAGTTTTTGGAGGTGTAGATTGAATTTCCTTAGTCTCTGGAGTTTTTCCTTCCACTACTACTTCCTTCAACTTCCTCTTTCTTCCAGCCTTTTTCTATGGTTCATCCACTTCTTGTTTTTTCGGAACAGCTTCATATTTTTCATCAGGTAAGTCATAAAATTCTCCGGAATCTGTTGAAAAACCAATGTTCATCCTCTTCAGTGTATCAGCACTGACCAGCATGACTTTGCACTTCCTTGGCTTCAAGATGCAAGGAACTTTAAAAGATTCCAAGCACCAAACAATTAACTTTGAAAGAATGGCTGGATACATGATTATCTGATCCTTCAAGTTTCCATTCTTAATATTCTCAATCATAATGAGAATATTCATAAACAAATTGATCTTCCTTATATTTACCAAGAAATCCAAGATATACATTTCACTCTTCTTCAAAGTATCCTTATCACCTTTTCTCAGAATGATGAATCCCTGAACCCATAATTCGAGAATCCGATAATTCATAGATAAGTGAGCAATCTTCAGAGTCTTCACATCAAAAATTCCAAGACATGCCATAGCCTTCTCCTTAACAAAACTTCCTTTGACTTCTGGAAATTTATGGGAATATAACTCAGCTTTCCCTTCATATGGAATACCAATCAAATTAGTTGCCTTAGTATATGAAAGAGAATAAGTCTTTCCATATCTCTTGAATGAAAACATTTTTATGCCTTCTTCCTTAAATAAACTGATTGATTCATAAAACTCAACAAGAAAATTCGGATACACTAAGTCTTGAGCCCCTGGATTCGATACGGAAATGCTCTCACATCCATTCAGCTTAATATTTTTCAAGATAATCGAATCATACTTATTGATGAATTTTGGATGCACCAACATTTCTCAATAGACCTGCCACTCCGAAATAGGTTTGACAGTAGACATATATTTCTAAGAGGATTCTTCTACAGAAATTTGGAATTGAGAAACCCTTGAAAATCTTGAATGAGATTATGTAGAAGGACAGAACTTCATCACGCAAGGGATTGAGATTCGATGTGGGACAAGCATTAGGGGGTCCTTTATATACGTGTTTGATGTGATGTTTCATCTTCAAAACTCAAACCAATGGCTGTAAATCTTTCTGATCAGATCTGACAGTTGATTTGATAGCTGTAAATAAATCTTGAATCCGATCTTTTGAGGTTTTTTTAATAAAAACATTCTAATTTAAGAAAAAGAGAATCCGAAAATTTTAAAAAAGAAGAGAAACTACCAGCAAGTAAAGGATGATTACGAAAACTCAGGAAATGAAACATACTTTTAGGATTTCTAGGAAGATTATTAGTATTGAAAAAAATTATTCTTTGAAGAACTTTAGATTCCAAAAAAAATTGATTAAAAAAATGAAAATCTCTATCACAAAAATTTAAAGTACAAAAATCTACATTACAAAAATTTTACAAAAAAAAATTAGACTACGAAAAATTTAGAGTACGAAAAATTAAACTATATAAAAGAACTTCATTATGGAAAATTTTGAAAATCTTACTACAAAAATTTTCATTATGAAAGATTTGAGAAATCTGACTACGAAAATTTCCATTATGAGAGATTTTGAAAAATCTAACTACGAAATTTTCCATTACGAAAATTTTGATCTAACTAAAAAGTAAATGTACTCCCTCTATGAAAAGGAGTTTATTACTGTGAGGAGATTGGTTTCAACAGAAATTTAACAAGGAAGATCACTTTATGGTTATCATTCCTAACTTCTATTTAATGTATTCAAATCTATTGGAGGGTAAAGATTTTGTGAAAATATCAGAAATTTGATCTTGTGTTCTGATAAATTGAAGAATGATATCACCTTTTTGTGTGTGATCCCTCAGAAAGTGATGCCTAATATCTATGTGTTTTTCATGAGAGTGATGTGTGGGTTTTTTACTTAGGGAAATGGCACTAGTATTATCACACAAAATTTGTGTTTTGGTAAACCTCATACCATAGTCTGTTAGTGTATGTTGCATCCACAACACTTGAGCACAACAACTTCCAGCTGCTACATATTCATCTTTAGTAGTGGAAAGTGCTACTGAGTGTTGATTTTTGCATGACCAAGAAACTAATGAATCTCCTAAGAAATGAAAAGTTTTGGATGTACTCTTTCTATCCACTCTACATCCACCAAAGTTAGCATCCGAAAAACTTTTCAAAACAAAATCATTTACAGAAGTATAAAAGAGTCCTAAATCCATGGTTCCCTTTAAGTAGTGAAAAATTATTTTCACTGCCTTTAAATGAGATTCCTTAGGATTGGATTGATATATTTCACATAAGCATACTGAAAACATTAATTATGGATGACTAGCTATCAAGTAAATTAAACTTCCTATCATAACTCTAAAATATGTTTGATCTACTGGTTTCCCAGCTTCTTCAAGATCAAGAGTGTTTGAGGTACCAATGGGAGTACTAATACTCTTAGTGTTTTCATATCCATACTTTTTAAGAAGATCTTTAATATACTTATGTTGGGATATATAGATTCCTTCTGGTTTTTGAGAAATTTTAAAACCATGGGAAAATGTTAACTCACCCATAATACTCATTTGAAACTCATATTTCATTAGATCTACAAAGGAATCAGTTAAAGATTGCTGATTTGAACCAAATATAATGTCATCAACATAAATTTGAACAATAAAAACATTTTTCTTAACTTTATTTATATACAGGTTTATATCTTCATTTCCCTTAACATAATTATTTTGAAGAAAAAATTATGTAAGCCTATCATACCAAGCTCGAGGGGCTTGCTTAAGTCCATACAAATCCTTGGTAAGTTTATAAACATGTTTAGGATGTTTTTTATCTTCAAAACCAGAAGGTTGTTCAACAAAAACTTCCTCTTGTACAAAACCCTTAAAGAAAGCACATTTCACATCCATTTGAAAAAGTTTGAAGTTTAAGAATGATTCAAAGGAAAGTAGAATACGAATAGATTGAAGTCTAGCCACTGGAGCATAGTTTTCTTCATATTCTATTAATTCTTGTTTATTATAGCCTTTATCAACCAATCTATATTTATTTCTTACTATGATTCCATTTTCATCACATTTATTTTTGAAGAACCATTGTTTTCCAATAATAGAGGTTTTCTTAGGTATTTCAACCAAGGTCCAGACTTTATTCCTTTAGAATTAATTTAGTTCATATTGTATAGATTTTATCTAATCATCATCACCTAAAGATTCATCAGTTCTTTTTTGTTCTAATTGGGAAAGAAATGCTAGATGTTCTATTTCATTCCTTAAGGAACTTCTAGTCTTTACAGGTTGATTTACATCACCAATGATACTATCACTGGGATTATTCTTAAGAAACAACTGATTTGGGTTTTTTAAAACCTATTCATCAACATAGGGTAGGAAATATTTTGGGGTAATTGCTTTAGAAACATCTTCTTAGAAATTTTACTTATCAGAAGGATCTTCTAACAAAGGTTTATAGTCAGTTTTTGAAAGCACATCCAAAGATGTAGTTTGGGGTTATTTAAAAACAAAGGGATCAGTTTCATCAAATTTTACATATACTTTTTCTTCAACAGTAAAAGTTCTTTTATTGAAAACTCTATAAGCCTTAGAAGTTGTGGAGTAGCCTAAGAAAATTCCTTCATCAGATTTTGGTGCGCATTTTTGTAGATTATCTTTAGTATTAAAAATAAATACCATGAAACCAAAAACCTTGAAGTAGGAAAGTCTAGGTATTCTACCATTCCATAACTCATAATAAGTTTTATTAAGAAAAGTTCTAATCAAAACTAAATTAATAGTATAATAAGCAGTACTTATAGCTTCAGCCCAAAAATATTTGGCTATACTCAACATGGTTCTTGTTATCTCTTGAAGAATTATATTTCTTCTTTCAACAACACCATTTTTTTTTGAGGTGTTCTAGGTGCTGAGAAGTTATGAGTAATGCCTTTTTACTACAAAAAGATTCAAAATATAAATTTTGAAATTCTTTTCCATGATCACTATAAATAGTTATAAAAAGAAGGATTTTCTCATTTTTAACTTGGTATCTAAAACTTTTAAAATAATAAAACGCTTCAGATTTATTTGCTAGAAAATAGACCCACTTAAATCTAGTGTAATCATCAACTAGAACAAATACATAATATTTGCCTCCAATGCTTCCAGATTGTGTTGGACCAAAAACATCCATATGAACTAACTATAATGAATCAGTGTTTGAGACTTCACCGACTAATTTAAAACTTGATTTATGTTTCTTTCCATATTGACAAGGATCAAAAACTTTTGAAGAATCAAATATAAGCTCTGGTAGATCCTTAACTAATATTTTCATAGATAGTTTGCATAGGTTCCTAAGGTTATAATGTCCTAACCTTCTATTACACTACCAAGAATGATCTTCCATTTCACTAAGTCAAGGTAGGTCTTGTCTGCTAAGGTATTCTAAGTTTAGTGTATAAACATTATCTTTCCTATTGGCAGAAAGAATAAACTCTTCGTTGAAATTGTGTACTAAGCACTTTTCATTCCTAAAATTCACAAGGTAACCTTCATCACATAATTGACTTATGCTAATGAGGCTGTTCTTAAGACACTTAAAAAACAAAACATTTGAAATAAAAGTTTTTTCAAGAAGAATAATGTTACCTATACCAATAATTTCTCCCTTAGCATTATCTCCTAAAGTTACTTTCCCTCCTTTCATCTTGATAATATTTTCAAAGAAGTTTTTGTTACCCGTCATATTCCGGGAACATCCACTATCCATGTACCATGTATTTCTGTTGGTAATTTCTTTAATTTCCTGAAAATAAGAGTGTTAGACTTTCGGAACCCAAACTTTCTTCGATCCGGAAATTTCAGAAAGAAAAATCTTAAGTACCCACATTTTCTTAGAAAAATAAGATTTATGAAATCATAAAGACTGGGTTTTGTTTAAGGAAAAACTTTTTGCTCAGTGTCCACCATACTGACACTTAGTGAAGAATAGATAACTTTGAGGAATAAAATAATTGTTTCTAAAAATTGGTTTAGAACTAGTATAACCAAAACCAGAATTATTCCTTAGAGGTAGGATTTGAGAATACATATTATCAAAATTTTCCTTACCTAAGGTAATGTTTGAAAAACACTTCCTCAAGGAAAATATCTCTGACTTTAGTCTAATAACTAAGTTCTTATCTTTCAAAACATTAGCTTTAGAACTAGAGTTAGGCTCGAAAATATTTTTCTTAGAAATTACATTTTCTAGATCTTTAGAAAGTTTATCCTTCTCAGAATTTACTTCCTCAAGAGTTTTTGAAATATTTTCAAAATCAAAGATTTTATTATCAAGATATTTATAAATATCTAATATTTCTTTAGTAAGTATAGAAATCCTAGAATTTTCCTCATTTTTGTTGACTTTATAATTTTCATTCTCAAGAATCTTAGCAAACCTAAAAACTTCTTCATAGGTAGGTAAATTATTTTCCTCATCAGAAGAAGATTCTTCATTCAAATAGTTTTAATATTTACTATCACTATAATTATAATTTAGGGATACATTGGTCATGGATTCATCATTGTATACATTATCCATTAAGAAATGATTTTAAATAGGTAGTATGGCTATTAGACCAATATTATTCTGTCTAGAAGATTCATAATATGATGATTCATCTGAAGAGTCACCACCACTGGCACTCCAGGTGTCATTGTCTTTCAAAACTTTCTTATCTTTATCTTTGTAGTACTTCATTATATTTCTCTCAGAATGATTTTCCTTTCTTTCTTTTCTATTAAGAATATGATAATCAGGCCTTATATGTCCAGCTCTTTTGCACTCATAACATGTGACTTCTGAATCTTTGTTATCTTTCTTTTCTTTCTTCTTGTATCTGGATTAAAAGTTCTTCTGGCCAACAATCTTGTTCATCCTTAGAGCAAGATTGGATAGTTCATTTTTTTAAGATTCACTTTCACTAGATTCGGATTGAATAACAATCTTCTTATATTTAGATCTAGTAACTCTCTCAGGAGTCTTGGATTTCATATGATCTGAAGTTTTAGTAAAATCAACACTGTTATTCCCATTCTTCTTCTTAATCTTATCAGCATCTCTCTTCATTCCAGTCTCATGTTGAAGAAGAGTTCCAAAAATTTCATCAAGAGAAATCTGAGTAACCTTTCTATTCTCATCTATAGTTGTTCTCTTGAATTCCCACTCATTCGGAATGATGTCTATGATCTTATCCACAAGAGATTCATAATCTAATCCTTTCTCACCCATAGATTGTAAAATATTAACAATATTCATGAATATTTGTTGCACCTTACATATGGGTTCTCCATAAGAAAATCAGAAACCATGATATTCATCTCTGAGCACGGCTCTTCTAGTTTCAATAACTTTGGAAGTTCCAAAGTGTTTAACTTCAAGCTTTTTCCAAATAAAATTTGCCGCTTCACAAGATGAAATTTGTCTATATATATTTCTAGTCATGAAACAAAGCGATGTATTGCATACCATATAATTCAGTTGATATTCATGCTTTTCTTGGTTGATGAAGGTACTAACTTCCTTGTTCGGGATTTTATATCCTCCAGTAAGCATAAAAAAATTATCTACTCCAGTATTGAAAATGAATGTCTTCATGCGATCTCTCCAATATTCGTAATCATTCCCATCAAAAATAGGTGGTCTAGTTGGATTTAAGTTTTCGATGGAACCAACATTGATTCCTGCCATCTTTAAGAAAATCCTTCCACACAAACTTATTAGTAATAAAAGTTTTCAAACAAGGGAAATATACCTCAGTAAGAAAAAATATAGAACAAGAGTATCTCTAAGAAAAAAAATGAATCTAGACTTGTGAATCCGAAAATATGATTCCGAAAATAGGAAGAAGATGAATTTGCTTCTGAATCTAATCATGAGATTAATTCATATTGAACCAATCCTCTGATACCAATTGTTGAGATGGTATGGAGGATGATATTCTCCTTAGATACCAAATATAGGATCGAAATAATAGTGTATATACTCAATATACGAGAGGGGGGTGAATTGTATAATTTTAAATTTCTTTTGGAACATTTAAAGTTGGTAAGAAACCTTTTTATTCTTTAACAAGGTTAAAAAAAGTAATTCACAATACCTCTAGTTCTACACACTTGCTTGAATTCGGAAATATGATTACAATAAATCAATTCCAGAAAAGTGAATCCGGAAATGAAACTTAACCAAAGTTTACAAACATAAATATTATACCTTAAAGCATATATAATCTTACTAAATTAGAGTGTACAGGTTTAAGGGAGTATAAGATAGTTATACTTTTCTTAACAGACAAAATACAGTGTAAAACTTGAAATAAACAAGTAACAAGTAGTAAATCTTTTAACCCAAAGAGAAGGGTATCCAATAACCTTGGATAAAGGTCCCATGATTTATACTTTAAAGAAAGTCTGTATTAACCACACCAGGGTAAGCCCTCAATATAAAGATCAGAGACTGTCTTTCTATCCCCACAAGCCCTCAACTACAAGGTAGTCGGCACCTTTGTCTTCCTCAGCAAGGAAGTCCTTGAACTTTAAGTTATTCGGTACCTCTGTCTTCCTAACCCCAGAAGCCCTCGAATGTACTCAACAACATTTGGAGTCACATGAAGCAATTATGAACCAGATGTTCAGTACGCACAAACCATGAGAGTCTCTCTCTAGAAATCACTTGAAAAGCATGTAATCCCTAGAGTCGTAGAACAGTGTTGAGCTCTTTCAAATGATCTCCTATTTATAGGCATAGCATCAATGGTCGACTCCCTCTTCCAACGGTCATATTTTTCCTTAAATTTCGGAGGGACCTATACATGTGTCACTTAAACAATAGTTATTTAGTAACTGAATACACGACATTGTTTTATAACTAAAACAAGTGTAAGAAATAATATGATTACATAACCAAAACCATTTTTTGGAGTGTGAGGAAAAATTGTTCGGAGTCTAACCAAGAACACATTCGGTGTCTATAACACATAGATATTCAGATTATGTTTATCAGAGGAATTTGGAGTTAGAATTATATATAATTTAGGATTCTGAATTTCAAATAAATTCAGAGTCTTGAATTCATTAGAATTCAGAGTCTGAATTCATGAGATTTCGGAGTTAGAACTTACAAAGTTCGGAGTCTGAATTTATAAGAGTTTGAAGTCTGAACATACAAATTTCGGATTCTGAATTCAGATAACTCAGAGTCAGAACTTAGAAGAGTTCAGAGTATAAATTTATAGAACTCAGAGTCATAACTCAGAAGATTTTTGAGTCTGAATTTAGAGAACTAGAAGTCATAACTCAGAAGAGTTCGGAGTCTGAATTCAGAGAAATCGGAGTCATAACTTAGAAAAGTTCGGGGTCTGAATTCATAGATTTTGGAACCTGAATTCAGATCCTGGAAACAGAATGATTTATATCTCAGTATATATTTGATTCTAAGGTTTTGGATGCGAAACTAAATTTTATACTTAGTCAAAATGAACAACGAAAAATATGGTAAGGATAAATTTCCTTGGGGAAGGAAAATTTTCCTTATGAAAGTAAAACATAGGGTAAATGAAATTTTCCTTAAGATAAGGTGTTTGTGATTTTTAAAACATGAAGAAATGGTAAAGTCATAAGGAAGCCTTATTGACTCAATCAATATCCCCAAACATGAAGGAATGGAAAAGTTATAAGGAAACCTTATTGACTCAACATGAATCTCAAATCACCAAACCCTATCCGAGATTCATCAATGAAGAATGATGATCAAGTTATCAGGAAAATAAGTATAAAACCTAGATTTATTGACCCAAAACATAGGTTATTATATCCATATATCTACATAAAGATCTATGGAACCCTAAGTATAAAGATATAGATTACATGAGATCAATAATAGGACAATGAAAATAATCGGAAGAGGATTGACTGAAGTTTGTTGAGATTTGGATCACTTCTAAAGGGTTCTAGGAGGCCAAGATTCCTCCTTGGGAGATATAAGGTTTCTAGAAAATGATTTGGGTTGAATAAGATCTATCGAGGACACATAATAGGGGTTTAGGAATTTTTTTAAAAATTATTTATCTCTTAAAATCTTGTACACACATTTTCCTTGGCAGACCCACATGGTTAGACCAAACTGTGTGGCTAAGCTGTGCACCCGTTTTAAATGAACCACATTGTTTCTACTAAGATGGAACATTAATTGACTAACCATGCACCAACTATGAAAAATCCCACTACCTTGTGTTGCATGGTTTTCTTTTATAGGGCACATGGTTTGGTAAAATTGTACGCCAACCATGTAATAGCCCATAAAATTTCAAACTTTTAAATCTTCAACCTGAAACAGCCCCAAACAAAACCCAACCAAAGCTTTGTAAAAATAGGGATTTAGTAATACTTGAAAATAGTAACATGATGTTACAACCACTCCACCATATAATATTTTGGTCCCCATAAATCCTAAAAAGAAGCTTTCATTCCCAAAATATAAGGCCACTACTCTGTCATCAGTGCCTCCCTCTCCCATGTATCATGAGAATCAAAACTTTGATTCTATAGCACAAAGACCAAAGGTATCATCCAACCATAAAGTACCTTGGTCTCGAAATCAAATATCATTATTATTTGTTCAATCACATATAAATTACGTTCAACTTCAATATAATTCCAACTCAGAACATGTGTTGGGTCATATAGATACTTTCATAGATGAGATACATGAAACGTGTCAGGTATTAGTTTCATCTTTTATGGAAGGGCTAAAATGTATGTAACTTTCTCCACCTTCTCAAAAACCTCAAAAGGTCCCAAAAAATTAAGATCAAACTTCCCTTGCCTCTAAAGTCATTGATGACCCAACCGGGGTGAAACTTGGAAGAACATCTGGTCACCAACTAAGAAATCTAATGGTCTTTGATGAAGATCGGCATAAGAATTATATCATCTCTGGGCCTTCAACATTATCTAATGAATAAACTAAATCTTTTTTGTTGTCTCTTGTACCAAATTTGTTCCAACCAATGAACTTTAACCAATCTATAACTAACACGATGGAGATTTATAAGGCTAGTCATACAAGGTCTCAAAAGGAGCCATATAGATCACAGATTAGTAACTATATTGATAAGAAAACTCCACCCTCAAATGATCATCCCAATCCCCACCAAAGTTAAGAACATAATCTTGAATCATATCCTAAAGAATCTATATAGTTCATTATGTCTAGTCATACAACTGTCGATGGTATACTTTACCCAAAAGGATGTAAGATCCCAACACCTCTTGAATTCCTCTCCAAAAGAGGGAAGTAAACAGAGGATCCCAATTAGAGACTATAGTAGAAGGAACTCCATGAAAACGAATATTCTCTTTCACATAGATATTTACCAACTCCTCAACTTTGTCAATATCATGAATGGGTATAAAGTGAGCCAACTTGGTTAGCCTATTGATCATAACCCATATCACATTATTCTTTCTCTGGGTATGAAGCAACCTAACCCTAAAGTCTATAGATATATCATCCCACTTCCATGTAGGAACTAGAAGTCTTTATAACAAACCCAAAGGCATAGGGTGATCATCCTTCACATGATGGCATGTATAGTAATGAGAGACAAACTCATAAATGTATCATCTTATACCTAGCCACTAGAACTATCACCATACAACAAAGAACATCTTAGTGGTTCCTAGGTTCAATACCCAATGGGAATTATAACAATTCCCCATCACAAATTTCCTTGATACTAACGTAACAACATAGTGATTATGAAAACAAAAAACACCATCTTTAGAGAACAACTATTGGGAAACTATCACCCCACCATAAAGGGAGTCTCTGATGTTTTGGAACTCATCATCAAGATGTTGGTCTTAAATAATCATTTAGAGAAGATTGGTTATCAACTGAACTCTATCCAATGAAACTTTTACCCCTTTATCATGAACTCTAATATGAATCTTTTCAAATAGATCCATAAAATTACACTCTTTAGAATATTATTTAATTTATTGGGTTGGAAGTTTCCTTCTTAAATCATCTGTAACAACATTCCCTTTCCCCATGGTATAGGTAATGTTGAAATCAAAATATTGAAGGTATTCCATAAAATTACTCTAGCAGAGATTCAGATCTTCTTGAGAGAAGATATAACTCAAGCTCTTATGGTCTAAAACCATGGTAAACCTTTCTCCATAAAGTAAATTCCACCCAAGGTGACATGCTTGGGAATATAAATCATTTCTTAAGAATATCTTCCAACTGGGACTTCATCTCATTCAATTCAGTTGGAGTCATGTGGTAAGAGGGAGTAGAAACTAGTTGAGTGCTAGGAACTAAGTCAATAGAAAATTAAACCTCCCTCACCAGTGGAAAACCAGATAAGTCTAAAGGATACATGTTATAAATCTCAACAACAATTGGAGGGAGATCACAAATCAAATATTATCACTCTAGGTCAAAGGAAAAACATATATTACTTTCCCCAACTCTAGATAAGAAGGTCTAACTCATCTCGACCATAGGTCTCATTCTCCTTGAAAAAAATGACATACACCATCCGATGTAGTAAATGAGACCCATTGATGATAAAAAAAAATTCTTTATTGTAAATCATACAATCCATCCCAAATATGACATCAAGAGGTTTCATGTTGAGAACCATAAAAGTCCAAGAAATCTAAACATCTGATAGAGATAAAACACAAGAGGGACTATGGAGACCCATCTCTCTTTCATACCAATGGGTATAGAAATATCCATTTCACAAGATAAAATATCCATAGAAATATTAAGAATATTAACAATATGAGTGGAAGTAAATGAATGAGATGCACCATTATAAAATAAAGCAATCACTAATGAATAATCTATTGTGATGGTACCTTTCATAGTCGCTAGACTTGCACCTACTTCCTCTGGAGACTCTTCCACTATGTGAAGAAGCTTCATTATAGATGCATATGGATGGAAACATTTTTTAAAGGGAATCATTTGATTGTGCCACAGTTTTAAAAGGTGTTTATGATCCTATTCCACTACACAAAGTGTAATATACATGTAAGAATCACTTTAAGTGACCCAATCATCCACGGGATACACAGTTATTGGGTGCCTTAGTGAAAACCCTATTTGAATTATCCATCTTTCCACACTAGTGAAAAACCAAAGTATCTATAAAAATAACTATAGGAGTTTTAAAATGAACTTAATATCGATAATCACCATGAGAATCATCATGCCTCCTCTTTCTCTTAGAGTAATTCACACTGCTAGTGGGAGTGAAATAAACTCCTAGAAACCTGACTTGTCATCCAGGTTCATCTCGACCATTTGCACTATATCCAATACATTAGTAGAATAAGGAAGTTTCATAAAGAAAACCTAAGAATTAATGTCATTAATAAGTCCTAACTCAAACCTTCATGCCTTCATCTTCTCATTCGATACAATTTTAGGTGTGAAATTCATGAACTCAAGAAAATGGTTTTCATACTTTGTCACAATATTATTAGAGTAATAAAGTATGAATAACTCAAAAGACTTGGCAAAAAACATTGATTATAGATATAACTGGTTGGTGAAAAGAACCTTTAAGTACTTCCACTCTAATCCCCCGTGCTTCTTCTCCATCACCAGTGTCAGACCATCTTATGTTGGGTCCTTCCATCATGAAGGTGTCCCACTTCACATTGATCTCATTGGGTGTGTCAAAGAACCCAAAAATCATTCCAAACTATTCAACCATTATTCATCCTCTTGAGGATGATTTGATCCTTTAAATAGTGATGGATTCTGTTGAAGGAAATATTGAGAGCTAACTTTGAGAACAACCCTCTAAGTTTTCACAACTACATCCAGAATGGGAACTGGGGGTGGTGCATGTACCAAATATTGTATAGTGTGCACAATCACGTCTACCAGATTCAGATCCATGATAATATTATATTATTGAGGTTTAGTAGTAGATTCCTCTTGGATTTTATTCACACATCTTCTTGGAGTCATGATTCTATACAACACCATCATACAACAAACAAGACACTATATCAACACTCAAATAGAGTTATAAGGGAAATTAATCTCAATTGATAGAATTAAAAAGATTTTCATTTCAACCTATCCAAATAAAAATCAGGGAAAAGACTGTAAATAATCCTCAAGCCATATTTCCCTAACCATCCCCGGTGACTTAAGTTTAATTTCGATGAGAGATGGTTAGGAACTCAATCGCAATTACCTACTAAGTCACGAAAAGTTTTCCAAAATTCATACTAGCTTCAAGAAAGAAATATGAACTTGGATCTCTGATACCACTTTTTTATGAACTAACCCAGGTTCCCTAGTGACCCGATAATATAACTAATCCTAACATATACCAAAGGGAGTTCCCAATCCCCATGGATCAGTGACTAAAACCTGGAATCATACAAACTAAATGTGGGAATGGTTTTTCCTAGAACATTGAGGAAGTAAAAGATACAAGACAATATGCATTTCAAAATAAAATCCATTGGGAGTAATGTAACAGAATTCAAATAGGAATTAAATCCCAAAGTACTACAACCAAAGTACCAAAATAGGAAAAACCACCTAAGTCCCAAAGGACACAACTCACCAAGTCCAAGGTTCAATAGCTGAATCCACCTCTAAGATATATTTTTACCGTGCTCGAACCTAGAAGGAGATAATCTAAAAACACACGAAAGCACAAGTAGGGTGTGATCCAATTCCCAGTAAGATTTCACCCAAAGGTTCTATAACAAGATTTCAGAATCAAATTAAACAATAATGTGCTTTCAATTTTCAAATAAATATTTTTGGAATTTCAAAATCAAATTTAAACAAATCATGATTTATAATTCAAAATATGGAATTACTTTATCATTTCATGATTCACATTTCAAATAATGGAAATACTTTTAAAATGGTAGAATTTATCTTTAATAAAATAGTGCTTTACTCAAATATAACATTTAAAAAAATGTATTAAATAAACACTTTTATATAAAATAGTTTGTATAAATTCTCAAGGAATGTAAAACAGCTTATAATAACAACATATACATTTGAAATATAAATAAGCGAGAAACATGGTCATATTCTAAATAGGAGTGATAGTTATAGTCTATAGGTACTCAACACTGTGAAATGAAAAGTATGTAAATACACCCATTTGGGCCTAATAAAAAGGGTAATAATTACCATCTCCTGAGGAATTATGATGTGCTAAAATGATGTTTTATAAAATTATAAGTCGTAAAGTGTTGTCCAACATAACACACTAACTATCTAAGTCTTACACGTTCTCAAGTAAAAACAGTGATGGGAAATTTATTACAAGGCTTCTTAAAATACAATTTAATCCCATCACCCATTTAAAATATGCTAATTTCCTCCTTAAAACCCATAATGGAGTTTTAATCAAAAACATGCCTTTTCACCATGATGAAACCACTAGGTTTCTATAAAAATCATTTTTAAGACATTTTTTTTAAAAATAGGTTTTAAATCAATTCACCATAGAATTTAACAATCCAATTTGACAATTAAATTCAATAATTTAATTTTCAATCAAATTATATCAATTACATACAGACCCCAAATTCACTGGAATTGGGTTTTTTCACAATTTTCTATCAAAAACATTACAAAAATTAAATCCAACAATTTAATTGAACATTTTTTTCATCAAAACCAAAATTTAAATTAAACAATTAAATTTCACATATTTACATAAACACATCCCAATTCAATATAATTGGGTGTTTTCTAATTTCATGCCAAAAAATTATTTTTCCAAAAGCCCCACTTCAATGGAATTGGGTTTTTAATCAAAAAAATTGAAAAAAAATTAATAAAAATAAATAAATTTCATTTAAATCATCAATTGAATTTAAAAAATCAATTTAGGTTTAATATAAACTAGTTATCGTAACAAACCCACCTACCTCGAGATCAGTGGATCTAAAATCACCAAACCCTAGCTAAGATTGATCAATAAAGAAAAATGATCAATGAATCTGGGAAACAAGGATCAAACCTAGGTTTATTGACCCAAAACAAAGGGTATTAGATCCATAACTCAAAAAAAGGATCCATGGATCCCTAAGGATAAAGACAGATATTGCAAGAGATGAAGAACGGCAGAAGAAAACTAACTGGAAGATGATCGACGAATGTTCACCTAGCTTTGAATCACTTCTGAGAAATGTTTGAGGGCCCAAGAATCCTATTTAGGAGATATAAGGTTGGGATAAAATGATTTGGGTCAAAGGAGGTTCTTTGGAGACATTTAATATGGTTTTGGTAATTTTTTATAAAATTTAGGATCCCTTAAAATCTTGTATGCACAGTTTCTTATGGAGACCCGCACTGTTAGAACAAACCATGAGGCCGGGTCATGCACCCATTTTAAATGATCCATGTGGTTTATACTACGAGGGTGCATGTATTGAATAACCATGTTCTGACCATGAAAAATCCTAGTGCCTTAGGTTTCATGGTTTTCTCTGATAGGGCACAAGGTTTAGGAAAATTGTGTGCCAATTGTGCATTAGCCCGGAAAATTCCAAACTTTTAAATTTTCAACCCAGAACAAACCCAAACAAAACCCAACAAAATCTCTATAAAAGAGGGGTTTAGGAATACCTAAAAATAGTAATAGGATGTTACAACAAACCTAATGGACTCTGTAGTTTCCAAATAAAATATGAATCTCTGAATCCATTAATTTAATAAAAAGGGGTCTCTAGAAAAATATCAATGCTAATCAAGCTATAAATATATCTTATGTGATCTACAACAAATATCTGTATCATTATACCTATTTCCACTAGTTTCATTACATGCTAGCATGCATTCTCATATGTTCTATTTTTAAAATACATATAGTGGTCATGGGATATGAAGTATTTCAATCCCATATATCTAACTCATGCATTATCTATTCTTATATTATAGACAAACCAGGTTAATGAATACATCACATGTCATTAACCTTTTTGGATGGTCACCTCACATGTCCCTCATCTAAATAGATAAGAACATCATATATGTTATCTAGGTGTGGAAACACACTCCTCATTCTATCTCATTTGGGGAACCAGATCCCATAATCATTATACAAGAGTAAAAATCTCATTTTAGTTGATCTCCAACTAATGACATGATCAGAAACATACTTAAACATCCCCTAATTAGCCAAGCATCAAGGCTTGTGTAAGAAAGGTATCAAAATATGGAGGTTCTCATGATAGGTATCTCTCCAACCTTATGTGGTGGGGGCTCAAACTATAATATATACACCCCTAGTATACTAAATATATAGTGTAAAATTCTCAATGTGGTATACTTCATGGGTCATCTAGTGAAAGAAAACATTTGTGTACTGCATGGGTATGTTTTGTATCTCTATACAATAATCATACTCATTTTTTCCTTAAATTTTATCACAACCTATAATACTTCATGATGAACATCAATTGGGAATAAATTAATGCCATGCATTGATAGGTCAATTATCATTACACTTTATGAAATGCATATCAATATATACATTTATACATACAATGTGAAAGAATAAAAAAGTGGATATTTTATTTTTGTATGATACATTTTAAATTCTCAAAATATTTGAATAATGCTTAAAAACCTAAATAAGAATATATATAACATATCATGTATGATAAACTTTCATATTAGCCTTATGTTTGTTGAATTTTCTAGGGTATTGTTAAATCATTACATCTATGAGAAATTCTTAACACATCGTTACGTGGCCATATGATTACACTCTCCCACTAAAATATTTCGTAAGTAAAATCTATAAATAAAATGATTTGAATAATCGTTATATTTATGAATCATATTCCTAATGTTCAACACCTTGAACATATTCAAAATCCTTAACTCCAAAATATCGTATGTTATAATGTCAACTTCCATTATCTACCGAGTACATTATCGTCATTCTTAGAAACTATTTCATCAAAAAAATTGAAAAAAATTAGTAAATAATGTAACTATTTAAATTATCACTTACCAAAACATCCTAAACTCTTTTAGGATAAAGTTGTATTCACTTTGTTACAGTAACTAAATATTACTTTTTACATTTCTCTTTATCTCCATACTCTAAAGCTATTTTATGATATTAATTAAAACCTATTTTCTCATAATATCTAAATGTAACTATTTTCATTGATCTATACCTTCTCTTATATAAAACTCTTTATAATTTCAAATAAAACTAATCATTTTTTACTGTAAATATCTTTTATTAGTTAACTTTGAATATCTCTAAGTTCAAACATACTTGCACTACTCTATTAGACACTGTATTCTCTTTATAATATCATTCTAAGTCACACAAACTCTTTTTTTCCAGTAAATAATACTTATTTCCTCTTAGTGGGGATATCTAAAAAATAAAATATTATTTCCAAATCATGTATGTTATAATATTTGTTTGGATAATTACTCTATGAAAATAATACATTATTCTTAAAATATACCATTGATGGGTGGTGAGAACATATTCCCTCATATTTTAGCATTCTATATAAACACTTTATTCTACAAAAAACACATTATCCTTGTATCCTTCTCAAAAAATTCTATGGAATCTTATGAATCATAAACAATGTGTATTATGTCACATTTTTTATAAAAATAGTTTACAATACTATATTTTTTAGTTTCTGCGCCTATGGTAGCAGGCAGCCGCCATTGGCGGTCGCTAAAATGAAAATGTAAATGGTGGGATTCCCCCCCCCCCCCCGTGTTGTCTTCCTCGATGTCACTCGTCGCAACAGCCGTCGACACCTCCCGCTGCCACACCGCCACTATAGGTCGCCCCCATCGCCGCCACCTCGTCGCCTCCTGTCGCCCCGACCAACACTGCCAGTGAACCTATCACCCCCGACAGTCGACCGCTGCTGTTCAATCCCTAATGTCAGCCTGAACAATCCCTCTGGACGCCGAGCTTCTTCCAAGGCCTTCGACCCAAGCTCAGGGTCCCTCCTCGCTAACCTCCTATACACCTGCATTCCGCAGCGTACGATCAACACTAAATATCTAGCAGTTTCAAAGGATATTTTTAGTGGCCACCTATGGCGGTGGTTATTGAGCAATACCGACGGAGCAACTATGACTGCCAAAAGTGGTCGCAGCGCGGTCTCTAAAGGGCTTTAGCGACCGCCTTTGGCAGTCTCTAAAACCCACATTTCTAGTAGTGTTATTAATAAACAACGCATTTTATCATATAATATAAATAAGTTAACTATACACATATTTTATTTAGATCCATATGGTCTTGATAAACTCCTTTACATTCAAACCATTTATATACCAACTCTTTTCCTCATAACTTGAATTTAAACTAAAATATCCTTCATTAATTCCTTGATTTTGAACTCTTGTATGTTTACAACACATGTAAAACATACATTTTTTATCAAAATCCCTTAAAACCAAAGAATAATTTTATATAATATTGATACCTAACATGAAAATTCCATGTAATTTCAAAAAACCCTTCCAAAATCCTAACTATTCCATCATATTGAATCATTACTCATTCATTCTTGATAACTCCAAGTTTTAATGATCTTAATTGGACACTCCAAGAAAAATTGTTGGGCTCTCCAACTAACATTCCTCTTTTTAGTTTGAACTTTTACCCACTTATACTATCAATGTAGAACCAGGACCTAGACATCATATACTTGGTTAATCTATTCACAACACTTTGAGAATATCGGGTAAAATTTTCCTGAACTCATTCACATTATTGAAAAATTTACATTAATGGTAATAGTATGAATTCCTTAACAATAATAAGCTTTATAGGAAATATCCAATCTCTCAGTCATCAGTATACTCAATCATATTTGTTATCATTGACATTACAAATCATATTGATTACATAAGGAAAAAATTTATTAGTTAATTTTTCATATAATTCCTATAAAACTCCAAGTGAGTCATTTTATGCTTCTCATAAGCATCTAGATTCACATGTTGAACAAATTCAACTCTTAGATACTCAGGAATTTATTTATCTAATACATAGAATTTCTCATTACATGAGAACACTTCTTATGTTAACATTCATATGAATTGTTACATTATGATTTTCCTTCTTATGGGATTGAACTCAAATCTAGGTTTGATGATGAAGATTTTATTTATATATAAAATAATCTTTTATTAGATGAGTATAATGTGTACAAATATTTAATAAAGAATTTTATTAAATGGTCTATCACTAAAATGATGACTCCGTTTAAAATATATTATATACATCAGTGGGACATGATCTATATTTTATAAAGAAATGAGTCCACTATAGTTTCCCTCTCACCAATTATATATTTATATAGTTCATCATACCAATCATATCATATATTACTCTTGGATAGTTGAGTGTAAAACATTTTTCCCATTCCATCATATGTGTAGACACAAATCTATTCCTATGGTATCATAACTATTACAGTTTCCCAGATTAGTGAAACATAGATAATACATCGGGAATAAGGAACCTAATTTTTAGATTCTCCTCATTACTTTCTTGCCTTACACAAGATAATTAAGGGAAACTCAGCTATGGAATTAAAATTCCCGGTTAGATGATTAAGGTCTTGAAAAGTACTACTTTAGAAGGAATCTAACACTTAGTGTTTTTAAGGGGATTTAATCTCACCATATGATCCTTTGTTATTCCCTTTATGTAATAATTTTTATAGTGATTCAGTTTGGAATATTATTCCATCCACCAAACTGATATGTTTAAACCATATTTATGTGTAACTCTTTACACAACCTGCAGTCAGTGACGCTAATCCAAATATAGAATCCAAATATATTTTTCATATCCAAATAAATTCTATGAATAATTTACATGAACATTTTCATGAAAAGTTTTATAATTATATGAAATTTAAAATTCCCTCATGAGTAAGCCTGTAGAAATAAATAGTCAACCCTTACATTTCTAGAATAAGGCATAAGACTTCATTCTAGTGGGAATTCTAACCCAAAGTTCCTCTACCTAGATATACTTTACTCAAGATATATTAAAATTCATTATAACACTAATACCTAATACGTTTAAACTATAAAATTCAACTAAATTAAAGGTAATAGATTTAATTAAAAACCAATAAAATGCCAAAACTTTCATTAAAAAATGGTTTTTCTAGTTTTATAAAATGGTTTAAACCACTACAAAATGATTTGTGATGGTTTCATGAAACCATCACAAATACCATTATTAGGGATTATTTCATAATGATTTTAGAAAACCATTCTGAATCCTTTCATGATTCTTATTTAGATATGATTCTTAATGTTTATTGGTGGTTTTTTAAAAAAATAACTAAGATTTTAAAAATATATATTTATAATTTCAATTATAACAAAAATTGCTAAATAATTAATAGTTATTTTTAATTATTATTTTAAAAAAAATAATTGGGTCAGAGGAATAGCCAACTTAAGCTCACCTATCCCATGGCCTAACCAAATCCATGACCTAGTCAATTAAATACCATAACCTAGCCTACCACTAACTAACTTGGGTTATCCTAACCTGATACCTGAGTCGGCTTGTTGAAAGGCCTAAAGGGTGTTCTAAATCCCCATGTATTGGTAAATAATTCCTGAGAATCAAGAAAAAACACATTAGAATGGTTTATCCCAATAAATAATAAATAATATGAAACATAATTCTCACCATAAATCCATCATGACCCATCCATAAGTTGGAATTCCATGAAAAATGAAATAAAACTTTTAAATCAAAGAAAAAACCAAATAAGACATAACCAAGATGATAAACAACCATGCCACATTTATTTAATAAATAAAATATACCAAGATGTTAGAGGGACATTATTTCCAATACATACACGGTAAAAAATACTAAAGGAATCCCAAAATACAAATCCAACAATCTCATCATATCCATGTTCACCTGCCAACATCATTATCACAATCTTCTCTATGAGTGACCAAAAAGGAAGAAGTTTATAAATAGGAGCTTCTATAGAACCTAAACTTATTCCTACAAAATACACTCAGTATATAGACACTGAGTTGTATAAGTAGTGTGTGATCCAAAATCCTAGCAGGATATCACTAATAAGAGTCTTTTTGTGATTATTTTAATAATAAATTCCATTAATTCTAGTTTGAAATACATTCTATGAAAATACTACATTTTTATTATTTAATTATACCAAAAAACATAAGTAAAATCAATCATTACCTTTTCAAAACCTAACCATTTTATTTAAATAAATATATTACTTCCAAAAAATTCACTTTAAACCCCTTTTTTGAGAAATGCATAAATGTCTTTGGAATAAGGAGAGTTTTATAAATGATATTAAATTCTTCCTTTATTTATTTGCTTCCAAACAAATTATATAATTTTAGTATTAAAATGAAGAAAAAATAATAAAAATAATAACTTAAAGTGTAAAAGTATAATGAAAAACCATAGAAAAGAAGTAATAGGAAACCATATCACATGAAAATATCTATTGATATAAAACAAAGAAAACAAGAAATATAGGGTACTTAATTAAAGTAAAATAAATGAGTTAATATAAAAAATAATAGTATCAACTTAAATTAAATGAAATATAATTAATAGGCAATATCAAGGGAGTATCCTTAAGGAAACTAAGGTTTGATAAACCTAGGATCCTTATATAATCTCAAGGATTAAACCAATCACATCCAATTACACACAATCCACTAAGGAGAGCATCATAAATGCCTAGATAAAATGGGAAAACACAAAAATTAGCACCCTATCCATATTATAATAAATTTTATTTAGTTTTAAAGTATTATCTAATGAATAGGGGGTCATGAAACTTTCAATAGTACATATCCTAGCATTCCCTTAATAAGTACCCAAGGTTCCCAAATTTACTAGTGTAAGTGAGTAACATAAATCATAAAATCAATAATATAAAACCCAAATGAAATATAATATCATCCCTCATATCACCTCCAAAAACCCATCACATAAACAACCACATATTATTAAAACAATATATCACCTAGATGTATCACCTCAAATAAAAATATAAACCAAGTGGGATCAATCCAAAACACTTCAATAAAATTAAAACCAATCCTTTGATACTTCCCTATTAAATCAATTCATAAAATCCTTTTAAAAAAAATTCTTTAATAGACTTAAATCTTTAAACCATGGTTCAACATATGTAAATCCTTTTTTGAAACACAATTTATATCAATACTTTTAAAACAACACCTTCATTTCAAAATGAACCCAATTATAGGAAAAATATATTTAACTTACATAGAATAATGCCCAAAAATAATTTACAATATAATTACATGTTATAAAATTAATCCAAGATATAGGAACCATAATGAAATAGAAAAGGAACAAAACATCTTAAATACAATCAAATCTTATTTTAAAAGACTTCATTAGTTTAGGAAAACCAAGTGGAAATCTCAATTTATTACTTTTAAATAACATTCTAGATTATTATATATATTTATAAAATAATTTTAAAATTTCAATTTGTAAGGATAGGTTATTGAGAGATTTTATCAAACACCCAAAGGGTATTAGAAGTTAGTTTTAATTATAAATGGATTAAGATCCTTTAAAAACCTCATTTTTTTCAACTTCGAATCCATAATGGTACGGAAAACTATTTTATCATAATCAAAACTAGAATCACACCATAGATTTAAAATGAAAAATGTTTTTAAAAGAAATAAATCACCAAAGTAATGTCAATGAAATATAATAGCATAGATAAAACTACCTTAAACCCAAGTAAACATTTCAACTTTGAAGAAAAATGATAGAATAAGTCTTAAGATGATCTTTACAATCTATATGCACCAGAAATCACAAGTTAAAACAAACTATAAGATATAGGGTTTAGATTCCCTGGCCCTAAGACAAGATAATTAATAATGAACAAGAATATAAGTAAAGGAGAAGGTAAAAAGATACCTAACCTTAAGGAATCCACATAGAATGAAAGAAGAAGCAATAAAATCTTAGGTTAGGAGAAGGGAGGTCACCCCTATGATCCCTCTTTAGATGTCTTGACTGAATGGGAGAAGAGGGAAACTGAAATGATTTTAAAATAAGAAAGCTAGAATAGAAATTTCACATTTTTTAAACTCTTGGGTAGGTTGCATGGATTTACCACACAGTTTACCAAACTATCCAGCAATAATGCCACAAACATTGGTTCACTTTAAATATGTTATAAGGTTTGTCTATATGGATTCTCTAGATTGTGCACCAACTATGTACAAGATACATACACCCATGAATCCCACATGGATCATCCTAAAATTTATATGAACTATTTAACCATTTTATAATCATGTGAGAGTCATTAGTTTTTAAGGAGAGAACTACGTGGCTTGGCCGCATGGTTTACCAAACCATCTGTCAAGCATTCATGCATGGAATACTCTTAAAAATTGAAAAAAATCTATATAAACTCAAGGATAAATATTATGATCAATAAATAAATAAAATAATAATGAAAATAATATCATGGTGTGATAATTTTCCCTATCATATCACTTTTTTCCCTAGAAATTCACTGAATATTATTGGATAAACAACCTCTAAATAATTCAACAAGTAAAAAAATAACATTGAATATACATTATTTGGACTGATCTAATATGAAGGAATCAAAATATAAAACACATATCCAAATCCATATGGGATAACCAAGAATCCCAATGAGATAATTAATAATTTGGGAATTGTAATAGGTCTCCCTATAATTTAATTTTTACACTAATGAAATGAAATCTATGGAAACACTATAGGGTGTTAAGCCCCACTTAACCAAGGAGGCCAAAGTAGAGTAAAAAATTGAGTGATACATACATATACAAAAAGAAAAAATAATTAAATTCTCAAAAATATTATTTAAGTAAAACATTACAAAGTAAAACAATAAGAACAAATAGACTAATAGCATAAATCAAAGGAGCAAGGAGGGAGTGAAAAAAAGAAAAGGAAAAGAAGAGGAACCCTCAGAACATGCTCCTTCAGACTACTACCCATATTTAGGCTATGATACGCTAATCTAAAAAAGTTTCAAATATGAATCAAATAACTAAAATGATGATAAGATATACGGTCTTTCAATAGAAACGATCTTAGAATACCCACACCAAAATATACAAGGAATTTCTCTTCACATGATAGGTGACATTCACTAAAACCAATAGAAGCATGGTCACCACCCATCCTATCTTGGCACTTATAAATCAAACTTACCATCATGGACCTATTGATAACATCATAAAATGAAGGTAGGAAATATGATAACACTCCTTGACTAAGTTTTGAATAAATTACTCTTTGGAGAATCAAACATCCATTAAGTCCTTAACCACTTACTCTAGAAGAAGGAACGTGATTAGTGAAAGATGAAATAAAATTAAGAACTCTTGTACATGGATTAAACACCAAGAAGGGTATATATCCACCTCTCAAACTAGGGTATGGGTAGGGTCAATAACTATAGAGGACCATTTTCAAACCATATGAGATGCTGACTCTAGGAACATCCTAAGACCCAATAAAGCATTCTAGAAGGAACACTTTAAATAAAAAGGGCCACCATTCACAACCAGTAGGATAAATAATACAAAATTTACAAGAAAGAGTCCACCACAAAACTATAAAAGAAAACCATCATTCATTTGGAAAAAAATTAAAGAAATTTTGGAATGGCACGCGTTAGTATTAAACTATAAAACTCCACCTTAAAATATTTTTAAAACTTGAAAAATTCCTCTTTGAAATTATTTTTTAAATTCAAAACACAAAATTTATTCTAAACTAAATGAACCACAAAACCAAAAGAAAACCTTAAAGGATTAAATCAAACCACTACTCAAATAATCAAAACACTAAACAAAATTAAAAGGTTCCTTGTTAATATCTTTTGAAACCATGATATTTAACTACAACAAGGTTTAAAATTAACAAGTTCATCACTAAAATAACTATCATGATCCAAAAACTCAAACCCATTTCAAAAAAATTAAATAATTATTTATTAATTTAAAAACATAAATTAAAACACAAATTTTAATTTCAAAAAACCTTTATTAAAAACATTTTTACATTATAAAACATACAAATAATTTAAAATAATTTTATAAAACACCTTTATTGCTTTGAAATCTTAAAAGATTCCATTAAAACCAAGTTTTAAACATAATTAATTAACAGAATTTAACCAAAAACCATTAAAACATCTAAAAGATATATTTAATTCATCCTATATAATAAAAAATAACCCAAAGTGATCCAAATGAAAATGGTCCCAATTCCAAAAATAAATAGGGGTTAGTGTTTATTAATGGTTTAGCCACACAGTTTGGTTAACCATGTGATATCTGTGAAATATTCACTGAGAGATTATTATCTCCATATGCACAGGATCCACATGGTCTGATAGGCTATGCGAGCTAATTTTTCACCTTGATTTTTTCTCCCATTTTCTCCCCAAAACATGAAAAATATATAAAATCCCACATAATCATATTATAATCTAATAAAACATCAATCAAGATCAAAACACAATAAAATAAATAAAGAAGAAGCTCATGCGAGGTTCAAGATTTGTCAACCCTCGAACGTCGACTCGACGAAGTATCAGGAGAGGTCTTAGCATGGGTTCTTGGAACGGCGTCAGGCTCAGAGTGTCGTGGAGGGACGAGGGTTTCTTAGTATAATTCCAGTGTTCATGTGGGTCTTCTACATGTTTGATTTTGGTGATTTTCGTGGTCTATTTTGATTTCATTGGTTTGGTGGATCTGTTGGAATGGTGTATCTGTTGAAATGGTGTGTAGAGGCTAGTTTGATTCTATCACTCCCTGGGTCATCCTAGATCTGGATGTGATTATGCATGTTGTGTGATTTTGTGAAGGAATCGATGGTGTTGGTATGATATCTGGTTCAAGGGTTTATTTTTAGTGGCCTGTGTTATGAGTTTTGATGTGTAATTGCAACTTTTATCTTTCAAGGAATTGCCCCAGATGGGGTTCAAAGCAGCGGTTTTCTCCTAGTTTTTGCTTTCAGATTTGGATGTCTGATAGGGTATGGCTTTTCCATCGGTTCCATGCCTGTTTATTCATGCATGATACTATTTTCTGTGAAGCGCTGAGTAGGAGGAAACTGATCTATGTTTATGGTGTTGGGTAGGATCTATTCTTTGGAAGTGAATGTGTTATTTGCACTTAAATATTGTATCATGGTTCTTTGAGTGTCTTAAGTCATTGAAGTCATGTATAGTTTCTCACTTTTTCCTCAAAAGTGACTGAATAATCAAAAAAATTAATTTTCAGTCAACCCGATTTCCCATTCTAACTTGAGGATCCATGTGATAAAGGTCTAGTTGGTATCTTCATTCACCTACCTCTCAAGTTCTAACACTCCTATATCTAATCTATCTCTACTTCCCAAATAAAATAGGATGATTTTATAATAATTTTTCATGATATAACCTATGATATCTTGACCCAATACCCCAGACAATGTATGGAAAGGCCTGAAGAGAATTCTCCATCCACACGAGCAGGAAACTAGTTTCTAGAAAGCATGTGAAGAAAACATGGGAACCCTTTTTTCCATTAAATAATAAAAAATGAAATATAATTCACATAAGTCAAACTTCCCTGAAAAATGAAATACATGATTTTAAATCAGTGATAAAACCAAACAAGGTATAACAAAAAAGATAAGCATCCAATCCACATCCATATAATAAATAAAAGTTATTTATCTATAAGAGGGATAAAATGGTTAATACATAAATGGTCCAAAATATAAAAGGAATCCCAAAATAAAAACTCAAAAATCTTCTCATGACCCAAGGTCACCCACCAATATCACTATCACAATACAATCCATGAGTTACTTTAAAGGATGAAGTTCATAAATAGAAACATCTCAAGAAACTGAACTTAGACCAATAAAAGCTACCCAACCAACATATTTTTAGTGGTATGAGTATGGTGTGATCTAAAATCCTAATAGGATATCAACAATAAGAGTTTCTATGTGATTTAATTCATAACCCATTCCATTAATGCTTGTTTGAAATACATTCCATGTAAATAATCTATTTTTAACATTTATGTAAACCAAACCACCTAAGTAAAATCAAGCATTAACTTTTCATAACCAATCCATTTTATTTAAGGAAATCCAGTAATTCCCTAAAATTCACTTTAAATCCTTTTTTATATAATTAGATAAATTCTTTTAGCATAAAGAAATTTTTATAATTAAGTTTAAATTATTCTATCATTTATTTACCCCCAAAAATTGATAATTTTATTTTTAAACTGATGAGGAATGAATAAAACCAAGAACATAAAGTTTATAAGTTTAAATAAAACCCATAGTCAAGAAGTAAAATTAAACCACATGACATGAACATAACTAATAATATAAAATAAAGATAACTAGTAAAAAAACTCTCAAGTAAATGAAAATAAATGACTAAATATTAACAACAATGACATCACCTCAAAATAAAAGAAAAATAATTAATAAAAAATCATGGGAGTATCCCTAGGGAAACTAAGGTCATAGAAACCTAGGATCGTTATACTATCTTGGTGATCGAATCAATCATATCAAACTACACACAAGAAATCGGAAAGGGAATCATAAATGCCTCGTGAAAAGGGAAAACCCTAGAAATTATCACCTTATCCATAACATAATAATATTTAGTTAGAGTTGTAGCATAATCCAAAGGCAGGGGGCATGTCACTACCTAGTGGTACTTGTCCTAGAGTGTCCTTCCTAAGTACCCAAGGTTCCTAGGATCAACCAGTGGAGGTGAGGGAAATAAATCATAAAATCAAGATATAATACTTTAATTACATATAAATCTATCTCTCATATCATCTCTAAACACCCTTCATAGAAATAACACCTATAAAAAACATATTTCCCATAACTATCACACTCAAAAAATAATATAAAGTAAGGTACTTGATCCAAACCACTTTCATAAAATATAAATCAGGCCTTTGATACTTCCCTAAGAACTCAAATCATAAAATCATTTTAAAAAATTTATAAAATTTGATTAAATATTTAACCCAAGGTTTAATGTATGGAAATACCATTTTAAAAATCGATGTTTCTCCATACTTTCAAAATAATAATTTCAAACCAAAATGAACATAATTCCAAGAAAAAAATATTTAATTCACAAAGCATATAACCCAATAATTATTTAAAATATAATCATATGTTATAAAATAAAACCAATATATATAAACCATAATAAAATAGAAAAGGAACACCAAATCTTAAAGATAATCAACACCTGTTTTAAAAGACTCCATTCATTTGGGAAAACCATGTATAATTATCAAGTTATTTCCATTATAAAACATTCTAGAGTCATTAGATATTCTAAACATTCCTTTTAAAACTTTAATTTTCATATAAACATCATTTGGGGATTTTATCAAACACCTAGCCTCTATTAGAAGTCATTTTTAACTATAAATAGATCAAGATCCATTGAGAATCACATTTTTGTTAACTTAAAAACAACCATGATAAGAAAAAACCATTTATTATAATAAAAACTATCACTATGCCATTAATTTTTTATAAAAAATAAGTTTAACGGAAATTAACCATAAAAGAATAATCAAATAAATAGAGTAGCATAAAGACACTTACCTTATACCCAGGGGAACATGTTTCCTTTAATGAGAAATTTTAGAATAAGTCTCACAACAATATTAATAAGCCCTAAGAACAAAAATCATATGTTTAAACAAACTCTATGGCCTAGATTTTGATCACTATGGCCCCAATATGGGATAAAAAAGAATGGATAAGAAGAAAATGAAATAATAAGGGATAAGGAGACCGAAACTTGAAGAATTAACTTGAAAAGAAATAATAATCCATAAAATACAAGGAATATGGGAGGGGACGTCACAACTAGGGGTCCTCCTTGACTATCTTGAGTGAACTAGGGAAGTGGGAGGCCAAAGAGGGTTTTAAATCTAGGTGTTTAGAATATGACTTTCATATTTTTTTAAACACCTGGGTAGGTCGCATGGTTTCACCGCATGATTTACTAAACAGTGCACCAATCATAAAACCAACACTGGTTCACTTGGGAAATGCTATATAGTTTGGTCACATAGTTTCTAATAACCATGCACCAACCATCCACAAGATACCCACACACCAAGGCACCCTGCATGATTCCTCCTGATATTTATGTGACTTTTCCAACTATGTCATAATTGTGTGAGAGGCAATTGTTTGTATGGGGATAGATGCATAGTTTGGCGACACAGTTTACCAAATCATGCACCAAACATGAGCCTATGGAAAACTCTTAAAATTTCAAAAAATCCAACCTGAAACTCAATGATAAGGATGAAGTTCAATAAATAAAAAATAATAATTAATAAAAGAAGGTCGGGTGTGATGAATCCCAACCCAACCCATGTCCCAAGGGAATTGAATCATATATTAGAGGTTTGTAGGATTTGAATCCACAAACTCTTTATCATGTTCCAGCAACTTTACCACTTACTTGTGCTAATCATGTATTTGTTATAGTTACATGATAGTTAATGTAATAGTATTTATACATAAAAATTCAAGAAAATTCATATATATATATACACATATATATACATATTAAATACATACATATATATATATTATTATATATCTTCACATACATAAATAAATATTAATATATATATATATATAAATGTATATCTATACATATATACGATTAAAGGTAATTATATATTAATTTAAACATATATATATATATACACACATAAATATATGTAAACATATATAAAGATAAATATATATAAATACATATAAATATACATAAATATATATTAATATAAATAAATGCATATAAATATATATAAATATAAATGCGTATAAATTTTTATAAATATACATAAATACATATAATTATATATAAACATGTATAAATATAAATACATATAAATATATATAAATATAAATAATTTTACATAAATGTATATAAATATACACACACACAAATATATATATATATAAATAATTATATATAATCATACATTAATATATATATACCTACATAATATATATAAATATAAATTCGTATAAATATATATAAATATAAATACATGTAATTTTATACAGGTATACATAAATATGTATAAATATATATAAATATAAATACATATGAATTTATATACATATATATGCATATAAATTTAAATAAATACATATAAACATATATAAACACATATAAATAGAAATAATTGATAACAAATAAAAAATGGGGTATGACCCCCCTGTACTAATTAATATTTACTAATTATTAATTAAGAATTATAAAATGTTTATTAATTAATAATTAATTCAGTTTTTTAGAAATTAATAATTAATAATTATGAATAATAAACAATTACCAATTAATAATTAATTAAATTTAAAATAATAAATAATAAATAATTACATGTATTGATTAATAATAATTAAATATTAATTAATCAATCAATTGTGTAATTAATTTTACATTGGTTTTTTAAAAAACATCACTAAAATTAAATAAAATATAAAATATAAAAAATTCAGATTAAGCGGGGGGTTAAGTAAAGCATCATGAATTAGTGTTAGTTTCTTAAAAAATTTCTAAAAAATGCAACAAAATATTTTACATTGGTTCTGAAAACGATTGTAAATAAAACATCATTAAATGAATTATTTCCTATAATGTGAAGTCAAGGTAGAATGAAACTAAATCCATTAGTATTCCAAGAATGTACCTCTTTAGATGAACGTATAATAATCTATAAAAATAGTTTAACGAATTTAAACTAATTCATACACATATTCACAGTATAGAAAATCTATATCCATGAATAATAAATAAGGTAATTACTTTTAAATAAATGAACAATTCACATTTTTAAACCTATGATAAACATTTATGAACAATTCATAAATCAAAATATAATTAAAAACACTTTATAATTTTATATATTCATTATGGATATTCCATAATCTTAAATATACACACTTTATATTCATTTTATAATATAAAATTATTTATATTATTAATTATATGACATTTCTATTTAAATATGTGATATTTCATGTAATATAAACATTTTATATATCAATTTATATTATGTAAAAATTTACATAATCTAAAAATCACATACTTAACATTATTTAAAAATATATCAAATCAATCATCAAAACTTCTTTTGATGTGGTCTAAATAATATCCCAAATAAATCTCTTAATATGAACAATTCAAATTAAGTATCATTACTACATATTGGGATTTTATTAATGATAGAAATGGATTTTATTAGTTCTAAAAACCATTATTGTTGTATAATCCTTCAAATTTTTATGGATTTTATCAGCGCTAAAAAAGCACTGATAAAATTGTCCTTCATCTACAATAAAAAATAATTGATAAAGAGGTACCCTTTATCAGCACTTTTTTTAGAAACAATTATGATGATTTTATCAATTATATTTTTAGCACTAATGAATTTCCTATTGTAGAAATGTACTAATGCAATTTATAACACACTACAGCAAAAAATATACAATTTAATTTTAAATAAATTTGCATCATAATACAAAAAAACATTGTACAGTTCATACAAGAATTATAATTCAAACATTAGTATGTAAAATTAAATTGATATGAATATAATTCATATACATCATATATGATTTACGGATCATTGTACTATAGTATCGAGACAATACAAATGTATTTTCTTTGTTTTGAGTACTTGGCGTGGTTTTGAACTAAAATGTCATTTTTAAAATAAAAGCATGCACCTTAAGTTATACTATCCACACTTTGTGTCAGATTTATATTTGATTGGTTTATATATTTGGAAAAAGACTTATGGATCAGTTTCCTAATGTATTAAAATAATCTAAGTGAATTTTATCAGTTTTTAATAAGTGAAACTTGTTTTGAATAAAAATGTTACTTTTAAACTGAAAACATGCACTTTGAGTAATATTGGGTACACCGTATGTCAGATTGATGTAAATGTTATTCCTACATATCATAAATGACCTATGGATAATTTTCTTAAAGTATCAATACAATATGAGTTTGTTTTATTGGTTTTTAGTGAGTGGCGTGTGTTGTGAGCTAAAATGTCACTTTTAAACTGAAAACACAAACTTTTAGTCATACCAGGAATATTGTGTGTCAGATTAATGTGTGATTGATACATATATATCATAAATGACTTATAGATATCTATAATAAAATATAAATACATTAAAAGTTTTTTTCTCTATTTTTAGTGAGTAAAACATGTATTTAACTAAAATTCCATTTTTAAACTGAAAACACATACTTCGAGTCATACTGGTCACATTGTGTATCAAATTGATGTGAAATAGATTTATACACATAAAAAAATATTTTTGGATAATTTTATTAAATTATAATGATTATTAAAGTTTGTTTTCTTGGTTTTTAGTGAGTGGCATGAATTTTTAACTAAAATGAAAATTTTAAACTAAAAACACGTACATAGAGTCATATCGGTCACACCGTGCGTCATACTGATGTGTGATTGATTCTTATATATTTTAAAAATGTATTATAAATCATTTTTTCTGATTATAAAATAATATAAAATCATTTCTCAATTTTTAGTGAGTGACATATGTTTTTATCTAAAATATCAATTTTAAAATGAAAACATGCATTTTGTTTCATATTGGGCACACCGTGTGTCAGATTGATGTGAGGTTGATTTATACACTTCAAAAATTAATTATGAATCATTTTTATAATTTATTAAGACAATAAGAGTAAATTTTATTTGTTTTTTGTGATTGATGTGTTTTTGAACTAAAATTTCACTTTTAAACTAAAAACATCCAGTTTGAGTGATACCAAGAAAACCATGTGATAGATTAGCATATGATTTATTCCTACACATCATAGAGGATTTTTGGATTATTTTTAGAAAATATTATGATAATTTGAGTGTGATTTATTATTTTTTAATGAGTGATGCATGTTTAACTAAAATTCCATTTTTAATCTGAAAACACGCACTTAGAGTCATACAGGTCGCATTGTGTGTCAGATTGATGTGTGGTTGATTCTTACACACCACAAATGACTTATGGATTTTTTTTCTAAAGTATCAAGACCATATGTGTGTGTTTTCTATGTTTTCATTAAATGGATCATGTTTTTAAATATTATGTCACTTTTAAACAAAAAATGTACACTTTGATTCATACTGATCACATTGTGTATTGAATTGATGAACAACTAATTCTTACACATCGAAAATGAATTATATATATTTTTTTAAAAGTATAGAATAAATATGAATGTTTTTTATCATTTTTCATTGAGTGATGCATCTTTCTAACTAAAATATCGATTTTAGACTCAAATTGTGTATTTTGAGTCTTACAAGCACAACATGTGTTAAATTGATGTGTAGTTGATTCCTTCACATCAAAAATAATTTGTGGATAATTTCCTAAAATATAAAGGTAATTTAATTATGTTTTTTTCAATTTTTAGTATGTCACGAGTGTTTTGAACTAAAATATCAATTTCAATATAAAACATGTACTCTCACTCATAATGGGCACACCATATTTTGGATTGATGTGTAATTAATTCTTACACATCACAAATGACTTATGGATTATTTTCCTAAAGTTTTAAGATTATATGAGTTTTTTTCTTAGTTTTTAGTCAGTGGTGAATGTTTTTAAAAAATGGAATTTTCAAACTGAAAACATGTACTATGATTCGTACCAGTAAAATATTGTATCGAATTGATGTCTAACTAATTTATACACATTAAAAATGACTTATGGGTTAATTTCCTAAAAGATCAAGACTATATGAGTGTGTTTGGTTGATTTTTAGTAATTTAAGCATGTTATTAACAAAAATTTAACTTTTAAACTAAAAACACACACTTAAATTCATATCGATTACACCATGTATTAGATTAACATGCGGTGTGTATAGAGATTATCCTTGAAATATCAAAAAATATAAGTTTTTCTTTTTAGTTTTTATTGAGTAATGCATTTTTTTAACTAAATATCATTTTTAAACTAAAAACATGCTCTTCGAGTTATACTAGGTATACCATGTGTCAGATTAACTTGCAGTTGATCCTTACTTGTTACAAATGATTTATGGATTTTTTTTCAAATTATTAAGACAATTCGAGATTGGTTTCTCAGTTTTGAGTAGGTGATGCATGCTTTTAACTAAAATATAAATTTTAAATAAAAATATTCACTTCTTATCAAATTGGAAATAGTGTGAATCATATTGATGTGTAGTTTATTCATACACATAAAAATTATTTTTGGATATTTTTTTTAATGTATTAAGAAAATCTGAGTTCATTTTATCAGTTTTAATTATGGGGCATGTTTTTTGAACTAAAATATAATTTTTAAATTAAAAATATAAACTTTTAGTCATACATGTCATACTATGTGTCATATTGAAATATGGTTGATTTTTACACATCATAAATGAGTTATTCATTTTTTTCCTAAATTATCATGACCATATGAGCATCTCATTTTTGAGTATGTGACATGTGTTTTGAACTTAAATGTCATTTTTATACTAAAACACACACTATTGATCTACTGGCCACACCATGTGTGGGATTAATATACAGTTGACTACTATATTTTACAAATAAGTTATAGATAATTTTCATAAAGTATCAAGATGATTTGAGTTTGTTTTCTTGGTTTTTAGTGAGTGTCACACATTTTAACTAAAATATCACTTATAAACTGAAAGACACAATTTGAGAAATATTGGTCTCACCATGTATCAATTTTATGTACAGATAATTCCTACACATCAAAAAATGAATTATATATCATTTTACTAATGTTTCAAAACAATCAAAATGTGTTTTCTTGGTTTTCAATGATTGATGCATGTTTTTAACTAAAATATCAATTTTAAATTGAAAACATACACTTTGAGTCATACCAAGAATACCATGTGTTAGATTGATGTTTATTTTGTTCCTATGCATCAAAAATGATTTATGGATCATTGTAAAACTCTAGAAAATTTATGTATGTTTGATTGGTTTTGAGTATGTCATTCATGTTTTGAAATAAAATTTCAATTTTAAATAAAAACACACACTTTCAATCATAACAGGAACACCATGTTTTTTATTGATGTATGGTTAATTTTTAACGTCCCAAATGACTTATGGATTGTTTTCCAAAAGTATTAAGATAATATGAGTTTATTTTCTTTGTTTTTATCAAGTGATGTGCGTATTTAACTAAAATATCATTTTTAAACTAAAAACGCACAATTTGAATCATAATGGTTGTATCATTTATCAGATTTACATAAGACTGATTCCTACACATTAAAAATAATAATTTTTTTCTATCAGTAAAAAATAATTTTGTATTAATAGAATGTTTTAAAAGTTCTTAGACCCAAAATGGGATATATTTCATCACTAATTAAACAAATCAAATAAGGAAAAAATATCTCTATGGAGAGAACAAATGGTACCTAAGTAAATCATATTTTTTGGAACCTCCATCAAGAATTGATATCTCTTTAAGAATTTTTTTCCTGTTAAGTATATAAAAAGTATCCATAGGTTCTTTCTTTAATACTAATATCATTTCCCCTTCAACAACCCATTTTATTCCAATTAATCATTTACCCTTCATAATTCAGGGTTCTTCATGGAAATGATTTTAACCCTTAAGAATAAACGTAAACACTATATGGAGGACTTTTTTCCTCTTCATAGGTAAAAAATATTAGGGAAAATCAGTAGAAAACCACATCTTCATGATCTATATAAAAATTAACTAAATAATTAATAAATAAAAATTATAATAAAATTAATTAAATAAGTATAAGATAAAATGATAATAAAATAAACTAAATAAGTAGTATGAAATCACTTATTAATGATGTCAAAAAAAATTATGACACCATGATTCAGCCCAATCATTTCTCAATAAACCTAATTACTATTTTGAATACATGTAATAACAAAAGTCCTAATTATATTGGAAAAATATAAATAAAAGAAAGAATGATAAATATTTTAAATGAAATTGTAATTATCATAAAAATTACTTCTTTAGGGATTATAGCAGATAAAATACTGGACAAAAATATTATAGAAAATCACCACATGTATAAATTTACAATTGAGGCTTCCAACCATCCATTCCTTGATAATTTCATTTAAATTATTAAGATCAATATTATCTGTAGTGGCTTATCGATACATTTTTTATTAAAAATCAATTAAGTTTGTATTAAAATATTTGAATGTTGTATCCACATGAACTTGTAAAATTAGTAAATTTTTTAGTTGAATTGGTGAGGTAAAGGTACACTCATAAGGTCTTTTCAATTTATTTGTTGATCTGTTAGATTTTTTTGGTTCAACCTTATATTTCCCCTTACTTTTCTCCATCTATAATAACATTACTTGTATCAAGACTTTTTCATTAATTATTAAATTTTTTTATAAAAAATGAATTGTAAATGATATAACTCATTATCGCAATATATTTTTACAAGATTAAATGAACATGCTATAAAAGTTCCAATAAAAATTTAGACTGTGTGAACATCCAAATCATCAATGGGAATAGATAACTAAATTATTATCTCATCAGATATGTGAATCCTTACACTCACATGATCTTTAGGAAATTATTTATTGTGTATAATATCTCCTTTTATATTTTACACTATACCCCTTGTAAAAAAAAGAAATGGGTGGGTGCTGATAGATATAAATCACAATCAATTTAACCCTATGGAATTTTATTATAAGAAATGTATCATAAGTTATTTGATTCATATTTATTAGAGACTTATATGAAAAAAAAAATATTACTTTGGGTAAGGTAGACCTTTGAGGGGAATAGTTATCCTCAAAACTTGGGAGAGTGTCTCTTCATATAGTTGTTATTGAGGTGTTGTTTCTCCTTCTTTACAAATTTACATTAACTATTCTATCAAATCAAAATACCAACTAAATTTTTATTTAGAGCTAAAATATGTTACTCTATTTAATTTATTCTCTCATTATAATCTCCTCATGCCTTTTCTCTCAAAATATGTTTGAGGTGACACACCAAAACCTACATAAAATTGTATCTTTGCACAACCAGTATACAATGTCATTTTTTACCCACTCATTAACTTCTCAAACTAATTTAAAAAATTGAAAATTTCTTCTTAAACTACCATTATCATTTCCTCAACATGATCTTCATCGTTATTTACACTTGTAATAATATACTCGGTACAATATTTATCATCATTCACACTTATAATCATATCAAATAATTCATAAATTGTAGTGTTATCCCATTCACTATATACATTCACTTATTCCATGTGTTTTGTTACATATTTGTAACTTTGCTATATTCTATGAAATATCAAGAGTTATTAAGGTTCTAGGCACAGTGGAAGCATGGGAGGGGTGATGCCCATCTTTGATTTTTTCAATTATTAATGATTTATATGGGCTCAATTGATAATTAATGTCATGATCAAAAGATTTCAATCAAATGGAAATCATGGGTTATTAACCTGGAACTAATAGAGAGGAGATCAACACATGTTGTTTATAATTACTTTAATTAAATAAGAATTACCTCCAAGGTTATTCTCTTCTTCGTTGATGTGTTAGGCTACAAATATCTAGTACACTACCATTGTATTGTAGAATCCAAGCGTAGGTTTCCTCTAGTGGTGATCCACATGTGCTCTATAAATCTTTGGGCGTCGCCGAAGGAGTCTTTGGGTGCTAGCATGAAATATCCTTGTGCTTGTGATTTCTGCATTTGATTTCCTTGAGAACAGCTTCCAAAGCATTCTCCTTGATCTGATGGAGGAGGATCTCTCTCATTCTTGAGAGAATTATTAGAGAGGGATGAACTCTATATACATTAGATCTTTTCTCCAATCCATTGTGCACAACAATTTTCCTTGCTAGGGTTATTAGAAAATAATCATAATTGGGATTTATATCGCTTGGGTTAAAATAACATAATTTCACAAGTTCTCTTATTTATTTTATTAATCCTAGAGAAACCCCATGTCAAATAATAATAGTATTATTATTTTTATTTCTTGACACACACCTAACTTGAAAATTATAATTAAATATTACTTAATAAAATAATATTCAATGTTATTATTTCTCACTCGACCCTTGAACTCGGTCCACCAATCCTCCACCATATTTATTGGACCTTGAATAATGTATATTTATTTATTAAATAAATATTACTGCATTATTATCCAATAAATATATAAATATTATATTCACTAAATAGAAAATATATATTTATTAAATATTCCACCCACAATATATTCTCTCAAATAACTGGTGTCGGAATAAATGTGATCAGGCATCGATGAATAATTAGTAAACCATGACTGGGAATAATCTATATTCAACTTTTTAGAAAATAAAAAATATATATTATTTAACTAAGATACTCTATACACTTAGTGTGTGAGCCTCTAGGCCTCTCTATTAGTGGAATTAGGTGGAGCAGCCTAGAGTATAAGGTTATCATATAGCAACACGCCAAGGCACCCATAGATAATTAAGTTAATACCATAACAACATGTCACCTCATAATAATTCTTACCATGTGATATAATCCATTTGTCTCGATATCTCTAATCAAACAGTTTTCATGCTAGCACTATTAACCCATGTGCTCAATTTATCTTTCTTTGACTATCCAAAAATTGAACTTTCCTATTAAACACCATGGACATGGATTTATTTAGGCTATATCATTTCCATCAAAGGCACTGGGACATCAGCTTCCATTAAAAAATAGAAGGTACAAATCCTTTCTTGCATTATTCATTAATGTACTATTACTTTTGATGAACCCAACATATCTTACCTTACCTCTGACATATATCATCATGGTTTTCATCAATACATTTAAGTGTGTGAGTCATAATACTCATTAATAATAATATTATAGTCTAAGTACCAATATAAAAATCCATAGATAGGATCATCCAATGACACTTATAAATGTGAATTTTCTACTGGCGAGTCTCATTCTCATAATATCCTCCTGGAAATTACCAAGGGTGTACACCATGAGAATGTTCCTCAAAGTCCTATGAGTCTCCACCCCTAATAGCCTATATCATTTGTGTCCCTAAAATGATATCATTCATCTATATAACATATATATTCAAGAATATTGTCATAGAACTTTTGGGTTCTCATTATAATAGGGATCCGCTATGACCATTTAGTATAACAACTACTCTTTAGATATTATCACATTAAATGTCATACAGAAGAAAAATCATGATGTGATAATGAATTTATTAATATTAAAAAACATTAATATAAGTAATCATAAAGTAAAAAAGAATTCAGTTCTAGGGCACTAACTCCAACAGACTCCCACTTTCACTAGATCCAACTATTAACAACCTTCAATCTGTTGGCTCTCAAATAATATCCATGCTTCTAATGAGATAAGTCTTTAGTCAAGGGTTTCACCGTGTTCTCTTATATGGGTACTCTACTCACTACAACTTCACCCCCCGATAAAAATTCCTCAAGAGGTGATACTTTTGGACTATGTGACTTGTCCATTGATGTAATCTTTTATATTTTTCAAGATACACCACTGTAATATTATCACAATACAATATGATAGGTTCCTAACTAATAGGTACCATATCAAGCTCTTGAATAATGTTCTGAATCCATATGGCTTCCTTGGCTGTATCATAAGCCTCTATATACTTGGACTCCACTATAGAATCAGCTAAAACTAGCTAATTTGAACTCTTCTAGATCACAACTCTTCTATTGAGATAGGAAACAATCCTGATTAAAACCTCATATCATTCGGATCTTTCTGAAAACCATCATCAGCATACCCTCTAATGAAAAGCTTCTCATATCCTCTAGACAGTGGGAACATATCCTTAGTTCTTCTCAGATACTTAAGGATAGTCTTAATAGCAATCCAATGATATTCTCTTGGATCTTCTTGATATCTTCCTACCATGATCAATACATAGGAAACATCAATTCTATTACATAACATGGGATAAATTATTGATCCTATTTCTAAAGTGTATGGGATCTTACTCATTTTATCATTATCATATTGTTTCTAGGGACACATTTTCTTAGAAAGATGTAAATTATGTGAAATTTTAACCAATACCCTCTTGGATTGTTCCCTACTAAATCACTTTAGTATGTGTTCAATATATATACTTTAACTTAGTCCAATTAGCCTCTTAAATCTATCACAAATGATCTTGATCCCTATAATGTAGAATGCTTTTCCTAAGTCCTTCACATAGAAGCACTTCTTCAACCAGTCCTTAACTGACTGTAAGACTAGTATTGTATTTCCAGAAAGTAATATTTCATCAAAATACACTACTAGGATAATGACCACATTCTCGTTAAACCTTTTTTAAACACATGGATTGCATTCATTCTTAATGAAACCAAATTCTCTTATGGATTCATCGAGTCAAATATTCCATGACCTGGATTCCTGATTTAAGCCATAAATAGATCTCTACATATGTAAAACCCTTTTAGCATCACTTGGTGTCACAAACCCTTCTGGTTGTGTCATATAGACATCAACCTGAAGGTTCTCATTAAGGATTGTAGTTTTGACATTTATCTTCCAAATATCATAGTCATGGTAATCTTCTATGGAAAGTACAATTCTTATGGATTTAAAAATGGAAATTGAAGAAAAGGTTTCATCATAGTCACCATCCTTGGTGACTAGAAAACCATATCTCTCTGGTTTTCTTACCTCTATTACACTCATACATAGTACTTGTGTTTCAAGAAATACTTCTTCCATGGGGACCTATGGAACTTGTTCTTATACAAACTCCTATTTATCTTGATCATCAACTTCATCAAAGTCAACCTTGCTCTCACTATCCTTTTTTAGGATATTTTACCTCTCAAGAAAGATAGCTTGTCTGGAGATAGTCACTTTCTTATCTAAGGGGTTGTATAAGTAGTATCCCTTTATTTCCTTAGTATACCATATAAATATAAACTTCATTCCCCGGGGTGTTTTTTTTTCTTGAGAAGGCCTTAATAAATGCCTCTCAACACCATACACATGTATATGATAAAATGGGTTTCTTTCCACTCCAAAACTCAAATGAGATTCCATTTTCCTCTTTAGTTGGTACTATGTTTAATGTGTATTCCACAATTTGTAATGCATATCCCCAAAAGGATAATGAAAGATCTGCATGACTCATCATCGACCTTACCATGTAAAATAGGTACGGTTCCTCCTTTCACTAGAACCATTCCACTATGGTGTATAAGGTGGAGTTATTTGAGATAAAATCACAAACTCCCATAGAAATTAAATAAACTCTTAGTTAATATATTCTCCACCTCGATCTGATCAAAACTTCTTTATATTCTTACCAACCCGATTCTCTACTACATTCTAAAATTCCTTGAATTTATCAAAGGACTCGGACTTATACCTCATCAAGTAAATATATCCATATCCACTCAAATCATCATTAAAAGTTATAAAGTAATAATATACACCTCTAGATTCTATTGGAAATGGTCCACACACATTATTGTGTACCAATCCTAGAATCTCTAGGGACCTTTCACCATGTCCACTGAATAGTGGTTTGGTCATTTTTTTCATGTAAACAAGAATGACATCTATCAATTAATTTTATCTTAGACTAGTCTAAATAACCATCTTGATTGAGCTTTTTCAAATGCTTCTCGTTTACATGACCAAGATGGTGATTCCAAAGATGGGTGTTATATGAGTCATGTAAACTTGATTCATTATCAATTGTTAATACTTGGTTTTTTTAATTTAATAGATAAATACCATTATTTAAAGGTTTCATACTATAATATATGTTGTCCTTATAAAAGAAACAACATTTATTTCTGAACATGAAAATAAACACATTTGTATCTAAACTTGGTACAGAAATTATGTTTTTGGTAAAAATAGTTACATAATAACAATCACATAAAACCAAAATCATTATCAGTGGAAATGAAATGTGTTATTCACTAATAGCCAGAGTAGCCATCCATTCACCATTGGCATCTCGTAGATCCACATCTCCTCTAGAAATCTTTTTGTAATCTACATTGTTCATACATTTGGATATAGATGTGAGAACCACAAGCTGTATCTAATACCCAATGTTTAGATATGGAAATATTTCACTCAATAACAAATAAACTTTTATCTTCCCCATGCTTTTGGGTGCAGTTCCTCTTCTAGTGGCCTGGCTTGCCGCATGAAAAACACATTACATCCTTTTCCTTGCCCTACCTCTAGATCTTCTTCTTCTTAGAAGGATGGTACTTGGGAGATTTAGACTATTTATAATTATTGGTCCCCTTTTCCTTTTCCTTCCTTTTATTATTTACCATAACGACTACGGATTTGTTAGACCCTATGTCCTTATCCACTTAGTGATTCAAGATCATAAGTTCTGATAGACTCTTATCATTATTTCTCATATTATAATTCACAATAAAATTAGATAAGGTCTTGGTAAGTGATGAAAGTATGATATATATAGGAAACTCATCCCTGAATTTAATCCCTAAGATGTCCAAGTGTTCAATGTATCTAATAATCTAGACAACATAAGGCCCAGCTAGCGCAGAATCTCTAAGATTGGTAGTAAACAAATCATTGGAGATCTCATACCTCTATTTTCTCACCTTCTCTTGATATATATCCTAAAGCTGAGACATCATGCTATATGCATCTATATCCTAATGTTTCTTCAAGAGCTCATTGGATATGGATGATAGCAATTTTCACTGATCATTTGTAGCATCATTCAAATGTTTCTCAAAGAGTGATAGATCTTCATCACTTTCCTCATTTCTAGGTGAAACTGGTAATGGTTATTCCAATACATATAATTTACTTTCATGAAGAAGGATGAAGCCTAAACACCTCTTTCATTCCTGGAAATTAATTCTGGTGATAAGGTTTTCCTTCTCAAGTATGGATCATAGTAATATGTTTGATGTCATTTTATTGTTCTTTCTATAAGATAAGATAAGAATAATTCTAGTACATTATCTGATAAAATTTAGAAAAATAAATAAATATTATATTTATTGGTCTCCCACTATTTTATCGAAACCCAATATCCCTCACCATTGGCTTCATAATATCTTGTTTCTTGTACATTTAGGTTTTAAGGATCCATATTTCCCTTCTCATTATACTAACTTTTTTTGGTCAAGAAACATGAAAGGTTTTAGGTAGGCATTCCAAATTACAATTGCATTAACTCATAATTCCTTGATCCATTGAGTGTAATCCCCAATCCTAAAATCCTTTAATTGGGTTTCATCAACCTTTTCCTCTCAATTACACCAATTCCTACTTTGGCAGTCAACCCTTAATGTGAACCATGTCAATTAAACAAAAAACCTCAAGTTAGAATTCCCCGATAATTGAAATAACCTCGACTTTGGATGGTAAATAACTTTGAACTATGGTTCTATTCTAACTAACGTAATGGAAGGATATACCGACTTAATATTTTATTGATGTATTTTATCCTTTATGCATAAATTTCCAATTACTATCTTTATCACGTGCTTGTTAATATTAAGTGGGATTACTTAAGAGATTAACCATGTCTTTAGATAATATTTATGCATAAGCCAGTTTATTTTAGTTTCATCTGGAATACTTATTAATTCATTAATTATGTGATCACAACAAAACAACCATAATGAATAATCATGCAACTGACAGGAATAAAATAAAGGGTATGATCATGATCTAGTTCTAATGGTTAGTTTTTCTAGTGATTGATAAACTAACTATTGACCAAGGGGAGAAACACCTTGAACCAATACGAGGTTTGTTTTTATAGCTTTCCACATGTCTGCATTTGTATATTTCTTGGATTGGTTTCTCACTGGCTCATAACTTGAACTGCCTCCACTATCTTGGGAGCACCATCCATTACATATACTTTTACTCACACACGAGTGAGGGGTAAAATGGGGTTTACATAAAAGAAACCATGGGAATACAGGACCTATATATGAATGAGGAGAGAAAGCACGCAGGACAAAAATTTAATTAAATAATAAATTAAAATGAAACCAATCACATACAAAGGTCTAGTCTAGCTCATGATTATCAACTAGCATGCAATAAATTACGCATTTAATAAAACTAGCATTAAATTCTTAATCATTATTATTTAATATAAATCTCATTCGAATTGATTAATTATTATATTTAGTTAATCAATCCTTTTATCTTAATCCTTATTTGAATTTTCTTGAGATTATCATCCTTTATAAATTTAAAGAAATTAAATAAATTCATTTAAAATTAACTGTGTACATAACTTGTACCTTGGAGGTAACTCAATGAATACCCATCCAAATCTACCTAATATGTATTATACATGTATACAATTTATTATTTGTGACATATATTATGAATGAATTATCACATACTTTTATGATGTGTACTTCACATATGATTACACGAATTACATGATTCTTTAAATAAGGTTTCATTCCTTAATGCATGTATAATCATAATTTTAATACAACTCATACATGATATGTTGATCTTGAAAATTACATAGATATTAATTAAACATTTAAATATTTATGTATATTAAAACCTATCAAATGGAGTTTCATATCTTTACCACCACATGAAAGTATATGTCTCAAGGTTTACTTAGTAAAATAAATAAATTTTAAATATGCATCATCAGGTAAAAGTACACAGAATGTAGATCTGATCTACATGGAATATACACCCTTCACCGTATATATGAATTACATGCCTAGGGACTCCGCATGTGAGGCGTACTTCAGAAATCTTGGAGTACATAGCGTGTCCAGTGGGCCACATGTTGTGTTGAATCTGTGTTACACAGTCACCGATTGGGTATGCCATGCATGGAATACACAACCCGGACCTGACTCGATGGGACAACATGCTGTGTCTAATAGGCCACACAGTTTGTGGTCCAACTGACCATGCACCATCTAATCTTGGTCAACATGTGATGCATTAATTGTGTAATTAATTCCCTAATCAATGCAAAATCTCAAATTGATCTCATATTCAATCTTGATGAATTGAACATGACTACACAGAGTGTATTCTGGTGTTTTACGGTCAGGATCCTTCACACCTCTGGTTGAGATCATCAATTTTATTTTAATCATGAAATTAAACATTTTTTTAGATCTGTGAGAAATGGTAGAGGAAGAAATAGATCTCATAATTCAGATTTAAACAATGATTAATCTTGAATTGAAAAATTAAATTATGAATATGTAAATCACTAAAAAAATAAATAATTATAAACAATGATGTACCCCCTCTGATACCACTTGAAGGTTCTATGCATAGTGGAAGCACATGGGGGGTGGTCCCCAACTTTGATTTTTTCCATTATCAATTATTAATCCAAGATCAAGCGACAATGAACATCATGATCAATGGATTTTAATCAAAGACAAAGAAAGGGTTATTAACCCAGAACCAAGAGAGAGTATATCAACACGTGTTGTTTATAATTAATTTAATTAAATAATAATTAACTCTAAGGTTATTATTTCTTCGTTGATGCGTCCGGACACAAATCTACAGTGAGACGTCATTGTGTTGTAGAATCCAAGAATAGGATTCCTCTAGTGGTGATACACACATGCTCCATGGATCTTCAGGAATCGCCAAAGGAGTCTATGTGTGCTAGCACGGAAGATCCTTTCACTTGTGATATCCACCTTCGATCACATTGAGGACTGCTTTCAAATCATTCTCCTTGATCTATTGGAGGAGGATTTATATCGTTCTTGAGACTGTTCTTAGAGAGGTATAAACTCTCTAAGCTTGAGATATTTTCTACAATTCGTTGTGCATAATGATTTTCTTGGCTAGGGTTATGAGAAAATAATCATAATTGGGTATTTATATTGTTGGGGTTAAAATAACATAATAGAAAAGTGACCATATTTATTTTATTAATCCTAGTGAAACCCTATGTCAAATAATAATAGTATTGTTATTATTATTTATTGGAACTCACCTAACTTTCAAAATATAATTAAATATTATTTGATAAAATAATATTCAACATTATTAATTCACACCGAACCCTTGAACTCAGTCCAAAAATCCTCCACCATATTGATTAGACCTTGAATAATGTCTATTTATTTATTAAATAAATATCACTGCATTATTTTCCCATAAATATATTAATATTATATTCACTAAATAGTAAATAAATATTTATTAAATATTCTGCCCATAATATATTCTCTAGAATAACTAGTGTAAGAATAAATGAGATCAGGCATCCATGAAAAATTATTAAACCACAATCAGGAATAATCTTTATTCAAATTTTTAAATAATAAACAATGTATATTATTTAACTGAGATACTCAATACAATTAGTGTGTGACCCTCTAGGCCTCCTTCTCAGTGGCATTAGGCAGAGCAACCTAAATTCCAAGTTTAGCGTCTAGTAACATTCCAAGGCACCCATAGAGAAATAATTTAATGTCATAATGACATGTCACCCCATATGAACGCTCACCGCATAATATAATTCCTTTGTTTCAATATCTCTAATCAAGTGGGTTTATTTCTAGTTTCATCAACCCATGTGATCGATTTATCTTTATTTGATTTCTCATAAATTGAACTTACCTATTGAATACCATGGACATGGATTTTTTTGGCTATATCATTTCCATCAAAGGTACTAACACATCATCTTACGTTAAAGAATAGAAGGGACAAATCATTTCTCACGTTGTTCATTAATGTAGTATTACTCATGATGCACCCAACATATCCTACCTCGCTACGAACATATGTTTCCACGGTTTTCATAAATATATCTAAGTGTGTGAGTCATAATACTCACTAATAATAATGTTAAATTCTAAGGACCAATACACATGTCCCTAGATAGGATCATCAAATGACACTTATAAATGTGGATTTCCTACTGGTGGGTCTCGTTATCATAATATCCTCTTGGACATTACTAAGGGTGTACACCATGATGAGGTTCCACAAATTCTTATGAGTCTCCACCCCTGATAGCCTGTATCATTTTCCCCTCAAATGATAACATATGTCTATAGAACATATATTCAAGGATAGTTTCATACCACTTATGAGTTCTCAACATAACAGGGATCCGCAATAAACTTTTAGTGTGAAAACTACTCTTAGGACATTATCACATTCAATGTCATGAAGAAGAACAATCATGATGTGATAAGGAATTTATTAATATTAAAAACCATGAATATAAGTTATCATAAAGTACAAAAGAAGTTGGTTCTAGCGAACCAACTCCAACAATTTATTCCAACTCCACTCAACTAATTCTTCTTAAATAATAATAATTTAAACACAGAAAAAGGATTTGAGAAGGTCCATATGTATTCTCTTTTACAAACATGATGAACATTTTAACCCCATCCTCATAATATTTCATCATATGGTTTAAATTCATCATTTTTTATTCATATCCATATTATTTGATTCAATAATATTCTTATTTAACAATAAATAAATAAATGCACATAAGGTATAAGCTTTTATTCCTAAATGGATATTCTTTTTAAACACACACATATATATAGTAAACATTTTTGATATAAATTATTGATGCATCAACAACTTATTAGAACATATGAAGATGAATAATTATATAAATAAAAAATATAATAAATATTATTTTTTATTCTAATAAGATAGATATCATAATTCATTCTATTTTTGAAATGGATTCATCAGGGGAGATAATTCACTCCTTATCATTATCAAGGTGCACAAGAATCCTATGGATTTATATAACAGGATAAGTATTCGAGTATATATAATAATATTTCAGTATAAAAACATGTATCAAAACAAATTATTTATTTTTATCAATGTTTATATAGTGTTTTAAGGCATAAGGTATGACATCCCATTTCAATGAATTTCCTTAAATTTACAAAAAAAAACACATTACAAAGAATGTATAACATATGATGACCCATTTTAAGTTATTTAACTAATAATTTATCAACCATTTCAAAACAACCTAGAAAACATTATCTATGAAATGCTCATAGAATTAAGAAAATCACAAGAATAATAAACTAATGTAAAGTTTCATTATATACATCATAACTTTCAAAAATCAACTCAAACTTCTAACTTGAAACTTCACATACCTCAACAATAATTTTATAGACTTACATTCTAATAAATTTCCTCTTAAAATAATACCCATGGGTTCTATACCAATTTTTAAACATTTTGACTCAAATTTATTTTCAAAATATCATCCTAGATTGCCTCATTCTTTCAAATAAAAAAAATATTCATCAAATTAAAACCAAATAATACATTCTTGTCAAATAAACATATATTATAAAACTAATGAAGGGGTGGGAATTGTAATAATGTGAAAAAATAGGGAAGACATATAATAAAGTGAAAGAAAAAAATATAAGAATCTTTATAGCAATAATATGAAAAGAAGAATCTCAAGCAGTGGAAAATTGGTGATGGGAGACTATCAGATTGGAAGGTGATTCATGTGTACCTCTATTCAAGAAGAATAATAAAAAATCATGATGCATATAAACTAATTAATTTTAGAAATATGTAAAAAATATTTGAATATCATACCTTATGTTTTGAGGGATTGGATTCGTCTAAAATGTCCCAGGAGATCGCAGTAGAGTCTGGTTTCCATGATAATCTTGAACACCACAAGGAGTATTGATCTTTGTTATAGTTCTTTTAAAAGAATAGGATAGTTTTTTTAATTGGTAGAAAAAAGATTTAATAAAAGATATTTTTATCAACACTAAAATGAAAATCACTTTTTACCAATACTAATTTCTAGCATTATCGGTACTAAATTTAGCACCAATAAAGTATGGATTTATCCGTGCTAAATTTAGTATTGATAAATTATGCCCTTTATCATTACTAGTTAGCGCTGATAAACTTTATTTTTATCATTGATAAATACTAGTTTATATAATTTAAAAATTATGATAAATTACTAATTATATAAACATGAATAATAAAAATCCCAAAATTACTATATAATAAAATAAATACTGTTAAAAATTAATAAAATTAAAAAATATTAAAATTTAAGAAATTAAAAAATCATTAAAATGAATATATAATATTGAATAAATAAATAATATTAATTATATAAATTATAAAAATATTTAAAATTGATAAATAATTATTATTATATAAATAAATAATATTTAAAATGAATAAATAATTTTATTTATGTAAATTATATATATTATAAAAATGATATAAATGAATAAGTATTAAAATAAAAATGAATAAATACTAAAAGTTTCAATTAAATAAGAAATATTTATAATAAATTAAAAATTAATAAATTAATAAATAATTAATGTATAAAGATTGAAATAAAAAATATTAAAATAAAAATGAATAAATATTAATTATTTAAATTAAAAACATATTAATAAATAAAAATGTATAAATAAATATTAAAAATGAATAAATTATAAAAATATTAAAATAAATAAATATTAAAAATGAATAAATTACAAAAATATTAAAAATGAATAAGAATTAAAAATGAATAGATAATAATAAATAATTAATTAATAGAAATTTGTAGTCAGGGAGAAAACTCCTTAATCAATGAAATTAAAAAAATTACAAAAAATCTGGTGATGGTTATTTTACATTTCTATTTTTCCACCATGTCATGAAAATACCATGGAGTAGTATTAAGAAAAAATAGTGATTGATAACTAAAACCTTTATTGGAAAGAAGATACGCTATATTATTTGTCTCCCTAAAGGTATGTGTTATGAAAAAGTTGATGGAGTACATATTTAATATGCATTTTATCTATTATGGTAGTAACTCCCATGAAAGATTAAACTGCTTCTTCTTGGTAGCTTATAATTTCAATTTTTTATGTAAATTTGTTGTAGCATTGGTCATAGAAGTATCCAACCATATCCCCCTCGTGGTTCATGAAAAATCCACCCCAACCATCTAGTCCTAGGTTCCCCTTCAAAGCACTATTAGTGTTGATCTTTACCCATCCTTGAATAAGTGGTTTCCAAGAAATTCTAATAGATCCCTTTTCTTGTTTTTAATTGGCCTTGAATCCTAAAATACTGCAAACAGTGTGGTCTCAAATGCTCCAATCCACATATCCAACCTAGTTGTGCACATACCCCCTTATGCTTTAAACAAGATACTACATAGAATCTATGATTGTGGTATTTTGGAAATGATGAATAAACCTATTTCTGTAAACTGATATTAATGGAATGACTTAATCATTATAGTGTACAATGAGATTATCAATTGTCCAGATATTGAAATAGTGATTGGGAATTTTAGGTGGTCATCCTTATGTCCTAAATTGGTTTAACCTCAAACAGATTAGATATGATCTTCCAAACTACACTAGAAAATGAGCATTACAACCATAAATTATTATCATCTTTAGTTATTAACCTACAAAATACACAAATAGAACAATATTTAAAACCAAAATACATAATTCTTTTATCAGTTAGTATGATTCTATTAAGCAACCTTCGTATAAAACAACTTCTAGAGGCTTTAATCTAATGATTGTGATAGTGTTTATGCCAACCACAATTGGGATTTCCCCTTCCAATAATGAAAAGGTAACACATATTTCTATTCAGAAATCCATTATTGATTGGTTCCCAGATGAGGGTGTCATCAATTGTCATAAAATATTATTCTTCAATTACATGTCTTATAATAGTGGGTAAGACCTCAATTTGATCAACTAAATCATCTTTGATAGAGGTATCTTTTTCATCAATACTTTAACTGTTATCATCTATGTTTCTTATGTGGAAGCCAAGACAATTATCAAGCCAAAATATCTGGTTAGAGTCTCTTATCATACACTATTTGGAGTAAAGGATGAGATTAGAGTATGATTCTCTTTGATCTTGATAAATTGAGGAATCAATATAGTGAAGAGATCCATCTTTGAGTCATTTGATAAGTTTTCCATTAATAAGATCCATCTTTCATGTATTATCATTAATCATCCTCTATATAAAGTGCATATGTAGGGACTTGTAAAACTATTCCACATTTTTTATGTTCGGTTATTCTACCTTGATAGGTTTGAAACACTCTATCCATGAGATTGTTACAAATTTCCTTTAATAAATACACCCACTCTAAATAAAATTTAATGCATAGATGTTCATTCTCTTAATTAGGTCAAATGGCCATTTATATACCATAAAAGTATAAACCATCTTGGATACATTCACAGCCTTAACCAAGAAGATCCTTCTATCCATTGATAAATATTTTCCTTTCCATTTTAGAAGAATGTTTTTATTAAAGTATAAAACATCAGAGTAGTAATAAAACTTTGGTCTCCCCAAAAAAATAGGTTCCCACAAGTATATAAAAGGAAGGTATACCTCCTTTATACCAATATAGTTGAGGGTAAAGGACTTTCTAGAATTGGTGGATTTATTTCCAAAGAAAATAAATGAGTTTTCCTAGCTGATGCATTGACTTGAAACCTATTCAGATTGATTAAAATTTCCCTTGACTGGTTTGATATTTTTTTTATCCCCTTAATAGAATATAATAATTTCATCAGTATAAAGTAGGTGAGATAAAGCTGCAAGACCCCTTACAACCTATATCATCTTGAGATTCCTGTAATTCACCATTTTAATGATGTATCTACTAAGTTAGTCCTCAACAATACTGAGTATAATAAAAAAGAGGGGATCCCTATTCCAAACACCCTGGTTTCTTGAAAAAAATATCTCATATAACCAATTAAAAAGAATAGAAATCATGGTTTAGGATATGAGAATTCTCACCAAATTAGTAAATCTATCACTGAATCAAAATTTAATTAGAATCTTAAAAATAAATTCCTAACTCATTATTTCCAATCTTTCTTGACATCCAATTTCAATGAAATAGTACCATCCTTCTTGGTTTTCCTGAGTAGGTTGACACACTCTGAGGTGGTGATAAGGTGGTATTGAATACTCCTTATTTTAATAAAGCCAAACTAGTTTTTAGAAATAATTTTTTAGTTTATCAATGAGAGTATTGTGTAAATTACCTAACTAATGATTTTTTAATTCATTTTTTTAATATTTGTGCAATTTATTCATTTTTTAATTATTAAATTTTATTTATTTTTAATAAATAATGAATTATTAAAAATTAAAAAATTAAAAATTGAATAAATTTCAAAAAAATTAAAAAACTAATTAATAATATTAATTATATAAAATAATGAAATATTAAAAATGAATAAATATTAAATTAAAAAAAAATATTAAAAATTACTATTAAAAACAAGATATTTATGATAAAGTAATAATGAATAATGAATAAATAGTAATTTTATAAATATTTAATCAAAAATATATTAAAATAAAAATGAATAAATACTAATTATATAAATTATACACAAATTAAAAGTAGGGATGGAAATGGGTCGGGTACCTGTGAAATTTGGGGTGCCCAAAACCTAACCCATTTATTTTAACAAAACCCTAAACCTAACCCTAACTCGTTTTTTTTTTAAATACACTACCCTAACCTTACCCTATTATATTTTTAAATGCCCATTTAACCACCCAAACCCTTTTAATTACCTAATTAGAAATTCAAATATTTAAATTTTATTTTTAAATCTTATATAAACATACTAAAAAATTAATTAAATATATTTCGTTGTTGTACTTTAATTAATAATATATGGTCAATGAATTCAAATTTAAAATTTACTTATAAATATAATAGGAATATAAAATAAAATAAATAAATATTTTTTAAATAATTTAAATTTAATTTAAGAATTTATTATTGATTAATTAATAATAATTTTTATAATTAGGTTTGCGGTTATGGTACCCTAAGAGTATTACCATAAATCTACCAGTTTATTAATTAGATTTTCAATATTCTACCTCAATCTTATAAATACACATTTAACCATCACCCTAAAATTATTTAATTGGGTTGGGTAGAGTCGAGTGTAACACCCTGATATTTTAAAAAATATTTCTCTTTAAATAATTTTATTTCTTTGATTTCTTGAATTACATACAACATTGAGTTTAAACGAACGATGATACATTGTTAAATTATTATTATTTAATGTGACAATTATAAACCAAATGTTAATTTAGAGGGTATGAATATGATTAACTAATTTATGAAATATATATAAATTTATATTTAAACGCAAATATATTGATAAATTATTAGTAATAATCATTAATTTTTTATTAAATTCATTTTATTCTTTAAAAATATGATTTCTTCAAAAATAATTTTTTTTTAACTTTTGTGATAAAATATTATAATTAATTTTTTGAATTTTTATAAAATATATTTCATAAAATTAATTTCATTTTTGAAATAAATATATGAAAATTGTGTTTGGTTTAAATTTTTTGATTTTTTTTAAAATATTTCTTTTTCAATTAATACTGAAAATGCCTATCTTTTTATAAAACTGCCATTTTATATTTGTATAAAGTATTATTATGATTTAAATTTTATATCAAAGTTATATAAATATTATTTTATTATATATAATCTAATTAAATTCATTTTAATCATCATTATGCGTGATTTTAATATAAGTACATTTTTTGGCTTAAAATGCATTTTTCCTAAAAATTGTTTTTCATCGCATTTTTTCAGTTAAAAATTATATTAAATTCTGAAAGATCTATGTTTTGAATTTTGGAAAATAGATTCCATATTTTTAATCAGGAGGTCAAAATTTTTTAAATAGTTCCCTTCTATTTTTTTACAATATGAATAGTAAACTAAGTAATTTTTTTACCACGATAATGGGTAAATCGGATAATTAAAGGTTAAAAATAAAATGATAAGAACTATTAAATGACCCAAAAAATTACCTAAATATTATTGGATAATTATATCTTGACGATAATCATCCAAGGATCAAATTTATGACATTTTGGATCCACTTGGATACAATTATGACCTTTATAATCTTTTATTTAATGAAAAGCCAAACATGTCACACTCTTGTTTTTAATAAGTATAATATTTTTAATATGGTATTATCCAATGGATATGTTCAACTATAAATAAAAAATGAAATATAAAATATTTATTTATTTTTAATTTTTACTGAATAAGTAATTAACTTAAATTTTTACCCAGTGTGGATGCAATATTTATTTTATTAATTGAATGATCAATTAAATGATGTTAAAAATATTAAAACTAACATAATTTGTGATATTTAAGGTGATACAATACTTTTATATAATACCAAGAAATTTATATGATATAATAAAATATTTTTCTTTAATTTAACTTGTTGTATTTATTTTATTAATGTCAAAGTAATGAATAGTATCAAAATTGACTATAATGATATTTTATGGGATTAATATTTTAATAAATTATTTAAAAATCATAAAAAAATAATTAAAAAACAAAGATGATAAAATATGGTCAAAAATTTCTTCCCCTATAGATTTATAGGAAATTTGGAAGCATTTTTTTGAGAATAGTCTTATTATAGTTTAATATTTTGAGAAATTTCAAAGGTGCCTATCATGAATCGGCTGAGGTTGCTATCCAACTCGACACTCAACCTGGCCTGTGTTATACCCCAAAGGGTGTTTCTGATCCCCATGGGCTGGAAACTATTTCATGTTCATTGAGTAACACATTTTTGGGAATTGTTTCACCCATGATGAATATCTATCACTAACACACAAATTCTCATCACATTATAACCAACAACCGCAATATGGGATATTAAAGGAAAACACTACAAGCATGAGTAAAACATTTAGAACTTACAACCAAAAACAAAAATAAGGTATAGGTCAACTAGATGAACAAAAACTCCATGAAACATGTGGGTCGAAACCCCATTCCACCACCACCAACACCTTACCAAAAAGAACTACTAGCACATAGAACCACTGTCTCCACCAAGAAAGGCCTTAACTTTACCTAATTGAGAAAAAAATATCCACATACACCGAGGCTTTATGTAGTGTGTGAGTGGAATTTCCCAATAGGATGCCACTAAAAATATTCCATGAAATGAAATTAAATGAATACTTAACATGCTTGTTTTCAAAATAATGGTTTTAAACACTTTTGAAATGAAAATGGGTTTTATTTAAATAAGGAATCAAAAAAGAAAATGTAATTAAAGTGGGTTTAATCAAAATAAAATCACTATAGAAATAATCCCTAAGTAGTTAGGTTTTTAGGTCCCTATGATCATCATATTTCAGTGATCAAACCATATAGAACATTCTCATGCACGAGCTGCTAGAGAGGTCCCAGCCAAAGTTCTAGTAGTCCCCAAGTCATTTCCATTTGTTTAGTTAGTGTTGTAATGTGAACTTTCTAGAGATCTTGGGTCATTTATTAGATGAACTAAATTGATTACTAGTCTATAATAACTCACCTAGATACCTAAGGTTCTCAAGTGATCTATTTCAATTTCCATGTCAAGTGAAATCCCTTCCATATAATCACAATTCAAATAATTGAAACCACACCTAAAAAAATAACCATTTACAATGGAAAATTCACCATTAAACCATCAAATCACACCAAAACTCATGGGAAAAATATTTTATACCACTCAAACAATTAATAAAACTATTTTTAAACCAAACAAATAACAATAAAGTCATAAAAAATGGCATGTCATGGAACCACCAACCTTTTTCTTGAAATCACCCAAACCTAGTTGGAAACCACAAGTCGCACCAAGGGCGGCCTAAAGAATAAATAACACACCAAAACTAGAAATATTCAACCCAAATAAATGATACTGAACCCAACGTAGGTTATCATAACCACTTGAGAAGTGAGAACACCAGAAATAAGAGAGGAGAGAGTAAGAAGAGGGAAGAAGGGAAGAGAGGAGGGGATTACTTGATGTTTTCTTAAAGATTCCAAGAACAATCACTCAAAACTTAGAGCCTAAGGGAGTAGAAGAGGAGACGGAGGTGTGCCTAGGGTAGATGGGTTTAAATGGGATGCAAAATGGGGGTTTATGGTTAAAATAGGGGAGGGTAAAAATTTTAATTTATAAAATATTAATGTTCTGGAAGGCTATATAGCTTTAAAAACCATTCACCAACCGTGAAGAACCTCTATCCAAGAGGAAAAGGGGGTTTCATGGTTTCTTGTAGAGGTTTCATGCTTGTAAAATAGTTTGTGCAGCCTGGATAGTTCTACTATCCTTAATGCATGGTTTTTACTAGTCTAGCACACAGTTTCTACAAACCATGTTCCAACAGTGCGCCTCCTTATATCCAATCCAAAAATCACCATTTTTTCTAAAATATTACTTGAAAAATCCATGTAATGAAGGTAAGACCAAAAATTAAAGATAATATACCTCAAAATAACATTATAGATGTGAAAATTCTCCCTATCATGAAAGATTTCTTCCCTCAAAAAGTCAATTTAATGTCTAATCAGATAATAAATGAGGATACTACTCCTCCACCCAAGACTTTCATTCACTTATCTCATGCTCTTCATTATTGTTCTTCCAAAGGACATGAACTTGAAGTATGTATTTTACTTGAATCACTTTCACTTAAGAATCCATAATCCGCACTAGTTTTTCATTCATAGAGAAATCAGGTTCCAGATCCAATTCCTTCCAATTCATAAAGTGAGATGGGTATGGATTATACTTCTTTAATTATGATACATGGAAAAAATCTTGGATTGACATTAACTAGGATAGTAAATCTAAATGTTATTACATCTTACCAATTCTTTCGATAATCCAAAATGTTATGACATACCTCGGCATAATCTTCCCCATCTTTCCAAGATGACAGTGACCTAGGTGAGGTGTCACCATTATAAACACTTGATCTCCCACTAAGAATTACAAGGATTGAAACCGTTGATCGGTGTAGTATTGTGGTGTTTTTTTGTTGTCAAAAATTGATTCTTGATCAATCAGACTTTATTATATACCTCCTGTACAAGGATTGGTCTCAACAAAGAGTTATTTCCCACATTTATCCATTATAGGGGTGATTGACATGGCTGACCATAAAGAGCTTCAAAGGGATCCATTTTAATAGAGGATTTGTAACTATTATTATAAGATAATTACACCAATACCAATTTTTTATCCCATGAGACTACAAAATCCAACACTCATATGCTGAGAATGACTTCCAAACATCAGTTTTCCTGCTTATCCTGACCTTCCATTTGAGTATGATATATCATAATGAGTTTGACCTGAAACCCCATTTCCTTCTAAAGACCTTCCCATAACTGATATTTATAGCAAGGGTCCTTTTCCAAAATGATATCTGATGACACACCATGAAGCCTCGTAATTTATTGAACATGTAACTAGACCAACACATCCACCTTGGTTGAATCCTTGATCAGAATGAAGTGGGATGACTATGTCAGACAGTCAATAACCACTCAAATCTTGTTCCTTACCTAAGGTGTATGAGGAAACCCAATAATGAAGTCCATGGAGACCTTATAACACTTCCATGGATGAATGGGGAGTGAATGAAGAAAACATAAGGGCCTCTAGTTCTTGGATTTAATCTACTAACATGTATAGAACTTGGATACAAAGTTAGTTATATCACACCTTATATCTGGCCACTAAAATTGGTGACAAACATCATAAAACATCTTGGTGGTCCCAAGATAAATGAACCACTCAGACTAGTGGATACACTAAATCACAACCTTCCATAAAGATAATGAAAACATGAAACAACCATTGAAACAAAGGATTCCCTCATAAGATAGTGACCAACTATCATACATCTCCTCACCATTTATAATATTCCTAGAGTACTTAAATAGATCACCATTAGGCTTCTCTTTTCTAATCATCTTTATAAGAGTGTGGGATAACTAAATTCTAACTAAGACAGTTCTTGTACTATACTCCTTGGTTTCTAGGTGCATCTGAGCAAAAATACCCATAAAATTCCACTCACCACTAGACTCCTTTATATCTTGCATCAACATCTTCTCACTTAGGGCATCTGCCACCACATTACCTTTCCCTGGGGTGTAGATAATATCAAAGTCAAAACCCTAAAGGTACTCAAACCATTAGAATTTTCTCAGATTTAGGTTCTTATGGGAGAAAATATAGGCCAAACTCTTATGATCTTATTAAACTAAAAATTTCTCCAAGAAAAGATAGTGGTGTTGTACTTTCAATGCATGCATCACTACTACTAGTTCCAAGTCATGGGATAGATAATTCCTTTCATGTGGTCAGAGTTAATGAGAACCATACACCACAACATCGTTATCGTATATCAACACACACCCAATACCTATTCTTGAATCATTACAGTAGACCATGTATCCCATTATAGATTATGGTAAGATCGAAACAGGGGTAGTGGTTAAACATTGCTTAATCTCCTAAAAAGATGCATGTAATTATAGGATCCATTCAAACCATACCCCCTTAGGGTAATTGAATTTATGGGTGAATAAATCATGAAAATATCCCTAATAAACCACCTTCCAGGCCCAAGAAACTCCTGATCTCAAAGAAATTTCTTGGTTGCTCTTATTCCATCACTTTTCTGATTTTTTTTCAAGGTCTAATAAAACTCTATGTTCTAAGATAACATGGAAAAAAACTTGACTTATTAAGTCCATAAAGTAAAATTTTAGAGCTTAGTATAGAGATGGTAGTCCTAAAGAGTGTCTATAATGATTCTTAGGTTTTTCCCATACTCTTCCTTTATCCCATAGTAGACTAGAATGGTGTCCACTACCACTATAAAAAAAGGGTTGAGGTAATTATGGGACACTCAATTCATAAGATCCATGAAAACCACTAGAGAATTATTCAATCTGAATAGAATAACCAAATACTCAAAGTGGATATACCTTCTTTGGAAGTCTATCCTGGGAATTTCTGTCTCTCTAAACCTGACTTGATGATACATAGAGCAAAAGTAATTATTGAAAAACCCACCTTACCCCTTGATTTGATCTAAGAGTTCATAAATGTGGTGAAATGAATATTTATTCTTGGTTGTGACCATATTCAACTTTCTAAAATCTATGTTCAACCAGAGGTATTTGTTGGCCTTTTTATAAAATAGTACCTGTATGTCCCAAGGTGAGACACTCGGGAAAATGAATCCTTTGGATTCCAAATCATTTATTTATATATTTAATTACATAGAATTGGTAGGCCCATAAGATATGAGGGAAGAGATTTTTTCAATGTTCCTACCATAAAATCGATGGTAAACTCCACTTCCCTCTCTAGGGGTAACCCTAAAAAATCATCTAGAAACACCTCTGGAAAAACATCCACTACAGGAGGAAACCCACTCTTAGAACCTCTACCATTATCCTCTAGCATAAGAGAATAGACTTGGGAACCATGGCTACCTAACTTCAAAAAATGGAGGTTTATCTCACCCTAATTGTGGATCCCATTAACCTTAGAAGACCTGAGTACTTCCATAAGGTTCCATAAAAGTTACTTTTTGATGATAGTAATTGATATGCACCTTAAAACACACCATCCAATCCATACCTAGTATCATATAAAAAATATCCATTTCTAGAACCAAGAATACCCATTCTAATTTGACCCCTAACAAAGTGATAGCACATGGTAGACTTTTGAAAACCTTTTCTCTCTTCTTGAAAAGTGGAATAACCAACTCCATAGCATAATGCATAATATCAGTTGGTAATTTCAGAAATTCCACAATATGGGTGAAAATATAAAAATTAGAAACACCCATATCAAATAAATTGATGGTTATTGATGATGCAATAAAAATAGTACCACAAACAGTTTCAGGTCCTATATCTAATTCTATTGGTTTCTTATTCATATCATAAAGATTTCTTATCTCTGTTTGGGAATATAAACAACTAATAACTTGTGTATTTTCTTTAATATGGATCTATCGAGTAATATATCCATCTATTCCATCATGACTACCAAACCGAGAACCCATGGTTATGGATGGTTCTGATTGAGCTATTATTATGCTAGAGGCTAAGGAACCTAAACAACCCTAATATGGGAGTGTATTTCTATAGAACCATTGTAGGTACCCCATAAGTTTTCTCTAGTTAAATATACTAGGTGGATCCAGATAGGCTATTTGTACATTTCTAGTAGTTCCACATTTATGAAACATTACTCATTGACCACCAGTGGTTGCAGAAAAAGACATTTGGGATGGGTAACTAGAGATACCACCTCCCTTATTATCTTAATCATCTCACTTCCTTTTATTCTCAGATATTCCATGACCACCTTGTTCCGCTACTTAAACTACTTCAAAGAAACCAGATTTACCAACGCAATAAATCTCTATTATCAACGCCTGATCAACCAACTCTGCATATGTATTTAGCTTGAATAATAATACCTGAGATCAAATATCTGTTTGCAATCCCATTTCAAACCATTTATCCTTTATATGATCATTAAAAACCTCCTCAAGTGTAAAATGGACCTATTCTATAAAACATTTGGCATATTCCAACATGGTTTGGTACCCCTGATGGAGATCTAGAAACTCTCGGGTCATGGAGAGGACTAAGGTCTCATGTCAATATTTCTTATTAAAAATAACCTTGAATTCATTCCAATTCATCTGCTCATGTTTTCTAACTTGTACCAATAGATCTCACCTCCTGTGACTAGTTCCTTACAACATGAATGTAGCATATTTCACCTTGACTGCTTCAGGAGTCTTGAGAAACCTGAAGATCCTCTAAATATTTTCCACCCAATATTTCACTTCTTGGGGTTCTATTCTACCCTATAAGGAAGGGGTTTTATTCCTGAGTAACTCTTAGGATTTATCCTTTTTTAAACCTGTTTTGGTATCCTTGTCCTGAGAAGGACCATATCTCGCTCCTTGATCCAAATCTCAGACAGTCCAAACCACTACTTACACCATTCTTTGATCAACTAGTGAGGGAGAATTCTCTTTTTCTTATTCTCATGTTTTCACGGGAAGTCTCAAAGGAGGAATGATGCTACACCATTTAATAAAAACAAGGGAAGCTATAAATAAATCACCCACAATGGTTTTAAAAATAATATGTTTTAAAAATCCACATAAATCAAAATTAAACCCCAACATAAATAAACAACAAATTAAACCACCCAACCCTAGCTCAGTGTTCATGTGTAGTCTACATCCTATGCATCACACTTGAAGGAGGGGTCAAACCAAAACCCAAACATACCATGGTTTCCCAAGGCCTATCATGAGGTTTTTTGGAAAAACATATCACTCACAACCAAAACCTTATGCCCCGAAGATCCTAGATCCTCTCTATGAAGACATTCCCAAATAACATTATCTAAATAAAGGGAAAACCCTATATCTGATACCATTTTTTCACGAACCGGACCATAATTCCATCCAAACAAACACTCAACTCATCCCGTGACATGGATAGAAGGGTATTCCCAATCTCTACAGGCTGGAAACTAGTTCTTGGGTATCAAGTAACACATTTTTGGGAACATTTTCTCCCATTATGAACATCTATCACCGACACAAAAATTCTAAACAAATTATAACCAACAACAACAATATGGTAAATTAATGGAAAACACTACAAGCATGAGTTAAACATTTATAATTTATAACCAAAAACCAAAATAACCAAAAAGGTTATGGGTTAAACTATACAAACAAAACCATCATGCAGCATGTGGGTTGACACCCCATTACACCACCGCCACACCTCTCCAAAATCAACTGCTAGAACATAGAACTACCATAGACACCAAAGAAGTAATTTACTTTACCTAAATCAAATAAAACAAGATTTATATACACCTGAAGGTGTATATAGTTTGTGATTTGAATTTCATAGTAGTATACCACCAAAAATATTCCATGCAATGACATTAAATGGAGAATTAACATGATAGTTTTCAAAAGAATGGTTTTGAACACTTTTTAAATGAAAACAGGTTTTGTTTAAATAAGGAATAAAAAATTAAAATGTAATTAAAGTGGGTTTAAAGAAAATAAAATCACCATGATAAGAATCCCTAAGTAGCTAGGTTATTAGGGAACTAGGATCCTCGTACCTTGGTGATCAAACCATATAGAACATTCTCATGCACGAGCCGCTAGAGAGGCCGCAACCAAAGTTATAGAGGTCCCAAAGTCATCATCATTTATTTAGTTAGTATTGTAGCATGAAATTTCCACAGATCTTGGGTCATTTCCAAGATGGACCAAATGGAATACAAATCTATACAAACTCACCTGGATACCCAGGGTTCCTAAGTCCTCTATTCCAATTTTCATATCAAGTGAAATCCCTTTCACATAATCACAATTCCAATAATTGAAACCATACTTGAAAAAAACATTTACAAAGTAAAATTCACCATTTGACAATTAAATCACATTAAAACTCATGGGAAACACCTTTCTCACCACCCACACAATTTATAAAACCTATTTTAAACCAAATCAAGTAATAATTACATTATCAGATAATTTCATGGAATAGAACCACCTACCACTTTATTGAAATCACCCAAACTTTGTTGAAAACTACAAGTAGCACCAAGGGGAGGCCCTAAAGAACTTATAAAACACCAAAAATAGACATATTTAACCCAAATAAATAATATTGAACCCAAAAAAGGTCAACCTAACCACTAGATAAGTGATAACATGAGAAATAAGAGAGGAGGGAACAATAAGAGGGAAGAAGAGAAGAGAGGAGATACTTACTTGAAGTTTTATTGAATATTACAAGAAAAATCACCCAAAAAATGGATCCCAAGGGAGTATAAGAGGAGAGGGATGTGCACCTAGGGTATAGGGGAGTCAAATAGTGTGATAAAGGGGGGTTTATGGTTAAAATTGAGGAGGATAAAAGTTATAATTTCCAAAAATTTAAAGTTTTAGAAGGACGGATGATTTAGCTGTACGGTTTTCCAAAAATTTACTAACCATGTGTAACATCTATCCAATAGGAAAATGGGGTTTCATGGTTTCTTAGGAAGGTTGAATTATTGTGTTCTAAGCTATTTGGCATGGACTGTGTTGTGGTCTTAGCTACACAGTTTTCACTGGTCTGGCACATGGTTTCTATTAACCATGTGCCAACCATGTGTCTCTTGTTTTCAAAACAAAAGACCATTATTTTTATAAAAAAACTTCTAGTAAATACATGGAATAAAGGTAATTATTAAAATTAAATAAAAAATACCTCAAAAGAACACCACAAATGTGACAGTTTTCCTCACCCCAATTATAAACGGGTTCTTCCTCTCGCAGTTCTTTACACCAAATTAAGCCTTATAGATCAACCATACCCTACCAAATTATCTTATCAACTTCCCAATACACATTCTAGAGGTTATTTTATTCCCAAATACCATACCTATATCCCTTTATAGGTGATCTAAAATACTTATTTCTAATAATATGTAATCTCTCTAACCAATCACTTTCTTTTTTTACTCTTCTTTACCTCCTATGAATCTATGATATTCATTATAAAATAATAAATTCAGTATCATCAGTATGATTTAATTTTATTATGATTATAAAAACACCATCATACACACTCTTTACCATAAAATAAAAAGTAAAAGTACCACTCGTGCATACGTACGACTTACTATCTCCACGTAGCGATACAATTTATTTTTCATTAATATATTTTATGGATGGGTATTAGGATGGGTTTAATATTTATATATGATATTCATGACATAATTATAATTATAGAATGATAATATCATGTATAAATTCTAACCATATAACTTTTTTGGAAATGATAATGTCGCTCGTGCATATGTATGGACTACCATCTCTACGATGCGATGTGATTCATTTTTTATTTATATTTACCATGTATGGTAATAAGGATGAATTTTATGAATATATATGATATAAATGATATAATAATGATTCTATAGATTTTAATTATTATTTTAATTTTTTTCATTCCATCTGTAAAAAATTGATATAGAGTTCATGCATATGTATGGCATACCGTCTCTATGAACGGTGTAATTAATTTTTCTATCTATACTTTTCATGAATGATTATAAATAAGTATATAATTAATATATATTATTTTTATAAATTTATTAAAATTATGTAAATTTTGGTACCATGATCAAATTATAAAGATTGATATTTTTTTAACCGAAACATTCTTGGAAAATAAAGCAACTATCACTTAAAACAATGATTTTAATAACAAATTATTAATAAATGGGTGATAAGATTTTATAAATAAATAATACGTGGTATAATATATATATATATATATATATATATATATTTGTGTGTGTGTGTGTGGTTATAGAATAAATTTATAATAAATCCATATTTATTATACAAGATATTTGAACATGAATGAGGAAAGGTGACACTTGAGGTAATGGATTTTCATCTCACTTTATTTATGTGGGATATATACCTTATAAACTACATGTTTATTTTGTGTGGTGTATATATTTACCATGAATTTATTTTATGATTATTATGATGAAAAATATTTTAACAAATATACATATAAATTTCTTTCTTCCATGTTATTTATGATTCAAAAGTTACCAAAGTGGTAAGGGTTTATTTCGTAATATCACCATTATACAGGATTGTTTATGTTTAAGACTTCACTAGGAAATATTTCTATTCCATGTCCATGATTACTAAAAAATCAATTTTTTTTACTATTATCTTAAAAATATTTAAAAAAAATTACCCATGTTTCACATTTTACAAAAAGGTTTTAAAGGAATCTTTTTTTTATTTTCTAAACAATGTTATTTGTGACTTTTTTGAGAAAAATACTGAAGGAATGTTTTTTTAACATATATGGAATGTGCAGATTTTCCTTCCATCATGACTTCTAAATACTCTAAAGCTTCCTTTTAATTTATAAAATATTTTTTTCAAATAAAATTTTTTCATTTAAAATTTCATAGTTTATTTTAAAGATAAGTGATTTTTAATATGGAAAGGTTATTTTCCTCAAGAATTATTCTAAGTAGTCTTTAAAAATATTTTTCCCATCTAAGATGACAAATGTTGATGTTGCTTAAGATTTACTGGGGACATGATCCAAAGATATTGTAATTATTATTTCTCTGGATGGTTTATGTTTATAATTACAATATATTGATAAAACCCATTCTCTTTTTCCATGGGTTATACTTTGATGAAATGTTTATAAAATCCATTTATTTTAATGATTTCTATGATAATGAATGTATTATGATATTTTGGCACACATATGTATGATTTTATTTATGTGGTGGGTGGGACCTATATCTCCCTTCAACTCATTGCGTAATGATGGATAACTCATTAGGTAAATATTTTATGTGTGAACCTGATTTCATGTTCACAATTTTATGTGTGGACCTTGTTTTCATGTCTATAAGATCATGCATGAACCTAGTTTCATGTACATAAGTTTTTTATGGACCTATATTTCATGTCTATAAGATTATTTATAGACCTAGTTTTAGGTCCACATATTTATGCAAGGGGCTTATTTCATGTCATTAACTTAATGAGTGAACCTGATTCTATTTATACATGTTCACAAAGTTAAAATATTATGTTTATGCCACAATTTCATGTTTTATATCAATTTTATGATCTCATTGATTTTTTTTTATTTGATTTTTTTATGATTCATATCTTATTAACTATCAATATTTATTCCATGACTCAAGATTATGAATCTATGATATGAAGAATGTAGATTTCAAATGTTAAGTTAATGTTCTCACACCCTTATGCTCATGTTATAATTATGTGGTTATTGATATATCTCTTTTTTAGAATTACTGAGCTTATAAGATAACCATTTTCTTATGTTTCCTTTCCCCATGTTATCAATAAAGGTTTTAAGTAGGTTATTTCTATGAATGGTTCTATATGTGAAGAAATTTTAGGAGATGGTTATAAACCAATTTATTTTTCCAAGATATTTAAGAGTTTGTACTAATTATATAAAACTCAAAAACTCAAAGATAATTTAGTATGAAAGTGATCCGATATTTTATTTTATTTGTTATGTTTTATATGGTTGAAATTGGTTCATGTTTATTTATATCAAATAAAAATATATATGGATTGCTTGATGCAGTGAGTTGTGACTTCGGCTGTGTTTGATTCTGTGTTTTCCAAATTGTTTACTGGTGGATTTGCGAGCATTGAATTCTTCCTCATTGCATTTGGCAGGAGTTGCTACATCTTGTATTTTGACGTCGGGTGGGTGACCTAGAAAGAGGGATGGGTGTGTTGTCACTCATCATCGGCCATTTGTCTGCTTGGATGGATGGACACTTTGTTGGATCTTCTACACTGTGTTTCTATCTGGTTTTGTCTTGCATCAGGTTGATAGTGATGTGTTTTTTCACATGCACTATCGGGTGGGCGTCTCTAAAGAGAGATAGGTGTGCTGGCACCTATCATCCAGTCTTTCATCTGCATCTCGATGTGGATTGGGATAGTGCTCTGCCATGTTGTGTTGCCAACACGACACAACTTCTTGTCAGGGGGGGCGAGACATCTCCTTCGACGGATGTCACCTTGCATGGTCTGACAGAGGGGGTGATGAGGTTCTTTCTGAGGCTTGTTTTTTCTGTCTGCTTCCTTTTTGTCTTCAATGATTTATGTTAACCTTCGGGCTTCGCTTTATGGGCATATGTTCCCTTGTCATGTAATGGGTTGCCTCTTCTCCCAGTCCATTTAAGAGGTTGTTTATTTCTAGTTCAATAAAGAGGGCTTACCCTTCAAACTTTTTTAAATATATATATATATATAAAGATTATGTTTTTATCACCAAATCCAGGAGTGTGGGTTCTAAGATGTTACAATTAGTATAAGAGTTCAGTTTATAAAACTTTGGAGATTATTATGTTTTCATGAGGATTTATATTAATATTTATAGATTCTGTCAGAGGTATACAATTTTTATTTTGATCATAATTTTAATGTATTAAAAATTCCTTTGAGGTTTTAAGTTATGAAATTTTAAGGTGAATAATGATATTTTAAGAGACATTTGTTTTCTAGTTATATGAAACACTTAAGTTTATTATATGAAAAATGTTATTTAGGAAGAATTCCCTTTTCATATTATTGACATAAGTTTAAATTTATGGATATACCTTACGGTTTATATGATCATTGATTTTAAAGTAATTATGGGTTATTACATTTTCAGATGAAAAACAAAATATATGAAATAAAATTTGAGGTTGAAACATTTCTTTAATGTTGAATATATTAAGTTTATTTTTGAGACTTTTTCTCATGTTTTTTGAATTTTATAAGGAATATATTAATATGGTTTTAGAAAAAAGGACAACTCACAGGATGGTTGAAAACCCGTCACGATCGGCAGGGCTTCAGATATTGAACCCACAACTGAAGGGTGATAAGGGTGCATGTTACATCCCAGGTACAAATTGAATATTTTTTTCATATTAGTATTATTGAGTTAAATAATTACATTCACTATGTTAAGTAATTTTTAAAATAAATAATTTTATTAAACTAATTTCTAATAATGTTATATTTAAATGATTAATTTTCAAATTATAGAATTCCAATTTTAAAATAATAATTTAATTTCTAAATTTATCATTTTTAAATTATCTTATTATATATTTTTTAGAATATTTTTAAAATAAAGTAAATTTTTGGTTAATAGTAAAAAAATACTGTTTTTTATATATAATATTTTCGTGACATTACTAAGACATGGTTATGATACAAAATTTATTAAAAATATTTCATGACTAAATTATGATATTATAATAGAAATATTGAAAAATAATAATTCAGAATATGTAAAATATAATTTATTTCATGATAGGTATAAAATTCATTGTCAATTTTGACTCAGTGCCTACACAGCATTGGAAAAGTCAAATTTGTTGCCTTATAAATAATAATTGTGGTATAAAAATTATTTTCATTACTTTTTTATTAATTATTATGTATAAATAATGTTTTTGGATGATATTTTCAAATTTTAGAGAAATATAACCTGAATTTTCTCCAAATGTCTATGCAATGCATGTGCAAGGCAAGAAAAGAGAAATTAACAAATTAAAGAAGTTGTTTGGACATGGATGTGATTAGATATACTTAATGAATAAAAATAAATGATTATCTTGAACATAATTAAATTATTTTTATGATAGTAATTTATTTTTAATTTTTATATATGAAATAGTTAACTTTAATGATTGTGAAATGCTGATAAAGTGCTTGTGCAAAAAGAAGAAAAATAAATAAAATGATTTTAATTAAAATTATAAGAACCCTAAAATGACCCAAAATCTGAATAAATCTATTTGGATGTATAATTTGTGGAAAATATATTATTCTGATTCAAATTTGGGACTTTTTAGACCCATTTTAATCACTTTAATCCCTTTATAAAATTTTATTTAAAAGGAAGTCAAGTTGTTCAAACTATAGCTTTTAATTAGTACAATATTTTAATATATGGTTTTCCAAAAGTTTTTTTCAAAAATAAATAGTAATTTTAAAGATAATTAATTTTTCTTATTCATGATAATTTATTTTTAATTTTTATACACTAAATAAATACGTTAAAGGATTTCAAAATGATGATGCAGTAATTATTAATTTAAAGGAAAAATTAAATAAATGATATTAAAAATATTAAAATAAATATAATTTGATATTTTTAAAGTAATATACAAATTCTATAGATGGATATGATATTTCTAGGATATAATAAAATATTTTTTTCCTAATTTTACACTTTTTTCTGATTTTAACTTCATAGTTATGAATAGTGTTAAATATAAAAAAAATTATGAATAAATATTTTATTAAATTATATAAAAATCAAAAAAAAATATTTAACAAGGACAAAAATGATAAGACTGTGAAGAAAATTTGATCTCCTGTGATTTTTAGGCCTTTTGAAATTATTAAACCCTATATTAGACTTATTATATTTTAATATTTTATGTATTTCATAAATTTCCCCTTACCTCAATTATAAAATGGGACTCATTCCTTCACTTAATTTTAAGATAACAAGTGATTTTTTGTGGTTGAAATTATTGTCAATTAATTAATAAGATGAAAATTCAATGAATTCTAAATGTGATGATTATAGTGCAGGTATGAAGTTCCAAAGACATGGGTCATTGTTTATTTGAATTGACACATTTTTTACAACAATGATCTTATGTAGAGTCAAAGGAATGAAAAATATTATTTGAGTATGGTTGGAATTTATGAAGTAATTCTAAACAAGAATAATATCCATGCAAAGTGATGTTTATTTTTTTATGAGGTTTTTATATTGGCTTGGTATGATTTTATGTTGACTTGGTATATAGTTTATATTGGGTCAATTATATTTTTTTGGATTTGATTAAAAAAATTATGGCCAGCCTCCTAAGATAGCCTACCACTAGCCTCAACTGAGAGCTTATGTGGGACATTGGGTCGACCGCACCCAAGGGAGGCCAGGTAGGCCGGTATGCAGGTGACATGAAGGACCATGGCTGAGACTGTGAATAGTATGGGCTAATAGCCTGCAAGGAGGTGGGCACAGAAGTGTGCTCACATAACTGGTACAGGACGGTGCCGGGGGAGGGAGAGGATAATTCTTGAGAATGGATGTCAGGCCAAATATTATAAGGGAGATGAAAATTTTAGGTTGTTTCAATGTGGGATTGTTCTGAATGATCCAAAATCATCCAATCACTAGATCGAATTTTCCCAATCATCCAATCATCTCTCTAAGATCTTCAATTGTGATATTTATTCAATGAATTTCCAAAGTTGTTCAATCAAGTGTTGGATGTCATCTTCTCTAGCAAGCTTCATCCAAGAGTCTATCACGTCAAGATCTCTATAATGACATAATATGAAGCTCGATTCAATCCCTATGATCATTGTTTTATCATTATTAAAATTTTAATATGATCTAAATATGATGACAATTTTTTTGAATCATTTAACAATGATCGAATCATTGAAATATAGTTAGTTTTAAAAAATGTTTTTATAGGAGATGGTGATGGTTCGCAATCATAGTATACTCTCAACCAATTAACCGAATGGGTTTTCATGATTATGGAAGGTCTTATGATGATATTTTTTACCTATAAATACCACCCAAGGATCTCGATTCAGTGGCTGGTGATTTTTTGAGAAGCACTCATTTCTAGAGAAACGAAGCATCGTGAACGTCTGGTTCATGAAGGTTTTTGCACATTTTCTATTTTCATAAAGAAGATTTCTTTTGTGAGAAAAGTATATGTTCCTAGAACACTAGTGTTTCTTCATGAAGAATAAGGTTCCATGAAGCAATAGAGAAATCACGATATTCTAACATGTATATCTTTAAATTTTTGTGTAAATAATTGAGTTCCTATGAATTAGTTTCCTGAAGAAGACAGAATCACTATAAAGGATAAGAAGAGTATTTGTGGAGTGTCTGCTTTACAAGTATCTTATCCTAAAAGAACTTGAATTTAAATTAAATTGTGTGCATCAAGTTCTTATACTCAAATATATTTGTGTGAAAGAAATAGAGAAATAGAGTATGCTTAAATTCTTTCTCATGCATATGTAAAAGATGATTAATATAGATAGTGTGTGAAAAAATGAGTGAACAAGAAGGAAAATTGTGTATGTGAATTATGAGAGTGTGAAAAGTGAATAGTGTGTATAATTAAGGATGCATATTAAAAAACACTTACATGCATTAAATCATACTCACATAAACATGTGATAAATAAAATGAGCTCCAAATGTGTGTGTTATACAAACATATATGCATAAGAAATTTATTATGCATGATAGTGAAAAGATTCTGCATGTGTATTATTGCACAAAGTAATAAGACCATGCAGTTTATTATATACATGCATGAATTTGGAAGTGCATGTGAAATGTATGTTGCTTTATTAGTGTGTAGTTATTTAAGAATGAAGCTGGGAAAATTATATCATCATTTATTCAAAATTATTTTTATATCTGATTGTTTAGTAATCATTGCGGTCGGTTCTTCAGCATAAGAAATAATTCTACCCCAAGAAATGTTGTACTGAAGAAGATAAACATTTATAGGTGATTAGTGTTGATTGAGAAAGAACATCATCAGTGAAAGGTTTCTTGAATTGTACAGAGTCCAGTTTGATCCCACAAGCTCATGGAGGAAGATTATAAGATCATTACTATTAGTGGATAAAATCATATGTGACTCAAGATTGTGTAAGTCTTTAGTAGGAATATGAAGTAGTGGAAGTCTCTGTGGGACTCTGGGGTAGTCCGGTGGGATGTTGGTAGCACATTGGGATGTAGTATAAATATCCTCTTGTGGGATGCAGGATTCACTTGTGTAGGTGGAAACATGTGTTTTATAGTGGGACTCTAGAGCATAACATTATAAGACTCAATGTTGAAGGGAATGGGACTTTCCCTATTGTAACCATCTACATATAGTAAAACAAATTATAACCATGGGTGATAACTGGTTATAGAAAGGATGTAGGTCTTACTAAATAACCTTGTAGAAAGAAACGTACGATGTTTTTCTATTTACATTCTACATTTCATATAGGATCCAAGAATATTAATAGGTGATAAAGGTTTGGAGGGGTTTAATAAAAGAAAATAATTTAGTAAAAACAAGTCATACCTGATTCACCCCCCTCTCAATGTGATTTCATGATCCATTGAACACTTCAAAGGGTATCAGAGGATAGGCTACCTCTAATTGGATCTACTATACTTTTCCAGTTGTTTTTATTAGAATCGTATGAAGTGAGGATTTAAGTTTGAAGAAAATTCAGAAGATATTCAAATGGAAAATCCTATCTCTTCTCCTGATGTTAGAAGTGATGAATTTTTAGTCAAGACTCAAAAAAATATGAATAAAATATTGCCAAATAAGCTGAATAATAGTTCAAAGATAAATTAAAATCAACTACTAGCTGAAGGCACTCAAACTGGATTTTTTTAAGTAAAATTAGTTGGTTATAATTCTGATGAATCAAGTTAAATTTTTGATGATGATATGATAAATTTTAAATCATAAATCATCTTAATAAACTTCCAAAATAATTTTTCACATGTATGATCAAATATTTCAATGTACTTTGGGATGAAAAATTACATCTTGAAGATGAGGATAATGATATGGAATAATTATTGACCAAAAAGGTTGGTATAGTTAACACTATCACAAAACTTGTGAAAGAAAGGGATGAAACAATATCTCTTTACAAAGAAATAAGTATTTAATCTATTTAAGAATTGAAAAGTAGTCTCTATGAGAAATATATTTTTGAAAAAAATTACAAAAGTTATCTATACACTTAAAAAGATGCATAATACATCTATGAATGTCAAAAATTATCAACTGATTGATAAAGAATGAAGAATTAAAGAGCTTTAAAATTTGATACTAAAGGATAATTAGATATATGAAGATGAGATTCTGAAAATGAAGATTCATTGGGAATAAAGAATGAAATATATTGAAGATGAGAATATTTATCTCAACTTAAAGTGCCTTGAACTAGAAGTGAAACTGAGAAATATATAAGAGACACAAGCCGAGACTTCCCAAGTTGCTGAGAAAATAAGTATTTCTAAGGGTTCATCTGATAAGAGTCTTATTTTTAAAAATACTGAATATAGTAGAAACAATTAATTGATATTATCAAATGATAAATATATTGTAGACTCTTTAAATAAGGTAACCCTTTATTCAAATAAATATATGTGTATTAATGTTGATTTGATGACCAGTGAAGATTCATATTTAAAATCTGGACAAACTTGGGTAAAGAGAAATTCTTGTTCCCCAAAGAAAGAATATAAGAATAAATGTGCTACCAAAAATCAAAAAAAATGTCAAATACAGTTAGAATGTGTTACAGAAGAAGGAATCAATATTTTTTTACTACTATTAGTGCTGTTGAAAATTTGGGCATTAAGAAATTAATTATTTCCATAATATGTCATTATATGAAAATTATATAAATTGAAACCTGTAAAATAGAAGAAAATCTCAAAGAAATAGAATTGTATTATCAAGAACAGATATGATTACTTTGAAATTTTTTGTGATTATTGCAACAAAAGTGGTAATTTTTATGATGAGTGTTGGTATGTACCAATCATGATAGAATAATTTATTGATGTGAATAGAAGACCACAATATAAATTAAAGAAATTAATAGATGAATATGACAGGTCAATCTTAGGTTGTGAACAAAAGAAGAATTTTATTAAACAAATTACTCTCAGAAAGTTTTCAAAGAATGATGTGAAGAGTGTGTTGCCAAAGAAAATATCTTTATATTGTGGTAATAAAGGTTACATCATAGACCATTTCCAATTTTCCAGGAACATTCATATTAAAGTAAGAAATATGGAATCAAATAAATAATTGATATGGAATAGAAATAGCAAGATAGATTTGGTGAAAGACATCTCTAAGTAAGAATATAAAAATATTCCTAAAAGAGGTAACTTATTAAAATATAATGTTTTTTGTGACAAGTGCAACATGTCTATACATTATAGTAAAAAAATGACGTGGAAATATGGTTAAGAATAATTCATAAAAAATAAATTGAAAACATCAGTGACTTCTATTGTTGGGAAAAATAAGTCTACACACAAAGTGAAGACTGAGCATATTCCTAAAGAATGCTTGATCATATGGATAGAATGGTTGGAAGAGGTAATAAAGTTTTAACAAGCTGAGATATTGGAAATTACATTATTATCAAGTGGGAAGAATCCTTTTTCATCTAAGAAGACTATTGGTTTGAGATGCAACTCTCAACCTTGTTGATTTAACTGAGGAGAATTGAATAACCACCTTATACCTATATATATTGTGTTTTTTTCATATAATTAATTGAATGTGAAGAATATATTCAGGAAGAGACCTAAATTAATAAAAGTTTTGAATATATTACAGCTATAAATATGTATATCATGGAAGAATATTTATATTATGTTGTCTTCTTGCAACATTTTAAAATTTTATCTGAATATGCTTGGAATTTATTCTTGAATAAAGTCAATCATGATGAAGAAGTTTTAAAGTAAATAAGTTGAGGGGGAGAATAGGAGATCAACCATCACATATTTCTATATCAATTGATATCTTATAAGTATCATAAGTTCTAGTAAGGTATGAATCTCATAATTCAAAACAAATTCAAGAAATTTAATCTTATCATCATTGAGGTATGATGATTATATTCTCTTATTTTCATAATGAAAAATCTATTCTAAAAAGGGAAGTGATTTATTACTTGATGAAAAAAAGGGGAAATAAATTTTTCATTAGAATTTTTTTAATCTATTTATTGAGATTTATTTAGGATATTTTTTTGAAATATTTTGAACAAATTCTAAAAAGTAGGTTTAGTGATTGGTATCACATGCTGGAAGTTTAATGATGACATTGATGTTAAATTTGATCACTCTTGTTTTATATATAGAGAATTGATCATGTAGACTTAGATATGATTAATTTTATCTCTTTTCTAAGTTAGTATTTATTCCATCCTTCATAGAAGTAAATCAGACAATATATGTCATAAGAGAAGAGGATATTCTTAGAATTTGAATTTTTGAAATGATAATTCCTTCACATACTTTTTCCTTTGGCTTTATTTCCAATAAGGGGAGAAGATTTCATTTATTTTTAATATGAAATGGGTATTAACAACAAATACAATGGGGGGATTGAGGAGACTAAGTGATGTGTTGAGGTTGAACTTGTTATCAATTAATTAAGAAGATAAAAAGTCAATAAATTCTAAATGTGACGATTGTAGAGCTGGTATGAAGTTCCAAAGATGTGTGTCATTAGTTATTTGAATTGAAAATTTTTTTACAAAAATTATTTGAAGTAGATAAATTGGCATGAAAAATATTATTTGAGTATGGTTGGAATTTGTGAACGAATTCTGAACAAGAAGAAGATCCATGAAAAATGATGCTTATTTGAATTGACACATTGTTTACAATAATGATTTGAAGTAGAGGTAGAGGAATGCAAGGTAAAAGGATTATTTTAATTCAGTAAAATATATATGGCTATAATATATAATTATTAGTGACATATCGTGATCTTTTATATAATCATCGATTTTAATTTTAAAGCATTTACGTTTATGTCTTCTTAAATGTATGTATTTAATCTTGAAAGGTGGATTTCTCCCAAATATTTTTAGTTTTAATAAAATTGAGATTTTGTTATACTGATATGTATTAACATTATTTTCTTATATTAAAATAATTTATTTCAAATTTTAAAATGTTTTTAATGGGATATGAATGAAATGGTAGGTCTTTTAAACATTTTTCTTAAAATTTGGCATTAGGGTATTGTATGAGATGATAAGGTATGGGGAGTGAACCCGTGAACATAAAGGGAATATGTCCTATAAGTGATAATCTTAGTTGAAAAATGTTTTTATAAGATCTATCAAGTCTCATTTTAATCTATAAAAGAGTTATTATTTTCAAAATATTTTTATGGATAAATCCATGTTTTTTTCAAAGATTATTTTAAAATGGGTTTTCAAAATGATATGTATTTTAAAGGTTTTGAAAGGTGTTTTATTATGATATTTTATGAAAAAACAAGTTTATAAATTATATAAAATGTTTTTTATTTGATATAAAATTATTTTCTAAAATGTTTTCAAATTATTTAAAAAGGATTTTATCCTTTTTTTAATCCTTACTAGGAAATTTAATGTTCACCCAGAGTTATAAATGAATTTTCCACAGGTTTAGTAGAATTATTTGAGGGTATTAGATTCACTTACGGAGTTAGTGAACATAAATAAATTTAGTTATTTTATTTTATTTTATTTTAGTTCTGATAAAATGTCATGTATTTGTCTAATCCTCCAAAACCTATACCGAAAAAGTTCCTAGAATGTAAAATGAACTGTGTATTTTTTAGTTATCTTTAAGAAAATATAAATCATTTTTATGTGTTGAACTTAGAAGCATGGTTCCAAGGATTAACATTTGGTATCAAACCAATGGACTCAATAACTTTGGATATTATGTTTTTTCATTTAAAAAAAACTTCTAGGTAATTAAGTTCTATTATAATTTCTTTCTTTTCTTAATTCTGAAGATGGAGATCAATAATTTTATTAAGTAGAATGAAAGAATTGTGAGGGAGAAATTAATTTAAGGGGGAAGGATGTGTCATCCTAGGTAAAAATAGAATAATTTTTTTATATTAATATTATTGAATTAAATAATTAATTCACTATGCTATGTAATTTTTAAAATACATAGTTTTACTAAACTAATTTCTTATATTTTTATATTTAAATAATTAATTTTAGAATTATAAAATTTTAATTTGAAAAAATTAATTTAATTTATGAATTAATCATTTCTAAATTATCTCATAATGAATTTCAGATAATTTTCTGAAAAAAAAAATTAATTTTTGGTGAATAGTAAAAATATAGTTTTTTTAAATAAAGTATTTTTGTGACATCGCAAAGACATAGTTATGATATAAAATTTATTAAAAATATTTCATAACTAAATTATTATATTACAATATAAATATTATAAAAAAATAATTCAGAACATGTAAAATATAATTTATTTCATGATAGGTATAAAAATCATTGTCGGGATCTGGGAAATGCGCCTGTAAAGGGATCCTCCTCAGCGCTAGGGTTTCCCTATCGCCGCCATCTCGTCTCGGTTGGCCGTGACTCCATTCCTTGGTTCTCAGCGATTTTGGGCGAGCTCCTCTAGCTGCGGTGATATCCTAGATCCTGTTCTCAGTGTCGTCGAGGTGCAGGACCTTGGTTTTGTGGGTTTGCGGGCTCTCTGGCGGCATCATGGGTGGTAGCCATCAACGGGCTTCTGCAGCGTCGAAGGCTCGCGTCCTTCAATTGGCTTTGCTTCCATGGTGGTGTGGCGAGCGGTCAATTCAGATCTATTGTGGCTTGAGGTTGCAGCCGCTATTTCTCATGTGTCTTGTGAGTGGATGTGCGGTCTACATGAGCGATGGTGGTAATAGGTCCTTGGATCGGTTCTGTAGCGGCGTTGTTTCTCCAGCACCATTCTGTGTCCGTGGTTCTGGTGGTTTGCTTTGATTTTGTGATTGTTTGAGTGATTATGTTTCTTGCTGTGTTTTTTGGTGCGATGTTCTGGGCAAATACAATGGTGAATTCTTCACCGTGGAGGAGAATTTTTATTGATTCGGTTGTGCAGGTTCAGAAGCATATTGGTGTGAATCTGTTGGAATGATTTTGGTTTGATTTAATAATGGGGTGGGATGTTTCTTTGCAGCGTGATTTTCTTTGTTTTTGGCGTTGATGCTTTGGACCGAGGGTTTGATTGTCAGCTATGTTTTTGAAGTCTTGTAGGGTTCCCCATCTCCCTTTAAAATGGGGTTTATCATAATAAAAAAATTAATTTTCAGTCAAGTATAAAAATCATTGTCAATGCCAATGTAGTGCCTGCACATCCTTGGAAAATCACATTTTTTCTTTAAAAATAAAAAATGAGGGATAAAAATCGTTTTCATGACATATTTATTAATTATTATTTATAATTTATGTTTTTGGATAATAGTTTCTAATTTTAGAGTTATATGACATGACTCTTATCCAAATGTTTGTACAATGTTTGCGCAATGCAGGAAAAGATAAATTAAAAAATTAAAGAAGTTGTCTTGACAAGGATATTATTAAATATACTTAATGAACAAATATAAGTGATTATATTGAACCTAATTCACTTATTTTTATGATAATAATTTATTTTTAATTTTTATATATGAAATAATTAAATTTAATGTTTCTGCAATGCTGATGTAGTGCTTGTGCAAGAAGAAGAAAAATAAATAAAGTTGTTTTAATTAAACTTATTTGAACCCAAAAATGACTCAAAAATATAAATAAATATATTTTTATATGTAATTTTTGGACAATATCTTATTTTGATTCTCACTTAGGACTTTTTGGACTCACTTTAATCCCTTTATAACATTTTATTTAAAAGGAAGTTAAGTTGTTCACACTATAGTTTTTAATTAGTATAATATTTTAATATATGGTTTTCCTAAAGTGTTTTTAGAAGATAAATATTCATTTTAAATATAATAAATGTATCTTATTCATGATAATTTATTTTTAATTTTTATACAATAAATAAATACCTTAAAGGCTTTCACAGTGATGATAGAGTAATTATTATTTTAACAGAAAAATTAAATAAATGAAATTAAAAATATTAAAATAAATATAATTTGATATTTTAAAAGTAATCCAAGAATTATCTAGATGAATATAATATTTCTAGCCTATACTAAAAAAATTAATTTGACATTTTTTTATGTTTTTAAATTCATAGTTATGAATATTGTTAAATTTGAAAAAAAAAATTATATTTTATGAATAAATATTTTATTAAATTGTTTAAAAAACACAAGAAATATTGAACAAGTTAAAAAATGATAATATTTTATCAAAAATTTGATCTCATGTGATTTTTAGGCCTTTTTAAAATCTTTAACCCTGTATTAGACTTATTATATTTTAAAATTTTAAGTAATTCCTAAATTTCCTCTCACCTTAATTATAAAATGGGTCTCTTTTCTTTACTTAATTACATCACCTTGAGCCTTATTTCTCAACCATCCTTTGTAATATTTTTTCTACTCATACCTATACACATTATAGAGTTCATATTTTAGGTATAACACTACCCTTAGTGGTCTTAATGTGTTAAGAAAAGGGATTTTCTGAAGAAGGGGAATATAAAGAAACGTTATTGATGAGTCAGACTCAAGGTAATTGGATTATTTTGAAAGTAGTATTTTTAAAATATAATTTTATATTTTCACATAAAAGGTTTTATTTTCATTCATGATTTTAGATATGGTCATTTTCTATAATTTTTATTGATGTATCATGAACTTTTATGCAATCATCTATTTTAATTTTAAATCATTTATGGTTTTGTCTTATTAAATGTAAGTATTTAATATTGAAAGGTGGATTTCTCCCAAATAGTTTGAGTTTTAATAAAAGTTAGATTTATTAATTATTAGATGTATTAAAATTATTTTATTCTATTAAAATAATTTATGTAATATTATGAAATGTTTTTAATTGGTTATGGATGAAAATGCAGGTCTTCTAAAATGTTTTCTTAAAATTTGGTACTAGGGTATTATATTAGATGATAAGGTATCGTGATTGAACCCATTAACTCAATGGGATGATTTCCAATAATTTATACTCTTAGTGGATAAATTATTTTTATAATATATTTCAAGTATCATTTTAATCCACAAAAGAGTTATTATTTTAAAATGATTTTTAAGGAGAAATCCATGTTTTCTTAAAAAATAATTTTAAAATGGGTTTTTAAAATGATATGTATTTTAAAGGTTTTTAAAGGTTTTTTCTTATAAATTTTTATAAAAAAAATATATAAATTTAATAAAGTTTTTTTATTTGATATAAAATGATTTTTTAAAGTGTTTTCAAATTATTTAAAAAATATTTTATCCTTTTTTAACCATTACTATGAAATTTAATTCTCACCCTATGTTTTAAATTAATTTTTCACAAGTTTACTAGAATTATCCTAAAGTGTTCTCTCTACTTACGGAGTTAGAACACATGAATAAATTTAGTTATTTTATTTTATTTTTGTATATTTCAGATAAAATGTAATGTATTTGTCTAATTCTCCAAAACCTAAACCGAAAAAGTTCCTAGAATGTAAAATGCACTATATATTTTTCATTTGTATTTAAAAAAATATACAACATTTTTATACACTGAACCCAGCACCACGGGTTTAGGGATTTATATTTGGTATCGTAGAAATTTTTTATACAACTTTTGATATTATGCATTGATGATTAAAAAATCTTCTAGGTTTATAAGTTCTATATTTTATTAATTCCAAAGATAGAGATCAAGAATTTTATTAAGTAGAATGAAGTAATTGTGAGGGTTCAATTAATTTGATGTGGGAATAATTTGAAATATCAGTTCCAAATAGAATAATTTGTTTTCATATTAGTATTATTGAATTAAATAATTGAATTTACATATATAAGTTCTTTTTAAAATAAATAATTTTATTAAAATAATTTCTTATATTATAATATTTAAATAATTAATTTTCAAATTATAGTATTTTAATTTGAAAAAAAATAATTTCATTTTTGAATTTAGCATATCGAAATTATCTTATTATGAATTTTTGAGAATTTTTTAAAAAAAATTAATTTTTGGTGAATAGTAAAAAATAATTTTTTTTAAATACAGTATTTTTGTGACATCACCAAGACATAGTTATGATATAAAATTTATTAAAAATATTTCATAACTATATTTTATATTATAAAAGAAATATTATACAAAATAATTCAGAACCTATAAAATATAATTTATTTCATGATAACTATAAAAAGGATGGATCAGTGCGGTTATGTATCAATTATCGAGAGCTCTATAAAATCACCATAAATAAAAAGTATCCTCTTCTAAGGATTGATGACTTGTTCGATCAACTATGAGGATCTTATTACTTTTAATAGGTGGATCTTCATTTGAGATATCATCAAGTGATGTTGAAGACGGGATATATTGGGAATACTACTTTCCATACAAGGTATGGACATTATGAGTTTCTAGTGATGCCCTTAATACTTACTAATACCTCTAAAATATTCATGGATTTTATGAATAGAGTATTTATATACTACCTTGAAATTTTTTTGGTAGTGTTTATCAATAATATTCTCATCTACTCCAAGATCAAGGTGGAATATTAAGAACATCTAAGGATTGTGCTAATGATACTAAAAAAGAAGAAATTGTATGAAAAGTTCAGAAATTTTGATTTTTGGATGTGGTAAGTCACATTCTTAGGGAATGTGATTACAAGTGATGGAATTTTTGTGGAACCTTTAAAAAAAAGGAAATGCGTAATGGACTAGACCCACTAGTACCACAGAAATACGTAGTTTTCTTGGCTTGGAAGGGTACTACTGATGTTTTGTGAGAAATTTATCATGATTTTTTATCCTGATAACTAAGTTAACAAGTAAAGGGGTGAAGTATGTTTGGATGGAATAATGTGAGTAAAGATTCATAGAGTTCAAGAAGAGGATAATCACTACACCTATACTCATGCTACCAATAAGTGGAGAAGTTTTTGTGATATAAAGTGATTCTATAAAGAAAGGATTGGGTTGTGTACTCAAGAAGAAAGATAAATTGATAGTTTGTGCCTCATGGTATTTGAAGATCCATGAGTAGAACTACCTGATACATGATCTAGAGCTAGAATTTGTGATTTTTTTCCTTGAAAATATGGAGGCACTACCTCTATGGTGGGAATTGTAACATATTTACTAATCATAAGAGTCTAAATTATATATTCACACATAAGGATATCAACATACATCAAAGAAGATAGTTCGAGCTAATAAAGGACAATGATTTCTCTATTCATTACCATCCTGGAAAGGTAAACAAGGTAGTTGATACTCTTATCATAAAAGAAATTAATACCTTATCCATGATGTGGATTGTGAAAAACCCCATATTCATGGATATGAAAAGGATGTATTTGGAAAGAATAATGGTAGGGAATACATATTACCTTACCCAAATGATTTTCCAACCATCTATCCAAGATAATATCAAAGAGGTACAAATGGATGATATGAAGCTACAAAATAAGGTGAAAGTAGTGAAGTAATGGAAGCTACATGGGTTCCACATCGATGATGATGGAGTGATTTAGTTGGGAATGAGGCTTTTTATACCTTCATCATCTCAGATAAATAATGATCTACTGGATAATGCACATAGTTTATCTTTCTCTATCCATCCTGGAAGTACCAACATGTACCGTGATCTTCAAGAACACTTATGGTGGGACAATAAGAAGAGTAAGGTCTGAGAGTATATCTCAAGTTGTTTGGTATGTCATCAAGTTAAATTAGAGTGAATAAATCCTAAAGGGATGATGAAACTATTAATTATACCCTTGTGGAAATTTGATAACGTCACTATTGACTTTGTTACTAGTCTCTCAAATACATCGAAAGGAAAAAATGTGATATGGGTTATGGTGGATCCGCACACCAAGACTTACCATTTTATCTCTATTTGGGAAGATGTATCGCTTGAACAAATTTACAAGATATATGTGAAGGAAGTTGTGAGGCTGAATGGGGTTCCACTTTCAATTCTCTCTTATCATGATCCAAGGTTCGCATCTAAATTTTGTAGAATTATCCAACATGATTTGAGTACTGAGTTAAATTTAAATACGGCCTATCACCCCAAAACTGATAGATAATCTAGAAGGAAAATTCATCTGCATGAGGACATGGTAATATCATTATCAATAGAGTTCAAAGGAGGATGTGATCAGTATCTCATATTGGTTGAGTTGTTATACAAAAATAACTTCCACTCGATTATTCATATGACTCCATATGAAGCTCTGTATGGGAAGTGATGTAGAACTGCAACTTGTTGGGATGCAGTTGGCGAACAAAAGCTACTTGAACCTGATCTTGTAAAATAGATGATAGAGAATATTTAATCCATCCAATAACATATTAAAGCTACTCAAAGTTGGAAAAATATCTATGTTGAAAACCTTAAAAGGGACTTGGAGTTTGATGTTGGAGAAAAATTATTCCCTCTAATATCACCATGGAATAGATTTATGCGGTTTGGAAAGAAAGGGAAGCTTATCCTAAGGTAAATTAGACCCTTTGAGATCCTTGATCACATATAAGTAGTTCCCTATCAACTTGAACTTCCACAAAATATGGCTCAAGTTCATTAAGTGTTTCATATATCTCACTTGAGTAAGTACATACCTAACCCCTCACATGTACTGAATCCAGAGGTGGTACAACTAAAGAATGACCTCTCATATAAAGAGAAGCCAGTGACGATATTGGACCATAGAGACAAAGTCCCACACAACAACAGGACTCACCTTTTAAAAGTGTTTTGGGGGAACCATAAGTATAAAGAGGAAACATGGGAACTAGAGGAAGTGAGGAATGATAAATACCCTCACCTATTTTCACCTTAGTATGTAAAATGAAATTTCAAGGGCAAAATTTCAAAAGGGGGGAAGAATGTAATGACATGGAATTTTATCAATGGAATTTCCCTACTTATAATTTTATTATGTAGTATAAAACACATACAACACATTGAGAACATAATAAAAATATCATTCTCATAAATAGAGAAGAAACGTATACCAATGGAATAATAACCTGACTGTTGGAATAGTAATATGACCATTATAAATAGTAATCCTTCCAATAGAAAAGTAACCCCAATAATTAAAGTATAAATAAAATTTAGGCATCTTACAAATGTAAATATGATATAATTATATCATAATATAAGTAAATAAATGTTTTAAAAATAATAAATTAAGTGTTGATATTTTTTGTAAGATGTAAATGTTTATTTATAATTTTATGATTAATATAATGATTTAAAAGAAATTTTATTTTCATAAAATAGAATAATAAATTAATTTTTTTTATTATAATTATAAGGTGATTTTATGATACCTTAATTAATTTTTCAAAGTGTCATAAGATTGGTTATAATATTAAAATTGGTATTTTTTTGAATAAATGATTATTTTATTTAAAAAATTAAATTTCTCATTATTATAAAATTATTTTCATAAAATGGAGTCCAATTTTTAAATCTACACATCAAAAAATGGTTAGGGTGATTTTTTTATATTTTTATAAAATAGTTTAATGTTTTGTGAATAGTGAAATAAGGTAATTTATTGTATTTAACAAATACGTGAATTATTGAGTCATAGATGATGTATGTATGAGGTAATAACCCATTAGTTTGAAATATACTAAAATATTTATTTTATGTAGTCATGGGAATCAACTATATTGATATTCTTGATCCAAAATAATAAACTAATGAATATAATAATTAAAAACACCTCTCTTTTCCCCAATAAATAACACCCCTCACCACCCATTCTCCCTACACCGCCAAAGCCTTGAATATTGTCTAAATTATACCCAATTACCTTCCCAAGACTCTTACCCATGTTCAATAGGTTATTGTATCAACAAAAGACCAAACCCAACTGTCTTAAGGAGGTTCTCAAGGAGACGATATTCAAGAGGTAAAATCCTCATTCTTCTCTTTTAATTTATTTTCCTTTCTTATAACCTCCTAAAATACCCTATCAAAAGAAGAATTATAACTCCAATATTACATATATAATGTAATTTTCTTGTTCTAATGTAATATTCATCATCAAATCTCTCCTTTTTTCCTTTTATTCTAAAAACAAAAACATTGTTCGTGATGTATCGATTCACCACCTTCAGGGATGGTGATTTTTTATTTTCCATTAAATCCATTAAGGTTGGTAATAAAACCATTATTATGGTTAAAATAGATTTTAATATAAATATTATAACTTTTATCATGTTTTGGAACCAATATATAAACAAAAGATTAAATAAAATGATACTAGTTCGTGATGGTCGTAAAAATGGAAAAAAGAAATTAAGCATTTTTCATTATCTTTTTATCTAATGAATCATTCTCATATCTAAAGAAAATGATTTAGGTGAAGATTTAAAATTATAGAATTATATAAATACTTTTTTACTACACTTCTAGAGTCTCACTTATATTTGACAAGAACTCCCATAATATACTCAAGGGAACTGACTATAAAACCATGAAATAAACGCTCCCTAAGCAATGAAATTAAACATTATAACTCATTAAAATGGATATAAATGAACGTAATAAAATTATAATAAATAAAATATAAGTTTATAATATTCTTAATTTAGTAATTAATTAATATAATTTTATTATTCAAGTTATTAAGTGCAAGTACAGAATACATGCAGACATATGGTAAGGGGATTATCGAACCCAACTCTCTTTGGGTTATCCCTCCTTCATGAAAAAAATTAGTGTGGATATTCCTATAATATTCATTACATAAAATTTCATTTTTCTTACCTTTTATTTTTAGGTATATACATTTATGAAACTTTATTTTATGTTAAATATAAATATTTTCCAAAATAACTCTTCTTTCCAAAACACATCAATGACTTCTCTTGAGTTGTTTTTTACTCTCTCAATAATAGTGATTCTTATATAAAATATGTTTTTATCTTTTTTTCATTTTGGTACCCCAAATTTCATCCATGAATATATGATTTAAGAAATTATTATTAAACCCATTACTTCCATGGTTTATCTCATTATTACAATTTTTATACATTCTATGTGGCATGCATGATTATGAAAATATTATGATGTGACAGGTGGGCCTTGAATAATATATCCCTCAAATGTATTGGGTAATGTGATGTATCTCATGATATGATGTGTATTATGCACGAACATGATGATATATTTTTTCACAATGATTATTTTATGATTATGCACATTGTTATGTGTAAACATAATTTTATCTTTGTTCACAAACACATGTGGTATTTGACTACTAAGATATGATATTTCTTTTTTATGAATTTTCACATTCCATCACTTTATCTAAAATTTCCTCTCATTATGATGATTATAAGATTCTTATGTTATGATGATAATTATTATTATCACCCATGTTATATTGATTCATGTTTTTTATTCATCCTCTTACTAGGATTTTAGCTCACCCATTTCTTTGTTGTATATCCTTAGGTGATTACTTATACAAAGGAGAACATGAGATTTTAAGGAAAAAGATGAAATATTTCAATAAATTTTTATGTTTTATTATGTTCAAATTATATATGAGACAAATTTTACCAATACACTAAACCTTTTGATCCTGTATTTGTATCGATATTATGTTGTTTATCTTAAAATAATGTAATAGTCATGTAAGAAAAAATAGGGTCATTATAATCTCCACAATGTGATGTGATTCGGTTTTCATTTATATTTCACATGGATGGTAATAAGGATTAATTTTATGAATATATATGATAAATATGATATAATAATTATTTTTAAAGGTTAATTATTGTTTAACTTACTTTCATTCCATCAGTTAAAAAATGGATACAATGTTCATGCGTACGTATGACCTATCGTCTCCATGAACAGTGTAATTTGTTTGTCTATATCTACTTTTCATGAATGATTATATATATTTATATAATTAATATATATATATATATATATTATACCTTTATTAACATTATTTAAGTGATGGTACCATATCAATGTATAAGGACTGAGACCATCGAACTGAAACATTCTTGGAAAATGAAGCAATTATCACCCAAAACAGTTATTTTAATAACATATTATTAATAAATGGGAAATAAGATGTTAAAAATAAATAATATGTGGTATTATAGATATATGGTTATGGAATAAATTTACAATAAATTCATATTTATTATATAAGAAGTTTGAACATAAATGAGGAAAGGCAATACTTGAGGTAATGGATTTTAATCTCACTTTATTTATGTGAGATCTATGTCTTATACAATGCATGTTTATTTTGTGTGGTGTATATAATTCCCATGAATTTATTTTATGATTATTCTCATGAAAATTATTGTAAATACATATCCATCAAAAAAATTCTTTCATGAGACTTATGATCCAAAAGTTATCAAAGCAGTAAGGGTTTATTCCACAATCTCATCATTATTTGAGATTGTTTATGTTTAAGTCTTCACTGGGAAATATTTTTCGTCCATTTCCATAATTTATAAAAATGTTTTCAAAAATGTTTTTACTAATCTATTAAAGTTTTTAAAAAAATTACCCATGTTTTACATTTTAAAAATAGTTTGAAAGGAATCTTTGTATCATTTTCTAAACAAGGTTCTTTGTGACATTTCTAGAAAAAAAATACGGAGGGAGTTTTTTTACCTTATATGGAATGAGATGATTTTTTAGTCCATAACAACACCTCAATACATTTAATATTCCTTTAAAAGTTTAAAATATTATTTTAAAATAATTTTTTTTCATTTGAAAGTGCACAATTTATTTTAAAAATAAGTGATTTTAAAATGGAAAGGTTATTTTTCTCAAGATTTATTCAAAGTAATATTTAAAAATAATTTTTCCATAGAAGATGAAAACCCATGATGTTAATTAAGATTAACTAGGGATATTATACAAGTATACCATTCTTATTATTTCTATGGATGGTTTATGTTTATAATGACAAGATGTTGATGAAACTTTTTCCCTTCTTCCATGGGTTATACTTTGATGAAATGTTTATGAAATCCATTTATTTTTATAAGTTATGTGATAAGGAATGTTTTATGATATTGTGGAACAAATATGTATGATTTTTTTATGATATAGGTGAGACTTATATCTCCCTTCAATTCACTAGGTGATTATGGATAACTCATGAGTTAAATATGTTATGCATGAACCTAATTTCATGTTCATGAATTTTTGCATGGACCTAGTTTTCATATCCATAAGATCATGTGTCGACTTGGTTTTATGTTCATAAGTTTATGAGTAGACATAGATTTAATGTTCATAAGATTATGTATGGACCTTCTTTCATGTCCATATGTTTATGTGAGCACCTGATTTCATGTTCTTAACTTAATGAGTGAACATGTTCCGATTTATACATGTTCACAAAGTTGCAAGTTTATGTTTATGCTAAAATTTCTTGTTTTATGTTAATGTTATGCTCTCATGTATTATGTTCTTTGGTTATTTTATGATCCATGTATTATAAACTATCAATATTTATTCCATGACTCAAGATTATGAATATATGATATCTAAGGTGTAGATTTAAAATGTTAAGTTCATGTTCTCATGTCCTTATGCTCATGTTATGCTTATGTTCCTACCTGAATGGACTGAAGGCCTTATTTTTTATTTTTTTATGGATAATACCCTTTTTAAGGGTTTAAGGGAAACTTGTACATGACCCTTAGGCCCAAGGCACAAGGCCTGACATGACTTGCAATACATGACCTGAAGGCCCAGAGGTATACCATGCCCAATATATGACCCGTAGGCCCAACCCACTAGAACTGCCCCTCTCCAGCTTCTACATCATTGATATCATATCTCCCCACCTTACATTACTAATCGGCTAGAATTGTCCCATATAAATCTGCACGGTGCCTAGTCCCGATGACGGTTTCCATACCCTCTCATTCTTCCAATCCAGTTAGCTATGCTTCTGGTGACTGCTATTCTTGTTGCTCTGATCCTCTTCTGGGGCCTTCTCTATATGAATTGGGCTACTCCATGGTCTCAATGGCCCAAAGGCCCTATGGCCTGAAGGCCTTTGATGGCTCGAAGGCCCTTGAGACCCGTAGGCCCATACCGGTGGCCCGAAGGCCCAAATCGGGTGAATAGTTCCTGTTGCTACAGTACCAAACAGTAACTGCTACAGTACCTCAGAAATTCGCCTCTACCCGGTTTTGAATCCGGGTCTCTTATATGCCAAGTAGGAGCTCTTACCACTTGGGTATGAGCTCGTTGGCTTATTCTTATGTGATTATTGATATCTCTATTGTTTACCCTTACTAGGAATATAAGATCACCCTTTTATTATGTTTCCTTTCCCTAGGTTATGAAGAAATTTTTTAAGTAGGGTATGTCTAAAAATAGTGCTAGACATGAAGAAATTTTGGGGGATGGTATAGTTTTTTATGAACCAGTTGTTTATTTTTCCAAGATATGTAAGAGTCTGTCTTAATTATATATAAATATAAACCTAAAAGATCCTTTAGTATGAAATTGATCCAATGTTTACTTTGATTTGGTATTTTTTGGATGGTTGAAATTGGATCACTTTTATTGGTATCAAAGATAAAAATGTAAAGATTATGTTTTTAGCACTGAATCTAAGAGCATGGGTTTTGGGTTGTTACATCGAGTACCCAGTAAACAGGTACCGATTATCATTCTTAATTAAAATTATTGAATATTGATATTTAAAAATATATAAATAAATATCAAAAATGAATACATTACAAAAATATTAAATAAATAAACATTAAAAATGAATGAATATAAAAAATGAATAAATTACATAAAATATTAAAAATTGATAAATATTAAAAATGAATAAATAATATTAAATGAATAAATTTTAAAAATGAATTAAATTTAACAATTAATATTGAATAAACTGGAAAAAATATTAAAATATAAATAAATAATGTTAATTATATCAATTATAAAAAATATTAAAATAAAAAAGTATAAATATTAAAAATTACATTAAAATGAAAAATATTCACACTAAATTACAAATTAAAAAGTAATAAATAAAAATTATATAGAGATTTAAATACAAAACTAATAAAATAAAAATGTATAAATATTAGTTATATAAATTAAAAATATGCTAAAAATATTAATTGTGTGTGTGTATGTATTGTGCTCAGTGTCGTGACTGAGTGTTACTCAGCCACTGGCCTCCACATCCAAGAGGTTTTGGGTTCAAGCCTTGACGGGTGCAGGTACTACTATAGTACTATGCAATCGGTGACATAGATGATGACGCAGGTAGGTGATGGTGCAAACATGATGTAGGTAGGTGATGACACAAGTAATATGATGCAGGCATGATGCTACACTAGGCCTTCGGGCAATTTAATGGGTCATTGGGCCATATAATGAGCTTCATGCCCACTAGGAATATGGTTCGTGTACTGAATAAATAAGGATAGATGGGTAGGATATCCCTTGAGGAAGTTATGGCCTATCTTTTTGGTCTGTGTGTATGGTGTGTGTGTTTTTAATGTAATTGTACCCCAATCACCTAATATATATTTCTATATATTTCTATATATTTATATATATCTCTATATATTTATATATATTTCTATATAAAATTGAATTAAAAAACATTTGAAAACCCAAATGAATTTTCCTATGATTGTGTGTGTGTATTTGTGTGTGTGTGCTCTACAATGAGATATGTCAAATTGAAAAAATAAATAACTTTTCGTGTCATATAATGATATATTAATATACATATATACAAACATGCACATTATACACATATACATACACATACATACACATAGACATACACATATATACATATACACATACACAAACATGCACATACATGCATATACATGCATGTACATGTATACATGCACGTATACACCCACTCACACATGCATACACATACACATACATACAGTTACATAAAAGTATATACATATACTACATAAACATACACATACTATATAAATATACACATACATACACATGCATGCATACATAAATATACATCCACATACATACGCATACACTTACACATACAGACATACGTGTACATATAAATACATGCACATACATACATACATACATGTAAGAGAACATACATAAATATATACACGTACACATATAGACATACACATATACAACACATACATCAATATATATATGCACATAAACATACACATGCACATACACATCAAATACATATTCATATAAAACATGCATACGCATACATACACATATATACGCATACAAACACATATATCCTCATATATACACCTATATAAAAATAAACACACATACATACACAAACATAGGCATACATAAACATAAAAACACACACATAAAATCATACACATACATCCACATGCATACACATGCATACAAATATATGTCTATATTTTAAATATTTAATATGAATATAAATATATAAATTCAAATATGAACTCTATTTAATATATTTGTATATTTATTTATATAGTTCATATAATTATATTTTAATATGTATATATATACACACACAAGTGTGTGTGTGTGTGATTATAATTATATATAATTATAAATAATTATAAAAGAATAAACCAAAGTATATATATTTTCTATTATATAAATCATATTTAAGAATATATAAATATATATATAAAAATTTAATTCAAATATTTATATTTATTTACATATATTATAAATATAATAATATATATATGAAATTATATTATATAATCTTTAAAATAAAATGTTGATAGATTATATTTATATATACACTTTTCAATGTATATAAATATGTTAATAAACATTTTTATTAATTAACATAAATTTGATAATTTTTTATATGTGAAATTATGAAAATAAGATTGATAATAAAAAAAATTTATAATATAATTTTAAATCATATTTATATAAATATATGAACTTGTTGTTATAAAAATAATATATATATACATATACAAGCTGGGGGTTGGCTCACCTAGATTTGTGTCATGGTGAGCATAGTGTACATTCTACGGGGGAGGATGTATAATATCTTATATTATATATTTTATAATATATATATATATATATATTCTATTTATATAAATATATATAGTTACTGGTATATAAATCGTATTTAAAAATATATAAATATTTATAAATAAATTAAATTATTCACAGTACCCTTTATCGATACTAACTAAGGCTCTAATAAATGAGCCCTTTATTTGCGCTAAAAGAACCATCGATAAATATTTCCTTTTATTGAAGCTTTTTATCACTAATAAAGGGTATATTTATCAGCACTTTTAGTTCATTTTGATAAAAGCCTATAATTTTTCATTGTTTTTATCATTGATAAAGGGTATCACTGAATATTATTGAATCTGTAGTACTATATTATGAACAACTCATAATCTTAAACATATAAACTTTATATTTGGAATTATTTTTATAATTTATAAACACTTTATAAATCACCTTTATGATTTCTAAATAATTTATTTCTAAGTCATAATACATGCCATAAATTTTGATAAAAGGTATTTTAATATCAACACTTAATATTATGTAATATTTATTAATAATTTTTTCATAAACACTAAACTAATAAATTTTAACGTATTTATGATAAATTAATTTATAAACACTTGTATAAATTAATAAAAATCCCAAATAACTTTTAATATAATTTATAAATAATTTATAAATTATATAATTCAATTTATAATTGAATTTAAAGAAAAACAATTTTCTTCATCAATAATATTTTACAATCCCACCAATGTTATAGATTTCAATTGATAATCATATTTAACAATCAAGGGGAAATTTTACAATACAATTGATAGACCAGCCGTGCTTAAACAATTTAGTGTTATCAGTCGTGTTATATGACTAATAGTCATGTCATGTGATGCCCCCATGCCACTGTTGTATACTATATTATATGAGTTTGGGTAATTTTAAATTTTTTAGAGGTTCCCCCTTTTTGTGTTTGAGAGGTATTAGGGAGTTACAGTTTTGAACTATAGTGGGTCACGCCATGATGAAGGTTCATCATGTCATGACCTACCTTTTTCCTTTGTGAAATTTTGGGTCGTAGATGTCTCATACCATGACCAAAGAGTGTCATGTCATGATCTGGCCTATGATATAGAGTCATTTTCTGGGTGAGGTGAGTTGCACTGTAACCATTCTGGGTCTGAAGGTCATCATGTCATGATTAATGTGTTATGTCATAACATGCCTTGGGTCGACTTTTAATTTTTCAATTTTACCATCTCGCCCCTAAAAAATTTATCCCCTTTGAGGGTCTTATTCCTTCCCATTTGAATCCTATGAACAAGGATCCTTTCCCCTAATATCCCCCCACCCTCCTCAATTAGTGATTTCATGGATTTCATCATGTATGAGGATAATTTATTGATGTAATTTATTTTATCTCCCTTTATCTTTTCATTACCTTATTTTCCCTTATTGTTCTTCCCCTACTGTGGTCTTAAAGAGCTAGTATTTCCCTTGGATTAGATTTATTTAAGGTTTTTATTATATTTAGTGTTCATGTGAATTCTTTAAAGATCTTTTTTCCATATTTTGGTGGAGTAGAATTTTTGTTGATGAAAGAAGATAGTTTAAGGTAGGTTTCTCCATGAAAGACTCTTTAAATTTAAAACTATGATTGTTTGAGTTTTATAACACATGAGTATAGTATTTTATGAATTCTACCTAGTATGATTAATGATTTTTGTTAATGTAATATACTTTCACTTGGAATTTCATGGAATTTGAAGGGGTTTTCTTTATTAATTTAAAACTTAAATATGTTTTTGAAATCCATGCACACCTAATGTTTTTTAAAATTCATGAATGACTCTTTTAATTGAATTTCATAATTTAAAAACAATACTATCAGTCACAAATTGGTTTTAAGGGTTTTTTTCTTCCAAAATAAAGGGTGTACTTGGGCTCTTTAGAATTTTTTATGCATTCTAAACTTATTTTAGTTTCTTGATGGTTTTTATATGATTTGTTTTTAAAATGTGTTTTAAATGAATTTTTTTAAAGGATGTACAAATACCTAATTGGAAATTTTTATAAGTGGTTTTCTAAATATGATAACCCTAGAAATAGTACCCTTGTATATTATGGACTATTTTTTTAATATTAAAAATTTTATAATGTTATATGATGAATTCCACCATATAGGGTAGTTATATATTTTCAATTAATTCATGATAAAAAAGGGTTGTTTCTACGAAGGTTTCAAAAGGTGATGGTGAGGCTTGATTGTAAATGATATATATTTATATATTGATATGTGATGATTGTTTGGATCACCACCATTTATATATCATATAAATATATGAGTATCTAAGTGGTAATTCTAGGTGTGCATACAGTACTAGTTTAGTATCATGCTCTAGCTAGTGGCCCCAAGTATGACTTTGATCTACTTTGGAATTTTTCCTTGGTTAAGATAGGTAGGGAAATTTTGGGTGTTAAGAAAGTTGGTTCTATATTCAACATCAGTCTACATTGTTTTTATCTATAAAGGGTATGCATGAGATATGGGGAGCATACCTACTGGGAATTATTTGTTCACATATATCATATTATAGGTTAGATATGTCCTTCTTGGATGCAACACATTCTATTTGGGTTTTGGTTTAGGTGATGGAGTCAGAAAGTGAAGATACATCACTTTCACATAGAGATAGATGAGTGTGGTTATATTTTTATTTTATTCATTTATTTTGATATCACTGATATATAAACCATATCATCCTTATTATATTTTATCAAATCATTTTCAGTTTATATCGGGTTGTATTTGTTATATTCATTGGTTTAGAATTTTTTTATGCAGGATTTTTATTTCTTATTATTCCATGTTTGGTCTTGAATTTATATTAAAATTGCTTATTTTATTGTGTAGAATTCCAACATATGGAATGGTCATGTTGGATTTATAGGTATAATTCCTTTTTTTATTTAATGATTTATTGAGATAGATTATTCCCTATAGAGTATACATGATTCTTTGGTACTAGTTTTTCTCCCATAGGGACGCGGAACGCACTTTGGACTTAGTGGAAAGTCGGGCCAAGTGTCATGTCAGATCAACTCGGGCCAGTTTATTATAAATTGTATGAAGTGCTAGTTTTTATTTGGGAATGTCTAGAAATTAGGATCTATTGTTATCAGAAAATCAATATGTAAATCGTGATTAGGTGATGGATCGCCACCTCTAGTAATGAAACCTGAGTTACCAGGGTTGTCTAGGATGTATATGTATTAAATTAGAGATTGGTTATTGGTTTTTTTAGATTCATATTCTTTATTTTAGTATTTATATTATGTATTGAGGAACTCAAAATAGATTCAAGGTTTCATGGTTACTATGCATGGCCTGGAGAACCATGCAAAAACGTTTTATACCAATGTGAGTAACTTTATATGGAAATTTCATGGTGAGCACATAGTTTTCCAAATTGTGTGACCAAACCATGCATGGTTGTTGATTTTCCTGAATTTTTTTATATTGAATTTCTAGGTTTAGAATTTATCATACACTTTTTATTATTAATTTAATAATAATTTTGATGTTTCTATGGTATATTTATGTTACATGGGTTGATTAAATCTAGTATTTATAAATGAAAATCTCAATTTCATATTTAAAAAGGGGGAAAGTGCAGTGTTATCAAAATTATTTTAATTTAAATAGATGATTACATTTCATAGAAAAATTTTTTGATAAAAAGGAGATGTGTAATGTGTTTAAAATTATTTTTTTATGGGGTTTTATAAAATCCATTGAGTTACTTTAAATTTTTTGGTTTATAAACGTTAAAAAAATTGGATTCTTTGGTTTTGAAAACCATATTTTCTATTTTCTTTGAAAATTTATTTTTATTCTTGTAGAGTATTTTCAATAGTGAGTGATTTCAAAATAAAAATTTAGGTATTATTTTTAAAAAAAATAATTTTATAAAATATTGGAAATCTACTCATAGGGAAGTGAGAGTTTAACTTGTGGTGAAATTGAAAAATGGATTTCATTTAATTCTTGAATATGATGAAATATTTATGGGATTGGTTTGTTTTCAAAGATATGAAAATATTTATGAGTTTACATACTTTCATGAAGTGAGTTTTAAAATCTTAATTTGAGGTTAGTTTTTATAGTGTATTTGTTGTGGTAGATTTATACATTTGAGTTTTCCCCATAGTCTATATTGGGACTGTTTGATTTAAATTGGGAAATATAAATTGATTGGTTTTATGTTTTGTGTTATTTAGAGTATGACTCCTAGGAAGGTATCTATTAAAGGTATAAATTATATGTTTATGAATGATCCTAAGGGTGTTTCTTCCCATTGTATATGTGTAACTCAGTTTGGGATGGTGAGTATTATCTATTTTTAGAATCACATTCCACGATTTTATAAAATTAAAAAAAATGAGTTAATTATTATTCATTTTATTTATTTGGGTATCCCATTGATCATTCCTTAAGGAATATTGATTGTTTTAGTTTTTCACATGCCTCAATGATCATTTGGGCCTTTTTGAGTTTTTTTATTAATGTGATATTAGCCTTGTAATAAAGTTTTCCTATTGGGGGATTAATCTTGGAGAGTCTTGGGTGGGTGCTTGAGTAGTTGGGATGGGTGATACCCCTAACTTAGAGTGTGATTTAGTTGTGTTTAGTTTTTTCTTTTGGGTTCACCATGAGTCATTGTTCCAAGAGTGTGGTCCCTAGTTAGTCTATCTTTCACCATTGACCTAAGGATATATCCATGTGGTTATTGTTGGGGTATGTTTTTCTTGATACTTTTTATGTCCATAATCATGTCACCCTAAACCACATGGAACATTGGTCTAATTTGTATGACCATAAACTATTTGGGGAAAGAGACATGGTACTAGTCAGTCTGACAACCCATAAAGGCTATCCTAGGAAAAAGTTGAACCTATGTTTTCTATACATGCTCCTTGCATGATCTAGAAAAAAATAAGCATTTAAAGAAATAGAAAATTAATAAATATTTTTAGGTAAAAAACCTATAAAGTTTGGCCTAAGAAAAATCCAAGTCCCTACCCATTAATCCTTCCTCAAGTGAGTCTTAGTAATAAGTAAGGGTAATAAATAAAAAATTCACAAAGATTATGGGGCCTACCATATGATCCCAAAAATAATCAAGTTATGCTTGTTCAACCCATGTCCTAAGAAAAAGTTATAGAATTATATTTCCATAACAGGTTAACCCAAATCACCCATTTGAGCCAAACCATTCATCATCATTTCGAATGGACCAGCTCTAATGTGTCGGTGATGATGTTTATATTAATATACGTCTATGAGCCACATCCAAGAGGAATTCATCATCATTCTAAATGGACATTATCTAATGAATTGGTGATGTTTTTTATACCAATATTCATCCATGAGCCTCACCTAGTAGGAATTCATCATCATATGGACTAGCTCTAGTGTGTCGGTGATGGTTTTTATACTGATATTCATCTGTAAGCCATGACCAGGAGGAATTCATTATCAATCTAAATGGACCATCTCTAGTGCATCGGTGATGGTGTTTATAAAAATACTAGTCCATGATCCATTCCTTGGATGTATTTATCATCATTCTGAATGGACAGGCTCTAGTGTGTCAGTTATAGTGTTTATATTGATATTTTTCTATGAGGAAAGCCTAGGAAGAATTCATAATCATTCTGAATAGAACAACTCTAGTGTGTCGGAAATAGTGTTTATACCGATATCCATTTATTATGAATACCTATAATTAATTCATAATAATACTAAATGGACCATCTCTAGTGCATCGATTGTGGTGTTTATAAAGATATTCTTTCATAAGACACGCCCATGATGAATTTATCTTCATTTTGAATGGACCAATTCTAGTGTGTTGATGATGGTGTTTATACTGATATCTATCTATGGTCTATGACCATGAGAAATTCATCAACATTATGAATGAAAAAAATAATAGTTTATTGGTCATGGTTTTTATATGGATATCCATCCAAGATCCATTCCCAATAGGAATTTATCATCATTCTGAATGGACAAGCTCTAGTGTTTTTGTGATGGTGTTTATAAAAATATCCATTTATGAGCCACACCCAAGTGGAATTAAACATAATTATTAATGTAAAAGATCTACTCTTTTAGTGATGGTGTTTATACTGATATCTATTCACGATGTAACACCCTAGGATTTTAAAATAACATATATTCAATATTGTATATAACATGAAACATTGAACTTAAAAAAACCATGAAATATTATTATTTAAATATGAATATTATAACCTAGCTTCTAAATTTGAGGGTATGGATAAGATTAACCATATTATGAAATATAGATATATATAGAACTGAATCATTAAAAAAATTATTGATTTTTTATTAGAAAATAAGAACTCAATTTTCAGTAAAGTCAATTTATTCTTCAAAAATATGTTTTCTTCATAATTTTTTTATTTATTTTTGTCAAAAAATATAATAAATAATTTTTTGAAATTTTAGAAAATTTATATGATAAAATGGAATTTATTTTTAAAATAATAATACCAAAATTATCTCAAGGTGGAATTTTTTTATTTTTCTAAAAAAATGATTTTCTAGTAAATAGTGAAAATATATATTTATATTGAAAATTGTATTTTTCTTTCAAGCATGTAAAAAGTTATATTTCATTTAAAAATGATTTAAATATAAAATAATATCTATTATATTATAATTAAACCAATTAAGTTCATTGTAATCAATTTTATGGTTGAGTTTGGTATAAAAACATTTTTATACTTAAAAAATATTTTTTTCTAAAAAACTATTTTTTGTTTCATTTTAAAAAAATTTCTTGAAATAATTTCTACAACTTATTGAAATTGAATCTTGAAAAAAGGATTCCATATTTGGAATCATAATTCCAAATTTTTTAAATAGGTCCCTTTTATTTATAGTCATTATAAATAGTAACCTTAGTAAATAATCAACATAGTGGCAAGGGTAAATTGGATAATTAAGGTTAAAAATAATGTGGTAAGGCATTAAATATATAACCAAAACTTTCCATAATTGATTTTGATGAGTTTAACTAATCCATAATCATCCAAAATTCAAAAATATAAACTTTTTTCTATTTGGATATGATTTTGACCTTTATAATAATTAAGTGAGAGATAAAGATAAAATGTCACTTTTCTTCTTTTAGTATATATAATATTTTATGATAGGCATAAATAAAAATTATGTTTGGTTATAAATATTTATTTTAAATATAAATGGTATTTTTTATCATGGTTATTTATTTATAATTTTTAGTGATGAAATAATTGCCTTAAATTCTTGCGCAATGACGACATAACATTTATTTAATTAATAGAAAAATAAAATAAATGATTTTAAAAATACAAAAAGTAATTTAATTTTAAAGAATTATTGTGAATTTTGTAGATAAATATAATATTTTAGTGATTTTTTATAGAATTATATTATAATTAACTCTTTTTCTTGATGTATTTAATGTCAAATTAAATGAATAGTGTCAAAAATAACATTAATGATATTTTATAATAAATAATATTTTATTAAATGATTTAAAATTCATAAAAATATCATATTCATTCAGATTAATGGGATATGGTTTAAAACATAAACCATGGTCCATTTATGGGTTTTTTTCATTTTATAGTAACATTATTAACCCTTAATGGGTAGAAACTTTCATATTGTAGTAATTGTCAAAAGAGTTCGTGGGGGTTAAAACTAAAAGATAAGTGTAAGAATATAACAAAAACATGTCCAAAATTTATTGGATGATATTATTTAGACCCATAATCATATTATATTATAATTATAATCATTTTTATCTATTTTCACATGAAAAAAAATTATATTAATTTAATACTTTAAGAAATCCCAAGAATGTTCCTCCCCTCAATTATAAAAGGACACTCATTCTCTCTTCCCTTTACACCACTTTTAGAGACCTAGATCAACAAAACATATCAAATTATATTATAAAATTCATTATACACATTCTAGAGGTTTTTTTATTCCTAAAATTCTAACCATATGTCCCTTAAGAAGAGATCTAAGGGAAACCTATCAAAGAAGAGGTAACCGTCATTACCAAATCTTTCAAATTTATTTCTTATTATAATTATAATAAATATATTATGCCTATAATAAAATAATAAATATATTATAATAAATATAAATATAAGTGATTATCATTATTTGATAAAAAAATCAACCTCTTTTACATCCTATGAAAAGAGAAAACATCACTCGTGTGTACGTACGACTTTCCCTCTCAACAAAGCGATGTACTTTATTTTTCATCAGCACATTACTTGTATGGTTATAAAGATGTAAATAATGGATATATATTATATTTATGAAATAATTATTCTTCTCAAATCATAATATCATATATATACCTTTTTACCTTCCAATTCGTTGGCAAATGATAATGTTGCTTCTGTGTAAGTTTAGACAGTCACCTCTACAAAGTTATGTGATCCATTTTTCATTTATGATTTACATGGATAGTAATATGGATATATTTCATGAATACATATTATATAATAATTATTATTTTAATTTTAATTATTATTTAAATTTCTTTTTTCCATCTTTCAAAAATTGAAAACAACATTCATGCGTACGTACGGCCTACCGTCTCCATGAACGGTGAAATTAATTTTCCTATATCTATATTTTATGGATGACTATAAATATATTTATATATATTGAATATATATATGATATATATTATGAATAAAATTTTTGAGATGATTTAAACGTGATCAAAGTATAACAACCAAAACTATCGAACTGAATCCTACATGAAAGACGAAGCAGTTATCACCCGGAATAATGATTTTAATAAATAATTGTTAATAAATGAGTAATAAAAAGATATAATTAAATTATATATGGTATGATATATATTATTATGGATATATAAAAAATTTAAAATAAATATATATTAATTATATAGTAGTTTCATACACATACGAAGGAAGTCAAGCCTAAGGTAAGGGATTTTATCTCAATTTTCGTTCATTGAAAAATATTTTACTGTTATTCACCTAGTTTATTTCATATGGTAAATATAATAAAATTTTACATATTATATCATGAATCGTTAGTAATTAATGGTATTTTAATTTTAAATTCAAATTGTTTCATCTATGGGTATTTTAATTGAAATTTACCAAGTGTTAAGGGATTTCATAACTCAATTTCTTTTCAATGGGTTAAATTACTTATTTATTGACTATTTCATAACCATATTATGTGTGGAATGAAATATAATTATATTATGTTTTATTTAAAATTATTTTACGTGGATTTAAATTTGTTACACATAATCACTTCATTTATTAATTCTCTCTTCAACGATATGTCTTTGTAAGGGTTCTTCATCTAAAATTGTCTTCTTTGAGACATATATTATATTATACACCTATATTATTTTATGAGGTGTATCCACTACCCCTTTGGTATATTATATCATGAATATATTTACATTTATGGTATTTAATATTTCATTTGATGTTATTTCTTTTATTATGGTTGTGATTTGAAAGTTACCAAAGCAGTAAGGGTTTATCTCACAATCTCATCATTATTCGGGATTATTTATATTGAAGTCATTATTGTGGGAATTTTTTGATATTTATATATTAAATGAAATATATTTTCTTCTCCTTTGGTTATTTATATAAATTAAAAGTTTTCCTTTAATTTCCACTCATTAAGTACTCAAGATACCAAAATTATATTTTAAGGAAAACAAACTTTGTTTTTCTACTCATTTGAGAATATTTTTCTTCCATATACATATTTTCATTAAAATATTTTAAATAATATTTTAACTAATCTAAAATTATTTATTAAAAAAATACCTTGTTTTAATTTTTATAAAATGGTTTAAAAGTAATCTTCTTTTCATTTTATGAACAAGGTACTTTTTTATTTTTTTACAAAAGTATGAAAGGAATGTATTTTTTTAACTTATATGGAAGGAACAAAATTTCCCACTATCATGAACACTAAATGATTTAAAGGTTAATTTTAAATTTTAAAATATACTTTTCGAATAAAATGTTTTCCCAAATGTTCAAGAAATTTTTATCTTTTAAAAGTTATTTTTAAAGTGAAAATGGTATTTTCCTAAAGGTTGTTTTTAATGAAATTTTATGGTTTTTATATCCATCAATGACAAAAAATCCTTTATTTTAACTATAATACACTAGGGATATGTTTTAATGATTCCATCCTTATTCATTCTTTGGATGTTTTTTAATAATTTTGACTAGGGAAAATATTGACATTCACTTTCTTAATTAATTTTAAAGTCATTAACATTCTCCTGAAACATTCAATTTACTATGATCATTATACATTACATTAATCTTAAATATCCATATTATTTATCATGGATTTTCATATTTATTAAACTATATATCATTTTTATATATGGTGTTCTATTATGAAAGTTATTTTATTGACTGGGGGAAACTTGATTAATCTATATTCTTTACTCAATACAGATATTTATTGATAAGGTATATTATTTATGAATTTAATTGATCATTCAATATATGTGGAATTATTTATACATGCAGGGACAGGTGGGGCATAGAATTATATATCCCCTCTATTAATTGATAGGTCTAATGAGACAAATTAGCTAGCTAGCATTAAATAGATTTTTTGGGGTATCCCTATCCATAATTTAAACTATCCTAGTATAAGGTCTCAACAGTAGAGATATCATGATGTCTTAATTCATGACATACAATATTAAGAATTTCCTTAATTGAGAATTCAAATATTATTGTACATGATCTTACTGAATGAATTTTGTGATCAATTTATTGATTAAATGGCATGTGTTTATAGTTATTTACCATTACATATTTATTATTCCCTATTTACACGTGATAGATTATATTGTATGTAACTATTATAGAGTGTTTGAGATCACACTTTATTTATTTTTGTTTCCTTGAGATATAAAGAAGGGATCTTTGAATGAGTTCAAAAAATGTAGAATAATTTTTCTCACTATGTTTTATACTTTATTTCTAATATAAAATGGTAATAATATATGTATCTAGATATTCAGGACTATTAAAGATTTATATACTTTGGGATGTGATCATGTGTATCTTATGCCAATGTAAAAAATAAGACACTCACTCTGGGTTACTATATCTAGAGTCATTACATTTGGTATCAGAGCAAATTTAGTAGAAACATCGGGAACCAAATTTAGTAAAACATAGATTATAGAGCATAACCCTATTACTAAATTTGAGGATAAGTATATGTATTGGATAACATCCTAAAATTTTTATAAGGTAAAGAATATGTGGTTTCCCACTATTATATTTTCTTATACTATGATTTTTGGTTTCATTCAATGGTTGGAACCATGAGGAATCATGTTAACCGAATTTGATGGACAATGCGGTGATTATGAGAAACCAAATCGGATGATAATTAGAGTGAAAGATATTATGGTTATGCCTAATTAGTTATCATGATATATAATTAACAACATACACCTTAAAAAACTCTCAGAATCACCAAAGAAGAGAAGGATAGAGTTTTCTAAGAGCTAATGTGGTAGATACCATAGAGGAAAGAAAGCTTAATTTCTTTCATGTAAAAAATGTGGAAAGAGACTCCCCAATGAATGTGTCAAAAGAATAAGAAAATATTTTATGTGTGAAAAATAAAGGTATCGATCAAATAATTTCACATAAAAAATGAATATTTTTATATATGGATATGAATTCCATCTTAAGGTGGTAGTTATAATTCAATGTATTATGTGTGTAGAACATGTGAATTATCTGAGTTAATTCCATAATACAAGGGTTAACTCCTAGGCCAAGGAAGGACCTATGGTATGCCAGCTATTGAAGTGGAATTAATGAGGTGCTTATGCATTGGAATTTGAGAATTATATTGTAAAATTGTTATATAAATGATATTCTAGTTATAAGAATCACAAAACATCTAAAGAGTGTTTAATATTAGTTTTTCGTTAAGGTTTTGAAAGCATATATTGAATGGTGAAGATAACCAATAAAATTAACTTAGTGGTAAGGTGATATTTTTTAGATAATAAATTATTATGGTAAATATAACCCTTAAGAGAATATTTTCATTGATAAAGTAAATAGAATTGTATTGGTAACCTTGAGATTGGTTAGTAATTTTATTACTAGGTGATTTAATTCATCTTTGATGAAGTTTATTTCATTTTTAGATTTATTATATATGTTAAAAACTTTATGATTTCATTTTAGGAAAAATAATTGTGTTAATTTTTTGAAGAATATATATTTTCATGTGGGGTTAATTAAAGAGTTAGGAATTTTATCATGGGTTTATAAGTTTAAGGTTTCTAAAAGTTCAAAGTGATAGATACCCCTTTTTATGTTTTAAGTGATTATATTATGAGGTGATTTGAAACGTGTGCTAAGTTTTAAGAAGAATGCTCTATTAAGTTTTAAATAACCCTTCATATTAGTATATTATTTTTTATGGTCTATTAAATGATGGGATATTGATAATCTTGATGGTTAAAATGAGATTAATTGAAAAGAAAATATTATAGGATATATTTATGGTCAAGATAAGGATTACCTTTCATGTTAGTATCTATATTTTATTCATGATATTCTGGTGAAGTTCACTATATTATCATGGTGATTAATGATATTTTTTGTGATGTTTCATTAGGTTGAGGTATATATAACCCTTAGGTGTAATATGTGGAATAATACAATTTAATTTAAGGTATAAAATCATCATTTAGGTTAAAATATTCTTTAATTTTGAGGTTATTAAGGTAATTTTGGATGTCGGTTTATTTATTTGTGGAATAATCAAAGTTAAACTTTTGGTGTTATTGTGGAAATTTTGAATTAAAAATGTATTATTTCTTCATAATAAGGATTATAAATTTTGGATATCATCTTTACTCATGGTCCATTTAATGTTTGGATAAAATTTAAATATCTAAGGAATATATTATTATCTTTTTTTGGATTATGTGATTTTTTATAAGTTGATTTAGTGCTTTATGTATTAAAAATTCATCATAAATAATCATCATTTTGAGAAAGGGTGATATTGTGGTGGAAATTGATTAAAGGGTGAAATTATAATTTTCAAGTAAGTATATTTAATTATGTCCTTATTATAATTGGTATAGAAATTATTATACTCAAGGAAAAGGATCTTGAAACAAAAATGTTATCTTATTACCTTTATTTTCGAGGAATCAACTGTCTTTCAACCCATCATCCATCTAATAGCCCGAAGACCTTAAATTTTTTTTATTATAAATAAACCCCCTTTTAATGGAAGAAGGGGAAATCCCAAAAGACTTCATGGAAATAAGACTAACCACAACTTGAATGTCATAGAGATAAAAATAAGACTAACAACATGAAACTTCTCCTCCCTAGCATGTGATCTTGATGATGATTGTAACACCCGAGACTTTTATGTTATCAAAGGAATCTTTTTCTACACAACACTTTCTTGGCTTGATTTACACGCAATCGCGACCTTCCTCGATAGCTTGCGTCGTACGCAATACCGAGTTTCACTAAACAACGATATGCTATTAAAATATTATTAAAACTAGTCGTTATGAATAGTAATAACCACTTTTTGAAATTTTATAAATTTTATTTTTCAAAATGGACTTCATTTTTGGACTCAGAATATCGAAATTAGCCTAGGGTGAAATTTTGGTATTTTTCTAAAAACTTTCAATTTTTGATGAATAGTGAAACCACTAAGTGGTAGGTTAAAAACTGAATTTTGCATAAAACTTAATTTTACCGCTTCTGTGAATGGAATTTCGAAAATCCGACAGACACGGTTGATATCAGTAAGTAAAATTTGGTTCAATGAGATAAAAATAATTTTTTGGTGAATAGTAACTTTTTATTTTTTTTACCGCGGTTAATAGTAAATAGGGTAACTAAGGGTAAATATGATATTACTATTACCCTAACACATGTCCTAATTCTATTTGATAAGTGTAATTCGACCAAAAACAAACTTAGGAATAAAATATGACCATTTAGGCCCACTTGGATTAGATTAGGACATTTATTATTATTTTATTTAAAGAAGGGTTAAAATAGTTAAAATCAAAGTTTAATAAGTAAATCATTTTTAATATGGGGTTATACATAAGATAAATTCGACTATAAATATTAATTAGAAAGCTAAAAAGATTTCCTACGTAATGGTATTTTATTTATAATTTTTAGACATTAAATAATTTAATTTATTTATGACACAATGATGATGAAGTAATTATCTTATTAATGGAATATTGACATAATTGGTGTTATAAACACCAAAATAAATGTCATTTGAGACTTTTTATGAATTAAACTAATTTTCTAGGTTACTATGATATATTAGGGTTGATTTAATCAACTTTATTCGAACATATAATTCTGTTATGACTTTCACAAAAATCATATATCAAATAGTGTCAAAATTGACACAAAATAGTTTTTAAATCAAATATTATATTATTAATTGTTATTTTATTCCTAAAAATCTAAAGTTTGGCCAAATGACTTAGATAAGGATATATATATTAATAATAAACAATTTGGGGTTCGTTTGGAATGTTATAGTAAGTGTATTAACCATATGGTGAAAGAAAACAAAAAAGACATGGTAAAAGTTAAATTATTTAACTTAGAGTTAAATCTAATTGATAAGGTTAAAATAATTCCCTAAACTTGTCTAAATCCTATTGGTTGATATGATTTCGACCCATCCCCACTTTATCTTCGAAATAATACCCTTTGGAACCATTATAAACCGATTTTGACTTTAATATAAAATAATATTTTGAGATATTCCTAAGGTGCCCCTCTCCTCCCTTATAAAAGGGCACCTCCTCCCCCTCCTCCTCACACCAAATTGAGCACTCAAGATCGGCCAACCCCTGCCATTTTCTTCTCTCCACTTCCCTAGAATAATCCTAGAGGTCCTGGTCTTCTTCAAAGACCAATCTTAGTTCCCTAAGTGGAGGATTCAAAGAAGCGTTCCAAAGAAGAGGTAATATCCATTACCGATCTTTTCAATTTCTTTCTTCTTCAACTTATTCTTCTTTAGTTGTTTCATGATAAAGTAATAACATCAGTATTACTTATATACTGATATGTTATTATAAATATGAAACAACCCTAATTCACCTTCTATCCATCCTACGGAAAAATGAAATCACCGCGCGTGCGTACGTACGGAATACCGTCTCCACGCCGTGGTGTAATCTATTTTTCCACCATCACTTTACAAGGATGGGTATAATGGTGTAATGAGTAACTATTTATGATTATTATAAAGTAATATTGATACTGAAATAATATATATATACTGCAATACAGTTCCACGATCATAGGAACGATATCATCACTCGTGCGTAAGTACGGAATACCGTCTCCACGATGTGATGCGACTCGTTCTACATGATCATCATTACATAGTAATTATATAAATGAATTTAATGAATAAATATGATATATTTTACACTAATACCATTCTGGATATAAGGTATCTATAACCTTAAAAGAAGAATAAGAATTTATTCGGCAAAACACGCATAAGAACAAAAGGCAATAAAGACCCGAGTAACAAGTAACAATGAAATATTACTAACAAGAAGCTAAGAATATGACCATATATGATATCATATCAATATTTATGATTCTGGAATAAGTCAATAACATTATTTAAACTATTATATAGGAGATTCGGACACGTACAAAGCAAATCGGACCTAAGGTAAGGGAAATATCACAATCTCACTTTTATCCGAGATTGTTTTTACTTTAGTAATTACTGGGGTGTATTTTATCATCCACATCCATGTTCCCTCAATATGTAATATTATTTCCATTCTTATACAATAGTCTATATCCAATTTTACCCTTCGGTGAGTTTTTAGTAAAAGATATGAAAGGAATCTTTTGTCGTTTTTCGTACGAGGTACTTTTTGACTTTTCTGACAAAAGTACGAAGAATGTTTTTTTTAACTTATACAGAATGAATGGATTTTTAAAACATTATTTCCAAGAAGCTTACTTTACAAGTTTTCAAGTTTATTTTTAATCAACTTCTTTTAGTTTAAAGTTTTATGACATGTTAAGAAAGGAAAAAATGTTTTTAAAGAAGAAAGGATATTTTCCTCAAGAATGGAGTTCAAGTGTTTTATCAAAATTATTTTCCATCTAAGATAATAAAGGGTTCTGTTTTTATCCCTATTATTACATTGATTTGATTATGTTTTCATGATTTGTTTTATGATGTCATTATGTTTCAAGAATCCCATTTTTGTTACATGTGTTATGCGATGATGTATGATTTATGATTATGTGGCACACATAAGAAAGGATTCATTATAAGATGGGTGGGACCTATATCTCCCTCCAATGCATTGGGTAAAGATTTTGTATCTCATGAGATAGACATGGCTGGAACGGTAGGTTATACCGGTTCAGTGAAACAGGACTGGAACGAGGGTGACTCGGTTCAGAAAGGGACTTTGTCCACTAAGATAGTCTTGGAAATGAGTCATGACTAACAAGAAATGATTTTCCATGATTATGTGTGCATGCCACAAAGTTTAAAGTTTCATGTTATGATTATGGGGATCTCATTTTCACTTATATGATTTATTCCATGTTAAGATTTTATGATCTCTTTTGCAGGTTATGATTTTCAAAAAGATATGATATGATTTTTATTTCCTTTATTTTCCCTTGCTGAGCATTTGAGCTCACCCTTTTATGTTTTCTTTTCCCCAGGTCAGGAAGATGGATATTAAGTAGAATATGCTAAAAGGGACCCTAGATATGATGAAATAAATGGGACACAGTAGAAGATTTATGAACCAGTTGTTTATGTTTCCCAGTTTCTAAAGACACTATACCTATACGGTCCTTTGTGGTTTTGTCGTATGTTGTAATAAGTGTGCTTCAATTTTGAAGTATTAACAATGTATGTAAAGTATGGGTCGTTATAGTTGGTATCAGAGCAAAGGTATAGTCAACCTTTGGAAACTCGGATGTGAAAGCCTTAGTAAGAACCCTAAGGATAAGTCTAAGCATAGAACACAATCTTAGTGTTTTAGAAATGGCCTTGAATAACCTAGGATAAGACCTTAAGCATGAAAATTTTATTCTTGAATTATGTGGTTTTCCTATTATAATTAGTGTTGCTCACACTATTCTTCTTGGTTTTAGTCAATGGCTAGAACCCGAAGGAACCGTGTTAATGCGGAATGCGATGGGCAATGCAATGATTGTCCCCCTGAGAAACCAAATGATATGGGAGCTGGAATGAAAAATCTTGTAGCCATGCTCACACAACTTTCTCAAGCTATGAATCATGCAGGACTTCCAAACGAGCAAAGGAAGGAGCAACATTCTGTTGAATCCTTTATGAGGCAGCGTCCACCTTATTTCAGCGGGTCTACTGATCCATTAGTTGATGAACAATGTATTAGTACTACTGAAAAGATATTTTCAGTTCTTCAATGTTCTGAGCATGATAAAGTCATCCTAGCAGTGTATCGTTTGGAAGGAGATGATGATCAATGGTGGAATCTTATTAAGAATACGAGGCAAAGGGATGAAATTGAGTCTATGGAATGGGACGAGTTCAAGAACTTATTTTTCAATAAGTACTTCCCTCGTATTCTCTGACAAAGATGGAGAAAGAGTTCCTTGAACTGAAGCAAAGGGATGATGAATCTGTTGGTACTTATGAAGCAAATTTTACAAGACTTGCAAGGTACGCTTCTGGTATTATTATCCAACCTGAGAGTAAGATCGATCGATTCTTTAGTGGCTTAAAACCAAGTCTTCGAAGGGAGTTAGCCATAAGGGACTTCAATAGCTACGAGGAAATCGTTCGATGTTCTCTCAAAGTCGAGATGGAGATTGGAGTAACCCATCAGTCACATGGGTTTGATAAGAAGAGGAAGATGGAATTCAAAGGAAAATCTAAAGAGCACACTGAAAAGAAGATGAGCTTTCCCTTATGCTCAAAGTGTGGAAAGAAACATGGAGGGGGTTGTCTTAAAGGGACAAGTAAATGTTTTAAATGTGGAAAGGAAGGTCATCGGGCATTTGAATGCCGTGATAATGGGAAGAAGATGTCTAATGACGCAAACAAAGGAAGGGATACACAGAATGAACCTACTACACTTCAATGTTTCAAGTGCAAGGAGATGGGGCATTATGCCAATCAATGCCCAAATCCAAGGGTTGATGATGATGGTCGACGTCAACAAAATCTTAAGGCTAAAGACAAAGGAAAGTCACATGCAATTTCTATCAGCGATGTGGAGTACGATAACGAAGTGGTGAAAGGTACACTTACCATCCACTCTAAAGTAGAAAATGTTTTATTTGATTCTGGATCCACCCACTCTTTTATTTCTGAAAAAATTTATAAGGGTATCACCGTACCACCTCAACAATTAGATGTTGAGTTAGTTGTGACAACACCTAATGGCACAACAGTCGCATAAAAAGTTTATAATTCTTCTCCGATCGAAGTTTGTGGGAAAGTGCTTCCTGCAAATCTTGTGATCCTTCCTTTAGTGGAATTTGATGTGATTCTAGGCATGGATTGGCTTTCTCTACATGGAGCTCATATCAATTGCCAGAGAAGGGAAGTCACATTTCATATTCCAGATCAATCTACGATCGTCTATCGATGCAAGGATAAATATAACCTTCCAGTGGAAATTCCTTCCTTCTTATGGGTGTTGATTCCACTAAATGAAGGTTATTTATCTCAAATGGTTGGTGAGAAACTTTCGATTAAGAATATGCCCATCGTACGGGAGTTTGATGATGTCTTTCCGGAGGAATTACCAGGTCTTCCACCAAATCGTGAAGTTGAGTTTTCAATAGAACTCGTACCGGGTGCTTTGCCTATTTCAAAGACACCTTATAGAATGGCCCCAATTGAGTTGCAGGAATTGAAGAAGCAACTCCAAGAGAATCTTGATAAGGGATTCATACGCCCTAGTGCGTCACCTTGGGGAGCACCTGTTCTATTTGTTAAGAAGAAAGATGGATCAATGAGACTCTGCATTGATTATCGAGAACTTAACAAGATCACTATCAAGAACAAATATCCTCTCCCATGCATTGATGACTTATTTGACCAACTACGCGGAGCTCAATACTTTTCCAAGATTGATCTTCGTTCAGGGTATCATCAATTAAGGGTCAAAAGGGAGGATATACCAAAGACGGATTTCCGTACAAGGTATGGACACTATGAATTTATAGTTATGTCGTTTGGTCTTACTAATGCCCCTGCTATCTTCATGGATCTAATGAATAGAGTCTTTAGAGACTATCTTGATCAATTTGTGGTAGTCTTTATAGACGATATTCTTGTCTATTCAAAGAGCAAGGAAGAGCATGAAGATCACTTTAGAATTATATTGAAGACCCTGAGAAAGGAGAAGCTTTATGCCAAATTTACCAAGTGTGAATTTTGGATTCAAAAAGTTGCATTTTTGGGTCACATAATCTCAAAAGAGGGGATATCTGTGGATCCAGCAAAAACAGAGGTTATCGAAAGATGGTTGAGACCAACAATAGTAACTGAGATCCGAAGTTTTCTTGGTTTGGCTGGATATTATCGACGTTTTGTAAAAGATTTTTCACGATTATCTAATCCACTCACCAAGTTGACTCGGAAAGGAGTTAAGTTTGTCTGGACAGAGGAATGTGAAGAGAATTTCCAGGAGTTGAAAAGAAGGTTATCCAGTGCACCTGTGCTCACTCTTCCTTGTAGTGGAGAAAGGTTTGTGATCTACAGTGATGCATCCAAGAAGGGATTGGGGTGTGTTCTTATGCAAAATGATATGGTGATAGCTTATGCCTCACGACAGTTGAAAATCCATGAGCAAAATTACCCAACACATGATTTGGAGTTGGCTGCGGTAATCTTTGCATTAAAGATTTGGAGGCATTACCTTTATGGTGAAAGGTGTGATATTTATACTGATCATAAAAGTTTAAAGTATATTTTCACACAAAAGGAGCTGAATATGCGTCAAAGAAGATGGTTGGAGCTGATTAAGGATTATGACTGCTCAATCCATTACCACCCTGGGAAAGCAAACAAGGTGGCATATGAATTAAGTCGACAAGACCATGCTAGTTTATCCATGATGAGGATCACAAAAGATCCAATATTTATGGATTTACAAAGGATGGATCTTGGAATTATAATGGAAGGGGAAAAATCTTATCTTTCTCAAATGAATGTTCAACCATCTATACATGTGAAGATTAAAGAGGCACAGAAAGAAGATGTCGAGTTACAAAAGAAGGTGAGAAATGTTCCTGAATTCAACCTTGATTGTGATGGAATAATAAAGTTCAGGAATCGGGTTTGTGTTCCTTCCATCCCCGAATTAAAGAAGGAGCTACTGGATGAGGCTCATATTTCATCATTCTCTATTCATCCTGGAAGCACGAAGTTGTATAGAGACCTGAAAGAGTACTTCTGGTGGGATGGCATGAAAAGAGATGTTGCTGAATATGTCTCTCGATGCTTGGTTTGTCAACAAGTTAAAGCTGAGAGACAGAAGTCTAAGGGGATGTTACAACCATTACCCATACCCGAATGGAAATGGGAAAACATCACTATGGACTTTGTCATAGGACTTCCTAAAACATCCAAAGGCAATAATGCTATCTGGTTCATAGTTGATCGTCTTACAAAGTCTGCACACTTCATTGCTATTAGAGAGGATTTCTCTCTAGATCATCTTTCCAGGATATATGTAAAGGAAGTGGTAAGATTGCATGGAGTACCACTTTATATTATATCTGATCGAGATCCGAGATTTACCTCGAAGTTCTGGCGAAGTCTTCAGCATACTCTGGATACAGAGTTGAGTTTCAGCACTGCTTATCATCCCCAGACAGACGGTCAGTCTGAGAGAACAATTCAAACCCTAGAAGATATGTTGAGAGCTTGCTCCATGGATTTCAAAGGAGGTTGGGATCAACACCTACCTTTGGTGTAATTTTCTTATAATAATAGCTTTCACTCCAGTATTCATATGGCTCCTTATGAAGCTCTCTATGGAAAGAAATGCAGGACTCCAACTTGCTGGGATGAAGTTGGGGAAAGAAAGCTATTAGGACCTGATCTCGTTGATGAAATGGCAGAAAAGGTCAGATCTATTCAACAACACATAAGAGCAGCTCAGAGTCGACAGAAAAGTTATGCCGACAACCGAAGAAAAGACCTAGAGTTTGAAGTGGGTGATAAAGTGTTCTTACGAATATCTCCCTGGAAGAGGGTTATGAGATTTGGAAAGAAGGGGAAGTTGAGCCCTAGATATATCGGTCCTTTCGAAATACTGGATCGTGTTGGGAAGGTAGCTTACCGATTGGCGCTTCCACCGAATCTCTCTCAAGTTCACGATGTGTTCCATGTATCTCTCCTGAGAAAGTACATACCAGATCCTTCACATGTACTCAGCTCAGAAGTTGTACCGCTGGAGCAAGATCTTTCTTATGAAGAACAGCCGATAGAGATTCTGGATCGTAGCGAAAAAGTCCTACGAAACAAGACCACTCGATTGGTGAAAGTTTTATGGAGGAACCACCAATTAGAAGAAGCTACATGGGAGCTTGAGGATATGATGAGGGAGAAGTATCCTCATCTGTTTGTTAAAAAGTGACGAATTTCGAGGGCGAAATTCTTTTTAAGGGGGGTAGAATGTAACACCCGAGACTTTTATGTTATCAAAGGAATCTTTTTCTACACAACACTTGCTTGGCTTGCTTTACACGCAATCGCGACCTTCCTCGATAGCTTGCGTCATACGCAATACCGAGTTTCACTAAACAACGATATGCTATTAAAATATTATTAAAACTAGTCGTTATGAATAGTAATAACCACTTTTTGAAATTTTATAAATTTTATTTTTCAAAATGGACTTCATTTTTGGACTCAGAATATCGAAATTATCCTAGGGTGAAATTTTGGTATTTTTCTGAAAACTTTCAATTTTTGATGAATAGTGAAACCACTAAGTGGTAGGTTAAAAACTGAATTTTGCATAAAACTTAATTTTACCGCTTCTGTGAATGGAATTTCGAAAATCCAACAGACATGGTTGATATCAGTAAGTAAAATGTGGTTCAATGAGATAAAAATAATTTTTTGGTGAATAGTAACTTTTTATTTTTTTTACCGCGGTTAATAGTAAATAGGGTAACTAAGGGTAAATATGATATTACTATTACCCTAACACATGTCCTAATTCTATTGGATAAGTGCAATTTGACCAAAAACAAACTTAGGAATAAACTATGACCATTTAGGCCCACTTGGATTAGATTAGGACATTTATTATTAATTTATTTAAAGAAGGGTTAAAATAGTTAAAATCAAAGTTTAATAAGTAAATAATTTTTAATATGGGGTTATACATAAGATAAATTCGACTATAAATATTCATTAGAAAGCTAAAAATATTTCCTACATAATGGTATTTTATTTATAATTTTTATACATTAAATAATTTAATTTATTTATGACACAATGATGATGCAGTAATTATCTTATTAATGAAATATTGACATAATTGGTCTTATAAACACCAAAATAAATGTCATTTGAGACTTTTTATGAATTCAAATAATTGTCTAGGTTACTATGATATATTATGGTTGATTTAATCAACTTTATTTGAACATATAATTCTGTTATGACTTTCACAAAAATCATATATCAAATAGTGTCAAAATTGACACAAAATAGTTTTTAAATCAAATATTATATTATTAATTGTTATTTTATTCCTAAAAATATAAGGTTCGGCCAAATGACTTACATAAGGATATATATATTAATAATAATCAATTTGGGGTTCGTTTGGAATGTTATAGTAAGTGTATTAACCATATGGTGAAAGAAAACAAAAAGACATGGTAAAAGTTAAATTATTTAACTTAGAGTTAAATCTAATTGATAAGGTTAAAATAATTCCCTAAACTTGTCTAAATCCTATTGGTTGATAGTATTTCGACCCATCCCCACTTTAGCTTCGAAATAAGACCCTTTGGAACCATTATAAACCGATTTTTACTTTAATATAAAATAATATTTTGAGATATTCCTAAGGTGCCCCTCTCCTCCCTTATAAAAGGGCACCTCCTCCCCCTCCTCCTCACACCAAATTGAGCACTCAAGCTCGGCCAACCCCTGCCATTTTCTCCTCTCAAATTCCCTAGAATAATCCTAGAGGTCCTGGTCTTCTTCAAAGACCAATCTTAGTTCTCTAAGTGGAGGATTCAAAGAAGCGTTCCAAAGAAGAGGTAATATCCATTACCGATCTTTTCAATTTCTTTCTTCTTCAACTTATTCTTCTTTAGTTGTTTCATGATAAAGTAATAACATAAGTATTACTTATATACTGATATGTTATTATAAATATGAAACAACCCTAATTCACCTTCTATCCATCCTATGGAAAAATGAAATCACCGCGTGTGCGTACGTACGGAATACCGTCTCCACGCCGTGGTGTAATCTATTTTTCCACCATCACTTTACAAGGATGGGTATAATGGTGTAATGAGTAAATATTTATGATTATTATAAAGTAATATTGATACTGAAATAATATATATATACTCCAATACAGTTCCACGATCATAGGAACGATATCATCACTCGTGCATACGTACGGAATACCGTCTCCACGATGTGATGCGACTCGTTCTACATGATCATCATTACATAGTAATTATATAAATGAATTGAATGAATAAATATTATATATGTTACACTAATACCATTCTGGATATAAGGTATATATAACCTTAAATGAAGAATAAGAATTTATTCGGCAAAACACGCATAAGAACAAAAGGCAATAAAGACCCGAGTAACAAGTAACAATGAAATATTACTAACAAGAAGCTAAGAATATGACCATATATGATATCATATCAATATGTATGATTCTGGAATAAGTCAATAACATTATTTAAACCATTATACAGGAGCTTCGGACACGTACAAAGCAAATCGGACCTAAGGTAAGGGAAATATCACAATCTCACTTTTATCCGAGATTGTTTTTACTTTAGTAATTACTGGGGTGTATTTTATCATCCACATCCATGTTACCTCAATATGTAATATTATTTCCATTCTTCTACAATAGTTTATATCCAATTTTACCCTTCGGTGAGTTTTTAGTAAAATATATGAAAGGAATCTTTTGTCGTTTTTCGTATGAGGTACTTTTTGACTTTTCTGACAAAAGTACGAAGAATGTTTTTTTTAACTTATACGGAATGAATGGATTTTTAAAACATTATTTCCAAGAAGCTTCCTTTACAAGTTTTCAAGTTTATTTTTAATCAACTTCTTTTAGTTTAAAGTTGTATGACATGTTAAGAAAGGAAAAAATGTTTTTAAAGAAGAAAGGATATTTTCCTCAAGAATGGAGTTCAAGTGTTTTATCAAAATTATTTTCCATCTAAGATAATAAAGGGTTCTGTTTTTATCCCTATTATTACATTGATTTGATTATGTTGTCATGATTTGTTTTATGATGTCATGATGTTTCAAGAATCCCATTTTTGTTACATGTGTTATGCGATGATGTATGATTTATGATTATGTGGCACACATAAGAAAGGATTTATTATAAGATGGGTGGGACCTATATCTCCCTCCAATGCATTGGGTAAAGATTTTGTATCTCATGAGATAGACATGGCTGGAATGGTAGGTTATACCGGTTCAGTGAAACAGGACTGGAACGAGGGTGACTCGGTTCAGAAAGGGACTTTGTCCACTAAGATAGTCTTGGCAATGAGTCATGACTAACAAGAAATGATTTTCCATGATTATGTGTGCATGCCACAAAGTTTCAAGTTTCATGTTATGATTATGGGGATCTCATTTTCACTTCTATGATTTATTCCATGTTAAGATTTTATGATCTCTTTTGCAGGTTACGATTTTCAAAAAGATATGATATGATTTTTATTTCCTTTATTTGCCCTTGCTGAGCATTTGAGCTCACCCTTTTATGTTTTCTTTTCCCCAGGTCAGGAAGATGGATATTAAGTAGAATATGCTAAAAGGGACCCTAGATATGATGAAATAAATGGGAGACACTGTAGAAGATTTATGAACCAGTTGTTTATGTTTCCCAGTTTCTAAAGACACTATACCTATACGGTCCTTTGTGGTTTTGTCGTATGTTGTAATAAGTGTGCTTCAATTTTGAAGTATTAACAATGTATGTAAAGTATGGGTCGTTATAATGATCTCCACCATTGCAAGGATGTTTGGAAAGTAAGGGTTCTATGTCAAAGCATAGGGCCGATCTGATGGCTGAATCCATAGCCTCTCAAACATGCAAATCCATCAAGATCTACAAAGATTCTAGGACCTGTTCCTTGTGGTCAAGTACAAAAAAGATGAATAGTTGTAAAACCATTCACCGTCATCCCATGATCACCATTAAAAAACAAAAAAACACTGATGATTGCATCTTGGATGCCTGAAAACACTAGAAAATTACTCACCGCAATGATCCCACTAGCCACCCTTCATCTTTGCATCATCAAGAAACTCAGAGGGTCAAAAGCTCTAAGATGTGAGATGTCAGGAAAATTCCACCTAGGGCTAGAAGACCCAGCAAACACACCAGAGGAGTTCCACCAAAAAGGGAAACCAAGTCGGCCTTCCCTAGAAGCGCCACTCTGGGATGAAACCAGGTACATCTGGACAGAGGAAGAGCCCAAACTGGATGTCGAGCCAAATGAAATCATGATATTAGTGGTGAGGGGAAGCAACAATAATCAAGAGTAGGGAAGTGTGGGTGATGTCGATGCCAAGAGATCAACCACAGGAAACTGAAAACAAAGCAACACAAATCCAAACCAGATGCCAATGCGAACAAACCACACAAGAAAAATCACCAACAAACCTAAACCAGGATACCTCTCCCCTCTGAGACTTGCTAGAGGTGACGTCAGAACACTCCACAAGATGTAGAGGTCGTCGCCAAGTCACTCCACCCCTAATCCATCCAAGAACCAAGAAACCCGTAGCTGGAAATGCTGCCAGATTCCAACTCGTAGATGATGCTCCACCCCTAGGATAGTTGAGATCTAACCGAGACTCGCACTGGAGTTTCACCCATGGGCCACCTAAGAACCAGACCATCCACAGTCGGAGATGCCTCCAAATGCTGAGGCTAGCATCGGTTCTTCATACCCAGTCCATCTGAGGTCAAAAATGCTAGAAGATAGAGACGACGCTTGATGTCAAATCCAGCAACAGCATTCCACTATTAGGCCATCCGAGAACCAGAATAGCCGAAGTTGGAGGCTCCACCACTGGAGTGGGTCTCCTAAGCCGACGATGCACCACGCTGAGATCTGGAGGAGGGCAATGATGTTGCGTCTTGTGGTCAAGTCGGAAGAGGGGATGAGGAAACCAAAAAGGATAAACCCTGGCCTACATGTTGGGAAGAGACATGTTGTTCCGAGGCTAGACCCCTTCTTTTAACCCATCATATATTTATGGTTTTTTTGTGGTTAACTTTATCATGGATATGTTCTTTATCACTCTCAATTAGTCCTTGGGAATTAGTTTTTTCCCTCCATGTCTATATTTTCACTTCCCACTAATGTTCTCCTATTTTGAAACCTAGTTTTGTGATGACCTTCATATTCCTATATCCCTATTTTAAGAGGAAGTTTTATTAATAATTTCTACATTGAGAGTTTCCCACAAAGGAATTTTTAAATGCCAAAACCTTGATTACTGAGCACAAGTCCAAATTGTGAGCACATAATTTATTGAAGGAGGGAGAATTTAAAACTTTTATATTTTAAAATAACACTATGTTCGATAGTATATAACACACTAAACACTGATCTTAAACAAACCATGAAATAATATTATTTAAATATGACCATTATAACCTAGTTGTTAAATTGGAAGGTATGAATAAGATTAACTATATTATGAAATATATATATATATAGGACCTCCTCAATAAAAAATTTATTGATAAATTATTTGTAAATAAGAACTTTATTTTTAATCAAGTTAATTTATTCTCTTTTTTTTTAAAGTTTGGGTTCGAAGCCTCAATTTATTATTAAAGAAAAGACCTCTTTAGACTGGGTAGAGGGTGACCCATAACATAGCCTGAATGCCCAAGGCCAAGTGGCCAACATATAGGTCTAGAAAGCCCATTTTTTGACCCAAAGGACCCCTTAATGAATAATACTCGCACAGCTATAGTACCACCGCTTCTACAGTACCCTGCTACAGTCCTCCGCCGCTACAGTGGTGCCACTGCTACAGTCGTCGTTGCTACACTACTGCTACAGTGACCTGCTACAGTGACTCGGGAATTCTCCCCTGCCCGGATTTGATCCTGGATCTTTTGGATGCCAAGAAGGATCCTGAACCACTAGGGTACAGGATCGTTGGCATCAAGTTAATTTATTCTCTTAAAACATGTTTTCTTCAAAAATGATTTTTATTGTTTTTTATGAGAAAATATTATAAATAATTTTTGAAAATTTAAAAAAAATATTTTATAAAATGGTATTAATTTTTGAAATAATCATATCAAAATTATATTAGGGTGAATTTTTGGTATTTTTCTAAAAAAATATTTTTTAGTGAATACTAAAAAATACTGATTTTTATTGAAAATTGTATTTTTGTTTCAAGCATATACAAAGTTCAATTTTGAATTAAATTTTTTTTGAAGTAAAATTAGATATATTATATTATAACTAACCTAATTTATTTATTTTGAAGTAACTGTATGGTTGGATTTTGTATAAAAAAAATTTTGTACTTAAAAAGGAATTTTCTGAAGAAGAAAAATGTTTTTCATTGAGTTTTTCACTTTCATCTTAAATTAATTCATACCACTTTTTGAAATTGAATATTTAAAATTTTAATCTATATTCGGAATCATGAGGTCATAATTTGGTAAATATATTCCTTTTATTTCTCATTATTATGAATAGTAATCATAGTAAATTATTGTCACTATAGTAAGGGTAAATTGGGTAATTAAGGTTAAATGTAATGTAATAAGGAATTAAAAAACAACCCAAAACTTGACATAATTTTATTTTTTGAGTTTATTTCATCCATAATCATAAAAAATTCTAAAATATGACCTATTGTTTCTATTTGTCTATGATTTTGACATTTATAATGTTTAAGTGAGAGATAAGAAAAAAATGTCACTTTTCTTATTTTAATATCATCAATATTTTTTGATATGTATAAATAAAACTTTTGTTTGATTATAAATATTTATTTGAAATATAAATGATTTTTTTATCATGGTAATTTATTTATAATTTTCAGTGATGAAATAATTACCTTAAATATTTGCGCAACGCGGACACGTCAATTATTTAATTAATAAAAATATAATATAAATGATTTTAGAAATACAAAAAGTAATATAATTTGGAAGAATTATTATGTTACATATATTTTTTATATAAATATATTACATTAGTGATGTTTAAAATGATTATATTTTAATTAACTCTTTTTCTTGATGTATCTAAAGTCAAATTAAATTAATAGTGTCAAAAATGACATTAATGGTATTTTATAATTAATAATATTTTATTAAATGATTTAAAATTCATAAAAATATTATATTTATCAAAATGAATTTAAGATGTGTGAAAAATTCAAACATGTTCTATTTATGTGTTTTTTTAATTTTATAGTAACATCATTGACCCTTAAATTGTAGAAAAAATTAATTCTTTGGTAATTGTTAAAAGGGTTAACTGGAGGTTAAAACTAAAAGATAAGGGTAAAAACATAATTAAAAATTGTAAATATATTATTTAATTATAGGATTTAGACTCATAATAATATTATAGGATTTAAACTAATATTATATTCTAATTATATCAATTTAGATCTATTTTTACATGAAAAATAATTTATATTAATTTAGTACTTTAAGAAATTCCAAGAATTCACCTCCTATCAATTATAAATAGACACTCATTCTCTCTTTTATTTACAACACGTCAAGAAAAATAGCTCAATGAACCCCTAAAAATTATATTATAAACATCCTAAGTCACATTATAGAGGTTCTGGTTATTTGGGAAGACCAACCCTAAGTCCTTTAAGAAGATATCTAAAGGAAGCCTACCGAATAGAAGATAATCGTCTTTACCGACTCTTTCAAATTTATTTATCCTTATACTTCCAATTAATTTGTTACACCCATCATGAAATAATAACTTTAGTATCATTAATATACTTTTAACTTATTATGATTATGGTATAACCAAGTTCCATCTTTTTTATATCCTATAAAAAGCAAAAACATTGCTTGTGTTTACGTATGGCTTACCATCTCCACGAAGTGGTGTAATTTTTTTCACCAACACATTACTTGGATGGTTATAAATATGTAAAAAAATGAATATATATGATATTTTTGAAATAATTATTCTTATGGAATAATAATATCATATATACCTTTTTACATTCCAATCCATGGGAAAAAGATAACATTGCTTATGCATACGTGTGGATTATAAACTCCACGAAGTGATATGATCTATTTTTTATTTATGATATACATGGATGGTAATAAAGATATATTTAATGAATATATATGATATATATGATATAATAATGATTCTATAAAGAATAATTATTTTGTAAATTTCTTTCATTTTATCCGCCAAAAAGTGAAAACAGCATTCATGCATACAAATAGTCTACCATCTCCATGAACAATGTAATTAATTTTTATATATCTTTATTTTATGTATGATTATAAATATATTTATATATATTGAATATATATAATATTTATATCATGAATAAAATTATAGAGATTATAGAAACATGATAAAATTATAAGGACCAAAACTATCAAACTAAAACATACATTAAAGATGAAGCATTTATCACGCGAAAAAATTATTATAATAAATAATTTTTAATAAAAAAGTAATAAAATGTCATAATTAAATAATATATGTTGTGATATATATGATTATATTTATTGAATATATATATATATATATAATATATATTTACTATAAAGGAGTTTCAAACACTTACAAAGGAAGTCAAACCTGAGGCAATGGATTCCGTATCAATTTTTATGAGGACTTACATTTGTTATTCATAATAAATTCATTGATTAATTGTATCTTAAGTGATACAATCTTTGTAAGGGTTATTCATCTAAAATTATCTTCTTTGTGAGATATGTTATGTTATAAACCTATATTATTTTATAAGGTGTATCTACTTCCCTATTGATGTTTTTTATCATGAATATCTTTAAATTCATTTTATTTAATTTTTTTAATTTATTTTTTTTATATCATGATATTTATAATTTGAAATGTTACCAAAGTGGTAAGGGTTTATATCACAATATCATCATTAATTGATATTTTTTATATAAAAGTATCTGTGGGGGGGTTGATATTTCTATCTTAAACTAAATATATTTTCTTCTCATTTGGTTATTTATTGAAATTATAAGTTTTCTTTTCATTTTCCACTTTTTAAGTACTCAAGATACCAAAATTATATTTTAAGGAAAATTGACTTTGTTTTTCTACTTGGTCGATAATATTTTTCTTTTATATCTATATTTTCCTAAAAATTATATAAATAATTTTTTTAAAATTATCCAATAATTTATTAAAAACATTTTTAACTATGTTTAAATTTATAGAAAATAGTTTAAAATGAATATTCTTTTCATTTTCTAAACAGGGTAATATTTTAGTTTTTTATAAAAACGTGAAAGGAATTTTTTTTTAACTTATAATCCATTAATAGAATTTCTTATCATCATTACCAATCAATTATTTGAATATTCCTTTTAAATTTTACAAGGTTCTTTTAAAATAATTTTTTTTTCCTAATATTATAAAAAATTCATTTTTTAAAAGTGATTTTCAAATTGAAAAGAATATTTTCCTCAATATTTTTTAAATGAACTTTTTATGGTATTTATATCCATAAACAACAAAAACCCTTTATTTTAATTATGATCCACTAGGTATATGTTGTAATAATACCATATTTATTCTTTCTCTGGATAGTTTATGATCAGTTTGACCATGGAAAGTATTGACATTCACTTTCTTGATTAATTTTTTAGTTATTAACTTTCTCTTGAAACATTCACTTTCTTATGATCATTGGAAATTACATTTATATTAAATATATATATTTTAAAATGTATATGAATATTTCTTAAACCATATACCATTTTTTACATATGGTGTTTTACTATAAAAGTTACTTGATTAGATGGGGAAAACTTGATTAATTCATATTATTTAGTCAATATGAATATTTGTTGATAATGAATGTTATTTATGAATTGAATCGATTATTCAATATAATTTAATTCATTATAAATGAAATAATGGGTGGGGACCAAAATTATATATCCCTTGAATGCATCAATAGGCCTCATGAGATAAATTAGTAAGATAAAATTAAATTGGTTGTTTCATGTATGTTTAACCATAGTTTAAACTATCTTGGTGTAAGTTATTGATGGTAGATATATCATGATTTTTGAAATCATGATTCCCAATATTAGTAATTTCCTTCATTGATAATTTATTCCTTATTATTCATGATATTGATACATTGATATTATTCATGGATTCAATTTGTGATCAAGTTAATGATTAAATGGCATGTGTTTTCAGTAATTTAACTTTCCATATTAATTATGCCTTATTTACTCATGATAGATTCCATTGTACATAACCCTAACTCAATATTTGATCTTACCATTTATTTATTTTCCTTTCCCCATGATATGAAGATGGAATCTTTGAATGAGTTCAAGAATTTAGAATAATTTATATCACTATGTTTTATATTTTATTTACAATGTAAAATGGGAATAATGTATGTATTTGGTTATTAAATACTATAAAACTATTTATCCCTTTGGGATGTGAACACTTGTATCTTATGCCAATGTAACAAATAAGACACTGATTCTGGGTTACTGGAACTAGAGTCATTACACATGAACCACACCCAGGAGGAATTTATCATCATTCTGAATGGACCATCTCTAGTTTTTCAATGATAGTTTTTATACTGATATCTATCCATGAGCCATTTCTAGGAGGAATTCATCATCATTTTGAATGTACTAGCTCTAGTGTATCAATGATGGTGTTTATATCAATATCCATCCAAGATCTATTCCCATGAGGAACTCATTATGGATCAAGCATATAAATTTTGATTTGGTTTGGCTTAAAATTTGGATAATCTTAACTCATATTAGTGATATAAAAGATATCAGGTCATTGAGATATCATGAATAATAAAAATTATTGATAGAAACACATAGAATACAAGTAACTTTGTTCATTGATGATTCAAAATGAGGGAGGAACCTTCACATCTCTAAGTCTCTCCCATGATCACCTCAATTAAAGGAGCATAAAATTACAAGACTATGATAGCATGTAATTGGAACACTCCTCAAACTCCACCATCTTATATCCTAGATCTTTATAAACTAACGTAATTGATTTATCATTGTAGTTTCCACCTATGCAGTCAATCGTAATGCCTCCACTCTAGAAACAACATTGAGCTTGGCCTTTTCTAGTTAATAAATAATCTTATTATGTTCTTTTAATATCTTATCAGAAATAGTAAGCATACAACCTAGGTGGTAAAACTAATATTAAAACCTAATAATTTCTTTTCTCCCTTCAAGGACCAAGTTTTGATATATTTCTACTTTCATCACATGTTGGGAGGCAACATTAAGAGCCTCATTCCAAAATTGTACAACCAAATATAAGGCATCCATATATAATATTATCAACTCAAGGTCCCTCTTTTACTCCCTGATAAAAGTTATGACATAGATATTTTTTAATAATAAAATTATGTTTGATAGTGTATACGACACGTAACACCAATCCTAAATAAACCATGAAATATTATTTTTTAAAATGATATGTATAACCTAGCTGTTAAATTAGTGAGTATGGATAGGATTAAATAATCTATGGAATATATATAAATTTTTTTCTCAATATAAATTTATTGATAAATTCTTAGTAAATTATCACTCAATTTTTCATAAAGTGATTTTATTCTTCAAAAATATATTTTCTTCAAAAATGGTTTTTATTTATTTTTATGATAAAATATTATAATTAATTTATAGAAATTTTAGAAATTTTATTGGATAAAAAGGATATCATTTTGGAAATCTGCATATAAAAATTAGCTTATGGTGAAATTCTGAAATTTTTATGAAAAGTATGATTTTTCAATGAATTTTGAAAAATACTATTTTTTATTGAAAACTATATTTTATTTTAAATTATTTAAAAATTAAAATTTCAATTTTGTATTAGTTTTAAAAAATTAATTATTTCATTTTGATTAAAAATAATCTAATTATAGAATTTAGAATAAATTTCATACTTGAATTTGGCAAAAATATTTTTTTATACTTAAAATGACATTTTTCTGAAGAAAAAAATTGGTTACATTTTGTGTTTTAATCTTAAAATAATTTCTACAACCTATAGAAATTTAATGTTCATAAATGGGTTACATATTTTTAATCATGGGGTCCACATTTTTTAAATATTTATCTTTTATTTTTTGTCATTATTAATAGTAATCATAGTAAATAATTATCATCGTGATAACAGTAAATTAGATAATTAAGGTTAAAAATAACATGATAAGGACTAAAAAATGACCCTAAAACTTTAATTTATCCTATTGGATGGGTTTATTTTGGTTATTTTTATCTAAGTTTTAAAAATATGGAAACCTTGTTCCATATTTCTTTGATTTTGACCTTTATACATTTTTATGTAAAGAAAAGTCAAAAATGTCATTCTCTTTATTTTATTATTTCTAAATTTTGGACATAGGGATAAACAGGGAATATATTTGGTTATAAAAGGATTATTTGAAATATAAATTATTGTTTTATCATGGTAATTTATTTATAATATTTAGTGATGAATTAATTACCTTAAATTCTTACACAATGCCGACATAATATTTATTTAATTAATAGAAAAATAAAATAAATGATTTTAAAATTTTTAAAATTAATATAATTTGAATGAATTGTTTTGTTAAAATTAATTTTTTATATAAATATAACATTTTAGTGATTTTCTAAATTATTATATTCTAATTCATTTTCATTCATGTTTTTTTTCAAGTCAAATTAAATGAATAGGATCAAAAAAGACATTAATGATATTTTATGATAAAAAATACTTTATTAAATGATTTAAACTTACTAAAAATATTATATTTGGCCAAGTTATTGGGATACGGTTTAAAATATCAAAAATAAATCCATTTATGGGACAATTTTTCTTTTATAGTAACTATCTTGACCCATAAAGAGTAAAAACCTCATTATCACGCTAATTGTCAAAAAGGGTTAATGTAGGTTAAGACAAAGATATAAGGATAAAAACATAATATAAACATGTAAAATTTTTAATGGATGATATTATTTCAACCCATAATCATCATATATTTAAATTATATTAGGTTTGAATATTTTATCCTTGAAAAATAATTTATATTAATTTAATATTTTAAGAAATTCCAAGAGTGCATCTCTCCTCACTTATAAAAGGTCTCCTCCTATCTAATTTTCTTCACACTTAAAAATCATTTTATTTAAGTAAATACCTACACAAGTAACTTTATAAAATACCTTCAAATGTTCTATAGGTATTTCTTTCATAATACCAACCTTATATGGTTTAAGGTGTAAAGCAACGGAAAGTATTCAAAGAAGAGGCATAGTCTTAAACCAAATGTTTTAGTTTTATTTATTCTCCCACTTTATTCAAATATTATTCAATCATGATGAAATAATTACATAATTATATTAAATATAATAATATTTAATTATGTTAATGTAATCATTTACATCCATCTCCTCTTTCATCAAATGGCAAACGAAATCGTCATTCGAGTGTACGGTAGACTACCACCTCACGAATCGATGTAATTCATTTTCTATCACCACCTCTCACGGATAGTTATAATTATGGATTTAAGAAATATATAATTTATTTATGATATTATTATTATTTTTTAAATTTTAATTATTATTTAACTTTCTTTATTTCTATCCATTGAAAATAGTAATAGCGTTCCTGCGTATGTACGATATACCATCTCCATGAACAGTGAAATGCATTTATTTATCTCTACATTTTATGGATGACTCTAAGTATATATAAAATTAAAATGTATGATACTAAAATCATGTTTGTAATTATTTATATTATTAAACCATGATTAATGTATAAATATCGAGACTCTTGATCCAAAACATGCATGAAAAACAAAACAATTATCACCCAAAACAGTGATTTTAATAAAGAATTATTAATAAATGGGTGATAATATGTTATAAGGAAATCATATATAGAATGATATATATTATTATAGTTATTTAATAAATTTATAATAAATATATATTTATTATATATGAGTTTATAATGTGTATGAATAAATATGATACTTAAGGTAAGGGAACTCTCTGAACCACCCTTTTTCTTCAGGTTATGATCATTATCTCTATGACCCACTTTCTCTCTCCCTTTGATGTTATGGATTGGTTATAAATTATGTTTATATGTATATTAAATATATACCTATCTCATTTCCCTTCCTTTAATTAGTTAATACATTCTATAAATTCATTTCTCAAATTCCTTCTTTAAAATCAAACCTGATTAAGGTGAACGTTTCTATTCCTTAGTATTTTTTTGTAATGATAATTTAAAGTTTGTATTCTAAAATGAACACCTTATTATAATACCTATGATTAGGTACTCAGAAATTAACATCCATAATATTTAATTTCTTATGCTCTTTGTAATATTTACTAAATTTCCATTAATTATGATATGAGGCAAGATTATGCAACCCATTTCATTCCATAAGTAATGATTATGATTATTCTTTATGATTGATTTCCTTTTATAGAACACATAATCATGAAAATATTATGATTTGTGTTCCCGTATATCTCTATAATTCATTTTTTAATGTTTTTTTCACATGATATGTTATGTATGGAATTAGGGAGTAAACTTAATACACAATAGGACTTTGTCCACCATGTCATGTTTTCTTGAAAGTTGGCCTTGAATTGTGATTATGTCATGTTTTGTGTTGCTGACACATTTCCTATATTAACATGATATTATGATATCATGTTCTTTATGTTATTCTCTCATGTGATTACTCATGATCTTTATCTTTTATGATATCATGTTATACCTTTGAATCACACATTATGATTCCTTATCATGTTAATTCCCTTACTGGGATTTTAGCTCACCCTATTTTTCTATGTATTCCCTAGGTTATCCCATGAATTTTTAGGATATAAAAGAGATTTAGAAGCTCATTATAGAGATTAAAATAAATATTTTTTATTTTCATATTTATTTTTTATATACTTAGTCTTCTAAAGACACTAGGCCTTTCGATCCCTATTTTTTGTTTAATGGATAATTAGGTTAAAAATAATGTAATAATATGTATAAAAAGGATTGAGTTACTATAGTTGGTATCATAGGATGGTCTAGTTATTTGGGAGAATTATTACTAGAATTCTTTAGTGATTCCTCTATAGATAATCTTAAGTATAGGAAAATATCCTCAAATTATAGTGAAGTATAGAGCAAGGGGTTTCCAAGAAATTACATCCCTATCTGGATACTAAAAGTGGATATGGATCTAGAATAGTTGTAATGTCACGACCCATCCCAGAGGGGACTATTTCATGACTACCCCAATCTCACCTCTAATAGGTCAGGAGTTGGTGACTAGCACTGAGTAGGCATATCCCACAAATGGGAGGAATTTTACAAAGTACCAATACAAATGCACACATCTACAATCCCAAAACGCTAAAATGTAAAAAAAACTAAGTAAAAAATGCATGCATACACTAAGATACCAACCACATAGTACAATAGTAGAAAAATGGAAGGTAAACAGGTCCAAAATACAAGCCCACCAAAAGAAAGAGTCTGTAAAAGTGAAAGAAAAAATTATTGAAACTCATCCAAAAAACCCAACCAGAAGGGAAAGATACAGAATAGTTTCCTAAAGTCGTAGGAGCACTACTTTACTATATGGTCTCTCTAAGCACCACCTAGTCCTGGTCCACCTAGGACTTCGTCAAAGTGTCGATCATTTTCACAAGAAACGACATGTGCAAGTAAATCCCGTACAGGGGTGAGTAAAATAATACTCAGTAGGACACTCTAAAACCACAAAATAATTCCATTAAGAAATTCACAAAGTATACCGTAATTAAATAGTATAGTCATCTAACATAGGTATAAGTCTATAGTACGCAAAATGGGATTATCATACATAATCCACAAAACACCCAGAATCAATAAGACACTTAGTCCTGATGAGAAACTCAGTCCCAATAAGACACATATCCTTGGAAATACATGTAGTATCAGTAATACATGTAGTCTTAATAAGTCACATAATCTCATAATGTCACATTAACTCAAAGTCATAGCCAGCCACAGGATTCCACTCTTAATGCGCTCATTTCGGGAGAACCTAATCCTCAAGCCATTAGGTCATATGCACACTTCCAAAAAAACCCACTTAGCATATCTCAAAAGGAGCATATCATCACAAGGGTCCCAACACCATAAACATATTGTCAAATAGATGCACATTTTCAATTTTATGGTAGTTTTCACAAAAAAATTCTGACCCGAGTTTGGTCTGAGTCTGATCTGACCCGCCAGACCCAGCTCGAACCACCGTCCGACTCGACCTGGTTTGGCTGACCCAGCCCAACCCATTGGACCACTAGAGTATCTTAGATTCTATATTTCGGATAGTATGCAGGTAGGTCTGGTCTACCACATACAGACTGCCCCAGCTCTGTACCCCTCTGCTCCATGTGGTGTCGTTCCACATCCCATGTGGTCAGCCCGCCATGTCTTCATGCCCCGTGGTCTCACAGCCACCGCAGGCTTCACACAGCCACCCCTCCTCATACATGGAAACCTTTCAATGTCTCCCTTGTGTCCCCATAGTGTCCCCTGATTGATGTCACCCCACTGGTCGGTGCTGCAATCCACACCCGCACGCGGCACCTTCGCCACGCGTTGCCTCCCACACGTGGTCTCCACTGCCTTCATCAACGCTTCGATGGTCCCTTATACTGACCATAGGGGCTCCTCCAATGCCCTTAAATTGGTATGATTGTATATTCAGATTCCTCATGACCTGATCTACCTTGTTGTGGCCTCTGTGGTCAATTTTCCTCCAATCTGGGGGTTCGATTGCATTTGGAGCTTCCCAACAAGTTGATCTGTGACCACGATGGTTCAACAGAGTTGAACGCTAAGAACGCGGGTAAGAAAAGAACAAAGAACACCCTAAGGAACTAATCTTGGCCTTTTTTCATGTCAACCTCAATACATTCCCATTAGAACAAAGAATGAAGAAACAAGGATAAATAATTAATCCCCCAATCATTTCCCATAAATATGCCCATCCCGTAAGAATGATCAAACAGCAGGTCAACCTATTCATTGGTTTCACAGTGTTCACCATTGATTCTAGAAACAGGGAAATAAAATCAATGAATAACTCCCTACCTCAAAGTTAGATCATTCTATTAATAGAATCAATCATCATTTCACCACCATTGGTGAGATTCATCAAAAATAGCGTCTGCCGATCTCCGATCCGAAATCCCGTTGTCGTTCACGGTCGACAGAGTTCTCCAAGTTCTATCTAGAGCCTCTAGGAAATTATAGGGTTATTTTCTTAACCCTAGCTCCTAGTCTCTAATTCTTATTTAAAAATAATTTCTCTTCATTGGTGAAACATTACAAATAAAATAAATTTACCATTTATTTTATTTATTAAAATGCCAAAAACTACTTTATGTAGTTGACCTGTGCTGGTTAATGTTAGGTCCCACATAAGGTAAATTTGCATCTCTAAATGCAACGGTTCCCTCAGATTTCTAATCCTAGAACCCATTTATAATTTATTCCACTTTTTAGGAAAGTAGTGTGCGTGTGCTATTTAATATTTTCATATTTTGCAAGCAATTGTTTCGGGCACACCGGGCCTCAGAATCACACATTTTCTCAGCACCTAGTCTCGAAATAATTCCATTTAATATTCAAAAATAATACATGGAAAATATGGTAAATTATATTTACCAAGTTTTAAAAACTAAAAAAAAGGTTCACTAGGTATTAACTCAATCATAACCTGATGCATGGCAAAGAGGTCTTTCTATACAACTGGTTTTACACTTTTAGGGGTATGATTTAACAAATTCACAAACTCTTTATAAACCATTATGAAGGATTCGAATAGATTGTTAGGTTATAAAACATAATAGGAAAATTACCATGGATAACATAAATGAAAAGATAAAGACACATAAGTTGGTATATACTTATCATTTATAAGTTATTCCTTTCAATTTTATAAGTTTCACTTTTTTATGTTTATTAAATAAATTATTCTCATCAAGTTTTTTTTAGTAAAGAGTGGGAAATAGGAGAAACCATGTAAACAATCAACATGATAGAAAATTTGATAATTTCCCTAATGATATTCCAAACCATATGGGTATAAGAGTTAGGAACTTTATGGTAGTATTATCTCAGCTGACTCATGATATGAATAATAACTTTAATCATGTGCAATTCTCTTATTCTCCTAAGAAAGATAAATTTGTGGTCAAGATTTTATGTGAAAAAGGCCTCTTATATTTAGTGGATCTTCTAATACCCTCATCACAAAACAATGGATTAACTCTATTGATAATATATTTTATATCCTCCAATGATCAGAATAAGAGAAAGTTATTCTGGTCATTTATCACATGGAGGGGGAAGCTGGTTGGTGGTGGATACAGGTCAAGAATATAAAGCACAAAGAGGATATTTATTACAAGGAATAGGAATAATTCAGGAAAATATATTTCAATAAATATTTACCCTAAACTATCTATCTTAAAATAGATAGGGAGTTCCTCAGACTGAAGAAAAATGAATATGATTTTATTGAGGCATATGAGGAAAAAATTACAAGGTTTATATGATAAACCTGTGGATTCATCATCAACATTGAAAGTAAGTTGGAAAACTTATTTAGTGTATTAAATCCATGCTATAAAAATCATTGTATATTTGAAACTTTTACAGCTATGAAGATATTTTTTGTTATTTTATTAAGATCAAGATAGATAATTTTGACTCTCAATAGTCTCATGGGTCTAAAGATAAAAACTATAAAATGGAGTTTTCTTTAGGAGAATCAATGGATAAATCTCATGAAGGAAAGAAAACCCAATATACCAAATTTAAAAAGTGTAGGAAGAAACATCCTGAAAACTATCTGAGGGGAACTAAAAGATTATTAAAATGTGGAAAAGAATCCCATAAAGTTAATGAAGTCAGAAGATAGATGAAGAAACCCACTAATGCAGTGGAGGAAAAGAAGGTTCAGATCAACACTAATCCTAAGTTATAATGTTTCAAATGCAAGTAACATAGGTATCATTAAATCCAATGTCCTAAGCCAAGGGTTTTCAGAGAAAATTAGCAAAAATAACAATCCAATTCCTAGAAACTAGAAAGTTCATATGTTATCACTACTACTAAGGTGGATCCTAACAATGATATGGTAATAGATATAATAGTTATTCATTAAATAACAGTGAATGTACTTTTTGATTTTTATTCTAAACATTCTTTTATATCTTGAAAGTTTATTAGAACTATTCAAACACCACCTTAAAACATGGGGGATGATTTATCAATGAGAACAAAAATTGGAGAAATTATTGCATCCTAAGTATATAACTCCCACCCAATCAATTTTGTAGACTGAATCTATTATAAAATGTTGTATTACATACTTTAGTAGAGTTTGATGATATTTTAAGAATGGATTATATGTCCTTATGTAAATCCAACATCAACTATCAAGAGAGGGATATCACTCTTAACATCCCAAGTTATCCTATGATTATGTACAAGTGTAAAGAGGAGGATGAATCTCCCTTAGAATCTTCTACTCAAGAGTGGATATCATTTATTTATGATCAAGCATATCTAGCTCAAATGATTGAGACAATGGAGAGAATAATACTTGAATACATTCCAATTGTGATGGATTATACTAGTGTATGTTGAAGAGTTTCATATCCTTTCTCTGGACTGATATTTTTAGTTCTCACTCGAACATATACATAGATCTACACCCATATGCATGAATCCTTACATAATGGGCACAATTGAGTTGGAATAACTTAAAAATATGTTATAAGAGAATCTAGAAAACGTTTTTATATTCCCAAGTGCTTCACCAAGGGGTGTTCCAGTCCTCTTAATCAAGAATAAGGATGGTTCAATACACCTCTATATTGATTATCATGAAATCAAAAAAAATCAAAAAAAGAACAAGTGTCCCCTTCCAAAGATAGATAACTTGTTTGATCAAAAAAATGGGTCCCAAATATCTCTAAGGTGTAACTTCTATTAGTATACCACTAATTAAGGTTTAAGAAGGGATATATTCCCAAAACTACCTTTCAAATAAGGTATATACACTATGAGTTCATAGTGATTCCCATCCAACTCACTAATTATCTAGTAGTCTTTATGGACATAATGAATATAGTATTTAGATATTATTATGAAAAAAAATTGGTAGTATTTATAAATGATATTCTAATATACTTCAAAAGAAAGGATGGGTATAAGAAGAATTTGAATAATATGATAAAGACTTTTCAAAATGATAATATATATTTAAAGTATTTTAAATGTGAGTTCTAGATAAAGGAAATGTCATTATTGGGGAATTTTATCACCATCAAAGGGATATCTATTAACCCTTATATGAAAATTTAAATTAAGGAGTGGTCCAGATCAATATCTATAATAGAGATCCATAGTTTCATTGGACTATCTAGGTATTACATATGATTTTTGAGAATCTTCTCACAATTTTCAAACCCACTAACCAAACTAACTAGAAGGGGAGTAAATTTTTTCTAGACTGATGAATGAAAATAGAGATTCAATGAATTGAAAATGATGATTATCATTACACTAGTCCTCATACTTCCCTCAAGTGGGGGAATTGTCGTGGTTTATAGTGACACTTCAAAGAATGGGTTAGGAATTGTACTAATATAAAATGATAAAGTAATAAAATACACCTCAATAAAGTTGAATGTTCATGAACATAACTATCCAATGCATGATCTAAAGTTGGATGCAGTGATATTTTTGTTGAAAATATAGCAGCATTATCTCTATGGGGGGAATTATGAAATATATATGGATCATAAGAGACACAAGTATATATTCACACATGAGGAGATTAATATATGCTGACAAATATAGTTTGAGTTAACCAAGGATTCTGACTGCTCAATCCACTACCAGCCTGGGAAATCAAATAAATTAGAATATTCTCTAAGTAGAAAGGATTAAATAACATTATCACTGATTATAATTGAGAAGTATCCAATCTTCGTAGACATGAAGAGGATGGATATGGAAATAATAAAGGAAGGAACACCATCATTACTTTCTCAAATTATTTCTCAACAATCCATTTTCGAAAAGTTAAGGATACTCAAAGATAATATGTGGAAATTTAGAATAAGGTAGAAGCTATAAGAAAAGGGAGATTCTTAGTGTTCAAAATTAATGAAGATTGAGTTTCAATATTTGTCTCATGACTATGCATATCATCAAATTTGGAGATAAATAAGTAGTAGTTGAATGATTCACATAGCTTGACCTTCTCCATCCACCCAAGGAGTATGTAGATGTATTGAGGTCTCTGAGAGAACTATTAGTGAGAAAATATGGATAATGACATCATGGAATATACATAAAAATTATTGGTATATAAGAAATTGAAGTATGAAAGGAAAAAATTCAAAGGGTATGATGAAACCATTAACCATACCTACATGGAAATAGGAAAACATAACCATGGACTTTGTCACTATTCTTCTAAAGACGTTGATAGGAAATAATGTTATATGGTTTATAGTGGATCTTAATATAAAGAATACTCACTTCATTTCAATTAAAGATGACTTATCACTCGATTATATTTCTAGGATATACATTAAAGAAGTAGTGAGTCTATATGGAACACCATTATCGATTATATCTGATCGAGATCCAAGATTTATCTCCAAGTTCTATAAAAGTATCTAACATGATATAATCACTATTTTTAACTTCAATATGAATTATCACCCACAAAATGATGTCCAATCTAATAATACTATCTATACACTTGAATACATGTTGAGATCATGCTTTATGCGCTTCAATGGAGGATGGGATTAGCATCTTCCTCTATTGTAGTTCTCATACAATAATATTTTCCACTTAATCGTCCAAATATCTCCTTGTGAAACCCTTTATGGGAATATATGTATAACACCTGTGTTCTAGGTTAGATTTGGTGAACACATGATACTAGGACTTGAAATGGTTGAGGAAATGGTAGAAAAGGTTGAGACTATTCAATAACACATCAAGACTGCTCAGAGATGAAAAAGATCTATGCTGACAATCCTCGAAGACACCTAGAGTTTGAGGTCAGAGTTAAAGTGTTTATATACATATCTCCATGGAATAGGGTTATAAGAATTAGAAAGAATGGTAATCTAAGTCTAAGGTACATTAGAACCTTTGATATTCTTGACTACATTAGAGTCGTGGCCTATTAACTATCAATACCACCAACTCTATATCAAGTTAACGGTGTATTCCATGCATCCCTATTGAGTGAATTATTTGTGTTCCATAAATTTTTTAGATAAACATAACATGTTAATTATTTTTTAAAGTATTATATTTGAATTAATTTTCATCCATGTTTTTTTAAGTCAAATTAAATAAATCGTGTCAAAAATTACATTAATGATATTTTATGTTAAACAACATTTTATTAAATGATTTAAAATTCTCAAAAATATTATATTCACCAAATTTATTGGTATATGGTTTAAACTTTCAATCATGGAACACTTATAGACCAATTTTCCTTTTACAGTAACTATTTTAACCCTTAAAGAGTAAAAAAATTGTTATTGCAGTAATTTTCAAAAAGGGTTAACATGGATTAAAATAAAGAGATAATAGTAAAAACCTAATCTAAACTTATAAAAATTTTAATGATGATAGTATTTTGATCCATAATCATCCAATATTCTAATTTTATCCTTTTTTCATTAAAATTAATTTATATTAATTTAATGTTTTAGGTAATTCCAAGAGTGCCCCTCCCCAAAACCTTTAAAACGGAACCTCATCTCCTCTTTTATTAACACTTCAAAAGAATTTTATTTTATACCATACAAACCAAAATCTCTTCATAAAATACCTACACATATTCTAGAGGTCTTATTTTGGTCTTAATACCAATATTATAGGGTTTAAGGTGTAAAGAAAATGAAGTTGTTTGAAGAAGAGGTATAGTCTTTAACCGAGTTTTTTAGTTTTATTTCTTCTTCTACCTCATTCAAATATAATTAAATCATGATTAAATAAATACTAAAATATCTTAAACATACATATATATTATTATGTTAATGGAATAATTATATTTATATACTCTTCCATCAAATTGGAAACAAAATCATTGTTTGCATGTATGACGGACTGCCACCTCATGAAAAGATGTAATTTTTTTACATCACCAACTCTCACAATTGGTTATAATGATGGATTTAATAAGTATATTTTTTATTTATTATATTATTATGATTCTAGAAATTTTCATTATTATTTACCTTTCTTTCTTTCTATCCATCAAAAATATGAACAGCATTCATGCGTACATAAGATCTACCATCTCCATGAATGGTGTAATTCATTTTTTATGTATAACTTTTATGGATGGAACTAAATATATATATAATGAATATTTATGATATAAATATAATTTTTAGAATTATAGATATGATTTAACCATGATCAATGTATAAATACTTAGACTATCAAACCAAAAAATGCCTGAAAAAAGAAGTAGTTATTTGGACATTCTTACTTTTTAGAGAGGTGTGGTTTCTTTTAATTTTCATTAAAACTTTTTTGGGTTTGGTTGTGATGGTTTAACCCCTATTAAAGGATCCTTATAAAACATTGTGATGATTTTGGGATGAATTATAAGCGTCATCAAAAGTCTTACTGTATAACAATTTATGATGTAAATTGGTGATTTACTTCGTAAATAGTTAATTTATAGCATAAACCCTTCTTATTCCATAAATGGTTCAGGAAGATCCAATAAATAAGGTATTTATGGAATACATACCCTATTTACACCATAAATATTTCACTTATCTTAAAAATAATGGGAAATTAACTTTTTACTTCTAATACCTTATAACCTAACTCTTTTCTACTTCATCTTATTTCCACACACAGTTGCCTCTGTCAAAGTATCTCCTCCCCCCTCAACCTAGGTTTTGAAGTATATCCTTCATAAAATGTCCAATTAAAGCGTCACCATTCACATTGGTTCCCCCAAAGTAAGACTTATACTTTTCTTCCTTCCTTTCTTTGGTAAGTGTTTTGTATGGAATTTTAAAACGGTGCGGGCTAATATGCCCTATTTTTTGGGTATTTTTATATATTATCAATTTCCCTTGTTTTAGTTCGAATATGAGGCCAATATTTAATGAGGATTCATATACCACCATAAGGTAGGTTGTATATTTTTCCCCTAAAATATAATGGTTTTATATCATGCGTTGTTCTGATGCTCGTCGGGATTTCCACACATTTCCTTAAAAATATAAATTATATATTTAAATTACTATCCCTTGTTAAAGGAACTACCATAGACCCTTTTTATTGCCGAAGTATTCTCATATCTATGAATTCCACACCTTTGGGTGGGTTTATTAAATTCCATGAATTTGTGAATTCTTTGTGACCAAACCACTGCCTAAGTGGGTTTTGGATTAAGAACCAATTGAAATGGATTAATGGAATTAGATGGAAAGTGAGAGGAATGACCATGTCATGTACCACTGATATATACTATGGATTCTTCCATTTTATAATGATATGAAATGTAATGTGAAATTTTTGAAACCCATTTCTTATCTTATGATTAAAATGTTATATGATTTTTATTATCTGATCATGTATGTTGGACATTGTGACATGGTCAAGGAGAGTGTTGGATATGATTTTTCATGCTTCCTTAACATGTGATGGTGGACATGGCACTTAACATAATTTATTGGATGGTGGAAATGACATTTCACATCATTTATTTGTATGTTGTACATGACATTTCATGTTCCCTTATATAGGATGTTGAGCATGGTGACTCACATCAATGATTTGGATTCTCATACATGATGTTTCATATCCCCAAATGAATTTAGGATCGATGTCCTTTTTTAAAAAACAATCTATTATCATTATGCATGGACACCTTGGTTTTTCCCCTCAAGTCCTAACTAGTATTGTGTATTTATAAGCATATATTTATATGTTATTTTTATATAGTACATATATATATATATACATACTTGTATATATGTATATATTTCTACATATATATATAAGTTGAAATCTATCCTGACAGATTTAAGATTAGGCCAGAGTAGGTAGAGTCATTTGGGTGCCCTCTCTAAACCCGATCTGACTTGGTTATAGATTTCATTTTTACTTAAATTTCATTATACCAACACACTGCTCATTTTATATACACTGTCAGGATCATTCTATGCACCATTGGTGGTGGCCTATGGAGTTTTACTCACACCTTGTTTGGGATGCCAATTGGTACCTAAACAGACCATATGGATACAGGTATGGGGAAAAGGAAGATTCCATATTTAGACCCCTTATTTTTTATACTATGATGGTGTACATGAGTAGAGGACCAATCTTATGCTCATAATTCTTTTGAGATAAATTTTGGACTTTTGTTCTTTTTTGTATATCATATTGTATATTCATGATGATTTATTTCCTTGTATTCCCATTTTATATATAATATAGACATAACATCATTTTGTATATGATAATAGATATGGTTCTATTATTGTTTTGATATTATTCCACTACTTATTATTATTCTGGATGTTATGATTCCACTAATTAGTCAATCATGTTACCACTACATGTCACTCTGGTCATGAGGGTATAGTATCCCCACCATACCATCATAGGCCCTCGATTCTAGTGAGGAGCCTATGTCATATAGGGAGGTGCAATTGAGGCCATGTGGCCAATTGGGTTCAGTTACTTATAAGTGAATTGGGTCCAGGATGTTACAAGTGTTATCAGAGCTTCTTTCTCCTTTTTTTACTATTTAGGGTTGGTAGATAGAATATTAGGAATTTTTTGGGATTTGGTAATGATCCTATTCTTGGGAGTAACTAACCTATGTATAGGAAAAATCCAAATTACTTGTGATGGTATGTTCTAGTTTCTAACTATTAAAGTTGTATTGATTTCACTATTGGGTGACACAAATGATTTGTAGAATTTATTATTACTATGAGGTTATCTTTTATCCTTGGTTGGTATGACAAGGAAGTGTTGTATCATGCATCATTATAGTAACTTGAGGATTATCATTTCATACATATTCCATGCCATATATATTTTTATGTGTTCATTACTTGCAGCATGGTGTAGTGCCTAGAATGCTATATTTGTTGTTTGGATAAGGTTTATGTAGGATAAATGAGACAAATAATTGTTTAATTAAACTTTTTTCATCATCCTAAATGTGTTTTCCCGTATATCATGATGGTGGAACCTTAATTAAGCCAATTATTTCATTTTTGAGCCATGAACTATTAGTTAAATGGGTTGAAATGTTTATTTTTTGTGATTATATGGATGTCAATTGTAATTTATAAAGGTGTATCCACTATAAATTGGGAATGAGGATTAATCTAATATATCCATTATTTAAGACATGTTACATTCTAAGACCAAATGTAAAAGGTTGATTACAGTTACCTGTAGTACTGATTGAAATTTATAAATCATAGGAATTTATAACTTTGGAATGATAGATGCATCTAACTAAACAATTTATTTATATATATATATATATATATGAAAATTTAAAAATAAAATGGTTGATGCTAAATGGGGATTACAATTGCAAATTAAAGAGTTTTTTCCTCTATAAATTTTAATTGATACCCAATATAACGAAACCTCTACTATGATATGTGTGACCTTGACCTTGAACAAACCTTAGTAGTGGTTAGTAGGGAGTGTCTATTATGATCATTTATGATCTTCCTTATTACCTCAATCTAGATTTAGAATAAATTAGAGAGGAGTGAATTTTATATAGGAAGGATTATAACTATCCTATTCATTTATCTGTGTCTGTTTCCATTTCAAATCATGTTCTGAGGTGTGCATTTAGAATTTTTAGAAACATTCCACCATTATAGACTTGAGTCATGTTCCAAGAAGGTGACAACGACCACGATTCAGAGGTGGTGGGTCCTGAGTTATAGTTCCACTTAATCCACCTTTTTTTATTCCTCATATGGGAACCGATGATTATTTTTGATATGATTTTATATGATTGATGAAATCTATATAGGGAGTTTCATGAACTTCCCATTATATGGAATAGTTTATGTGAGAGTTCCAGTAGCATCATACACCTGATTTCTTAGGGGATAGTGGCCCTCAGGCTACTGAATCATGGATATATGTCATGTTATCTATATTTTAGAGTCTAAATATGTCTATAGAGTGGAGGTTAAATCATTCAACTTATATGTTACAAGATTATTCTAAGCATTGGTGAGATGTTATTAACCAAGAATATCAACATTAGGGTATGTTCTGGAGGGAATTTTTCATGGTATTCAATGACTATGTTTTTTCTACAGGCACTAAGGGCTGACTGAGATAAAAAAAAATTATGCATCTACAGTGGGGAGCTATGTTAGTGATGGAGTATTCATCTCGATTCATTGATCTCTAGCATTTCACACCGACTCTTGATGGTTATTAGATAACGATAGTGATATGATTTGAGGATGGGCTCATATATGCCATCTGATCTCAAGTAAACATCTTTTAGCTGACTATAATTTCTAAGATTTTAAACTAGTGCCTCATCACTAAGTGGAATTTGAGGGAAGATTAAGGTGTGATCTAGGTTAGTTCAGTGCCTAGACAGGGGACTAGTTCTTCTAGAAACATAAAATGATGTTTGGAGTCTTCTTACGGGGGTAGTGGCATACAAACAACACACATTAACATTTAAGTGGTATTCTATCAGTGAGGGAATCCAGGATACATGAAACCCCATTGAAACAGAGACCTAGTTGAAAGTTGAAGCTATGGTAGGATGGGTCATATCCATCATTTATGCAGATATTTTCCTATAATTCATAGTGATAGGGGATCTACACCAACTCCATGTTCAAGAGCGTGGTTAGAAGCTCCTCACCAGGCAGGTTTCTAGAGTACTCTTGGTTATTCAAACCATTGAGGTGGTCATGGATGAGGTAGCCAGACACCAAAAACATATCTCCAGTAGAGAAGACTTTCCAAAGGTAGATAGGAAATATCTTAGGGTTATGGTTTGGGCCAAATATATTCAGCGTATATGATACCTAAAGAGTAGGGTTCCAGTCCTTGAATAATTAGAGGCATTATTCTAGTAACCTCTACTTTAGTTTCTACCTTATTTGATATAGTATTTTCATAATCTTTCATATTTTCAGCAATTATGGAAATTTTGGGCCTAGAGATAGAGTAATTTTGTGGTGTAATTACCCTTGATACTCCAATGAGAATTTGATCAGAGAGTGTACATAAGTTTAAGGAATGTCCCCTTGAGATAGGTGGTTATCTTATCATATGGGGTATTTTTTTCCCTAGACATTATAGGATTTTATGCAATCCTTAGGATGGACTAGTTTGTACCCTATCACACTAAAGTTTATTTATATCACCTAAGGGTGTATTTTACCTCACCAGGGGGTGGTAACAATGTTCATAAGTGAGAATGGGGTGTCCAGGTGAGTCGAGTTAGACTAGAGAATTGTGGGATGGGCATAATGACAACCCATATTGCTATTATTTTTATAAGTTATTGGGCAAAACATCTTTCACAATTCCCTCTTATAGTGGACCGTTTTAGGGACATATTCCCTGAATAATTTTTTAGGTTACCTCCTTTGAGATAGGTGGATCTCACTATTGGTCTAGTGTTAGGAGTAGCACCAGTGTCCATTCCTCCTTACAAGATGGAACCAACTAAACTTTAGGAAATTGAGAAGTAGCTAGAGGACCTAGAATCTAAGGTTTTTATACAACCAATTACTTCAACTTAGGGTTTTCCAATCCATTTCACCAAGAAGGTCGATGGTAACCTTAGGCTTTGTATGGATTACCAGAAATTGATTCATCTTGTACTAAAGAACCAATATCATTTACCTCATATATATGACATATTCAACTTTCTATAAGGAGATAGGGTTTTCTCCAAGTTTGATTTGATTTTGGTATACCATCATGTGCATGTTAGACCATTAGATATACCATGTACAAAATTTTGTAGTAGATATGGCTTGTACTAGTATTTGGTCATGTTGTTCGGTCTAATTAATGCGTGGGTATTTTTCATGGATATGATGAATTGGGTTTTCCACCCATATTTGGATTCATTTATGGTAGTCTCCATGGATGGAATCTTGGGGTACTCACATAGTCAAAAAAATGATACCAAATGTCCTGATATCATTTGGAGTATACTGAGAGAGCATAATTTGTATTATAACCTCACAAAATTACACTTTTGGATCGATAAGGTTCACTTATTGGGTCACATAATCTCAAAATTATGAGTATTAGTGGACCCAGATAAGGTGAGATCCATGGTTTCTTGGGAGAAGCCCAATGATATTTTTAACATACAAAATTTCTTGGGGATAGATAGTTATTTTAGGTGATTTATTTAGGTCATTTCATGCTTATCAGCACATATTATAGGCTTGACTAAAAAGGGTGTGAGTTTTTTATGGTTTGAAGACTATGATTAATCCTTTTAGGATCTGAAAGGAATATTGAACTCAGTATCGATATTGATTCTTCTTGATCTAGGAATAAGTTATACAATTTGTTTTTATGCATCAGTAATTAGGTTGGGAGCTATTCTGATGTAGGTAGATCAAGTCATGGTGTACAGGTCGTGTCAATTTAGACCTCATGAGTGGAATTACCTAATTTATGATCTCAAGTTAGTAGTTTTGATTCATGCCTTAGGTTGTTGGAGACACTATTTTCTAGGAGAGTTATTTGTGGTATATATGGACCAAAAAACCTCAAATACATATTCATACAGTATATATTGAACCTCATATTGTGAAGGTGGGTTGAATAACTGAATTATTTCAACTTTGAGCTTGCCTATATTCTTGGGAAGAGAAATTTTGTGGTTTACGGTCTGATCCAAAAGACTCAGACACAAGTGGTTCAGGAGGCTGGTGGTGGATGGTGGTTGATGGCCCTTTTTTGAGATGTATTTGGAGGTCAAAAAACATCTTGGACAACCTGTAATCACATCGTTATTAGTGTCATATTCACTACTTGATAGGGTGAATATGAGATAGTTCTCTAATCCTAAGGGATTAGTCCTAAGTGAGATATTTTCAAGTGATAACTCGCTACCTGGATGGTTCTTTGATGGGGATGGGGTCTTATGCATTCATGGGAATGTTTAGGTGCCTATAGATGTTTTAAAGGAATTTAAGTGAGAGTATCATGCTTCTTCTTGGGTAGTACACCCTAGTCTTACTAATATGTATCATGACTTATGCCACTAATACTAGTTGTTGGGCATAGCAATAGATATAGCTAGATTTTTCACTTAGTGTTCCACTTGTTAGTAGGTGGTGGAAGAGCACCAGTGAGTAGTGTGAATTTTATAACCTTTATCCATTCCTAAGTGGAAATGGTATGACTTCAATATGTATTTTGTGATGGTTTTACCTAGGTTGAATCAAAGCTATGACAAAGTATGGGTTATTGTAAACAGGATGATGATGCTCTCCCACTTATTTCCTATTCAGTATACTTTTCTAGTGGATGATTTATAGAGGATATATATCAAGGATATCATACATTTCTATCAAGTTCTAAGTAATATCATTTCACATAGTAATGCTCGATTCATGTCACGATTTTGGAAGGGGTTACAAAAGGATCTAGGTTCACTGGTACTTCTAAGTGTATCCTATCACCCACAGACCAGTAGATAGTCTGATTGTATGATACATGTGTTAAAGGACATGTTCTGAGCATGTATCCTTTATTTTAGAGGTTCTTGGGAGAAACACTTACCTCTTACTATGTTTTATTATAATAAAAACTTCTAAGATACTATACAAATAGATCCTTATGAGTCCCTATATAGTAGACCATTTTTTCACCCCTATAATAGTTAGAGGTAGGAGAGGCAATGCTATTGGTACTTCATCTTGTTCAAGAGACTATTAAAATAAAGATGATAAGAAATAGTATCATATTCAGGTATTTTATTTTGTTTTCAAGAAAGTTTGAGAAGAAAATAATTCACCAAACTTTGTATGAGTGGATGATCGGAAGGATCTTCATACTTAAGAAATCAGATTCAAAATTATTAAAAAAGTCCATTTTATTTGGAAGGAAATATGTTACTGGAAGATAGGGAAGTTACAATACTTTCCTTTTAAATTTTATGATTCTAAAGGTGACTGATCAAAAGTTATATTTAACAATAGACAAAATTAGTGATGAAAGAAGATGACTATGAATCAGTATGGTTGGTGTTGTCGAAGCATATTTTTAAGATGGAATTATTTCCTAGTGTTCTTCAAATTTTTTAGGTCCAAAATTTAGAGAATGGATAGCATCACAAAAAAATAGATTTACTTGATTTCCTTATTAAATATAGAAAATACATGAGTTTTGAGAGGACTGGTCTTTGCAAAGGGTGTTTCATGAAGGCATGAAGGTTCTGACGGTGATCTCTGCAATTATGAAAAGCATCGCAAATGGTGATGGTAATCTCTATGATTATGAGAAGTGGAGCATCGTGAGTGCACAATGGTTTGATAGTGATCTCTGAAATAATGAAAAATATCAATTGAGCATCAAAAATGTAGGATCACCATGAATATATTTTTGATTTATCCAAAAAATGCGTAGGAGGTGGTGGATAATCGTGAATGGGAAAGACTATAAATATGAGGTCCCCCCCCCACTTCATTTTTTTATGGAAATAATAGATAAAATATAGAATCATGTTTATTTTTTAAAGGTAGAGGAGCTTCTTGAACTTAGACTTATATAAAAGATTGAGAATCATGAAAAGAGTAAAAATTAATTGATTGATGCCAATGATTCTAAGTAATGGGTGATTTTTGATGATGGGATATTCCATGTTGACTCAGTTAGCTTCGTAAAGGAAGTTAGTTTTGTAAATGAAGGTTTCTTTACAAAGGTTGTGAGATTTGTGAGGGAGCTTCGCAAATAGTAGTTTTGAATACCCATTTTAAGTGAATAGGGCTTTCAAATAGAATCAACTCAGGTCTAAGAGGACTTTGAAATCAGACTGGGTATCATACTAAGTATCATTACAATGTCCAAGAAGTTCTTACCAGATTCTAGGTAAAAAATAGTAGAATTGTTTTGAAAGATCAAATTTTTTGAAGTGGATCAAGAAGCACCATAAAATTGTATTGTATTATTTTATGCTAGAATAAGAATATGCACTATTATATTGTTTTCATAATTCTAAATGAGTGTATGGTAACATCCTACTCATTTTATTACACATCAAAGTATTGTTTTCTAGTGGATTGTGTGGTATTTGATTGTTTCCAAACCATACCAAGGACATAGCTACTATTGTTGAGTAGTGAACCTTATAAATTATTGTATTCATGTGGATGTGTGGTTGAATTGTGTTCATAATGGAAATAAATCTTTAACAAGAGGTGAAGGTTGTTTCATAAGTGAGGAAACATAAAATAAAAATACCTCACTGATTCACCCCCTCCCCATCTCAGTGATACTTGAATCCTGACTAGACAACTTCAAAGACTTTAGAGTAGAAACAACTTACCAAGTAGTTAATAGCTATTACTTAGTCTAGGCATAAATCTTATGTCAATCTTAGTCAATGACCTCTAAAGTTTGAGGTCAAGTTTTGGGTGTTCTTGCATGTTTCAACTAGACTAGGGCATTGGTTTTTTAGACAACAGGGTAAGTTATTTCCTCATTTAATCATACCTTTTAAGGTTTTGGTGAGGGTTGGATCACTAGATTATAAGATTAAACTTCCATAGATATATAGGGTTATGCATTATGGTTTTCATGTTTCTCAGTTACATCATTATTATACTATCCCATATCATTTCTTTCAACCTAATTAAGTAGAGTTATATGTGGATTCATCTTTTATGGAGTATCTGGTGCATATCATTGATAGTAGCATGAAGGCTCTCTAGAGCGGGTCAATTACTCTAGTACAGGTTCTTTGGTAGAATGTATTTTTATAGGATTATACTTGGGAGTGGGAGTCTTATGTGCATACTCAGTGGCCAGAATTGTTCTCAGATGACACTCAATCACCCTCAAAAGTGAAGCATGGGGATGAGTTTTTTTAAGAAGGGGAGGTTGTAATGTCCTAATTTTTTGAAGAGGTGTAGTTTCTTTTAATTTTTGTTAAACATTTTTTGGGTTTGGTTATGTTGGTTTTAATATATTAAGGGATACTTCAGGGACTTTGGGGAGATTCTTGGAGGAAGAAAAAGCTACAGTATAAGTATGACTGTAGAACAATTTATAACATAAATTGGTGATTTATGTTGTCAATAGTTAATTTACAACATAAACCCTTCTTTAACCATAAATGGATCAGGAATAACCTATAAAGAAGGTATTTATGGCATAAATACTCTATTTATTCCTTTAATATGTTGTTTATCTTAAAAGAGTGTAAAATTACCTTTTCACCCATAATACCTTATATCCTAACTCTTTTCTCCTTCTTCTTTCCACACACAATAGCCTCTATCGAAGGCTCTCCTCCTCCCTCAACATACATCTTGAATCATATATTTCATAATAAATCTTATTCAATCATCATCAATCATGTTGGTTTTACCACATTAAGTCTTAGACTCCAATTCCTTCCTTTATTAGGTTATCACACAATATGAAATGTTAAATCTGTGTGGACTAATATTCCATATTTTCAAGGTATTTTTCTATTCCATAAATTTCTATCATTCTAGATTGAATTTAAGTCCAATATTGTATAATGAGTTTTCTACCACCATAAGGTAGTTAGTCTAGTAATTTTCCCTCAATTCTAGTGGTTTTATATCATGTGTTGTTGTGCCGCACATCAATCTTTCCATGTATTGCCTTAAAAATGTAAATTATATATTTAAATTTTTATCCCTTGTTAAAGGAACTCATATAGAACCTTTTTACGATCACAAGTTTTTCACCTCAATGGGTGCCACCAATTTGGGTGGGTTTATTAAATAACAAGACTTTAAAAATTCCTTTTAACCATACCACTACCTAAGTGTGTTTTTTCTTAAGAACCAATTAAAATAGTTTAATTGAATTAGATGGAAAGTGAGTGGCATGACCATGTTTTATAACTCTTATGTATTCTATGGATTATTCTATAAGATAATGAGATGAAATAGAATGTTAAATGGTTGAAAACCATTTCTTGTATAATGATTAAAATGGTATAAGAATTTTATTATTTGACCATGTATATTGGATGTTGTAACATAGTCAAGGAGAGTATTGGGAATGATGCTTCATGATTCCCTAACATGTGATGTTGGACATGACACTTCACATCATTTATTAGATGTTTTACATAATGTTTCACATCATTTATTTGAATTTTGGACATGACATTTCATGTTACCTTTTATAGTATGTTGATCATGGTGACTCACATCATTGATTGGGATTTTCATACATAGCATGTCATACCTATAGGTTAATGTAGGGTCTATACCCCTTTTTAGAATACAAACTCTTATGATTATAAATAGACACCTTGGTTTCTCCCCTCGGGTCCTAGATAGTATTACATGTCTATATATATATATATATTTGTCTATATATATTATTTTTTATATAGTACAGATACATTCATACATACTTATACATATGTATATATTTATACACACACACACACACACAAAGGGTGGCATCTATCCAAAGGCATTCCAACTTAGGTCAAAGTAGGTAGACTTAGTTGGGTGTCATCTACCAACCCAAGAATAATTGGTCGAATCTTTTATTATTGCTTTAATTTCATTATACCTACACACTTCTCAATCTATATACACTGTATGGATCATTCTAGATACCATTGGTGGTGGCCTACTGAGTTTTACTCACACCCTATTCAAGCCACCAATTGATACCCGAACAAACCTTATGGATGCAGGTAGGGAAAAAGGGAAGTATCTATCTTTTTATGCCTTATTTTCTATATTAGGATGGATTATGGGAGTATAGGAATGATCTTATGCCCATGATGCTTTTAGAGATAGCTTTTGGAATTTTTTTCATTTTTGTATAGTATGTTGTATAAGCATGTTTCTCTATTTCCTTGTATTCCCCTTTTGTATAGAATATAGACATGAAATAATTTTTTATATGATACTATATATTATTCTGTTTTTATTTTGATACTATTCCATTGCTTATTATTATTATGGATGTTATGCTTCTGCTCATTCTTCGGTTATATTACCATTGTGTGTCACTCTGATCATGAGGGTATAATCACCCAATTATAGCTTCATGGACCCTCACTTATATTTATAAACCTATTTATTATAGGGAATCATGCTTGAGACCATGTGGATAATTATTTTTGGTGACTTATGAGTAAACCGGATCTGGGATGTCATAGCTATCACCCATAATAGTGATTTAAATAAATAATTGTTAATAAATGGGTGGTAATATGTTATAATAAAATCATATATGGCATGATATATATGAGTATGGTTTTGTAATACATTTATAATAAATATATATTTATTATGTAGGAGTTTCAAATGCATATGAATAAAAATAATACTTAAGGTAAGGGATCTATCTAAACCACCTTTTTTCTTTGGGTTATTGACATTATCTCTCTAGCTCACTTTATCTCTCCCTTTGATGTTATGGATTCCTTATAAATTTTTTATATATGTATATTACATACATAAATAGATCATTTTCCCTTAATTTTATGGGATAATTAATTCTATAAATTCATTTCTTTAATTCCTTCTTTAAAATCAAGCACAATTAAGGGGAACTTTTCTATTCCTTAATCTTTTTTTGTAACACTCATTTAAAGTTTTTAATCCCAAATTAACACCTTATTTTGTTACCTATGATTATGTACTCAAATATTAACAACCATAATATTTTATTCCTTCTTCTTTTTGGAATATTTATAAAATTTAATTTAATTATGATATGAGTCAAAATTATGAAACTCATTTCTTTCAATGGATAATTATTTTGATTATGATTTATGATTGATTTCCTTTGGTGGCATACATAATCATGAACATGTTATGATGGGTTTACACAAATAGTGCTACAACATATTGGGTAAATTTTTTGTCTCATTATATGTTATGTATTGGGTTAGGGAGTAACATAATCCATGATGGAACTTTTTTTTCCTTGTGATGTTGTCTTGGATGTTATCCTTAACTTATTCTTATATCATGTTTTTTGTTTCTACACATTTCCTATGTTTCCATGATCTTATGATACCAAGTTATTTATGTTACTCTCCCATGTTATTACTCATGATTATTCTCTTTTATGTTTTCTTTTTATACCTTTGACTCACATGTTATACTTCTTCATCATGTCTATTCCCTTACTTGTATTTTTATATCACCCCATTTGTCTAGGTATTCCCCATGTTATTCCATACAATTTTAGGATCTAAAAGGGATTTAGGATCCCATTATATAGATTAAAATAATGATTTTTTATTTTCATGTTAATGCCTTTTGTATCTATTATTCCAAAGACACTAGGCCTTTCAATCCTTATTTTTTATTTAATGGATAATTATGCTAAAAAACATGTAATAATATATATAAAAAGGCTTGGGTATCTATTTCAATAACCACCTTCACGTGGGGGTGGATTATTTGATAGTATAACCCACTATAACCAATATTCATGAACATGTATTATAGATGGATTAATCTTTCCTTGATATATTAAAACTAGACCACCATAATCAAGCTCCAAATGTCTCCCCTCACTTGTCACCTGAGTTGCTACTCAAATGTTGAGTGTTTCGAGTCATGAACCAGGCCTAGATTAGGGAGATAGATGTATTTTGGAACTAAGTCACTAAGTGAGGGTTCCACACTCACATATCCTAGAGGGATTGATATAGAATCGTATTGTACCTCATCTATTTTCATTAAACAAGATCCTAAAGTAGTAGGACTTGGGAGAAGATTTTGTAATTAAGCACATAAATCCTATTAGTATCTTGGAAAAAACAATTTAATAAAAAAAATATTTACTCATATATATACTGAGAATATATCTTTTTCATCTACATAAATAGTTACTCCTATTTCTTTTACCTCAACTTGAGGGACAATAGAGATGTTCTCTTGTTGTAAGCAACCCTGTCATGTTAACGATGTCCCACCCACCAATGTAGTATACTCAGGGAATGTGTTGGGATCATCACCATGACAATAAATAATGAGGTCATAAAATATTATATTTTAACACACAAAAATTTTAAATTTATTTTCCTTTCAAATAAACTTTGTGTATTCAATAGCTTGCTTTACACGCAACCCTGAGTCTAAAAGAATTGTGATATGGTATACCTTTATAAATTAGAAATTTTATTGGTGGGTGTGAATAGGATTAACCACATTATGAAATATATGTATAATGGTTTTACATAATAAAAATATATTTATTAATTATTATTAATTAAGCATTTAATTTTTATTAAAGTCATTTTATGTTTCAAAAAAAATTCTTCAAAAAATATCTTTATTGCTTTTTGTGATAAAATATTAAAAATAATTTTGGATGATTTTATAAAATGTATTTTATAAAAGTTATATCATTTTTTAAATTTTAATATCATAATTATCTTAGTTAAATTTTGTGATTTTTCTGAAAAGAATAATTTTTCAGTGAATAATAAAAAAATACCAATTTTATAGAAAACTATCTTATAAATTCAAGTATTTACAAAGTCACATTTTTGTTTTAATTTATTTTAAAATTTAATTAGTTAATTTCTATTAAAAATAATTCAATTAATGTTATTTTAATTTACATTATTCTTAATTTTTTCATAAAAATATTTTTATACTTAAAAATTCATTTTTCTAGAAAACTATTTTTCATCATGTTTTTCTGGTTTATTTTAAAATGAATTTATACCACTGATAGAGATTTAATTTGATAAAATAAATTCCATATTTTTAAATTTAATAATTAATATTATATAATAAGTTCAAATTAATTTTTGGTCATTATGAATAGTAACCGAGGTAAAAATTCATTAATACGGTAAAGGTCAAAAGGGGTTAATGAGGGGTTGGACTAAATATATAAGGGTTTAAATGACTTTGAAACCTATATAAAACCTATTTTATGAATATATTTATGTTATATATCATTCTATATTCTAACTTGGGCTGATGTTGAATCATTTTTCTTGAGTATAACATTTTTATATTTTAATCTTTTGAAAAAAATCTAAGTATGTCCTCTCCCTCCCTTATAAATGGACACCATATCTCCTCTTTTTATCATTATTCTTAAGTATTATATATCATCCATTACCTACCTAAATACATTCCTGACATCAATACCCATGATCTACAAGTCCAGGTTTGATCAAAATACCATCCTTAGAAGGCTTAAGGTGCAATCCAAAGGAGGTTGTCCAAATAAGAGGTATGGCTCTTAACTGAGTGCTTTCATTTTATTTCTCATTATACCTTATTAAATTATATTCTAACCATGATGATATAATAGAATCATTATCTACCATATACTTATATTTTATTGTGTTGATGGATCAACCTTTATTCATCTCCTTCTCCATCAAATGGGAAATGAAACTATCACTCGTGTGTATATGTGGACTACCGCCTATATGTAGCGATATGATTCATTTTCCATATCCATATTTCATGGTTGTTTATTATTATGGATTTAATATGTATATATGATATTTATGACATAATTATTCTACCTATATATTTTGAAATGATAACATTTCTTGTGCGTATGTGTGGACCACCACCTCCATGAAGCAATGTGATTCATTTTTTATTTCTGTTTTACATAGACGGTGATAAGGATAGATTTCATGAATACATATGATATTTATGATATAATAATTATTTTTTAATGGTTAATTATTATCTAAATTTAATTTTTTCTATCCATTTAAATGTGAAAACATCACTCATCTTTATGTATAGATCACCGTCTCTATGAAGTGATGTAATTCATTTTCCATCATCTCTTTATATGAAAAGTTATAAAATTGTATATAATGATTAAATATGATAAATATGAAATGATTAAAAAAATTATGTTAAATAACTATTATCAAAGTAAAATGACCAGAACTTTCTAATCGAAATATGCATAAAAATAAAATAGTTATCACCCAAAATAGTGATTTTGATAAAGAATTATTAATAAAAGAGTGATGAGATATTATAATTAAATCATATATATTATGATATTTATGAATATGGTTATGAAATATATGTATATTAAATATATATTTATTATACATTAGGTTTAAATGCATATGAAGTAGGATTAGACTTGAGTTAAGGGGTTTATGTTATAATCTCATTTCTTTTCAAGAATGTCTATGCTAAATTTTCATTGAGGGAAATTATATAGATATTATCCTTTAAACCCAATATATTTTATTATACTATAGTTATCCATGGAATTTCCAAGTAATAGTTCCATTTTATTCTCTTGGTTACTAAGAAAATTGAGAAAAATGTTTTTAAGAAAACCCGACATTATTTTCTCTTTGGTCGAAAATATTTTTCTTTCATGTCCATATTTTCTTTAAAAAAATTCAAGAATGTTATTAATATTATATAATGATTTATTAAAAAATTTTTACCCATATTTAATTTTCTATAAAAAAAAATTAAAAAAAATACTCTTGTCATTTTCTAAACAAGTTACTTTTTTCCAAAGGTGTGAACATAATCTTCATTTTAACATCTATTGCATGAATGGACTTTCTGACCATCATTAATATTCCTTTAAAATATTCCATGTTTCTTTTAAAATAATTTTTTTTCCATAATATGTTAGGAATTTTTTTATTTTAAATAAGTGATTTCAAAATAAAAAGGGTACTTTCCTTAAGAAATATTCCAATAATCTTTTAAATGTATTTTTTATCTATGATAACATACTTGGATGTTACTTATAATTCACTAAGGATACAATCGAATGATATTATCCACTTTTTTCTATATATGGATTATGATGAAGAAGATTTATGGATGATTCTATGAAACCCATTACTTTACTATGGGTAAAACTAGGATAAGATAAAATATTTCTGAAACCTTTTTTTTTATAGGTTATACCATGATGAAGTGATGAATTTTTTTATAACCTTGTGTAACATTTATGGTTTAAGTTTATATGACATGTGGGTTCATTATATCCCTCCAATGCATTAGGTAAAAATAAAAACTCATCAGATAACCATGTTACTCTTGAACCCAATTTAATGTCTATAACACAATGTTTGGACCTAGTTTAATGTCCATAAGTTTATGCATGGACCTATTTTCATGTCTATAAGTTTAAATGTGGACTTATTTTCATGTCCATAAGTTTATGTGAGTAATTTATCTCATGTTATTAACTTAATGAGTGAACCAATTATTATTTATACATGTTCAAAATATTAGAATATTATGTTTGTGCCACATTCTTAGGTTCATAATATGCTCTCATGGCTCAAGATTGATTATTGATGATTCCATACTCTTATGAATTTTTTATTTTGTTATGAAAAAGCCTTATTCCATGACTCATGATTAAATATATTTAATTGATTGAGTATTGCTTTATTATGTTATTATCATGTTCACATGCCCTTATTCTCATGTATGATCATTGATTTATATTTACTAGGTTTATCCTTACTCAGTATCTGAGATCACCATTTCTTATGTTTCAATTTTCCCCAATTTATGAATAAAGGTTTTAAGTGGGAAATTTCTAAGTAAAGTACTATGATAGAAGAAAATTATATTATATTTTGAAGATTCTTTATAGAATAAGATGATTATGTGTATAGTATCTAAAGACACTAAACCTTTACAATCCATGGGAATGCATTATTATAAAATTTATTGAATATTAATCTCTAATTATATAATATTTATATATGTTATACTTGGGTCAACTTAAAATGTATCAAAGGAGGGTTTAGTTTTTTTAGATATTAGGATTGGAAAACTTTTTTGAAACCCATATGAATAAGTCTAAGTATAATATAGCATCATTAAGTTTTAATATAGTGTATATTCAGTGTTTTCCTATAAAATACATCCTTTTAAGGATACTATAAAGTATATAATACTATGGAATATATGTGCCTAAGTGTAATAACTATTAAAGTGGAATATTGGGAATTAACTCAATCATCATCAGTGTATAATGAGTGGGCCTAATACTACACACTTGGATAGACACTTTTGTGGGATATGCTTTGGTTAATTCATAATTCACTTTATAAACCATTAATAAGGATTTGAATAGATGATGATGATGGATGAACTAGGTTAAACATAATATGTTATTATTTTATAAGAAGGTATCATAATTTTGTACATATCAAGAATGATTTCCATGAATATATGAATGTTCACTCTGATTATTATATCTTTATTATTACACTATCTTTTTGGTTTTAGTCAATGTATAGAACTAGGAAGAATCATGTGAACAGTGAAAGTGACAACCAATGCAATGACCATATCATGAATAACAAAATGGATTAAGATTTGGGATGCAATATCTTGTGACAATGTTCACTCAACTTTCTCAAGTTATGATTGGTATCATAGACCATTTTGATCCTCTAAATGCACCAAATAGGGAGAAAAATGTCATTAAATAATTTATATGATAGTATCCACCTTTTGTGGGTATTTTGATCCACTAGTTTCATAAAAATAGATTAATGTGATGGAAAATATATTTTCAATTCCACAGTGATCAGACCAAGAGAAATTTGTCTTAGCAGTCTATTTCTTGAAAGTTGTAGAAAAAAATGGTTGAATCTTATCAAGAATACAAGGAATGTTGAAGAAATCAACTCTATGTAATGGGTGGAGTTTAAGAGGGTATTTCTCAATAAGTATTTTCCTCAAACTCTTCATACTAAAATGGAGAGGTACTTGTAGAGTTGAAGTAGAAGGATGATGAATCCATTGGTGCCTATGAAGAAAATTTTTCAAAACTTGTGAGGTATGGTTTTGGTTTTATCATTGACCCATAAAACAATATTGATTGATTATTTAGTATTTTAAAACTAATTCTTTGAAAGGAATTATCAATAGGGGACTTTGTAAGCTATGAATAAATTATCTAATGCGCACTCAAAATGAAAATGGAAGCTATAAAATCTCATTTTAATGGTTATGGTGAAAAGAAAAGGAAAATGGGGTTTCAAGGGAGCTCTAGTAGTATATCACGTGGAGGTAAGAAGAATTTTCAACCTCCCACGTTCCAAAAATGTGGTAAGGATCACTCAGGTAATTTCCTGAGAGTAATGTGAAGATTTTTCAAGTGTGGTAGGCATGAACATCATTAAAAATAATGTTGAAGTGATGTGAAGAGTCCATTCGATGTAATTAATATAGAGAAAGATCAATTGAATACACCAACCACTCTTTAGTGCTTTATATGTAAGGAGTTTTTGAATAATGTGAATCAATACCATAATCCAATGGATAATAGGGATAATAATTCTCAGAAACCTCTAAATTCAAAGTCCAAATGGAAATCTCATGTGATCATAACTATTGAAGTGGGTTAAAATAGTGTCTCTACCCACTCTTTTTTATCAAATGAATTTTATAATGGTATCACATTACCACCTCAATAATTAGATGTTGAGTTAGTGGTGAAAACTAATAATATTATGATGATTTCATGTCAAATATATATATATATATATATATCATATCTGGTAGAAGTGTATAGGAATGTGATTCCTAAAAATCTAGTGACTCTACCTCTACTTTAATTTGATGTGAATTTTGGCATGGATTGTATCTCTCTCTATATATATAATATCAATTTTCAAGGAAGGTAAGTTTCATTTGATATTATGAATCCAACTATGATCATATTTTGGTGCGAGGATGAATATGAACTTTCAATGAAAGTTACTTCAATTATATGGGTCTTACTTCATGTTCATGAGGGATATTTATCTCAAATGGTTGGGGAGAAACTCAACTTTGAAAATTTTCTATTGTTCAGGAATATGATAATGTATTTCTTGATCAATTTTCTAGCCTTCCACAAAAATCATGAAGATGGGTTTTCAATAGAAATCATACCAAGTGATATAGATATTTCAAAAACTCCATATAGAATATAAATTATTGAGTTGAATTAATTGAAGAATAAAATTCAATATAATCTAGATAAGGAACTACTACAAATAAGTCCTTTAACAGCGCTAAAATAGGGCTTTATCAATGCAAAAAAAAGTGATGATAATTAGAGCACCCTTAAAATACCTAGGCTTTTATTAGCACTTATTTAAGCACTGATAAAGGTGAATCTTTATCAGAACTTTTATTTAGAACTGATAAATGGACCCTTGATTAGTGCTATAAAAATCATTAATAAAGGATATCTTTATCAACACTTTTCCTAGTATCGATAAATTGATCCTTCATTGGTGCTTTTCTTAGTACTGATAAAGGATCCATTTATCAGAACTTCTCCTAAAATGATAAAGGATCCATTTATCAGCACTTCTCCTAACATTGATAAAGGATCCATTTATTAGAGATTTTTCTATTGATGATAAATGGGAATTATATTGTATTGTGTTGTTAATATTACAGCACACTGCAGTAGTAAAAACAAGAAGAAAATATAGGGAGAGAAAATACATAATTTAATTGAAATAAAATTTACAACACAAATAAAAGAAAAATCACTATATTATATAAATTTCAAACATTATTTTTTACAATTACATGAGTAAGTATAATTTATCATAGAAATTTAAAAACATCGATGTTACTTTGTATTTAGCCCCTGACCCTTAGTCATGCTATTAGTTTTCGAATAAACCATCCCAACTCAACCAAAATAATGAACATATCTAAGAAAAAGATTATTATGGAAATAATACTATAAATAAATAAATTAAAAAAAAGGTATCAATTTTAAACTAAAAACATATACTTTGAGTCATACAAGGCACACCCTATATCGTATTGAGTTACAGTTGATTCTTACACATCACACCATTTTTTTTGTTCTCAAAAGCAGGTTCTCTTGAATTAACTCACATATATGGTTATAAAAACCTCACTATGAATGTGATAAAATTCAAGAGAACCGAATTTTTAAGAACAATCCTACAACTTTCAAAATATTTCTTGTTCATCATAAAGAATTATCTCTGTAAAAATTAACTAAATAAGTATGGGACAAAAATGATAAGGATATCAATTAAGTAATATCAGATAAAATCATGATAAAAAAATTTTGATCTTTTTATGCTAAGTTTTCCCAATTTGATTCATATTTTATATTAAAATGGAACTTATATATTGGAAACACGCACTTCGAGTCATATCAACCATATCGGGTGTTTAATTAAAGCACAGTTAATTACTACACATAAAAAATGAATTATTAATAATTTTACTAAAGTTTTAAAACAATATGATTATTTTTTATTGTTTCTAGTGATGTAACACTAACTTTAAACTAAAATGACACTTTTATATTAAAAACACGCACTTAGAATCATACCAACCACATCGGGTGTCAGATTGATGTACAGTAGATTACTATGCATCACAAATGAATTGTGGATTGTTTTATTAAAGTTGGAAAATAATATGAGATTGTTTTATCAGTTTTGGAAATGTGATTCATTTTAAACTAAAATGAAACTTATATTCAAAACACGCTATTCAAGTTATAATTACCACATCATGTGTTGGATTGTCATGTAGTCTATTCTTATACATGAAAAATAAATTATGGATCATTATCCTAAATTTTTAATACAATATGATCTTGTTCTCTTAGTTTTGGTGATGTGACATGTGTTTTGATATAAAATGTAACTTTTATATTGAAAACATTCACTTAGAGTTATACCGACCACATCAGGTGTTGGATTGATGTGTGTTAAATTCCTACATGTCAAAAATGAATTATTGATCATTTTACTAAATCTTGAAAACAATTCGAGCACATTTTCTCTATTTTCGTGATGTGACATGTGTTTTAAACTAAAATAGAACTTTTATATTTAAAACACACACTTTAATTCATACCAAATACATCAGGTGATGGATTTACATTTGGTTGATTTCTAAAAACTAAATTAATTGTGGATTGTTTTCATAAAGTTTTTTTTCTTAGTTTTGGATATGTGTCACATCACCACAACAAGTGTTGGATTGGTGTGAGTTCAATTCTTATATGTGAAAAATAAATTATGGATTGTTTCCCTAAAGTTTGAAAACAATATGAGCTCGTTTTATTAGTTTTGGTGATGTGGAATGTTTCTTAAACTAAAATGGATATTTTATATTAAAAACATGTACTTTCAATCATACTGACTACATCATGGGTCAGATTGGCCTGTGATCAATTTCTACACACGAAAATGAATTATTGATCATTTTCATAAATTTTGAAAATAATATGAGCTTATTTTCATGGTTTTGGTGATGTGAAAGGTGTTTTAAAATAGAATGGAACTGTTATATTGAAAACATGCACTTCGAGTCATACTGACCACAGCGTGTGTCATATTAATGTTTGGTCAATTTCTATACATCACAAATGAATTATAAATCATTTTACTAAATTTTAAAAAAAATACGAGATTTTTTTCTTAGTTTTGGTGATGTGACACGCAATTTAAACTAAAAGGGAACTGTTATATTGAAAGCACGCACTTCGAGTCATAACGACCACATAGGGTGTCTGATTAACATGCGGTCAATTCCTACACATCATAAATGAATTATGGATCATTTTCTTAAGTTTTGAAAACAATATGAGATTATTTTCTCTATTTTTTCTATGTGATTAATTTTAAAATAAAATGACACTTTTATTGAAAACGCGTACTACACATCATACCGAAAACATCATGTGTCGGATTTGAATATAGTCAATTACTACATGTAACAAATTAATTTTGGATAATTTTACAAAATTTTGAAAACAATATAATCTTGTTTTCTCAATTTTGGTGAGGTGGAATGTGTTTTAAACTAAAATGGAACTTTTATATTGAAAATACATCCTATGATTCATACCAACCACATACTGTGTAATATTGGAATGTGTTCAATTACTACATGTGAAAAATGAGTTATATATCATTTTACTAAATTTTGACAATAATCCGAGATCATTTCCTTAGTTTTGGAAATATGACACATGTTTTAAACTAAAATTGAACTTTTATATTGAAATCACACACTTTGAGTCATATCAACCACATCGGGTTTTGGATTTATGTGTGGTCAATTCATACACATCAAAAATTAATTATCAATAATTTTCATAAAGTTTAAAAATAATCCAAGTTTTTTTCTTAGTTTTGGTGATGTGACATGTGCTTTAAACTAAAATGACACTTTTATATTGAAAACATGCACTTAGAGTCATACCAACCACAACGGGTTCCATATTTATGTGTGATAGATTCCTACACATCACAAATAAATTACGGATTATTTTTCAAAAGTTTGAAAACAATATGAGCTAGTTTTCTTGGTTTTGGATATGTGATGTGTTTTAAACTAAAATGGCACTTATATTGAAAACTTGTACTTCAACTCATACTAACCACATTTTGTGATGGATTGGTGTATAGTTAATTCATACACATGAAAAATGAATTATGGATCATATTTATAAATATTGAAAACAATATGAGCTTATTTGTAGAGTTTTGGTGATGTGACATGTGTTTTAAAATAAACTGGCACTTTTTATTGAAAACATTCTCTTTGAGTCATACCGAACACATCGTGTGTCATATCGGAATATGGTCAATTCTTACACATGAAAAATAAATTATGGAACATTTTCCAAAATTTTGAAAACAATATGAGCTCATTTTCTTAGTTTTGGTGATGTGACATTCATTTTAAACTAAAATGGTACTTTTATATTGAGAACACGCACTTCAAGACATACCAACCACATCAATAGTTGAATTGACATGTGGTTGATTTCTATATGTAAAAAATTAATTATTTATTATTTTACTAGATTTTGAAAACAACCTGAGCTCATTTTATCATTTTTGGTGATGTGACATGCATTTTAAACTAAAATGGCATTTTTATATTGAAAACACACACTTTGAGTTATACCAACCACATCGAGTGTTTTATTTACATGATATTGATTAATACACATCAAAAATAAATTATAGGTAATTTTAATAATGATTAAAAACAATATGATCTCGTTTTCTCAATTTTAGAGAAGTGAGATGCAATTTAAACTAAAATGAAACTTATTTTAAAAACACGTACTTTGAGCCATACTAACAACATCGTGTGTTGGATTCAAATATTGTTAATTTATACACATGAAAAATAAATTATGGATTATTGTAAAAAAAATTGAAATCAATCTAAAATATTTTACTTGGTTTTGATCATGTGATGTTCATTTTAAACTAAAATGACAATTTTATATTGAACACATGTACATAAGGCCATACTGACCATATCAAGTGTCAGATTGACATGTGTCCAATTCCTACACATCAAAAATGAATTATACATCATTATCCTAAAGTTTGAAAACAATTTTATTTTTTTGATTATTTTTTTATGTGACGCGTGTTTTAAATTAAAATGATACTTATATTGAAAACATGTACTTCGAGTCATGTCAACCACATCATGTGTCAGACTAGAGTTCGGTCAATTCCTACATGTAAAAAATAAATTATATATTTTTTTCTAAATTTTGAAAAAAATAATATAAGCTATTTTTCTTTGTTTTTATCATTTGATGCATGTTTTAAACTAAAATGACACTTTTATATTGATAACATTCACTTTGAGTCATACCGACCACATTGGGTGTCAGATTGACATGCGATTAATTCATAAATATTAAAAATGAATTATGAATAATTTTCCTAAGATTTAAAAACAATTTGACCTCATTTTCTCAGTTTTGTTGATGTGACATGTGTTTTAAACTAAATGACACTTTTTTATTGAAAACATGCACTTCGAGTCATTCCAACCACATAGGGTATCAAATTAATGTATAGTAAATTCATAAACCTCAAAAATGAATTATGGATCATTTTCCTAAAGTATAAAAACAATATGAATTTGTTTTATTGGTTTTTATCTTGTCATGTGTGATTTGAAATAATTTGTAAATTTAACAAAATAAGTATCAAATAAAAATGATAAATAAATTAACTAAAAAAATATAGAAAATGATGAGAAAATTAACTAAATAAGTTTTAGGAAGTCACTTTTTCATGACGTATATAAACATTATGACACCATTTATTATTCCCATTCATTTCTAAAATAAATTGATTTCCTCCATTATTATTCTCCTAAATAAAAAGATCAAAAATAAAATATAAGCATTTAGATACTAATGATTCAAATCCCAAGTGTATTTATAAGGTCGTGGCCCATAATATATCATAAACATAGTAGGTAATCACCTAAATTTGATGTCAAAAAAAATTATGACACCGTGTAAGCTACCCACTCATCTCTAAGAAAATTTACTTCTTCTTTTGAGTATGTATATTACTATAAATATTGGTATTATTGAGAAAATATAGATAAAAATTATTAATAAATATATCTAATGAAATTTTAATTACCTTTGAGAATTACCTATTTGGGTATGATAGTGTTTTGAAGGTATATGATATATTTCATAAATTTTCAAACATGATATCCATAATCATTGTTGTTATTTTGATTCAGACACTATAGAAACATTGAACAAATTATGTAATTTTTTTGAAATATGTTTTTATAATTAAATATTTCTATATATACCTTAATCTTTTTCCATTTTAAGTAATCCATATGATTCTTATTTTTAGTCACCAACCTCATACCATGATTTATCCTATATTTACATATCGTCTTATCATAACAAAATTATTGTTAAAACAAAAACTAAAACATATAATTTGAAGTTTGTCTATAAAATATTGGTTATAGTGCATTATAATTTCACAATACACATCATGTGTGGTTGCTTTGATGGATATCCATGCATTGAATCCAAAAGATAAATATTTGGGGTATCCAAATTGATTTTGATCAGCATTTGAATATTCTTAAAAAACTAAAAATAATATGTAATGAAAAACATAAAAATATATTTTATATGACTATATTGAAGATTTTTAACCCTTAATTGTTGGCATTAAAAGAGTTTTTTATCTTTTATTTTCTTCTAAAACACTTTTTTTAGATCATCTTTTTTATTATCAATTTCTTTAAACCCCTAATAAATTTTTTTTGTAGAAATGATAAAGGGATTAATGAATCCAATTATTGATTCATAGGTTTTTTCCTTTATGTAGTATTAATATAAATACCTGCATAAATATGAATATTTATTAACATTGATGAAAATATTATATCATATTTTGGATATTCGTATTATGAAAATATACCTTATGTATGTATTCACAACTAAGACTCATAGCCATTCAAACATGATAATATCATTTATACTCTTGAGAAAAACCGCATCTATAATGGTAGTTCCAAATATTTATTCTTAATATTGAATGTAGGAAACATATATATCTTTTAATTTGGTGTCTAAATAAATTTTTAATGATAATATATGTTTCAATGGAACTGTTGGGGAGAAGGTACTCCCATAATGACTTTTTTTTCTTGGTCGATTAACAAGATTGTCTTGATTCGACCTTCTGTTACACCATTGTTTTATCCTTCTATAATACCATACCTCACTTAAAAACCTTTTTCATCAACTATTATAGATTTTTCATTTGAAAAAAAATAAGTACATACCTCATGTATCTTTATAATATTAGATGGTCATGCTGTAAAAGTTCTAATAGAAACATTGACAGTTTTAATTTCCAAATCATCAAGTAGAACATGAAACTGAATGTTAGGATCTGGTGTTAGGATCTTGATCTAATTCAATAAACACTCTCATGTGATCCTTTTTGAGTTATTTATTGTGTATCATGTCTCCCATGATATTATATACCCCTCAAAACAAGGCAGTGTGGGGGTTTTAATAGAAAAAAATCACATAAAACTTTACCTTATAGAATTTTAGTAATATAAAGTTATCAAAAGTTGTTTAATTTTCATTTTCGAGAATTAATAGACTCAAATAAAGTAGGGTCATTTGGTTTTCCATGTGTTGATATTTTTTCCATTATCGGTTCACTTTGATCATTTTGCATATATTGGTATGTCAAACCATACCAGACAATAATATCTTGAAATGTATTTATTTTCACCTACAATCCTTTCATCATATGATATATATCTTTTTTTTATTCTCAAAATATTTTTGAGGTTACACTCCAAAACATGCACCTCTAAGGCGGCCATATTGTTTTTTCCACTATAAAACTATTGAAAGTAGTTTTTATTCAGGTATGTTCACTATTGATTCTTGGTTATAAAAAATCCAAAAAAATATGAAAATAAATAAATATTTTTATATAATACTATTTTAAATCATAACAAAATACTATTATGTTATACTTACACATGTTTCCCATACTTATTTTGTATTTTCATAAATTAGTTTACCCTCTTCATTTACACGGGCATGCTTCTATAGAACATGACATGGTATGTAACTAGTTTCAGATTTTGATTCATAAATATACATATAAACAAAGGTACATATGTTGTTTCACATCACATAAGACTTTTATTATATATTTAAAACACATGCCATTTTCTTCCCTAATGAAGTGTATCCCATCTGTGCTTTGTGATTGGGGTACATTGGTTTTAATGCACATTATTTATTTTCACCACTCCTTTATTGTTTCATAAATTTAAAAATTTAAATCAAACTAGATAAAATAAATAATGAAAAAAATATATTATTGATTATAATACACTTTAAATTATTTCTTATCATGATGACTAATGAAAGCTTTCCATGTTTCCTACTTTATAATATGTGTATATGTAACTAGTGGGTGGGGCTTTACTTTTCCCTTAGAATTCCTAAGATGAAACACGGTAAGAAGTGTCCAAAACCCTCTATGGTATTTTCCAGTGGCCATTAATACATATTTCTTATGGAAATCATCTAAAATAAATGAACTCTACAAGGGATAATGATAATTAAATCAATGTTTTATTATATAATTTTTTGGTAAAATAGATAAAGTATATAATTACATTACCTTAATATCTTCCCAAAGTGTTTCCTTTATTACAGGCTAGACATGGAACCATGAATATATATCAATTGGGGAATTCATTATCATTGTGAACCAAACATAAATAATGAACATTGACTTTTTGGGGTCAATAGGTTGGCATCATTGATTCCATCCAACCTCAAATTTTATACCCTTTCTTATTTCCTTGATAGTTTCATTCAACATAATGATGTTATTTTATCCTTTTTTCATCAATTTATTGTTGATCCCCTAAATTTAATTTTCATCTGAATTTAATTTTCATCTGAACCTATAGTTTTTTTATTTACTAGTAAGAAAATTGACCAATTCTTGTTTTCTATATTTGAGACATAAAATACATGCACTAATTTTGATTCCATTATGAACGACTCGTCTTTTTCTCCTTCCACACTAAAATTCACCTTCATGAAGTTCATTTCATCAAATTTCACTGAACTCCTATTGTCACCCATTTGTAATGGAAAATTGAAACATGAAATATTGTATAATAGAACTCATATATCAGTTTGATGATTCCAAAATCTGATGTATTCTCATAAATTGTATTTCTATTCTTGGAACTAGATATGTACATCACTTTTTTTGTAATTATAACTCCACTATTTTTCATCATACTATGGTTATCATGTTCTTATATATAGAACATATAACCATTATTTACAAAACTAGTGCAATATATAGCATTTTCATTTGGTCCCCTGGCTAGCCATTGAAGTCGTTCAATAATTGAATTAAAATTTTCAGATAACTCCTTATAAATATGATCTCGAAACCATTCTATAAATTATTTATTATGTGTATTTAATATTCATCCTTTGATGGATTAAAATGTCTAAGAATTTATTTCTTGGCTTCAAAATATGGATCAAAATCCCTCTATTATGTAAAATGTAAAGGTGGGCTTGATCATGTAATGTGATAGTAATCGTAATAATATCTATTCCAGAAATCCCTTTGCTAGTAAGTTGTCTGTTGTAAAGATATTTTGTGAGAATAATCCTATCAATATATAATAGGTAATCTGTATATAATTTAATATATTATTCAACAATATATCATTTTTCAATAAAAACTTCTGGACAACTTCAATTTTTTACATACCCTTTCAAAATATTCATATATCATTCAATGGGGTACATTCATCTATAATGGAAAATACCACATATTTGAACCTCTATAACAAATTGAACCATCAGGTGGGCCATTATATCAAAGAATGATGGTGGGAATAACATCTATAATTCACATAATATTATTGTAACCTCTTTATTCAAGATTGGAAACTTCACTGGGTCTATAACTTTATGGCATATGGATTTGAAAAAGAAGCAAAGTCTAGTGAATGTATGTCGTACATTTTTAAGTAGAATGCAATGTAAAGAAATATGCATAAAATATTGAATAAAAACTTAATATTTTTGTGATTTTATTCCATATAACTTCAAATTATTCATTGATGTGATATTCTTGATATTTGATGAATACCCCAATGGAAATTTTACACTATTAAGAAAAACGAAAAATTGTAATTTTTATTATCTATATAGAATGTAAGCTACTGGAGGAAGAAAAATCCTCCTTTAACCCTTTACCAATTCCAAATCTTCCCTTATTCTCATGTCAATCATTTACAACTTATCATTTATTACATTTTTTTATGGAACATTTAGTAACATTCTAGTAACACTATCAAATAAATGTTTTTATATATGCATGAAATCAAAAAAATTATGATGTACAAAAAATTCTCATATGGTAATTCAAACAAAATTGATCTCTATTTAAAAAATTATTTCATAAGGTTTTTCAATAATGGTTTTCCTAAAATAGTGTCAATATATTTTACTTCATTGCATAGTTGATCACCCATTAATGGAGATGGTGTTATACCTTGTTTAATATTCCTATTGAATGTTGTCATCCAGGATCAGTATTTATTTCATTGAGGTAAAAATTATGATTTCCTAAAACCATAGTATTTGATGAATGTTTCAACTAAATAGGGTATGTGCATTCTTCACAAATGGGACACCCAAAAATTCCTTTAATTCTATATCCTGAAAAATTTTCCATAAGCACGAAAGTCATTTTTTTGTTCTGTACAACATGGCCCTCAATATAAATTATTCACTTCTATGAGAATTATAAATTTTAACACATGTATACCATATCAATTTTATATCTTAAATAAATGGATCTAAATATAAATAAATATCACTACCGGGTTGTTTTGGTCCAAATATAAGAAGAAACAACATAATGTATTTGTGATTCATCAATAACCATAGTGGAAAGTTATAATTTAACAGCATGAGTGGTCATCTACTATGATTACTAATCTATACACCATAATTATTTATTCTATATATAGATAATTAAAGATGTAAGTTTCTCAGATCATTCCCAAATTTAGGATACTCATAATCAATTCTCTTCTACTAAGGAGAGTCTAGTGGATGACATAGTTTCCCATCTTTATTTTTTGTATTTGCATGTCATGTAAATTGTCATGTGGTTTCCTAACATCTATATAGTCTTCTAAATCATGTAATGACAGGAAAGTACCATAAATATTTTGAAGCACTTGATTCTTCTTTCTTGCATCGATTCATGTCACATATAGGGAATTTTATAAGTGATTCATGGTTCTTGAGAAACAATATTCAATAATTTGGACAAGCATGTATTTTTTCAAATATCATACCCATTAAACGTAGCATTATTATAGCATCATATTTTTTATAAGGAATGTAATTTTCTTCAGGTAGAATATCATTCATAATACCAAGTAATTATGTAAAGCTAGTGTCACTCCATCCACTATCAACTTTCAAATTATATAACTTCAATACAGCTAAAAATGTTGTGTATTTAGTACAAATGGTATACAATGGTCTCTTAACAAAGTTATTTAACTTCCCAAACAACTTTGTAAAATAACAAAGTTCATCTTTAATTTACATTTTCATTTCTTATATACAATATCCATCATCATTTACACTGGTATTCATATCAAATGATCCATAAACCACAGTATCATCCCAATCGATGTGCATGTTTAGTTTTTTCCCATGTCTAATACAACATTTATAACTTTAATCTATTCCATGAAAAATCAAATGTTCTTACAACTCTTCTGGACTAATTTTCCTTGAATAATAATAATGTAAACATGGAAAAGGGACTTGAGAATGCTCATATGCATGCTTTATTTCAAACTTGATGAACAATTTAACTCCATCTCTATACTCTTTTAATATGCGATTATCATGCATAAATTTTTTATTAATATCCATAATATTAAATTATTAAAATATTTATTTTATAAAAAAAATACACATAAGATATTCATAATCAAAGGAGAAAGTTATATATACTTCTAATAAGGGGAACCTAATATTTTAATGTTTCAAATAATTTCATGATGCTTTGAAGGAAATGGGTAATTGAATTTAAGAAAATAATTATTCCACTAGTGGTAAGTTTTATCCACTAAATTCATCCAAAATGATCACCGGTATCCAGTATGGGATGACTACTACTCAGAGTAGGTCAAGAAACATAGGATCAAGTACAAAAGATATGGGATATGAGTCTCAAGAAATAAAATGAAATAATAACTGTTTGGGAGATGAAGCTAGTGAGGATGACTATTTTCTCCTTAAATCTAATTGTTCTCAGGTTGGGGAGCTGGTGAAGCACCAGGAAACATTTATTAGTTTTCTTCCTAAATCTTAAAAAATAAGAAACCATAGACATTTCTCTACAAGTAGATCCTTTATCGGTGTGACTATGAGAAGGCTTGGCTAGATGGTAAAATATGCACTCATGTTGAGACAGGTGTTGTAGTTTCAATTTTCAAAGAAACACTTCAATTGCTCTAAGAAAAGGAAAATTCCTTTGGTCTAAGGACTAAATTTCAGAAGTTATTAACTTCTTATGAGTAAAAGGTTGTGAGAGTGGCTTCATGATTAATATATTATGTGTTGGATGGAGTTAGTGACATAACCTTTCCATGGTGTTATTATCAATATATATTTTGTAGGTGGTCAAATTCTATGTATCTTGGATATCTATGAAAGTTGATATGAACATATAATTTAAATATATATTGGTTATGTATGAATTATTTTGATTGCAATAAAAAAATTATTCTAGTGGAATTGATAGATAAATATGGATATTATTCGTTGAACCTATATTTCATCACCATTTCTAGATAACATAGTTTTTCACTATAATTATTTAATTTTGGTACACAAAGACATACACAATAACCATCCTCACTACTTCCCTTGATTAAATTCATTAAAAACATTAATAAATAATATAATCATATAATTTAGAGTGATTTTTTCCTATTTGATAGATGACCTTATTTTGAAAACCTATAAAAATTCTTAGTGTTCTAGATATCATTGTTGATTTATGAGGACCAGGATAATCTATCACTCTCACAGTTTCTAGGGAGTCTTAAATATCACTCATTATTCATTAAAATATATTAATATAATTCTTAAATCATAAATAAATATGAAAAATCAAATATGAAAAATAGGGGAAAATTAGAGTTTGACAAATTGGCCACTTTTTTGGGAAGGTGGTAAATATTTCCTAAAAATCAGCAGGTTCTATTTGTCTAACGATGATGAACATGTGTTTAGATATTTTGTTAAAAATATTAATGAAATATATATAGTATATGTCCCTGGTCATTTTTCCAATAAAATAAATATTTTTTTTCCATATTTCACACCCTATTGATGGACCGCTCTAAACTACTAAAAGAGGAACCAAAGATTAATATATAAAATAAAATTATGTTTGGTCATGTTTTAGTAAAAGAAAATAAATGATTTCATGATTCATAGAATAAAATTAAATTAAATTTATGTTTCTTATTTCTCTTCATTTTGTTTGAATTCAAAATTTAGTAAAAGAAAAGAAATGATTATAATTTCTATCTCTCTTGTTTGGTGAAAATTTTTAAAAGAAAATAAAATAAAATTTTTGGAAATATGACAAAAAAACCCATATTAAACTCTCCTAAGACATTTTAAACACTAAAAAATACCTTTATATGTTGTTTATAGATTTCAAAAATTAGTTTAAATGATTTTTATTCATTCCACCACACATTTATTTAAAAATCATTATAAATTTCATGGGTATTCAGCAACTTAATATTCCATTTTCATAGATCTCATTCAAAATTAGTTAAACCAACACACAATATGTCTATTTATTCGTATTATATATGGTACATTCCTCTAATAATGTTTTAAATTTATATGATGCCTAAAAAAATCCAGAATAGTCATGAATCGTATAAAAAATTTAAAATAAATAATTTCACATTATTATACTCAATCAAGACACACCCCAACTATAAATTCAAACAAAAACAAAATGGAAATCAATAATCAAATAAAAAACTTCAAAAATGAATGAAATAATTATTAAAACTCTTAAATTTGTGAGTACAAACCAAAAAATAATATCAAATAAACAAAAGGAATATTTAAACCTAAACCATTAGAAAACACAAAGTTTTGAAAATAGACATAAAACCAAACAAGAAATGAAAACTTTAATAAGTTCAAGGGAGAAGAATGTGGATTATCTAATTTCCAATGATAGGGGAACCACCCCTATTTATAAGCTAGTCACCTTGCTGGGACCTATCAGTGTGGCTCTCTTGACATGGCCAATGTGGCCCACTCATACTATGCAATACGGATAACCCCAAACACCTCAGCGAGTAGAAAGTGTATTATCCAATTTCCACGCTAGGTGAAGGAGTGACCTCGGAATATGACCCTTGTTGTTCCACTCAGATAATTTTTAGAGGGGGCATAACCCTAGTGTCATTGTGTAAGAGATAGTAGGAGAGATCATTAGTACTCATGGAGATCAGTTCACACCATGATTGAGTTTACAGTATGAAGAGAGATGATTGATGACACTAATAAATGTGAGAGGAGGATAAAAAACATACCTTATATTTGAGAGTTGATTTGCCTAAGAGATGATCAAGGGGGCCTGGTGGTAGAGATGAATTTCTATGAGATCTTGAACAGTGTTATGGAAATTAGTTCGGTTTGGGTTCTTTTTAAAAGATCAGGGAAGGTTTTATCAACGCTTCCAAAAAAGTGCTGATAAATAGGGGTTTTATCAGCACTAAAATAATAATCACTAATAAAATACCTCTTTATCAGTTCTTTTTTTGCATTCAAACGACCTATATAATTAATTTTAATTAATATAATTAAAAAAATAAATGTATATAATTATAAATAAATAAATAAATATTAATGTATATAATTATAAATATATTAAAAGAATTATAAATATGTATTTATAAATATAATTATAGGTATATATTTATAATTATAATTATAATTAAATATAAGTATTTGTCTATAATTATAAATATATTTATATCATTATATATATTTATATAATTTTATATATATATATATACTAAATATATATAACCATAAATATAAATATAGTAAATATATGCATTATTTAAATATATTTATTTTAATTTTATAATTAATTAAATATATAATTATTTATTTATAATTATATAAATAATTTTTAAAAATATATATTTATTTATCTATAATTATAAATATATAATTTTATAAATATAGTAAACATACATTTATAAATATATTTATTTATAAATATATTTATTTATTAATATATTTATTTATAAATATTTATTTAAAATTATATTTTTAACATTAAAAATGAATATATAATCTTAAATGCATGAATGTTAAAATTGAGTTAAATAGAATAATTAAAATTGAGTAGTCTTTAAAAATATTGAAAAATGGATAAGTTTTATTAATTATACAAATTATTAAAAAAACTAAAATATAGATATATATTGAAATGATGATGAATGGATATTGAAAATATTAAATCATAGTAAATAAATATGTATAAATAAATATTATAAAATGATTAAACTCTAAAAAAATAAAAAATATTAAAAATGAATAAATAATAATAACTGAAATAATATTAAAAATAAATAAATAAAATTTACCGATTAAAAACATAATATATTAAATATATTATGTTACTAAATTAAATTCTAAAATGAATATTAAAATTTGAATAAATTGCATAAATATTAGGTGTATGTGTTTCTATATAAGATTTCATTAATTATGTAAATATTTGTGTATGTGAAATTAATGTATATATATATATATAAGTTTGATATATGTTAAATTGAATAATGAAATTATATAATATGTAGCATCTATTAATGAAATAGATAATGATAAGAATAAATAAATTTAAAAAATAAATAACTATTATTAATTATATAGATAATTTATAAAAATTAAAAATGAATATTTATATATATTAAAATGGAAATGAATACATGTTAATTATATAAATTACAACCATATTAAAAATATTAAATGTTAATGAACAAATATGTATAAATAAATAATAGAAAATTGTTAAAATTACAAAAATGTTGAACAATGAAAAATTTAAAATGAATAAATTAAAAAAATATTACATATATTAATGAATAATTATGTATAAAAAACATGAAAAATGAATAAATTACAAAAAATATTAAGAGAATAAATATTTATATCTATAAATTATTAAAAAAAAGTAAACACACACTTAACATTATCAATGAATAAATTATATTAAATGAATGCATGTTAAAAATGGTTGAAATTTAATTATATATGTATAATTAAATAATTAATATATTTTTTATAATTAATAAAAATGAAGAAAATTATTTAAAAAGAATAAATTATATATATATAGAAATAAATAGTATATTAATTATTTAATTAATATATTAAGTATTTAATTGGTATATTAAAGATTTAATAAGTATATAATAATAAGTATTATATTAATTATTTAATTAGTATATTAAGTATTTAATAATTTTAATCGTTTTTATTAATTATAAACACTATATTAATTATTTAATTATATATATATAATATAAAATTTATTACTATTTTTATATATTAAATTTAATAAATTTAATTATAACAAAATCGGGGGTTGGCTTGGTCCAGCTCATGAACTCACATGAATATATGTTTAAATAAAAAAAGAATATATATTTATTATATAAATTACAAGTGTATTAATCCAAAGTGGTGTGGACCATTAGTTTTAGCCCATGGTCTCCAAATTTTATTAATGAAATATTTATTGATAAAAATGAATAAATTTCATGTGTGTGTGTGTATATTAATAAATAGTATATTAATTATTTAATTATTATATTAATTATTTAATAAATATATTCTTTTTTATTAAATATAAACAGTGTATTACTTATTTAATTATATATATGATATTTTTGGAATTTAAAAATTTTTAATTAAATAATTAATTTTTAATTTATTAATATATGTCAATATATATATTAATATATATAAATATTTAATATATATAAATATATATTTTTATATATGAAATAAAAATTTAATTATAAAAAAATGAATAAATATAATTAAATATTAAAAATGAATAAATTTGAAAATATATTAAACAAATACAAATTAAAAAACAAATATTAATATATGTGTGTGTGTGTGAATTTATTAAATATTAATATATATATATATATATATTTATTTAATTAAATAATTAATATATTGTTTATTAATATATGTCAATATATATTAATATATAAATATATTAATATATATCAATATATTTTTATATATATCAATATATATTTTTATATACGAAATAAGAATTTAATTATAAAAATTGAATAAATATAAATAAATATTAAAAATGAATATATATATATATATATACATATAATATTCATATATATCAATATATATTTTTATATATGAAATAAGAATTTAATCATAAAAAAAAATATTAGGTCAACTAGCCCTCAACCTGAAGGGTCGGCTATTTAGCCAGCCCAACAGGGAAGGCCTGCTGAATAGTGGGTGAGTCAAAGCCAGCAGAAAGAATAAGGTGGGACAAGGCCTACACAGGCCCATGCGTGTAGGCATGGACCCATATATGTGTGTGTGGATCTCATCCCCGCAGCAAGCTTTTGAAATCGTGATTCCACAGAATGATATAAAAATAATTTGTTAATCATCTGCATTTTTTATGGGGGACTCACGGGTTAGTTTTAACAGCACTTTAACTAGCACTGATAATGATAACCTTTGAGAGTGCTAGAAAATTCGTTGATAAAGGGAACCCTTTATCAATGCTAAAAAAACACTGATAAAGGATACCCTTTACTAGTGCTAGAAAAAAATGTTGATAAAATCTACCACTGAATAAACTCAAAACTATAGTAGTGAGGGATTCATTCAACCAAGTGATTCACTATAGGGTGCACCTATTCTTTTTGTTAAGAATAAATATGGTTCAATGCATCTTTTCATTGTTCATCAGGAACTTAAAAGGATCACTATTAAGAAAAGGTATCCCCTACCCCATATTGATGATTTGTTTGATCAATTACGAGGATCCTAATATCCTTCTAAGACTAATCTTTGATCTGGATATCATCATATGAGGATTAAGAAGGGAGATATACCCAATGCAACCTTCTGTATGAGGTATGGTCATTATGAATTTATATTAATTTTATTTGGACTTGCCAATGCTCCTATAATATTTATGGATTTAATGAATAGAGTATTTAGAAATTATCTTGATCAGTTTGTGGTATTCTTTAACAGGGATATTCTTAAATATTCAAAGAGAAAGGAAGAGCATGAATAACATTTTAGGATTGTACTAAAGGCCTTTAGGAAGGTAAATCTATATTCCAAATTAACCAATTATGGATTTTGGCTATAGAAACTCTTGTTCTTAGGTCATATAATCTCAAGTGAGGGTATATCGGTGGATCCTTCAAAGAAAAGAGTTATTGAAAAATAACCCAAAACAACCATAGTGACTGAGATATTTGGTTTTCTTGGATTATATTTATACTATTAGTTCTTTTTTATGGAATTATCATAGATTTATAATCCAATAACCAATTTGACTTGGAAGGGATCCAAGTTCATTTAGAAATATGAATGTGAGGAAAATTTCAAGGATCTGAAAAGAAGATTAGTCAGTGAACTTATACTTACACTACCCTATAGTGTAGAATGGGTTGTGATCTATAATGATGCATCAAATAAGGGAATGGGATGTTTCCTCATGCCAAATGATATGATAATATCATATGCCACTCACCAATTGAAAATACATGAGAAAATTTACCAAACTCAAGATTTAGATCTAGAAATAATAATTTCTATATTGAAGATATGGAGGCATTGTATTTATGGTGAAAGTTGTGAAATATATGTATATCATAAAATCTTGAATTATATATCCAAAAATAAACAATTGAATATGTTCTAGAGAAGATGGTCAGAGATGATTGAATATTATGACTACTCAATAAATTACCATCTTAGGAAGGAGAACAAGGTGCTTGATTCTTTGATTTAGAAAGAACACGCTAGATTTTCTATGATGAGGATTGAAATATATCCATTATTTATGGATTTATAGAATATGGATATCAAAATTATGAGGAAAAAGAAAAAATATTATCTTTATTAGTTAAATTTTAAACCATCCATCCATAAGAGGATTAAGAAGGAAAAGGAAGGATGTGTAATTATAGAAGAATGTGAGAAATGTTTCTGAGTTCAACCATGATTGTGATGTAATGATAAGGTTCAAAAAATGAGTATTTTTCCTATCAATAACATACTTTAATAAAGATTTATTGTATGAATCTCATATTTCATCATTCTCTATTCATCCTAAAATTATGAAGATGTACAGAGATATGAAAGAGTATTTCTGGTGGGATAACATGAAAAGGGATATTTCATACTATGTATCTTAATTATTGGTATGTTAGAAATTTAAATTCAAGAGATGTAAATCTAAGGGTATGTTACAACCATTACGCATTCCTAAATGGAAATAAGAAAACATCACTATGGATTTTGTTACAAGACTCCCCAATATATCTAAAGGGTATAATGCTATTTGGGTTATACTCAATCACCTTATGAAGTTATAACGTTGAATTTTTATTAGATATTATTTCTATCTAGATCATATTTCTAGGATATACATCAAGGAAGTAGTAAGATTTCATGGAGTACCACATTCTATTGTATCTAATTAGAATTCAATGTTTACCTCAAATTTCTGGAGAAATCTTCAGCTGGTATTGAATGAAGAGTTGATTTTTAGTACTACATATCATCCTTAGACAGATGGTCAGTCTAATAGGAACATTCTAACTATATAATACATGTTGAGAACTTTCTCTATGAATTTCAAATGTGGTTGGGATCAACACATTTGGTGGAATTTTCTTACAATAATAGCTTTCACTCGAGAATTAAGATGGATCCTTATAAAGACCTATTTGGTAATAAGTATAGAAACCCAGCATGTTGGGATGAAGTTAAATAATGAAAGTTATTAGTACCTAATCTAGCTAAGGAAGTGGAAGAGAATGTTATATCCATTTAGCAGTACATTAGGGAAGGTCGAAGTCAATAGAAAATTTATGCTGACAATCATTAGTGGGATCTAGAGTTTAATGATGGCAACAAGGTATTCCTATGAATATATCCTTAAAATAAGTTTATGAGATTTGGAAAGAATGGAAAGATGATCTGTAGATATATCGGCCCTTTTTAGATTCTTGATCAAATAAGTATGGTTTCATATTTCTTGGTGCTTCCACTGAAACTCTCTCAAGTTTATGATGTGTTATATGTATCTCTCTTGAGGAAGTGCATACCTGATCATTCTCATGTACTAAGATAGAATATTGTACCAATGGAGAATGATCTTTCCAATGAATAACAACCAGAATAGGTATTTGATTATAGAGATAAATTTTTACGGAACTCGATAACTTAACTGGTTAAAGTTCTCTAGAGGAATTATAAATTTGAGGAAACTACATGCGAACCCAAGGATGTGATAAAGCAGAGATATCCTCATTTAATTGTATAGAAGTGATGTTATTTTGAGAGATTAATTCATTTTAATTGGGGTAGAATATAAAACTCCAATATTTTAAATGTATTTTCCTTTGAAATAAACTAGAAGTATTTAATAGCTTGCTTTACACTCAACCTTGAGTCTAATAGAACCATGATATAATATACCTTTATAACCTAGCCATTGGATTGGAAGGTATGAATAGGATTAAACACATTATCAAATATATCTATAATGGTCACACTCAATAAAAATATATTAATTAATTCTTATGAATTAATCACTCAATTTTTATTAAAGTCATTTTATGTTTCAAAAATATTTTTTCTTCAAAAATGGTTTTTATTACTTTTTGTGAGAAAGCATTATAATTAATTTCTGAAATTTTTAGAAATTTTATTTTATAAAAGGATATAATTTTTTAAATTAAAATATTAAAATTATCTTTAGTTGAAATTTTGGTATTTTTCTGAAAAGATTAATTTTTTAGTTAATACTGAAAAAATACTGATTTTATAGAAAACCGTCTTTTATATTCAAGTATTTATAAAGTCCCATTTTGTTTTTAATTGATTTTAAAATTTAATTATATAATATTTATTAATAATAACCCAATTAATTCCATTTTAATCTATATTATCCATAAATATGGAATAAAAACATTTTTATACTTAAAAACGATTTTTCCTAAAAAACTGTTTTTCATCATGTTTTGTGATTTTATTTAAAAAAATAATTTTTTTCACTTATGTAGGTTGAATTTGATAAAATTTATTCCATAATTTAAAATATAATAATTAATATTATATAATAAGTTCCACTTATTTTTTGTTCATTATGAATAGTAGTTGAGGTAAAAATTCATTACTACAGTAAAGGTTAAAGGGTTTAATGAGGGATTAAACTAAATAAATAAGGGTTAAAATGACCTAAAAACCTATAAAAATTAATTTTGATGAATATATTTCTATTTTATATCATCCTATATTCAAACTTGATCCAATTTTGAGCCATTTTTATTGAGTATGACAATTACATATTTTAGGCTTTTGAAAAATTCTAAGTGTGTCCTCTCCCTCCCTTATAAAAGGACATCACCTATCCTCTATTCCTCACACTTCATGAGTCTTATATATCATAAAATACCTAACAAAATACATTCATAACATCCCTCCCCATGATCTATAGGTCTCTTTTTTATCAATATATCAACCTTATAAGGCTTAAGGTGTAAGCCAAAGGTGGTTGTCAAAAGAAAAGGTATAGCTCTTAACCGAGTGTTTTTGTTTTATTTCTTCTTATAAATCATTAAATTATATTATAATCATGATTATATGATAAAATAAATATATATAATATATTTAGATTTTATTATGTCAATGTATCAACCATTATTCATCTCCCTCACCACAAAATTGGAAATGAAAGTATCGATCTTGCGTACATGTGGACTACCACCTCAAAGTAATGATATGATTCATTCTCCATCACCAACATTCATGATTGGTTATTATGATGGATTTAATATTTATATATGATATTTATAACATAATTATACTTATGTATTTATAATTTCTTATCTACCTTATTACCTTCCCATCCGTTTTGAAACGATAGTGTCACTCGTGCATATGTGTGGACTACCACCTCCACGAAGCGATGTGATTCATTTTTAATTTTTTTTCTTTACATTATTGATTATAAGGATAGATTTAATGAATATATATTATATTTATGATATAATAATGATTATTTATAGGTGATTTATAATTTAATTTTCTTTCATTCTATCCATCGAAAAGTGTAAACATCCCTCATGTGTACGTAGGTATTATCATCTCCATGAAGTGATGTAATTCATTTTTTATCATAACTTTATATGAATAGATATAAAATTTTATATAATTGTTACATATGAAAATTATTACATGATTAATGTAACAACCATAACTTTTATACATGAAATTCCTTCTCTTTGAATAAATAAATGCATTATTAAGTAATGAAGTTATAGATAACAATTAAACTACTTTGGTTATTTTAGAATAATATATCCAATAAAAGTTAAAAGAACATTAACCATCATAAACATTGACAATATATCCATTTAATAGTGATTATATTATTAGTATATATTTAGGGTTATGATAAATTTCATTGATACATATGAAAGAAGTGATGGCCCCGACCAGTAGTATTATACCTGTGAAGGCCATTTATTGAAGCTTCCAAGGGAGATAGCATATTTGGGATTTGAACTTGATGAATACCAAGTTGATATTAAATAAAAAAATCATAATTTAAACCTTTTATATTATAATTTCAAGCTCATCAAGATCATATCCCAAACCATGTTCGCCAAACCACCCTAAGAAAATCTCACTGTCGCACACCTTACCCTTAGGGAATTCACTGGTGTAATAAAGGGATATGTATCTCATCCATAATAGTATGAATATTTATATTCTATTTTATATAAAATAATTATTATATTTATTCCTTATTTATTTTATTTTCCAAATAATTAAATAATTATTTTGATAAAAATTAGATTTCAGTACGACAAAACTTGAATTGTATTTTTGTGTAATAAGTAATTTCCGTTAATAAATTACTTTTGAAGATTTCATGAATTTAAAAAAAATTATATTTTAATAAAATATTATGATTAAATAATATTTATTAATTATAGTTTATAATAAAATTTTATGCAGTCAAAATTTATTTTTATAAGGGTCAAAAACTGTTATTGTAAAAAAACTAGTATTTTTCAATAAATGGATATTTTGATTTAATATTTATAGATTTATTTGGATAAAATAAATATTATTTTCGTATTCATCACATCTAAATTATAAAAAGGTTAATTTTTCATAATTTTTTGTGACAGATGAATTTTTGGGTAAAAATTAAATAAGGTATAATTATATGATATACATTATGACATCATAAAATCCCAAAAATGATTTAATAAATAATATAAAGAGTATAATATACCAAAATAATTTTTCTCATTTAAAATAATTTATTTTTTATGTAATTTGATTAATTTTATAAAACCTTTATGAATCCTCGAAAACCTATATTATATTTGTAAGGTTTTAAAATCATTTCTTTAAGAGCATGACTCACTTCCTCATCACCAAGGATAATATTTTAATGATTTGGGTTCTTGGACATATAAAATAATTAAAACCACTTATATTTGGAAGAAAACATGGTCCAAAACCATGGTAATGTTTGTGGTTTTTATTAATTTATTATATAGAGTCCAAAACCTAAGATTAGGAAATAATAAAGAACTCCCCTATCTTTTCCTATATAAACCCACCCAATATCCAATTTTTATTCACTCAAAAACCTTGGATAGTGAAATTAAATTGTAAATTACCCTTTATATCCCTACCAAGGTTCTGTAAATCTCTTAATAATCTCCTCACAATATTTTGTAAACACCCTCTCAAGGTATGGGATCCTATCTTTCTCCTCTTTATTCAAGCACCTCCTTTGTGTTATGCCTTTTGTTTTCCATTTTTTTATGGTTCAGTGTTTTATAAAACATCCCTTTTACTACCCTTATGATTTAAAATTTATGGGAGACCTATTTCACTCTCATTAATCCCCTCCCATGATCCATTATGTACCTCTGTTATGTTGTGGAAATTATCCTCTGATTTTTCCATGACAAAGTTTTATTCAAGAACCCTTTTTATCTTATGCCTTTTAATTCCCAATTTTTCATGATGGATTATGTTATTAAATATACCTATTTATACCCTTATTATTTCCTATTTTTTAGATACCCATTTCAATCTCATTAATCCCTCCCATAATTCATTATGTACCCCAGTTATGTTGCCAAAATTATTCTGCAATATTTCTATAACAAACCTTCATATTGTGAATACCATCACCATTTCCACTCAAGGGTATTCACCTAGACATACCTATACTTATTTTATTAGGTAATTTAATTTATGTATCCACACTCCTTAATAATGGTATTAAATATAATGAAATATTATCATATGTTGAATGATCTATGTGGCACACTTATTCATGTACATGATTTGATTATGAATGGGTGCACCCAAACAGTGCTCTAATGCATTGGGTAATATTTTAGTCTCATGATATTCCATGTATGGTGAATGGGAGGTTAACCTAATAATGTTATTTTATAATTTTTTGGTGGTTATCCTTGACTTATTCTTATGATATCATGTTTTAAGTTGTTTCCACATTTCCATGTTGCCTTTATGCTATCATGTTATATCATGTATCATTGTTAATGATTATGATTCTTACCTATTATGGTTTATTTTTATGCCCCTTGGATCACATGTATTTATTTAACCTATTATATTCTTTTTTATTACCTTATTGGGATTTATAGCTCATGCCTTTCTTATGTATGTCCCCAAGTTATCCTATGAAGTTATAAAAGATATGGAATATTAGAAGCATGTTAAGGAATTTTTAAATAATGTTTTTATATCCTTTTATAAATTTTTTTATGTTATATACCTAATTACTAAAGGAACTATATTTTATGATATTTTGGTATTTTATCATGTGTACCTTTATGTAATAAATCAGGAAATAAAGTGTATTAAAAACAAGGGTCGACGTAGTTGGTATCATAGAAAAGTCTAGTTATTTTTGTGATTGGGATTAGAAAACTCTAGTGAAATCCTTATGAATAAAACTAAACATAGAATGATAACTATAAATTTGGTAAAATTGTAGATTAAGTGGTTTCCAAGATAATACATCTATTTATAGATACTACAAGTGGATATGGATCTGGAATAGATGTACCTAGTGGTAACAACCACGACAATACCATATTAAGCTAGACTTGATCGGGAACTGGTGCATGAAAACTGGCATTACTTCACACCTAGTTTTACACTCCTAGGGTATATTATTTGGTAAATTAATAATATCATTGCGAACCATTATTAATGAAACATAATATTCCTATAAGATTTTATGTTAGGAAATATATCATGGATAACTTCAATTGAATCCTAGAAACTCATAAGTTAATGAATATATTCCATTTATTAATTATTTCTTTAATTTTAATGGTTTCCCATTTATGTGTTCAATAGTTTAAAAGTGATGATCCCAAATTTTCATTTTATTCTAGTTAATGTCTAAAAATAGGAGGAATAAAGTCAATAACCAATGTAAGGGGAAATGTGATGACTTCCCAAATGAGATGCCCAACCCGATGGGAGGAGGAATCAAAAACTTTGTGACTATACTTTCCTAACTGACTCAAGTTCTGAACTAAAATCTAAATTAGTAGGGACTCCCAAATCCCTATAAGAATGAGAAATTTGTAGTTGAGAACTTCATGTGACAAATGCCTTTGACTTTTAGTGAATCTTTTGATCCCTTAATTGTAGAAAAATAGATCAACTCTATTGAAAATATATTCTCTATCCTTCATTACTCTGAGAAAGAGAAGTTTATACTAGTTGTTTATCATATAGAAGGAGAAGTTGTTAAATGGTGGAATTTGTTCAAGAATATAAATTTTGAGGAGAATATTGAAGTGATGGAGTGTAAGTAATTCTAAAAAATTATTTTTGATAAATATTTTCCTCGCACTCTCTAAATAAAAATGGAGAGGGGATTCCTTAGCCTCAATTAAAAGGATGATGAGTCAATCGGGGTGTATGAGTAAAACTTCAAAATACTTTCACAATATGTGTTTATATTTTTTATTATCTCAAATTGTAAATTTGAACACTTATTTTTTGGATTGAAGTTGAGTCTATGAAAATCCTTGGCAATTTGGGACTTTAATAGTTATGAGTAGATTATATAATGTTCCCTCAAAGTTGAAATGGATATCAGTGAATCATAAGGGTATCATAAGGATAAGAAGTGGAAATTAGAGTTTAATTATAGTGTTATGATTGAGATATGTAATGGTGTAAATAAATCCTAACATCTCACTTGTCAAAAGTGTGGGAAGAATCACACTATAAATTACCTAAGGGGGTGAGGAAATGATTTAGGTAAAGAAAAGAAGGGAAACTAGCTATCAATTACCGACAGGAGAAACCCACCAATGTTATGAAAGAGAGGAATGATCCATTAAACCCTCATCCTAATACTTAATGTTTAAACTTTAAAAAATAATGAAATTTTGAAAACCAATTCCCTAAGACAAGGGTTTTCGGAGAAAATCAACGCCAACAACCACAAAGAAGAAAGGGTAAGCATATTTCATCACAACCACTAAGGTGGATCCCGATAAAGAAGTGGTGATAGGTTCACTATTTATTCATTAAAAAATAGAAAACAAACTTTTTTATTATAGTTCTATGAATTATTTCATATCTTATGAGTTTAGTATAACTATTAAAACACCATCGCAAATCATGGAAGTTAAGTTGTCAGTGAAAATAGAAAATTGGGAAATTATTACATCCTAAGAATATAACTCCACCATTTTTCACATATGTGGGAATAATTTCATAGAGAACCTTTTCATACTCCCTTTAGTGGAATTTGATGTTATTCTAGGAATGGATTGTATTTCATTATATAGATCTAAAAAAATACTGAGAGAACGAAATCGCCTTTTGTATCATGAATCACCCTATGATTATATACAAGTGCAAGGAGGAGGATGAATCTTATTTATTACCATAATACCAAGAATGGATATTATTTCTCTATAAGTAATCATAACTTTCCAAAATTATTGAGGCTAAACAAAATATCATCTTTTAAGACATGCCCATTGTGAGAGAATACACAGATGTGTTTCTCGAAGAATTTTTTGGTCTTCCTCTTAATTGAGAGGTTAAATTTTTTAATCGATCTGATACCTATAGATTTTAAGAAATCCAAGAATCTATATATAAAATATATTTTTAAACTCATGAACTAAAGAAACCCCTATAATAGAATCTAGATAAAGGGTTTATACGCCTGAGTGCTTCATCATGGGGTGAACCAGTCCTATTCATTAAGAAGAAAGGATGGTTAAATATGCCTCTGCATTGATTACCATGAGATCAAAAAGATCAAAATAAATAATAAGTATCCTCTAATAAGAATTTATGGATTGTTCGATCTGTTACATAGATCCCAGTATCTTTTCAAGATAGATCTTTATTTGGGATATTATCAAGTAAAGGTGAAGAAGGAGGATATCCCCTAGACTTATTTTCATTCAAGGTACATGAAATAAGATTTCATAGTGATGCCTTTATGGCTCAACAATTATCCAAAAATATTCATGGACTCGATTAATATAGTCTTTAAAGATTACCTCAACCAATTTTTTTTAGTCTTTATAGATGATATTCTTATCTACTCCAAAATCAAGGAGGAACATGAGGAGCATTTAAATACTGCACTGAGGACCTTATGGAAATAAAAAATTCATGTGAAGTAAATTAAATATGAGTTATAGTTGTCTAAGGTTACCTTCATAGATAATTTCATCACCATCAAATGGATATTTATGGATCCTTCCAAAATGGAGACAATTGAAGGGTGTTCAAGACCACCTTTGTGATAGAGATCTGTAGTTTCCTTGGATTAGTTGCATACTATTGTCAATTTGTTAGAAACTTATCATGATTTTAAATCCCCCTAACCAAGATAACTTGGAAATGAGTCAATTTTTTCAGGAATAATGAATGTAAGTAAAGTTTAAAACAGCTGAATAAGAGGCTAATCATGACACCTATTCTCACATTACCCACTAGTGGGGAAGGATTTTTGATCTATATCAATGCATCTAAAAAGGTATTGGGTTTTTTTCTCATGAAAAAATACAAAATGATAGCCTATACCTCTTGAAAACTAAAGATTATTGAGAAAAACTACCCAACTCATGATTTAGAATCGGATAAAATGATCTTTGAGTTAAAAATTTGGCAGCATTATCTCTATGTAGAGAAGTTTGATATATATATAGATCATAAAATCCTCAAGTATACATTCACACAAATGGATCTTAATATGCACAAAAAGATGTTGTTAGAGATGATAAAATATTATGATTGTTCAATAAATTACTATTTTGGGAAATCAAACAAAGTGTTGGATTCTCTAAGTAGAATGGATCCCGCAACTTTATCCATGATGAGGATTACAAGAAATCCAATCTTATTGGACATGAAAAGGATAGATATGGTAATAATAAAAGGATCTACATCCTACTTTTCTCAAGTAACTACTCAACCTTCCATTATTTAGAGGATCAAGAAGGATCAAAAAGATGATAAGTTGTTATAGAAGAAGGTAGTGAATATTACAGAGTTAAACTTCACTAAAGATGGATTTATAAGTTTTTGAACCCGTATATATGTCCCATTAAATCCAGAACTGAAGAGGAAACTTTTGTATGATGAAAATAGCTCATCATTCTCTATTAATCTATTTATCACTAAGATGTATATATATTTTAAGCAAAATTTCTAGTAAGATAACATGAAGAGAGATATTTTAGAGTTTTTATATTGATTCTTGGTATTCCAATAATTCAAGGTGGAATAATAAAATTATAAAGGTATGATGCAACCATTTCCCATACTAGTATGGAAATGGGAAAACATAACCATGTATTTCATCGTAGGACTCCCCAGGACACCTAAATTAAATAAATCCATCTAAGTGGTAGTCGATCACCTTACCAAATTAGTTTATTTAATTTCTATCAAGTAATATTTATCTCTTGACCAACTTTCCAAGATATACATTAGATAAGTGGTAATAATGCATGGAGTGAAACTCTCTATTATATCTTATTGAGATTTGAGGTTTACCTTGAGGTTTTTTTAGAAGCCTTCAACATACATTAAATACAGAACTAATTTTCATCACTTTTTATCAACATTAGATGTATGTTCAATATAAAAGGACAATTAAAACTATATAAGATATTTTGAGATCATGTTCAATGGATTTATTGGGATGTTAGGATCAACACCTTCCCCTAGTGGAGTTCTCATATAACAACAGCTTCCATATGAGCATTAAAACGGCACCTTATGAGGATTTTTATGGGAAGGGGTGTTGTAATATGACATGCTAGGATGATTTTGGAGAGTTTAAGTTGATGTAACCTTATCTTATCCAAGATATGATATAGAATTTTCAAACCATTCAGCATCATATGAAATCCGCACAAAGTTGATAGAAAAGTTATACAGAAAATCTTCAAAGATACCTAGAGTTTAAGGTCAATGATAAAGTGTTCCTTCATGTATCACCATAGAATAAATTCATGAGGTTTGGGGTGAAGGTAAATCTTATTCCTATATACATTTTCCCCTTTGAGATCCATGATCGCATCAGAGTAGCAGCCTATCAATTAGCATTCCCAACTAACGTATATCAAGTATATAATGTATTATATGTATCCCTCTTGATAAAGTATATACCAGACCCATCACATGTACTAAATATATATATGGTACCATTTTAAAATTATCTTTAATATTTGGATCATCTATTTAAAATCTTAGATCCTAGAGACAAATTTCTAAGAAACAAGACAACTCGCCTAGTTAAAGTGTAGTGGCGGAACCACAAGTTTGAAGAAGTGAATTGGGAACTAAATGAGATAATAAAACAGAATAACCCTCATCTATTTTAGTGTATAAAATGAAAATTTTAAGGGTTAAATTTCTTAAGGTGGAATAATATAATTATCTAAACTTTTAAAAATGAAATTCCTTCTATTTGAATTAATAAATGCATTATTAAGTAATGAGGTTATAGAAAACATATTCACTACTTTGGTTGTTTTGGAATTATATATCATATCAGATTTAAAATACTATTAAGAATCATAACCATTGATAATATATCCATTGAACATTGATCATATGATTAGTATATATATAGGGTTATGATAATTTCCATTGATACAGACGAAATAAGTGATGGACTCAACCAGTAGGATTATACCCTATAAAGTCTATTTATTGAAGATTATGATAGAGATAGAATCTATAGGATTTACCCTTGACCAATCCTAATCCAAGATTCAACAAATAAATCATGATTGAAACTATTCATGTGAGATGTTCAATCTCATCGAGATCATGGCCCAAATCATGTTGTCGAACCACCCTAAGAAAATCTCACCATCTCACACCTTACCCTTAGAGAGTTCACTGGTGTAATAAAGGGCTATATATCTCAACCCTAATAGTATTAATATGTATATTTTATTTTTTATAAAATAATTATTATATTTATTCATTATTTATTTTATTTTAAAATAATTAAATAATGAGTTTGATAAAAATGAGATTTCAATACCATAAAACCCGGATTGTATTTTTGGGTAATAAGAAATTTCAATTAAGACATTCACTTTTGATGAATTCATGAATTTTAAAAACAAAATAAATTTTAATAAAATAATATTATTAAATAATATTTATTAAGTATAGTTGATAATATAATTTTACAAAGTCAAAATTAATTTTTATAAGGGTCAGAAAACTGTTATTCTCAAAAAAACAGTATTTTTCAATAAATGAGAATTTTTATTTAAATGTGTAATTTATCATATTTATATATTTATTTGGATAAAGTAAATATTATTTTTGGATTCATCATGTCAAAATTATCCAATTATTAATTTTTCATAATTTTTTGTGATAGTTGAATTTTCGAGTAAAAATTAAATACGATATAATTATATGATATGTATTGTGACATAATAAAATCCAAAAATGATGGAATAAATACTATAAAGAGTATACACATACTAAATCATGTTTCTCCTTTAAAATAATTTATTTTTTATGTTATTTTATTAATTTTATAAAGCCTTTAGGAATCCTCCAAAACATATATTATATTTTAAGGTTTAAAATCATTTATTTAAGAGCATGACTCGCTTCCACATCACCAAGGGTGGTATTTTAATTATTTTGGTTATTTTCCTTATAAAATAATTAAATACACTCCTATTTTTATGAAACCATAGGATAAAACCATGGTAAGGTTTGTGTTTTTGATTACATTATTATATAGAGTCCAAAACCTAAGTTTAGGAAATAATAAAGAACCCCCCTCTCTTTTCCTATATAAACCCACTCAAGATCCCATTTATATTCACTTAGAAAACTTATATAAAAAACTTAATCTATCCATTACTCTCTATATCTCTAAAAAATTTTCCCCAAAATCTCAATAATCTCCTCCCAAGCTTTTGGAAACACCCTCTCAAGGTAAGGGATCCTCTACTTCTTCTCATTATTTAGGAACCTCCTTTATGTTATGACTTTTGTTTTAAATTTGTTAATATTGGGGTATGATCTCATACAAGTAATTTAAAAGTTATTAGATACCCCTTTCACTCTCATTAATCCATCCCATGATTCATTATGCACCCTCGTTATGCTGCTGAAATTATCCTATGATTTTTCCATGCCAAACTTTTATTCAAGCACTCTTTTTGTCTTATTCCTTTTAATTAAAAATTGTTCTTATAGGATTATATTATTACATATCCCTATTAATATCCTTATTATTTACAATTGATAATATACCTCTTTTACTCTCATTAATCCCTCTCATAATACATTATGTATGCCTGTTTTGCCGCTGAAATTATCTTGCAATTTTTTTCATGCCAAACCTTCATATTGTGAATATCATCACCATTTCCACTCAATGGTATTCACCTAGACATACCTATCCTTATTTTATTAGTTACTTCCATATATTTAGCCAAAACTTCTTAATTGTGTGATTAAATGTGATGAAATATAATCCTATATTAAATTATCTATGTGTAACACTTATGATTGTACATTATATTATTATTAATGGGTGTGCCCATATAGTGATATAATGCATTGGGTAATGTTTTAGTCCCATGAGATTCCATTAATAGTGAATGGTAGGTTATCCTAAGCATACAATATTATGATTTCTTAGTGTTTAACCTTGACTTATACTTATGGTTCCATGTTTTAAGTTGTTTCCACATTTCCATGTTTCCTTTATGTTATCATGTTATATTATATCTCATTATTAATGATTATTATTATCACCTCTTATGTTACATTTTTATACCCCTTGGATCACATGTATTACTTTACCCTATTTCATGTTTTTTTTATTCCGTTATTGTTCTTTATATCTCACCCCTTTATTATGTATATCACTAGGTTATCTCATATAGTTTTAAAATCTATGGAATATCAAAATCATGTTAAGGAACTTTTTAATAATGTTGTTGTATCCATGTATCAAGTTGTTATATTATATACCTTATTCCCAAAGACACTATACTTTACAATATTTTGGGGTCATATCATGTATACATTTATGTAATAGATCATGAAATAAATTTTATTAAAAATAAGGTTTTTCATAATAAAAATCCTGGAGATGATGGAATTATGATCAAAGTACAATTACTAGAACTTCTGAATCGAAGCATGCATAAAAAATGAAACATTTATCACCCAAAATAGTAATTTTAATAAATAATTTTTAATAAATGAGTGATATGATATTATCAGTAAATAATATATGTTATGATATGTATTAATATGGTTTTTTAATAGATTTATAATAAATCTATATTTATTATACAGGATATTTGAATTCATATGAAGTAGGATGATACTTTAGGTAAGGATTTTATGTTACAATACCATTTATTTTTTATATTGTTTATACTAAATTAATGTTGAGGTAAATTAAATGGATCATATCCTTTAAACCCCGTTTATTTTATTTTAATTTATTTATTCATGAAATTTTCAAGTAATAGTATAGTTTTCCTCTCTTTGATACTTAAAATGATCGAGAAAAATGTTTATAAGAAAAAAACAACTTTATTTCCTCTTTGGTCAGGAATATTTTTCTTACATGTTCATGTTTTCTTTAAAGTGTTTTAAATAATGTTTTTACTATTAACCAATGACTAATTAAAGTCATTTTTACCCATATTTGAATTTCTATAAAAAAATTAAAAATATTCATTTTCAGAATGAGGTGCTTTTTACTAAAGGTGTTAATAGAATCTTTGTTTTAACATATACCGCATGAATAAATTTTCCCACCATCATGAATACTCTTTTCTTTGAATATTACTTTACTATATTCCATGGTTCCTTTCATAGAAAATTATTTCCTTAATATATTGTAAATTTTTTGATATTAAATAAATGATTTCAAAATGAAAATGGTATTTTCCTCAAGAAATATTCTAGTGATACTTTAAAATCATTTTTCATCTATGATAACATCCTTAGATGTTACTTATAATTCATTAGGGATATGATCCAATGATAACATCCACTTAGGTTCTTTTTATGGATTGTGATATTAAATTTTTATATATGATTCTATGAAACACATTACTTTCATAAGGGTTAACTATGTTAAGATGAAATATTTCTGAAACCCATTTCTTTTTCATAGGTTATACTATGATGAAATGGTGAAATCTTTTTATGATCTTATGTAAAATTTATGGTTTAAGGTTATGTGGATTGTAGGTCTATTATATCATTTTTATGCATTTAAAAAAGATATATAACTCATGAGATAACCATGTTATTTGTTAACCTAGTTTCATGTTCACAAAATTTTGTGTGGACCAGGCTTCATATCCATAAGTTTATTGTAGAACTATTTTCATGTTCATAATTTTATTCTTGAACCTATTTTCATGTCCATAAGTTTGTTTGAGGACCTAATTTCATGTATTTAACTTAATAAGTAAACTCGTTGTTGTTTATACATGTTCACAATGTTATAAGATTATGTTTGTTCCATATTCTTATGTTTATGATATTATCTCATATATCATGATTGATTATTGATGATTCCACACTCTTATAACTTTTTTCTTTTGTTATGAAAAAACCTTAAGAAATGACTCATTATTAAAGATATTTAATTGATTGGGTATGAATTTCTTATGTTATGATCATGTTCTCATACCCTTATGCTCATGTATGATCATTTATTGATATCTCTTATATTTACCCTTACTGAGTATCGGACCCTTTATTATGTTTTCATTTTCCTTAGGTTATGAATAAAGGTTTTATGTAGGGTGTGTTTAAGGAAAGTACTATGAAATAAGAACTTTATTGGACATATTGAAGATCCTTTGTAAAATAGTATGATTATGAGTCTATTATCCAAATACACTAAAACTTTATGATCCTCATAAATGTATTATTTTAAAATCTATTGAATATTTATCTATAATGATGTAATATTTATTTATGTTATTCTCAAGTATCCTTAGATATAACCTCAATTTTATACCCAATTTTACAAGAAACACTTAACCTCACCTAATGATGCCTACATCCTAGAAATATTGGAAGAATAATAGTTTGTTTTGTTAGGAATATCCAAGAGCACACTCACACATTCCAGATCAAAGGGAATGAGGGATAGTATATTTGCATCAGACACTGGATCTAATTACATTTGGACCCTAGTCATTTTCACCCTTGCACGGACCTCGTCCAAAGACATAGGTCTTATTTAAGTGATTAAAATTGTATATTCTTGTTATCATGAACCTATGTCCTCGAAGGTACCTGATGGGAACCTTTATAATCAAAACAATCAATAAAACTACTGAACTAATTCAAAAACATAATCTACAAACACAAAACATACTTGTTGACTCTAAATGAGGTTGTTTTATCAATGACCTCACTCGTTTTTCTTCCAAGTCATTTATAAGGGAATACCTTCAGATATAACCAATACCTGAGGTAATATAGATAAAATTGTTGTTGGCACTATTGGTATTGCTTTTGGATCATCAATTACCACTTCCATGTAATCCATTTGACTGGGAGAGCTTGGATCCTTAGCCTCCTCATCATCATGCGAACCGGCCTCAGTTGTCATTCCCCCATGAGAGTATACTAGATAAATAAGAAGTGATCAAAACTCTACATCCTACTATAATATCCAGGGTAAAGATAAGACCTAACATGAATGTACCAAAGGTCTTATATTTTTATTTATTATGGATAATTCCCCTTTTAATGGATGAGGGGGAACCCTTACATGGCCCGTAGGCCCAGTGGAACGAGGACCATTACATGAAAATAATGTATAGAGGAACAAGGCCTAATATATGACCTGAATTCTAGACCTTAACCCTTATAACTTCCCCTCCCTAGAATCTGCAAAATTGAAGGCTTTAGCACTCCACTTCTCATGGAGGGCTAGCTAGCATGTCCTCAATATAGAGCTACATGGGGTCTGGTACCGATGGAAATTTCCATACCCTCTCATTTTTCTAATCTGGTTAGCTCTGCTCTGGTGGATTATACTTGCTTTTAATTCTCTTCTAGGTCCTTCTTAATAATGAAATTTTCTTACTCTTTACTAGAACTATGTTTTCTTCCCTTATCATCAACAATTTCCATTATACTGGGAATTATAATCCCTAATTCCTAGTTTATATTCATATAATTAACCTAGAATTTAATGGAGTGTATTTTAGGGTATACTAATGTAATTCCTTGAATTTAAAAGGGTTTTCCTCATATGAGATACCTTCAGAAGTAGTTACACTCTTGAAGCACTCTAGCACTACCTTTGTTTAACAAAGAAACTTCCAAGTGTCTATAATTGATGTTTTTCTCCTCCAAACATCCCATTACTAACACATAATGTGAAATTCCACTATGAATGAAGTAGTAAATAATACAGGTACCTCCCCATCTATAACTTCACTTATGGGAACTTCACCCACTATTACTACATTTTTTGGTGCTACACCCAATGAAGGAGTTGGCCCAAAGAACCTAATCTACTTCTGAGGAATTTATGGAGACATTGGTCTATTATAAACTAACTTCTTACTAGGCCTTTTACTTATTGATGTCATCATATCCCCTACAGCCTCACCCCTGAACATTGATGGTAGCTCTTTAGCTCTCTTTACTAGTACAGTCAATTAACCATCAGGATAATATCGAATCCATGTGACAGTGTATGACTTTGAGAGATCAATACCCACACCAGTTAGAGGGAAGGTCACTCGAATATAAGTTTATTCCCTAAAAAAACATGTGCCAAAACTATTTATCTACCATGACATGTATCTTTAAATGAATATTGTGAGGAGGATCTGGTCACTTTTTCTGGATGCATCGAAATTGCCTCCCAAATCAGAAAGGCATGTAACATTCGTATAAGATCTTTCTATTAATTTTATTTGACAAGACACTCTCATGAGCAACCACCAAATAACCATAAACTTCAAGATAAAAATTTTCCTTATTAGTAAGGTCATAGGTTGGAGCTCCATATGGAATGAACACAAATTGATCATGTCGGTTCAATTTATTCCTTATCTCCCAATTATTCAATGTACTTGGCCTAACCCCACTGATGATCTAAAGTAATGTACTGAACCAAGAACTGGGAATGAAATGGGTGTTAATAAACTCATAATTTTTCAAATGATCTCTCACCCACCCCCATAACACTTGTAAGGGGTCTAAAAACCTATACAGGTCCCCCCTATAAATATTTTGAAGTTAGTGATATATTTTAGCCAATATAGGAATGTTAAAGTCAATATGTTTAACAATTTCTATATTATTTTCCATTATAAAGGTGTTCACCCTTACTCTTAATTTCTCACAAACTGGGAATAGGTACCAACTAAGGAACATCACTAAAAATCAGTCTAATTGAAAAAGGCAGTTGAACTGGGAAGTGACTGTCTATCCCCATATTTTGAACTACCCTTATTTAATCATCGACTAATAGGTTCCCTCCACTTCATGATATTAAAACAATGGTAAATACTTGGGATTCTTGGATAATGGTTCATTCCTGGTATTCTTGAAAAATAATGTATCATGCTTCTTAAAAGATATGTCAACTTCTGAATATAGATACTTCCCAATGACTTATTTAGACAAATTGAGAAGATCTTTTATAATAGTAGATCATTCAATATCATCCCAGGTGGAATAGAGAGGGATAAATTCATCATACATATCTACCAAGATTGGTATACCACTTATCCTTTCAACATTCCAAAGACTTATACCAACTTCTCCATGCATCAGGGTAAATGTGTTGGTATCTGGGCTCTACTAACTGATGAGTTCTACTGTAATACCTTTATTATAATAGGAAAAATTTTGTAAAACCTATACAGCCTCATATAAGACAATTTTTTTCAATTTAGTGTCATGTTTTTCACCAGTGTGTTTCACCCTAAAGGGCTAGCCCCAGTCCATTTTGAATCCCCCACCTCATCAAAGGTCCTGAATTGATGACAACCCAAATTTTTTTATTTGATATAGATTTCACATTATCGATCTTTAAAAATTAGTATTAGTCTTATAATCACACTAGTTCCCTTTGAGATCTATCGAAATAGGCCTTAGAATAAAGGCATCAGGTCGGTCCTCATCGAGGATGAAATGACCCACATATAAAATATTTTCTTAGAATGTGTTGTGATTCTTGTCGATCCAAGGAGGAGATAAGATCCCTACCCAAGGTGTCGATATTGGTGAATCATTCCAAATGCCTAACCTATATAGAGTTATCCAATTAGACATAGTATACTTTAAAATCACTGCTGGAAAATTGTGTTTTACCAACACTTGTATACCAACAGTTTGAATAAACCATTGGTATACTTAAATTTTTCCAAAAGTTTCTTCAAACCGTTGGGATAATGGGATGAGAATTAGATTTTCCCAATGGTTTACTTAAACCATTGGGAAAATCTTGGAAATCTATATACATACCAACGGTTTTTAAAAATTGTTGTTAAATACAATCTTTTCCAACGGTTTTAACAAACTATTGGGAAAGTTTTCCTTCAAATAGCAGCACTTCCAGAATCCCTTTGTCTGCCTGCTTGCATCCATAAACCTAATTCCTATTGACGCTCTCTCTTTACCCTAAGGTATCTCTTGAAGATCTTTTTATAATCAGGTAATTCTTTAATTATACACTTCTAATTTGTAAGTGGAATGTCATGCATCTGTTTTTTGTTATTAATTATGAGTTCACCTAAACGAGATTTGTGTGGTCTGCTTCTATTTCTTTTCTTCTATCATGTTCCCTTGCCACGATACCCTTCTGCAAGAGATGATCATGAGAGTGAGGTTTTATATTATTTAATGTGATGGGGTCCTTGGGTAGAAGTTCCTTCTATTGGAATCCTTTCCATTTTTACAGTAAGGCATTCTATTGTGCCATGTGGATAGTGAAACCCCATTTGAGGTGTTGAATAATTGTGATTATGCTTTTTGTTGGTTATGTTATCTCAATTATGAGAGGTATTGGTTGTATAATGAATCTAGTTTTATGGGGGATTTCATGTATAGTGTAGTAAAAATATGATTTATTGATTTCATGTATAATGTGATAACATGTTTCATTGATTTGTATTATTTATCTTGTTGTCTCTATTAATAAATGTAAGATGTTGTCTTAGTGTGGTTTTTTTTTTGGTAGACTTTTTGTAGTGACACCTCTTCATAAGAAGATATATGGTGAAATCCTTAGTTTTTTTATTCATATAGTACATAGAATGTGTTTGAAAGTGATAATGGTCTGAGTGACTCTTTGGGGTTATATTATTGAGTGAGTTGGATAAGTTTGAAATTGTTATGTGAGTTCCTTGTGGCCTATGGGGTATGGTTACAACCTATAGGGGTGTTATGTTGGTATGTGGATGAGGGTGGCTGATGAGATTGGTCATATATCGATTATGTCCTATGGGATTGTGTTTAACATTAAGATATTTCTGAGTTATAGGGTATTCCTTGGGTAGTATGGTATATGTTCGGATGGGATAAGAAAATTGATGATGATTTTCTTATACAAATTTCACTTAGGGTGTGGGCTGTCCCGGGAGGGAGGGGAGTTGTCCACCCCCCACCCCACCTTGGACAACCCCCCTGGACACCACCCCACCCCCTGGACAACCCCCACCCCCTAGACACCCCCCACCCTCTTGGACAGCCCCCCTGGACACTACCCCACCCCCTTGGATAGCCCCCCACCCCCCCCCCATATAGCCCCCTAGACACAACACCACCCCACCCCCTGGACAGCCCTCCCACCCCCCACCCCCCGGACACCCCCCACCCCCACCCCCACCCCCGGACAGCCCCACCCCCTTGGAAAACCCCCCTTAGACACCACCCCACCCCCTGAGCACCCCCACCCCCTGGACACCCCCACCCCCTTGGACAGCCCCCCTGGACACCACCCCACCCCCTGGAAAGCCCTCCCACCCCCTTGGATATCCCCCTTGGACACCACCCCACCCTCTTGGACAACCCCCACCCCTGGACAGCCCTCCCACCCCCTGGAAAACCCTCCCAATAAGTGTAGTTTGATTTGTTTTCTATTTTCATTTTACAATTCAAGTGTCATGATTATATGAATCAACTTGATTTGAAGTCTTCATAGCCACTCCTTTTAGGTGGTTTTCCTTTTTTTTAGTAGGGTGATATGGTACTTTCTGTGGACTTTAGTTTGGGTGTTATGAAATGTACTAACTTTTCACAATATTTCCATTTTTTAGCATCAATAAATTCTTTAAAAAACTCTCTTTACACATTCTTCATCTTTCATGAAAAGCCTTTACTTTGTAATATCTTGAACAATGTTTTATCAGGTCTATGGTGTCTTCTTAGTATGTGATAAATGAAAAAATTACAAAACATATCTCACCACAAATTTAGGCACACATAACTGAATTAATTAGTATATCTTTACATTGTTTTAATAGTTCACTGCATCAACTAGAAAATTATTCCTTTATCGTTTACTTAAATATATTTTCAATTAAACTTCAATCTTATTGAATTTCTTATGACGAAATGACTTATAAAAATTCTTTTTACATAATGGATAGAAGTTGTATGTATGAAACCGATCAGATCTCAAGATATTTTCAAAACAATTTGAAGAGATTTTTAGATTTTTCATTTCATAATGCTTCAGATAGTGGTCACATAAATTGTCCATGTTCCAATTGTGTTGGTAGACCTTGGTTGATCCATGAAGAAATCATCTACCACATAACCAAATATGGTTTTCAAGCTAAATACTATGTGTGGTATCATAATGGGGAGAAAATGAAATCTCAAATTGTTGATGATCGAAATGAAAAGACTGGACTAGAGAATTTTTTAGATGACCGGTTTCCGTTTATTCGTCATCATGAAAAATAAATGATTTTGACTCAATAAGACTTAGATATGAGGACAGATGATGTATCTAATGAAAATGATGATATTTTCAGGGTGAAAAAATTGACTGATGCTGCCACAACTCCAGTATATCGACAGTGTGATAAAATGAAAAAGATAGAATTTTTAATCTGATTATTTCATGGGAAAACTATGTATGGGATTTCTAATATATAAATTGATTAAATTCTTACCTTCTTGAAGGATTTACTTCCAGATGATGCAGATATTCCCTCAAACCACTATATGGCATGGAAGTTAGTTGAGGAACTTTTATTTTTAAGAAACAAAATTCATGCTTGCCCGAAATATTGCAGTTTATTCTGGTAGAAAACTACTGAACGAAATGATTGTATAAAATGTGGCACATCTCGTTGGAAGTCAAAATCTGATGGAAAACCATCCTGTGTGCCACAGAAAGTAATGGGGCACTTTCCATTGATCCCCAAACTCCAGAATCTTTTTATGTATGATGAAATATCAATAAAAATGAGATGGAATGATATCTAGAGAAAGAAGACTACTGATGAGTTGGTTCACCCTGTAGATGGATTTTTATGGAAGAGATTTGATGCTCGATATCCTGATTTTTCAGCTGACATGCGTAATGTGAGGATGGGTCTTTAATGCGATGGTTTTAATCCGTTTGGGAAGATGCTTACTTCGCACAGCACATGGCCAGTTTTTATACACATTTATAATCTTCCCTTATGGTTGTGTATGAAAAAACCTTTCACTTTCATGAGTATACTCATATCTGGCCCTTTTGATCCTAGCATTGATATTGATGTATACATTCAACCTTTAATAAAAGAGTTGAAACTTATTTGGGATGTGGGTGTGTGCACATACGATGCATATTCGAAAGACATATTTTAGATGCGTGTTGTGCTTATGTGGACAATCAATGATTTTCTAGCTTATGCAATGATGTCTGGATGGAGCATGAATGGAAAACTATCATGTCCTATTTTTATGAAGAATACACGATCCATAAGACTGAAACATCGATGTAGTTTCAGTTTTATGGGACATCGATGATTCTTTCAAATGGACCATCCATATAGAAATAATCATCTAAGATTTGATAATACCATAGAGACTGATGATCCACCTCAGTGTATGTCTGGAACTAATGAGCTTAATGAATTGAAAGATTTCAGTTTTTTATTTGGGAAGGGTCAAATGAAATCTAGAAAGAGAAAGAATGTTTCCACTGAAACCTGTTACAATTGGAGGAAGAGAAATATCTTTTTTTATTTTCCTTATTGGTCAACCAATATAGAAGGATGTGTGCCATGAGAAAAACTGTTTTTCTCAAGTAGAGAGAAGAAAGATGGAAGTATGGTTAATGAACAGACTCAGCGGAATATTGTAAGTTTTACTTTGTAGATTTAAAATTTTAATCTATATTTTTTAACTTAATAATCTATTTATATTTGTAACAGGTTTCTTTAGAGGCCTTTGATGCCCAGAAACCTGACAATTTTGGGCCAAACGATCACTTACATCAGGTGTTGGGAGATGAGCACCCTAACAGAGTACGCTGCCGAACTGGGAATAGTATAGTTCTGATTAGGTATTGGCCCTCCTCAGGTAAGATTTTTAGTGCCACCGAGTTGTAGCAGGTTAAGTCACAGGAAGAACAGGCTGAAAAAAGGGCCATAGAGATGGCAAAACAGTCTGTTAGGGCAAGCACTACATTTATGAAACTGATAGAAGTTTTACGTCCAACACTACCACTAGAGGCCATCAATACTTGTGATGAATATATTTCATCGATGAGTTCTATATATGGTTCACCGGGTGGAAGCTCTAGTGGTGGTCGAGATGATGGCTATGAGGAGGTCAAGGCGGAGGAGGAGGAGGGTGAGGAGGAGGGAAAGGAGGAGGCTGAGGTGGAGGAGGAGGCCGAGGAGGAGGCGGAGGCGGAGGAGGATGGAGATGAAGAGGCCGAGGCTAAGTACGAGGGCGAGGAGGAGGGTGGGGACGATGATGGGGATGATGATGAGGATAAGGGTGAGGGTGATGATGATGGTGATGATAGTGATGGTGATGAGGTACATATTGATCCATTACATTTTTTACTGATATTACTGACCTTTGATGTTTATTGATTTATTGTGACTGAATATATGTGTGATTATATAGGTCACATTATCTTTATTTTTTTATCTATTTTAAATAAATTGTAATTTTTTAGTGGAATTTAGAAATTTGATGGTCTAATTAGAAGTTTATATACTGAAATTATTTTTTTAACCTTGAAATAATTTTCTTAGAAAATATGTAAATACCATCCCATGTGTCCAGGACAGCCCCCCGGACACCCCCCCCCCCCACCCACCCACCCACCCCACCCTCCTCCCTGGACCTCGGACAACCCCCGGACAGCCCCCACCCTCCTCCCTGGACCCCGGACAGCCCCCAGATAGCCCCCCGGACAGCCCCCCACCCTCCTCCCTGGACCCTGGATATCCCCCCTCCACCCTAGACATTGGACATCCCCCCCCCCCCACCCTCCTCCCTGGACCCCAGACAGCCCCTCGGACAGCCCCCTGGATAGTCATCGCCCCCCCACCCACCCACCCACCCCACCCTCCTCCCTGTACTTTGAAGAGCCCCTCGGACAGCCCCCCACCCTCCCCCCTGGACCCCAGACAGCCCCCCTCCTCCCTGGACCCCGGACATCTCCCCTCCTCCCTGGACCCTGGACAGCCCCCCCCCCCCCACCCTCCTCTCTAGACCCCAGAACGCCCCCGAAAATCCCCCCAGATAGCCCCATGGATAGCCCCCCACCCTCCTCCCTAGACCCTAGACAGCTCCCCCTCCTCCCTGGACCCTAGACATCCCCCCCCCCCCACCCTCCTCCCTAGACCCTGGACAACCCCCCCCCCTTCTCCCTAGAGCCCGAAACCCCCCCCCCCTCCCTAGACCCTGGACAGCCCCCCCCCCCCCACCCACCCTCCTCCCTAGACCCTGGACAGCCCCCGAACAGCCCCCCGGACAGCCCCCCCACCCTCCTCCTGGACCCTGGACAACCACCCACCCTCCTCTCGGGACCCCGGACAGCCCCCCCACCCTCCTCCCTGGACCCCGGACAGCCCCCTGACCCGACATCCCAACATTGGGCGAGAAACAATTCAACATATATAAAACATCATGAAAATTCACGAAAGGCTAAGGACCACCTACCTTGATTATTGAGACAATCGCACTCTTTATTCGGCATCTCGGATCCCAATCTAAGCTCTCTTTAAAAAGGACACACTTTTAAGTAAAAACAACTCGCATACAGAAAACCAACCAAATGTATTTAGATTGTGTTTATACTTTAGCACAAGGATCCATGGGTCATTTGTGACGTGTACGAGTCAACCCCGCCTTAATCCGAGGCACGGTGTGGCCAGTACCACTCAAAGTGTCTCACTTTTATTTTAATTGGACAACATTTTAAGTGAACACAACAACTAGCATACGGAAAACTGACCAAACGCATTCATATTCTGTTGATAATTTAGTAAAATGATCCATGGGTCATTTTTGATGTGTATGAATCAACCCCTCCTCAATCCAAGGCACGGTGTGGTCGGTACCACTCAAACTATCTCACTTTGATTTAAAATGAACAATATTTTAAGTAAAAACAAAAACTTGTATATGAAAAACCAATAAAATGAATTCGGATTCTATTATACTTTAGGACAATGATACATGGGTCATTTGTGACATGTACGATTCAACCCCGCCTCAATCCAAGGCACGGTGTGGCCGGTACCACTCAAATTTCCTCACTTTTATTTGAAATGGACAGGATTTTAAGTGAAAAGAACAACTTTCATATGGAAAACCAACCAAACGCTTTCTGATGGTATTTATACTTCAATAAAATGATCCATGGTTCATTTGTGACATGTACGAGTTAACCCTGCCTCAATCCGAGGCACGGTGTGGCTGGTATCACTCAAAGTGTCTCTCTTTTGTTTAAAATGGACACTGTTTTAAGTAAAAACAACAGACATATGGAAAACCAACCAAACGTATTATTATTGTGTTGATACTTTAGAAAAAGAAACCATGGGTCATTTTTGATGTGTATGAGTCAACCCCAACTCAATCTGAGGCACGGTGTGGCTGGTACCACTCAAAGTGTCTCACCTTTATTTGAAATGGACAACATTTTAAGTGAAAACAACAATTGGCATACGAAAAACCAACCAAATGCATTTGGATTGTGTTAATACTTTAGGAAAACTATCCATGGGTCATATGTTACATGTAAAAGTCAACCCTGCCTCAATCTGAGGCACAGTGTGGCTGGTATCACTCAAAGTGTCTTTCTTTTGTTTAAAATGGACACCCTTTTAAGTAAAAACAACTGGCATACGGAAAACTGACCAATCGTATTTGGATTGTGTTGATCTTTTAGCAAAAGGATCCATGGTTCATTTTTGACATGTGCAACTCAACTTCGCCTCAATCCGAGGCACGGTGTGGCCGGTACCACTCAAAGTGTCTCACTTTTATTTGAATTGGACAACATTTTAAGAAAAAACAACAACTGGCATATGGAAAACCGACCAAACTCATTTGGATTCTGTTGATACTTTAGGAAAATGATCCATTGGTCATTTTTGACGTGTATAAATCAACCTTGCCTCAATCCAAGGCAAATTGTGGCTGGTACCACTCAAATTGTATCACTTTTATTTGAAATGGATAGGATTTTAAGTGAAAACAACAACTTGCATATAGAAAACCAACCAAATGTTTTATGATTGTATTGATACTTCATGAAAACAATCCATGGGTAATTTTTGATGTTTAAGAGTCAACCCCGCCTCAATCCGAGGCATGGTGTGGCTGGTATCACTCAAAGTGTCTCCCTTTTGTTTAAAATGGACACTGTTTTATGTAAAAACAACAAACATTTGGAAAACCGACCAAACGTATTCTGATTGTGTTGATACTTTATCACAAGGATCCATGGGTCATTTGTAACGTGTATGAGTCAACCCCGTCTCAATATGAGGCATGGTGTGGCTGGTACCACTCAAAGTGTCTCACTTTTATTTAAAATGGACAACATTTTAAGTGAAAACAACAACTGACATACGGAAAACCGACCAAACGCATTCAAATTCTGTTGATACTTTATGAAAACGATCCATGGGTCATTTCTGACATGTATGAGTCAACCTTGCCTCAATCCAAGGCACGATGTGGCCATTACCACTCAAACTGTTTCACTTTAATTTGAAATGGACAAGATTTTAAGTGAAAACAACAACTTGCATACGAAAAACCGACCAAACGTATTCATATTGTGTTGATAATTTAGCACAAGGATCCATGGTCTAGCCTCACATAATCCACTTCTCGTGTGAGGAACTACTACCTCTATTCTAAAACACATGACATTTAATACGCCAATACCATCCTCAAATAGTGGGTTTAGGACCAAACCAAAGTCCCTTTGGGAACCCAATACCAAAGACATAATTGAATATTCATACCCACTACCCAAAATGGGGATTCATCTCACATCACACCCAGGAGACCAAATTACAATTATCCACATACCCCCTTATTCCAATTGAAAAGTCTATGAAAAACATGTAGGCTATTCTGGTAACTCATCTCATATGTCGAGATTGGCCAATGTTTTCCACTAACACATCAGGAACCATTTATAAATGGATACATAGTCATTAGAGGAATATAAACATCCCATGAGCTTCCTATAACTCATCCTAGGTCTAAGAACATGACCACTACCATTGTCTATCTTATGGGTATTATGATCCTTGTCCACTCTACCCAATTTTTTCTGTTGGTTTTAAGATAGTCAACCAAAGACCATGAGTAAACATCCCATGTGATTCCTATAGCATGTAGGTTTTTTCTCTTATGTGTATTGGTGTTGTGGTTTGAGTGGGGAGTGAATTATAAATTTTGAATATTTTTATGGGTGTTATTTCTTTTTAATTCTAAATTTTTGAATTCTGGATGTATTAGATTCTGGCTGTATTGGTAATGAATTCTAAATTTTGAATACTATTATGTGTATTGGATTCTGGATGTATTGGGTTTTAATTTTGTATTGGTGTTATGGGTGTTATTACATTTTAAGTCTAGATGTATTGGATTGTGGATGTATTTCATTCTGGATTTTTCTCTTGTGTTGTGGTTTGAGTAAGGAATGAAATTTAAATTTCTAAATTTCTAAATTCTAGATGAATTTTAAACATCCTGTGTAGCCTCATCAAACTTATGATTTTTCCACAAAACTTTGACTAGATGGATTTTTATGTTTCTTGGAACCTTTTCTCTTCAGCCCAAGATTTTCATAGGTTTTTCCTTATATGAAAGGTCGTGTTCTAGTTGTATGGATTCCAAACTCAGTACATGTGGTAGATCTTGTATGTACTTTCTCAAAAATGATATGTGGGACATATTGTGAACCTAAGAGATGTGTGTAGGGATTTCTAAGAGATATTATACGACCCCAACATGATCAAGGATCTTGAAGGGGTTGGTGTATCTAGGGATCAGCTTCCCTTTCTTTCTAAATCTCATAACCCACTTCCATAGAGATATTTTAAGGAACACCTTTTCACTAACTTCAAACTCTATATCTCATCAAAAATTATTTTCAAGACTCTAATATCAAATTTTTTTCTCTTTAATATTCAAATAAATGTTTTAAAACTTCTCTATTATTTCTTGGAAAATTTCATGACCTATCATCTTCCTCTATCCAAATTTAACCTAGTATTTTGGAGTCCTACATATCTTCCCATAAAGAGATTCATATAGTGTCATCTGAATTCTAGAATTGAAAATTTTGTTATATGAGAACTCTACCAGGGGTAGGTTTTAATACCAAAATCATTTTAAATCCATAAAACAATATCTCATCATATCCTCTAGAGTTTAAATGGTTCTTTCAGACTAACCATATATTTGAGGATGATAAGCAGTGCTGAAAATCAGCTCTGTATCTAATTCTTTTTGAAGACTTATCTAAAATATCAAGGTAAACTTTATATTCCAATCGAATATAATGGATTTTAGTACTCCATGCATCCTCACCACTTTCATTATGGGTATATTACTGAGTTGGTCAAGAGATAAATCTTATTTTATGGTAATAAAATACACTGATTTCATAAGGTAACTGACCACAACCCAAATATCTTTATGTACTTTAGATGTTTTGGGGAGTCTTATGAAAAAATACATAGTGATTTTTTCCCATTTCCATACTAGTATGGGTAATGGTTACAACATACCTTTAGAATTTTTTCATTGAGCCTTAAATTTTTGGCATAATAAACATCAAGATATGTATTCTGCAATCTCTCTCCTCATGATATCCCACCAAAAGTTTTTGTTTTAGGTCTCTATACATCTTCACACTTCTTGGATGAATTGTGAAGGATGATCTATGTGTTTCATCCTAAATTTCCGTCATCAATTATAGTTTTTATGGGACACATATCTAGGTTTCAATCCTTATAAATCCATCTTTATCAAAGTTGAACTATGGAATATCCACTGCCTTTTTTCATCTCTACATCATCTTTCTGTGCTTATTTGATATTTATAGAATAGATGGTTGATTATTCACTTGGGAAAGTTATGATTTATCATCATCCCTTATGAATTAAAGATTCATCCTTTACAAATATATGAGTATAAGGTCTTTTTCAATCCATATCATGAATAGGGTAGCATTATCTGTTATGCTCAAATCACTGGCCATCTTATTTTCCTTCCCAATGTAGTAATGTATTGAGCATTCATAATATTTTATTAATTATATCCATATCCTTTGGAACAAATTTAACTCCTTTTGTGTGAATATATATTTCAAACTCTTGTGATTAGTATATATATCACACTTTTATCTGTAGAGATAATTTCTCAAAATCTTTAATGAAAAAATCACGTTCACCAGTTCCAAATAATACATTGGGTAGTTTTTCTCATGAATATTTAATTGGAATGAGGAATAATAAATTATCTTACCAATATGCATGAGTACATGACCCAAACCCTTTTTTGAATCATCATTATATATTACAAACTCTTCCCCACTAAATGGTAATGTAAGTATAGGATCAGTGACCAATATCTTTTTTAGTTCCTTGAAACTATCTTCAAATTCCTTTATAAAAAGTAAATCTACTCCCTTACATGTTAAATTGGTTAGTGTATTTGATACCCATGAATAATTTCACAAAAAAAACAATAATATTATGCTAACCCAATAAAACTATTGATCTCGGTTACACTGTATGGTCTAATCCATTTCTTAATAACTTCTATCTTTGATGTATCTACTGATATTCCCTTTCTTATGATTACATGACCCAAGAATGATACTTTATGTAGCCAAAATTCACACTTGAAAATTTTGGCATACAGTTTCTCCTTTCTCAAGGTCTTTAACATGATCTATAAGTGATCTCCATTCTCATCCTTTCACTTTGAGTATATGATAATATCATCTATAAATATATAAAAAATTAATCAAGGTAGTCTCTAAAGACACAATTCATTAGATCCATAAATATGGTAGTAGAATTAGTCAGTCCAAATAAAATCACTATAAACTCATGGTGTCTATATCTCATTCAGAAAGCTATTTAGAAATATCCTTCCTTTCTTAACTAATTATATCCAAATCAAAAATAAATTTTCAAGAAGTATTGATCTCCTATGAGTTGATTTAACGGGTCATCGATACAAGGTAAGGGATATTTATTCATAATTTTGATCTTATTAAGCTCATGATAATAAATAAAAAGATGCATTGATCTATATTTCTTCTTAATAAAGGGGATTGGTTCTCCCCATATTGAAGCAGTGGGGCAGATAAAACCCTTGTACAAATTCTCTTTTAGTATCATTTTTAATTCCTATAATTTAATAGAATTCATCCTATATAGAATATTTGATATGTGCATAGATATAGGTATAAGTTCAATCAAGAAATCAAACTCATGTGGTAACATCCCGTTACGTTTTTAGGTACTTTTGGATGTCTCTAAGTACCTCTGTTTTGGAGTAGTGACTTGGGGGTGCATTTGGGTGAATTTTTAAGTGAAGAAAAAGGCAGTGTATTGTGCACGGTTTGCTCACGGTTTGATAAACCGTGCGAGAAAACCGTGCCAACCTAGAAGCACTGGACAGTGGGGTACGCACGGTGTGCGCACAGTTTGGTAAACCGTGCGACGAAAACATGCAGACCAGTAACCCTGTACAATGAGATCTGCACGGTGTGCACACGGTTTGATAAACCATGTGGACAAACCGTGCGGTCACTTAAAACTAGATCCTTAAATTGTGGATCTCATTCATTTTGCCTCTAAATGCTTCATTTTTCCTCCTCAGTGGCCCTAACTCGGGATTTTTCTTCTCCTGGGGTTAGAGAGGGTTCTTCCTTTGTTCCAGATGCGATCCAAAGGCTCCTCTTGGTGAATTCAAGCGGGATTCTCAAGGTATGTGATCGTTTTTCTTCTTTCTTGATCGGTTTCTTAGATCTACTTAGATATACTTTTTCTCTTCCCTTGATTTCTTAGATTTAATCCCGTTATGGGTAGATCTAAGTGTGTAGATGCCAAAATGATGAGTTTTGGTATTGATCTTTCTAGGAGAAGGGATCTAGGATGGGTTTTTGGAGAATCAACCGGGATTCTTGAGTTTTCTTCATCCGTTGTGGTTTTAGTCCAAACCCTTAAGGTAGGTGGTTTTATCCCGATTTTCCAAATTGATTAACATTGTATTTTCTTGATTTATTTCAATTTTTTATTTAAATTCAATTGCTCAATTTTGCTTTCAATTAAATTGATAAAAACCTGATTCCAATGAATCGAGGTATTTGAAATGATTTTGGCATGGGAACTTGAAAAAAACCCAAATTCCATTGAATTGGGTGTGTTTATGGAAATTGACTGATTTGAATTGTTAGATTTAAATTATGGATTTGATGGAAAGGATTTCAATGAAATTGTTGAATTTGATTGTGGAAATGAATTGTGTAATGATGGAAATAGTTTTGAATGGATTTCAAACTTATGAAAATGGCTTAAAATGATTTGATAGAAACCCATTGGTTTTATCTTGTGAAAATGCATGTTTTGAATAAAACCTTTTTTGGTTTTAAATGGAATGAAATTGGCACTTTTGAAATGGAAGAATGGGATTGATCGTATTTTAAGCATTCTTAAAATAGTTCGCCCATCATGTAAGAGCACATGCAAGCCTTAGGTAGTTAGTGAATTATTTGGATACACTCTACGCTAATACAACGTTCTAAAACATACTTACGGCGGGTCACATCCCCGATGGGTTGGTGACGAGTCTCCTTTGGCCATTTTCATAGGGACGTGTGTATACACATCTTGCTAAGTTCACATTGAGAGTGTTGAATCCTATAACTGGTTAATACTATCATATCTTTTGGCAGATGACCATGTTGCTCGCCTAAATACTTATATGTGATGTATAAATTTATGCCAACGTTTTTGAACTGCCTCACATGCCTTCTGAATTTATATAAACTTTTTTATATAAATATTTTACTTAATCCATTGTTTTAGAAATATTACATCATTATAAATCCTTTCTTGATGAATTTTCTATCATTTTAAAGTGTATAGCATGATTTGTTAAAATATGCTTTTGAATTTCCAAACCTGTTTATTTGAAAAATTGAATGTTTTTTTAGATAATCTATATTTGGAATCTGTTATGGAATCATTGTTGATATCCTACTAGGCTTAGGCTCACACCTTACTTTTTCCTTCGGGTGTTTGTAGACTTTCTTCTTCCAGGATCGAGCAAAGGGAAGGGACCTCTTAGAGGTGGATATAGCTGTTGAGTTGTCAACTTGGTGAGTTGTGTCCTTTGGTACTTGGGACTGTTTTCCATTTTTTTATTGTACTTGGTTTGTAGTACTTTGGGCTTTATGCCTATTTGTTTTCTGGTACAATACTCCCAGTGGATTTTCTTTTGTTATGCATACTGTTTTGTTTTACTCTTGATTCTGCATTATTGTGGCAAAAATCATTCCCACTAGTATGTTGTACGACGCCAGGTGCTAGTCGCCGACCCGTGGGGATCGGGAATGCCCTTCGGGTTATGTCAGGGCCGGCTCGGTTACTGGGTTACCAGGGTACCCGGGCTTGTTCGTGACAAATTTGTATCAGAGGCAGGTTATGTGGTCTTCTGTGATGCATCAGGTTCAGGTTTGGGATGTGTCCTTATGGAAGTTAATCATGTTGTTTCTTATGGATCACGTCAGCTTAAGCCTCATGAGAAGAACTACCCTACCCATGAACTTGAACTTTCAGTTGTAATGAACTCAATCAAGTGTTGGAAAAATTACCTTTATGGAGAAAGGTTTATTGTGTATTCAGACCACAAGAGCTTGATTTATATCTTCTCTCAAAAATATTTGAATCTCCACCAAAGGCGTTGGGTGGAGTACATGCAATCTTTTTACTTTGACATTTCCTATACCTTGGGGAAAGGGAATGTCGTTGCAGATGCGTTAAGCAGGAAACTTCTAACTCAGGATATGAAAGAATCTTCATAAGAGTGGAGTTTGATGGATCTTTTTTCTCAGTTTCATATTGAAGTTCAGTGGAAGGGGAATGAAGTTTCTTTAGACAGTGTTCAGTTGACTTCTTCTCTCCTCGGTCTGATTCTTCAGGAACAACATTTAGATGATGAATTTTGTGGCAATAGGGACTCTCTTTATGGTGGGGATACCGACACCTTGTAGTCGTTCTCCAAAGAGGGTGTTCTGTGATATCAAAACCGTTATGTGGTGCCATTATCGGAAAGGAATGATGTGATGAGGGTTTTCCATAACTCTCAGTGAGTTGTGCACCCGGGGAACACAAAGATATTCTATGATATGCGGCGACAGTTCTAGTGGCTAGGTATGAGACGATACATTGATGAGTTTGTATCTCGTTGCTATATATGCCAGTAGGTGAAAGTCGAGCACCAAAAACCTTCGGGTTTTCTTCAACCACTTCCAGTCCCTACATGGAAGTGGGATGAGATATCTATGAACTTTTTGGTTGGGTTACCTCAAACCCAGAGGAAGAATAATGTGATATGGGTCGTGATCGATAGGCTAACCAAGTCAGTTCACTTTATACCTATTCGAGATACGACCAAAGTTGAGGAGTTGGTAAATGTTTATGTGAAAGAGATTGTTCGTTTTCACGGAGTTCCATATGCTATAGTCTCTGATAGGGATCCTTGGTTCACTTCTCACTTTTGGAGAGGTATTCAAGAGGCACTAGGATCTCAGGTCCGTTTGAGCATGGCCTACCATCCACAGTCATATGGCCAGACAGAGAGAACTATTCATATCCTTAAAGATATGCTCCGCGCTTGTGTTCTCGACTTTGGTGGGTCTTGGGATGATCATCTGGGGCTATTCAAGTTTTCTTATAACAACAGTTATCAATCTGCAATCAAGATAGATTATTTTGAGGCTTTGTATGTCCATCCTTGTAAATCTCCTTTATTTTTAATGGAGATTGGTGAAAGTTATTTGGTAGGACTGAGTTTGGTCCAAGAGATGACAGCTAAGATCCAGTTGATTCATCAGAGAATGTTGAAATCACAGAGTCGGTAAAAGTCTTATGCTGATCGTCGTCGTAAACCTTTAGAGTTCTTATTTGGTGACTAGGTGTTCTTGAAAGTTTCACCCCGTTTGGGTCATCGACGGCTTGGGAGGCAAGGGAATCTTGCTTCTCATTTTGTGGGACCTTTCGAGGTTGTTGTTATTGTGGGGAAAGTTGCTTACTGTTTATCTCTACCACCACAAATGACTTAGATACATAACGTGTTCCATGTATCACAGCTACAAAAGTATCTCTCTGATCCATCTCATGTTGTGAGGTGGAGTGATCTTGAGATTGAACCAGATTTATCTATTACTGAACGACCAGTCAGGGTTGTTGATTCTGAGACCAAGGTACTTCGTGGAAGAACGATACCTCTGGTCTGTGTGCTCTGGCAGTATGGTTCTGATTCTCATGAGACGTGGGAAAGGTAGGCACTAATTAGAGAGCAGTGGCCTCATATTTTTGACGTGGAGGTTTCTTCATAGGCTTTATGGGGACAGAAAGGTCTTATGGTGGGGAGGTTATAACATCCCATTACGTTTTAAGGTACTTTTTGATGTCTCTAAGTGCCTCTGTTTTGGAGTAGTGACTTGGGGGTGTATTTGGGTGAATTTTTAAGTGAAGCAAAAGGCAATGGCTTGTGCACAGTTTGCACACGGTTTGATAAACCGTGCGAGCAAATTGTTCCAACCTAGCAGCAATGGACAGTGGGGTACGCACGGTGTGCGCACGGTTTGGTAAACCGTGCAACTAAACTGTGTGGACCAACAACCCTGGATAGTGATATCTTCACATTGTGCGCACGGTTTGATAAACCGTGCAGACAAACCGTGCGGTCACTTAAAACTAGATCCTTAAATTGTGGATCTCAGCCGTTTTGCCTCTAAATGCTTCGTTTTTCCTCCTTAGTGGCCCTAACTCGGGATTTTTCTTCTCCTGGGGTCAGAGAGGGTTCTTCCTTTTTTCCAGAGGCGATTCAAAGTCTCCTCTTGGTGAATCGAAGCGGGATTCTCAAGGTATGTGATCGTTCTTCTTCTTTCTTGATCGGTTTCTTAGATCTACTTAGATCTACTTATTCTCTTCCCTTGATTTCTTAGATCTACTCCTGTTATGGGTAGATCTAAGTGTGTAGATGCCAAAATGATGAGTTTTGGTCTTGATATTTCTAGGAGAAGGGATCTAGGATGATTTTTTGGATAATCAACCGGGATTCTTGAGTTTTCTTCATCCGTTGTGGTTTTGGTCCAAACCCTTGCGGTAGGTGGTTCCGTCCCGATTTTCCAAATTGATTAACATTTTATTTGCTTGATTTATTCCAATTATTTATTTAAATTCAATTGCTCAAGTTTTATTTCAATTAAATTGATAAAAACCCGATTCCAATGAATCGAGGTATTTGAAATGATTTTGGCATGGGAACTTGAAAAAAACCCAAATTCCATTGAATTGGGTGTGTTTATGGAAATTGACCGATTTGAATTATGGGATTTAAATTGTGGATTTGATGGAAAGGATTTAAAAGAAATTGTTGAATTTGATTGTGGAAATGAATTTTGTAATGATGGAAATGGTTTTGAATGGATTTCAAACTTATGAAAATGGCTTAAAATGATTTGATAGAAATCCATTGGTTTTATCTTTTGAAAAGGTATGTTTTGAATAAAATCTGTTTTGGTTTTAAATGGAATGAAATTGTCACTTTTGAAATGGAAGAGTGGGATTGATCGTATTTTAAGCATTCTTAAAATAGTTCACCCATCATGTAAGAGTGCATGCAAGCCTTAGGTAGTTAGTGAGTTATTTGGATACACTCTACGCTAAGACAACGTTCTAAAACATACTTACGGCGGGTCACATCCCTGACGGGTTGGTGACGAGTCTCCTTTGGCCATTTTCATAGGGACGTGTGTATACACATCTTTCTGAGTTCACATAGAGAGTTTGGAATCCTATAACTGGTTAATACTATCGTATCTTTTGGCAGATGATCATGTTGCTTGCCTAAATATTTATATGTGATGTATAAATGTATGCCAATGTTTTTGAACTGCCTCACATGCCTTCTGAATTTATATAAAAAATTTTATATAAATTTTTTACTTAAGCCATTGTTTTAGAAATATTCCATCATTGTAAGCCTTTCTTGATGAATTTTCCATCATTTGAAAGTGTATAGCATGATTTTTTAAAATATGCTTTTGAATTGCCAAACCTGTTTATTTAAAAAATTGAAAGTTTTTCTTTGGATAATCTATATTTGGAATCTGTTATAGAATCATTGGTGATATCCTATTGGGATTAGGCTCACACCCTACTTTTTCCTTTGGGTGTTTGTAGACTTTCTTCTTCCAGGATCGAGCAAAGGGAAGGGACATCTTGGAGGTGGATCCAGGTGTTGAGTTGTCAACTTGGTGAGTTGTGTCCTTTGGGACTTGGGATTGTTTTCCCTTTTTTTGTACTTGGTTTGTAGTAATTTGGGCTTTATGCCTCTTTGTTTTCTGGTACAATACTCTCAGTGGAGTTTCTTTTGTTATGCATACTTTTTTGTTTTACTCTTTCTTCCGCATTCTTGTGGCAAAAATCGTTCTCACTAGTATGTTGTACGACGCTAGGTGCTAGTTGCCGACCCGTGGTGATCGGGAACTCCCTTCGGGTTATGTCAGGGCCAGCTCGGTTACTGGGTTACTAGGGTACCCATTCTGGTTCGTGACAAATGCTCTGGGGGAATACCAAGAATTTCATTTGGGAATACATTAGTATATTCCCATAAAATGGGCATTTCATCAATGTTGACTTCCTCTCTGATCATTGGAGCCAAAAATCCCTCATTGTTGGGTATCAGAAGCCATATTATAGAATTTTCTTCCAGATCATCCTTATATTAATACTTGAGAATAGGATGATTTGGGATACAAAATGATATCTCATTCTACCAACAATTGATATGGGATCTATGTATGTATAGCCAATCCATACCCAATATTATGTTAAATTCAACCAAGGAGATAAAAATTAGTCTTATATAAAGTATCTTTACAGAAATTTTTATTATAGTGGATTTATATATCTTAGATGTGATCATCATTCCACCATGTGTTTTCACAGATAGTTTAATATGAAATTATTGAGGTGATGATTCAATATTATTATCAAAGTTGTGTGATATAAAATAATGAGAAGAACCAAAATCAAATAAGGAATTTATAAATCTAGAATGGACAATAAGTATGCCATGCATCATTCTATTATCATGATCCACCTCAGAGATAGTGATTATGTATTCTCTCCCTTGTTCCCTAGGTTTGGGAGGTTGTTCAAGCCTGTTATCTTAATTAGATATAGGTTTAGGTAATTGATTCACATAATTCCCAAACTTATTTCATTTGAAACATTGAAGAGGAGGCATAGCATTATCGAGGACCTTTTTCTCTTCTATTGTCCTTTTTTCATCCTTTCAGCAATCCTAAATTTCATAGCCAGCTCTACCACATTCAAAACATCTTCTTGGCCCTCATAGTTTTTTTGTTTTTATTCCCTTATTTATTTCTAGCATGAACATATTCAAATATTCTTTCCTTGTTAATATATTACATTTGATTTCATATGAAACTCTAACTTTTGTTTCTTATCTTTGAAGTGATGAGAGTATCCATATTTCATCTCCACCTTAAGTTCACACTGGAAAATCTCTTTGTATCTGCCAAATTCTTTTATAGTTAGTGCTCTTTGAAGACTTGGTTTAAGGACATTAAGGAATCATGTGATCTTAATCTCAAGATCTATAATAAAACTAGAGGAATACTTCGTCAGTCTTATAAATTTTTATTTATAAGTGCTAATGGATTCATCATCCTTTTGTTTCATCTCTAAGAAATACCTCTCTATATTCATGTGAATATTTTGAGTAAAATACTTTTTTAAGAACACTTTCTTAAACTCTTCATATTCCATAGATTCTAATTCCTATTTTCATTGTATTCTTAATCATATTCCACCATTGTTCATCCTCGCCTTACAACTGATAGACATATAGAACAACCTTATCATGTTCCAAGAACTAGAGAACAGAAAACATATTTTCCATCACATTGTTCAATTTCTCAATAATAAGTGGATTACAAGATCTGTTGAAGGAGGTTGTATATTTTTGTATGAAATACTCAATAGAACATTTCTTCCACCTTAGTGTGTTTGGGAGCTCAAAATGATTTACGTTATTATTCATAGCTTGTAAGAGTTAGGTGATCATTTCAACAATTTTTTTTACTACATCCCCCAATCCATTGGGTTGTTCATTGGGGTATTTTTGTCATTGTACCCCATATCCATCATTAATTTGGTTCCTTCTAGTTCCATCCATTTATAAAACCAAACAGGGCCAACATGAGTGATAAACATTTAACATAATAGGTATATTATATGTAACAATCTAGGTAATGTTAATGGTAAATAAATTTCATTCCTTATTGACACTCATCAATTATATTTTATAGATTTATATTCATTATATGAATATTAGGTAATTTTTTAGCCTAAAGGAAAAAAGATTTATTTCTAACCAAATTGGGCTTCCATGCATTGTATGGTTTTATTTAAAAATATAATTTATAAATTTTATAATTATAATTTGAAAAAAAATTATATAATTTTTGAATTCATCTTTTAAAAATTATCTTAGGGTGAATTTTTTGAGAATTTTCTGAAAAGTTTTTTTTCAAATGAATAGTGAAAAATACTTATTTTTATTGAAATTTATCTTTTCATTTCAAGAATTTAAAAAGTTAAATTTTGATTTAAAATTGTTCCAAAGTAAAATTATTTCATTTATATTATTAATAACACAATTAAGTTCTTTAGAATCAATTTTATGCTTGATTTTGGTAAAAAAAATATACTATAGAAGAATTTATTTCTCTAAAATGGCTTTTCCTTTCATTTTGAGGGTTTAGTTTTAAATTAAATTTTTATAATTCCATGAATTGAATTTGATAAAATGGATTATATATTTATAATAATAATGTACAAATTTATTAATGAGGTAAATTTTATTTTATTTCATTATGAGTAGTAACTTCAGTAAAAAAATGTTTTACCATGATAAGAGGGTAAATCAGGTTAACCTAGGTTAAAATTAAGTGATAAGGATGAAAATTCTAATCTTAATTATTATTGGGTTAATATATTTATACCCTTATCACCTTATTCTTGAAATTTAATTTTTTTTTATGGGATTATTTGTAACGCCCCGACCCCAGTTACCTAGAGTCGGTGCATTATTGTGTAACATTGGCATGATCACAAAAGATCAAGTCTTGAAAGACCGATTAGTTTAGTATCCTTGGAAACACTAGATACATTCACAAAAATTACATTACATCATAAAGTAAAACAAAACTACAACAACATCTTGTCTTCATATCCCCTCATACTATCCCTGTAGGTCATTCTTAATATACTTCTTCACACCCTAAAAAATTAAAACATTGAAATGGGTGAGCTAAAATGCTCAGTAAGGATAACAATATAGAGGAAGCTTTCATAAATAAACATAAACATTTAAGGCATTGTATAACTCAAAAAAAAGCCTTTTAATCTTGAACTTCAGCATAATATGGCAAAATAAAATGAAATAATGTCATTTACTTATTCACATGGATATTCTACTAGTTGAATAATCACATGCAATATCAATAACCACTTTCATAATGATGGAATGCATAATGCCAGACTATCATAACCACGTATCCAAGGCCTCATGACAAGACTACAAATAAGATTTTGTCAAGGCCTCATTCCAAGACACTATTTTGTCTCATGAGACCTACTGATGCATCAAGGAGCTATAGCAGGCTCCACCCGTCACTTATTAAGTCCAATTCATTCCTCATATGAATAGGTTTAAACATATCATAAACCATAACATAATCGTATCACATAAAACATGCATAAAGGAAACATAACATTTCCACATTTCAATCACAATATATCAATACAACACATTGATATAATAAAAACATTATCAAAACCATTTTCAATACCAAAATAAAATAAAATTAAAACTTGGTATTTATTTTTCATTAAAAAAAAGTTATGGCTTGTAGAGGAAGCCGAAACTCAGATAATGGTCACGACGGCGGAGAAGCCATTGTCACCGCATACGTAAGACAAAACATACCTTTTTTCATTTAGTAAAAATGCTTCGTATAAAAATATTTCTTTTGAATAAAAGTAAAATTCAAAGTGGTTTATACATCATATAAAAGAAAGTTGTGTATAAAACAAAATATGCCTCAATGAAAGGAGATTGAGACGAAGTCCCTTACAAAGATAATTTTTTTTATATAAAATAAATCTATTATGTGTATTCACTATAAGTACACATAAATAAAGTAAAAAATACAAGATAGGACATAATAATATCATGACATAATTTGAAAGTAGGAGATTAACCCAAAGAACAGAAATTGGGTTAAGAAGTTCCCTTACCTCGTGTCCGACTTGACTCGATCGTTATTTAACCTCCTGAATAATAAACTAGAGTTAATTTCTAATTGATTAAGAACCTTTTTTAAGTTCATTATTCATTTTATATCACTTATTACCATGTTATGAACATTATGTAATTATTTAAGTTAATAACGGTTGTTTTGTCGATCTTTGGTACTTGAGTCAAAAATAAACTTCTTATAATTACAAGTTGTTTATGTGGTAGAATATCCATTATCTCCAGAATTATATTCATGATTTATATATCATATATATAATATATATCCATTATATACATTCATTCATAATATTACGTAACATTTAGATGTAAGAAATGAAATGCACCGTTCATGGAGACGGTAAGCCGTACGTACACATGAACGCTACTTTCATTTCTATTTCATATTTAATGGAATGAAATAATAATTATATAAAGGTATATTATAATTCCAGTATAATATATTATATAATATCATTTACCCCATCCTTTATACATCCCACATATGAAATTAATGATTCAAATCACTTTGAGGGGGCGGTAGTCCGCACTTCCTAAAATGAAATTATCATGTTTACCCATAATGGAAATCACAAAGGTATGCCATAAATGAGAAATACATAAGAATAATGAAAACATAAACATAATATATATCATATATAAATATAGTGACATATTAATGGCCACCATGAGAGGTGTTAAAAGAAGATTGAACAATCATCGTTTCGTGAGGCAGAAATTCGTCAACCACAGAAATAGTACGTTCTTTAACCATTAGACGAAGGTGTGTGTAAGTTTAAATAAAATAACTCTCATAAAAACATCCTGGTATATTGAAGATACTTTTTTTGTTACAAAATAAAGGAATAAAAAGATTTTAAGGGGTTGGAGAAGCAAAATAAAACAAAATAACATAAGAGAAGACATTACCTTAAAATCGGGTAACTCTTTTTGATTTGAGCCAAAAGCTTCCTTGGGAAGACTTCAGCCCAAATTGAGGCTTATAGGAGTAAGATAGGGAAGTTTAGAGAGTATTTGGGCAGAGTTTGGCCGATCCAAATGTCTTGAAGGTGTGAATAAGGTGGTAGTGGTGGGGGCCTTTTATAAGAGGAGAAGAGGGGCACTCTTGGAAAGTAATGAAATGTTACATTATTATGAAGTGCTTTTCGGATTTCAAAGGACCCAAAATTATATATTTCTAGGATAAGTTGATAAGGGTTAGAAATATACTCATCCAATTGGTTTTTGACAAGTTTAAGTCTTAGATTTTACATTATCTTTTTATTTTATTTAAATCGTTAATTAATGAGGTAATCGCTGCATCATCATGGTGTCATAAAAAAATTAATTTATTTAATGTATAAAAATTATAAAAAAATACTATGATTTAGGATATCTTTTTATATTTCCAATGAATATTTATAGTAAAAAATTTAACTTATATAACCCCATGTAATAATTGTTTTAGTAAAACAACACATGTTTGTGACAATTTTATTTTTACTTTAAATAAAAAGTTATTAATGTCATTTTCTTACCCAAGTGTCTCTATGGGGTCCCCAAGTTGACCCATGGATTGTCTTGGTCGGCCATGACTCATCCAATAAGGGTAGGACAAGTGTAAAGGTATTTTCATATTTTTATAATATCATTTTTACCTTAAATTTCACTAATTACCTTTAATCGCGATTAATAAAACTTAAAAGTTACTATTCACCAAAAAATTATTTCAATCCCATTGAACAAAATTTTACATCCTAATGACAACCATGTATGTAGTATTTTTTAAATTCAATTCATAGAAGCGGTAAAGTTTCATTTAAACAAAAAAATCAGTTTTTTAACTACCACTTAGTGGTTTCACTATTCATCAAAAATTGAAGTTTTTCAGAACAATGCCAAAATTTCACCCTAAGATATAATTGATATTCTGAATTCAAAAAATGATGTCTATTTTAAAAAATTCCAAACATATAAGTTTCATTAATTAATTTCATAATTAATTCCCGTTGTCACAACAAATAGCATGTTTTTAAGAAACAATATATATCAAAATATTGACAATTGTTTATGTCCAATTTCAAAGTAAAATTAATTCTAATGACCACCATTGGATAAAATGGTAAAAATATATTCTAATTACACTTTATAACCACTCAATTGAATAATTTATCACTATAAATTGTTTTTATTAAAAAAGTTGTTTTTAAGTATTTTCATTATTCATCAAAAATTGGAAGTTCTCAGAAAAATACCAAAAATTCAACATAGGATAATTTCGATATTCCGAATCCAAAAATGAAGTCCATTTTGAAATATAAAATTTATATAATTTCAAAAGGTGGGTATTAATATTCATAACGGCTACTTTTATTGGTTGCGGTGTGTTAGAATCTCAAACATGCGTACAATGCAAGTTATTGCATTATTGAAAGAGAAGTGTATTGTGGATATAAGGCCCCAGCCTTAAACCTTACTTAATCTTGATTTACTTCAAGAATACATGTTGAGGATATTTTCAGGTTTAGAGTTTTAGAGAATTAGATCATAAAACATGCATTACATTCCACATTTAAACAAAGTGGTTACATAAAAGATAGTATTCAATTTTCCCATCAACAGAAACATATTTAAAATAAAACATGGATTCTTTCTTGACACTTCCTTGACACTATCATCATATCATGTACCTTTCCATTGACCTGTGAAAAACCTTTCAAAAACTTGGGATGAGCATAAAAAGCTCAGTAAGGGATATAAAAACATGGAAAGGAAACATGAGTACATATACACATAGGAATCAATAAAATCATACTTTACTCATAAAACATAATCACTTTAACATACCTCATTAAATCATGAATAAATCATAAAAATCATAAGACATAAAGGTAACTTGAGGCATTCATAACATTCTTATGTAGGGAGTAACCCTCTTGGTTACGTTTGGAATACCCATCACAGCATATTCCATAAATCTCTTTGGAGAAACCTTAACGTTTAACTCCTTCACGTTACCCAATGCATTGGAGAGCTATATCGGGCTCACCCACCCTTAGTTTATCATGGAACCACCCATCTTCATAATAATTCCCAAGAACCATAACATAATCGTATCACATAAAACATACATAAAGGAAACATAACATTTCCACATTTCAATCACAAGATATCAATACAACACATTGATATAATAAAAACATTATGAAAACCATTTTCAATACCAAAATAAAAGAAAAGTAAAACATGGTATTTATTTTTATTTTAAAAAAAAGGTATGGCTTGTAGAGGAAGCCTAAACTCAAATAATGGTCACGGTGGTGGAGAAGTCGTTCTCGCTGCATACGTACGACAAAAACATTCCCTTTTTTCATTTAGTAAAACGTTTTGTTTAAAAAATATTCCTTTCGGATAAATATAAAATTAAAAGGGGTTTATAAACCATATAAAAGAAAGTTGTGTATAAAACAAAATATGCCTTAATGAAAGGAGATTGAGATGAAGTCTCATACCTCGGGTCCGACTTGACTCGATCGTTATTTAAAGTCCTGAATAATTAACTTAAGCTAATTTATACTTGATTAAGAACATTTTTCAAGTTAATTATTCCTTTTATATCACTTATTACCATATTATGAACACTATGTAATTATTTAAGTTAATAATGGTCATTTTGTCGATCATTGGTACTAGAGTCAAAAATAAACTCTTTATAATTACAAGTTGTTCATGTGGTAAAATATCTATTATATAAAGAATTATATTCATGATGTAGATATCATATATATCATATATATCCAGTATATACATGCATTTATAATATTACATAATCATTTAGAGGTAAGAAATGAAATGAACCGTTTATGGAGACGGTAAGCCGTACGTACGCATGAACGCTACTTTCATTTCTATGTCATATTAATGGAATTAAAACATAATGATACATAATAGTATTATAATTACAGTATTTTATCATATATAATATCATTAAATTTATCCTTTATATGTACCACATATGGTATTAATGAATCAAATCACTTTGAGGGGGCGGTAGTCTGCACTTCCTAAAATAAAGATATCGCATTTACCCATAATGGAAACCATAAAGGTATGCCATAAATGAAAAATACAGAGGATTAAGTAAAACATAAACATATTATATATCATATATAAATATAGTGACATCTTAATGGCCACCTTTAAAGGTGTTATATGAGTGTTGAACAATCATCGTTTCGTGGGGCAGAAATTCGCCATCCACAGAAATAGTATGTTCTTTAACCATTAGATGTAGGTGTGTGTAAGTGTAGCTCGAATACTTCACATAACAAAATCCTAGTATATTGAAGATACTGGTTTTGTTACAAAATAAGGGAATAAAAAGAGTTTAGATGGTTGGAGAAACAAAATAAAACATATGAACACAAGAGAAAACACTACCTTTAAAATGGGTAACTCTTTTTGATTTGAGCTCAAAGGCTTCCTTGGGAAGACTTCTGCCCAAAGTGAGGCTTCAAGGAGTAATAGAGGGATGTGTAGAGACAAAATGGGTAGGGGTTATCCGAGCCAAAGGCTTGAGAGGTGTGGGTAAGGTGGTAGATGTGGGGGGCTTTTATAAGAGGAGAGGAGGGGCACTCTTGGAAAGTTATAAAAGGTTACTTTATTATAAAATTATTTTCGAATTTAAAAGGTCCCAAAATTATATATTTATAGTATAAGGTGATAATAGTTCTAAATCCACCCATCCAATAGGTTTTTGACATGTTTAGGTCTTAGATTCTACATTATCTTTTCATTTTATTTAAATCGTTAAATAATGAGGTAATCGTTGTATCATCATGGTGTCATAAATAATTTAATTTATTTAATGTCTAAAAATTATAAAAAAAATTATCATGATGTAGGAAATATTTTTAGCTTTCCAATGACTATTTATAGTCAAAACTATGACTTGTATAACCCCATGTAAAAATTGTTTTATTAAAATAATGCATGTTTGTGTCATTTTTACTTTTACTTTAATTAAAAGGCATTAATGTCATTATCTTACCCAAGTGGCTCCATGGGGTCCCAAAAATCGACTCATGGATTTTCTTGATCAGCCATGACACATCCAATAAGGGTAGGACATGTGTCTAGGTCATTTCATATTATTAAAACATTATCTTTACCTTAAATTACACTAATTACCTCTAATCGCGATTAAAAACTTAAAAGTTACTATTCACCAAAAAATTATTTTAATCCCATTTAACCACATTTTACTTCCTAATGAAAACAATTTATGTCATATTTTTGAAATTCAAAACATAGAGGTGGTAAAATTTCATTTAAACGAAAAATCAGTTTTTTAAGTATCACTTAGTGGTTTCACTATTCATCAAAAATTGAAGTTTTTCAGAAAAAATACCAAAACTTCACCCTAATCTATATTTGATATTCCGGATTCAAAAATGATGTCTATTTTACAAAATTCAAAACATATAAGTTACATTAATTAATTTAATAATTAATTCCCGCTGTCAGAGTAAATAGTGTGTTTTTATGAAGCAATAAGTATCAAAAGATTGACACTAGTTTAAGTCCAATTTCAAAGTGAAATTAATTCCAATGACCACCATTGGATTAAATGGTAAAAATATATTCTAATTTCACTTTAAAACCAATTCAAAATATAGTCTAATCATATAAATAAATTAGATTAAAAAGAGGTTTTGAATTAAAATACAACATTTTTCACTATTCATTAAAAAATGAACTTTATCGAAAAAATACCAAAAATTTACACAAAGTAAATTTTGATTTCCCGATTCAAAAGAAGAGTTTTATTTGGTCCAATAGAATGTATAAGAGTGACCAAAACTATATTTAAAGAGGTTTCTCCATCAAAAGGTGATAGTTCGACCTTTTAGTGAATATTAGAGTATCTATGCCAAAAATTGAATTCTTTTCTTATTTTAAGCCTTTATCTTTTATTGGATATATGTAAAAACATTTAAAATATATATATAATCATATTCTAGTTATTTCTATTCATTCCCGCCAATACAACGGATACATGTTAACTACCATTTAAAATAATATTATTTTATTACTAGTGTGCAACGTAAGATTTCAAAGAAACTTGTTGTTGCGTATGTGGAACGCTATCGAACATAGCAACCCCTTTAAAGTAAAATTAATATTTAATTCGTAAATATTAATAAATATGAAAATGATTTATTCTTTATTTACCTGGGATGTTACATCCTTCCCCCCTTTTGGGAATTGCGTCCTCGCAATTTTATTCACTTATCAAAATAAGTGGGGGTATTTATCCCTCATAGAATTTTCAGATTCCCATGTTGTCTCTTCAACCATATGGTTTTTCCATAAAACCTTTACCTGGTGAATTACCTTATTCCGCAACACTTGCTATCTACGGTCAAGAATCTGGACTGGTTGTTCTTCATAAGAGAGATTCTCTTCCAACTGAACTACCTCTGGGCTCAAAACATGAGATGGATCTGGCATATACTTCCTTAACATCGAAACATGAAAAACATTGTGTACCTGAGATAAACTCAGAGATAAATCCACTCGGTAAGCAACTGATCCAACTCTCTCTAGAATTTCATATGGTCCAATGAACCTTGGATTCAGCTTTCCTTTCTTACCAAATCGCATCACAATTTTCCATGGTGAAACTTTGAGAAAAACATTATCACCTACTCGAAAGATAGATCCTTCCTCCGGTTGTCCGCATAACTCTTCTGCCTGCTCTGAGCTGTTCTCATGTGTTTCTGAATCAACTGAACTTTTTCTGCCATCTCTTCTACCAATTCTAGTCCCATCAACTTCCTTTCACCCACTTCATCCCAGAAAGCTGGAGTTCGACACTGCTTCCCATATAATGCCTCAAATGGTGTCATCTGTATACTGGAATGAAAACTGTTATTATAAGAAAACTCAACCAAAGAAAGATGTTGGTCCCAACTTCCCTGATAATTCATCGAACAAGCACGTAGCATATCCTCTAAAGTCTGAATTGTTCGTTCTGACTGCCCATCTGATTGAGGATGAAAAGGTGTACTAAAATTTAATTCAGTACCCAATGACTTCTGAAGGCCCTTCCAAAAGTTAGATGTAAACCTGGGATCACGATCAGATACAATGGAGAGAGGAACTCCATGTAACCTGACTATCTCTTTAATATACAAACGGGAAAGTTGATCTAGGGAAAAAGTATCTCGTATAGCAAGGATATGAGCAGATTTAGTCAAGAGATCAACAGTAACTCAGATTGCATTATTACCTCGAGCTATCTTCGGAAATCCCACAACGAAGTCCATGGATATATTCTCCCATTTCCACTCTGGTACTGGTAAAGGCTGAAGCATCCCTTTCGGTAACTGGCACTCTGCTTTAACCTGTTGACAAGTCAAACACTTCATAGTAAAATCAGCAATGTCTCTTTTCATTCCGTCCCACCAGTAATACTCTTGAAGATCTCTATACATCTTAGTAATTCCTGGATGAACTGAAAATGGAGAACTATGAGCTTCACATAACAACTCTATCTTCAACTGTGAAACACAAGGCACACACAATCTCTTCCCAAATCTCAAAACACAATCATTATCAATGTTTAATTCAGGCAACTTGCCCCTCTAAACCAGCTCTACCTTTTTCTGCAACTCGTTGTCTTTCTTCTGTGCTTGCTTAATTCTGTCTGATAGAGATGATCTCACTGATACCTGAAACAAAACAGAAGAACTTCCTACACCAACAACTTCTATTCCAAAGTTCATCAAATCCTTAACCAAAGGATCACGTTCCAAACGCAACATTGTTAATGAAGCATTACTTTTTCGACTCAAAGCATCATCCACTTTATTTGCTTTTCCCAGATGGTAATGAATTGTACAATCATAATCCTTGATTAATTATAGCCATCTCCTATGTCTCATGTTCAATTCTTTCTGAGTTAATATATACTTTAAACTTTTGTGATTGGTATATATTTCACATTTTACTCCATACAAATGATGCCTCCAAATTTTTAAATCAAAAACAACAGCAGATAATTCCAAATCATGTGTAGGGTAATTTACCTCATGAGTTTTCAACTGTCGTGAAGCATAATCAATTACCTGATCATTCTGCATTAAGACGCAACCAAGTCCTTTCAATGAAGCATCACTATAGATAACAAAATCCCCATTCCTGGAAGGTAGTGCCAAAACTGGAGCATTCACCAATCTTCTTTTCAGTTCCTCAAAACAATCATCACATTCTTTTGTCCAGATAAACTTAACACCCTTCTGAGTTAGCTTAGTCATTGGACTAGATAACCGTGAAAAATTTCTAACAAACCTTCGGTAATAGCCTGCCAAACCAAGGAAGCTACAAATCTCAGTTACATTTGTGGGTCTTGGTCATTCTTCCACAACCTTTGTTTTTGCAGGATCAACAGTTATCCCATCTTTAGAAACAATATTCCTAAGGAAAGAAATTTGTTGCAACCAAAACTCACACTTGCTGAATTTCCCATACAATTTATTTTCTTTTAAGGTTTTCAAAATAACCCTTAAATGTCATTCATTCTCCTCTTTACTTTTAGAAAACACCAAAATATCATCAATTAAAACAACCACAAACTTATTCAAGAACTCATAGAAAATTCTATTCATTAAGTCCATGAATACAGCAGTTGCATTGGTTATACCAAAAGGCATTACTACAAATTCATAATGGTCATATCTTGTACGAAACGCGATCTTCGGAATATCTGCTTCTTTTACCTTCAACTAATGGTACCACGATCTCAGGTTGATCTTTGAAAAATACTGAGCTCCCTGGAGCTGATCAAACAAATCATCGATATGAGGCAAAGGATACTTGTTCTTAACAGTGATATTATTCAAGGCTCTATAATCAATGCAAAGTCTCATAGAACCATCTTTCTTTTTAACAAATAAAACAGGATCACCCCATGGTGATGTGATAGGTCAAATGAAACCTTTCTCTAATAAATCTCTTAATTGCTCCTTCAACTCTAAAAGTTCAATTTGAGCCATTCGATAAGGGGGTTTTGAAATTGACTTAGCATCAGGAACTAAGTCAACAGTAAATTCAACTTCCCGATCTGGTATTATTCCAAGCAACTCATCAGGGAAAACATCCGGATACTCATTTACCACTAGCACATCATTAATCTGAACAGTTCCCTTGTTTTCAACAATATGTGCAAGGTAACATTCATTTCCATATTTTACAAGTTTCTCGGCCTCTTGATACGTTATCAACAGTAAGGGTTCATTCTTATACACAAGCTGAAAGTCTTTCTGAAAATAAACTTCTTTAGCTCTACAGTCAATCTTAGCATAGTAAATAGAGAGCTAGTCCATACCCAGGGTAACATCAAACTCTACTAGAGGTAAAACAATAAGTTTTTCAAGCAGGTTCTTTCCACGGATAAGAATAGGAATATTTTTATAAATTATTTTTGCCTCAACATTTCCCCCAGGTGTTTTTACCACAAGTTCAGGAGTCATTTCTTGAGATGGTATTCCCATTTTACTAGAAAAGTTTTCAGAGATGAAAGAATGTGTAGACCCCAAATCAAACAACACACTGGAATAATCTGAAAAAACAAACAAAGTACCTGATACAACTTCATTTGATGGCCCGACATCTGCTGAAGTAGTTGCAAAGGATTTCACCACCCCTTTCTGCTTGTAGTCTAACTGCTTCGCATCACTCAAGCTCTTTTTCGGACACTCGTTTGCATAGTGACCCATCTCATTGCACTTAAAACATTTCACTAACTGTAAATCAAATTTGGACTTACCATTACCTTTATCTTTTTCAGTGTAATCACGAGCCTTATGTCCCATCTTACCACATCGGTAGCACTTTCCAGAATTCAGAAGACATTCCCCAACATGCCTTTTACCACATTTATCACAAACTGGAAACTTAGTTTTCTTACCATCAGACTTTTTTGAATAATTCTTCCCTTTCTCTTGCCACCTCGGTCTCTTCTTCTGTTGGTTGTTATAGAACACTTGATCATCAGCAAACTCCATTTACACCTTCTCAGCACATCGAACAAGATTTTCATAACTCTTGAACTCACGAGAAGCTAAAGCCATTTGATATTTTGGCTTTAATCCTGAGTAAAAACGATTGATTTTACTATCAAGGTCTCGGATAAAATTTGGAGCATACCTTGCCAATCGAGTGAACCTTTCTTCATAGTCAGCCACTGAGTCTTCCTCTTGCCTCAATTCCAAGAATTGATTTTCCATCCTAAGTCGAACAACCTTAGGAAAATACTTCTCAAGAAACATACCTTTGAATTCATCCCAGTCGAGAGCACCAATCTCATCAGCGTCCCTGATATTTTTAACCATCGACCACCACTAATCTGTTTCACCCTCCAAACGGTAAATAGAAAGACTAACCTTTTTATTTTCTGAACACCCCATGACATCGAAAATCTTCTCTAGTGCTTTAATCCACCCTTCAGCTAGCACATGGTCAGATGATCCTCTGAATGATGGGGGGTGTTGCCTCATGAAATGTTCCACCGCTGACATGTTCCTCTGCGGTTGATCTGGATGATCTTGTGCATGGATACCACCACCATTTATCGCTTGAGTCAACTGCTCCATTACTGCAACAAACTGTTCAGTTCCAATTCCGACCATCTCAGGATGCTGATTCGGAAGGTCATTTCCTTCTGTATGCCTTCTTAGCACTGCTTCCCTGTTTCCTCTGCGGAAAACCATTCTGAACAAACATGTCTTTGATGAAGAAACATGGTAATCTTAAAATTCTATATCATTTCAATTTGACCATAAAAAATATTTTTGGATAATCATTTAATAGAATTATAACTCCTAAAGTTATCTAAACTGGCCTTTGATACCAACTATAAGGCCCCAGCCTTAAACCTTACTTAATCTTGAGTTACTTCAAGAATACACGTTAAGGATCTTTTCAGGTTTAGAGTTTTAGAGAATTAGATCATAAAACATGCATTAAATTCCACATTTAAACAAAGTGGTTACATAAAATATAGTATTCATTTTTCCCATCAACGGAAACATATTTAAAATAAAACATGGATTCTTTCTTCACACTTCCTTGACACTATCATCATATCATGTACCTTTCCCTTGACCTGTGAAAAACATTTCAAAAACTTGGGATGAGCATAAAAATCTCAGTAAGGGATATAAAAACATGGAAAGGAAACATGAGTACATGTACACATAAGAATCAATGAAATCATACTTCACTCATAAAACATAAGCACTTTAACATACCTCATCAAATCATGAATAAATCATAGAAATCATAAGACATAAAGGTAACTTGATGCATTCATAACATTCTTACGTAGGGAGTAACCCTCTTAGTTATGTTTGGAATACCCATCACAGTATATTCCCTAAATCTCTTCAGAGAAACCTTAACGTTTAACTCCTTCGCGTTACCCAATGCATTGGAGAGCTATATCGGGCTCACCCGCCCTTAGTTTATCACAGAACCACTCATCTTCATAATAATACCCAAGAACCATAACATAATCGTATCACATAAAACATACATAAAGGAAACATAACATTTCCACATTTCAATCACAAGATATCAATACAACACATTGATATAATAAAAACATTATGAAAACCATTTTCAATACCAAAATAAAAGAAAAGTAAAACATGGTATTTATTTTTCTTTTAAAAAAAGGTATGGCTTGTAGAGGAAGTTGAAACTCAAATAATGGTCACAGCGGTGGAGAAGTCGTTGTCACCGCATACGTACGACAAAAACATTCCCTTTTTTTGTTTAGTAAAATGCTTTGTATAAAAAATATTACTTTAGGATAAACATAAAATTCAAAGGGGTTTATACACCGTATAAAAGAAGGTTTTGTATAAAACAAAATATGCCTCAATGAAAGGATATTGAGACGAAGTCCCATACCTCGAGTCCGACTTGACTCGATCGTTCTTTAACCTCCTGAATAATTAACTTGAGTTAATTTATACTAGCTTAAGAACATTTTTCAAGTTTATTATTCCTTTTATATCACTTATTACCATGTTATGAACACTATGTAATTATTTAAGTTAATAATGGTCGTTTTGTTGATCATTGGTACTTGAGTCAAAAATAAACTCTTTATAATTACAAGTTGTTCATGTGGTAAAATAAATATTATATAAAGAATTATATTCATTATGTAGATATAATATATATCATATATATCCAGTATATACATGCATTTATAATATTACATAATCATTTAGAGGTAAGAAATGAAATACACCATTTATGGAGACGGTAAGCCGTACGTACGCATGAATGCTACTTTCATTTCTATGTCATATTAATGGAATTAAAACATAATGATACATAATAGTATTATAATTCCAGTATTTTATAATATATAATATCATTAAATCTATCCTTTATACGTACCACATATGGTATTAACGAATCAAATCACTTTGAGGGGGTGGTAGTCCGCACTTCCTAAAATGAAGATATCGTGTTTACCCATAATGGAAACCATAAAGGTATGCCATAAATGAAAAATACAGAGGCTTAAGTAAAACATAAACATATTATATATCATATATAAATATAGTGTCATCTTAATGGCCACCTTTGAAGGTTTTATATGAGTGTTGAGCAATCATCGTTTCGTGAGGTAGAAATTCACCATCCACAGAAACAGTATGTTCTTTAACCATTATATATAGGTGTGTGTAAGTGTAGCTCGAATAATTCACATAAAAACATCCTAGTATATTGAAGATACTGGTGTTGTTACAAAATAAAGTAATAATAAGAGTTTAGAGGGTTGGAGAAACAAAATAAAACATAAGAACACAAGAGAAAACACTACCTTTAAAATGGGTAACTCTTTTTGATTTGAGATCAAATGCTTCCTTGGGAAGACTTATGCCCAAAGTGAGGCTTCAAGGAGTAATAGAGGGATGTGTAGAGAAAAAATGGGCAGGTTTTGGCTGAGCCAAAGGCTTGAGAGGTGTGGGTAAGGTGGTAGAGGTGGAGGCCTTTTATAAGAGGAGAGGAGGGGCACTCTTGGAAAGTTATAAAATGTTACATTATTATAAAATGATTTTCGGATTTAAAAGGTCCCAAAATTATATATTTCGAGGATAAGGTGATAAAAGTTATAAATAAACCCATACAATAGGTTTTTGACATGTGTAGGTCTTATATTTTACATTATCTTTTCATTTTATTTAAATCGTTAAATAATGAGGTAATCGCTGCATCATCATTGTGTCATAAATAATTTAATTTATTTAATGTCTAAAAATTATAAAAAAAATATAATGATGTAGGGAATCTTTTTATATTTCCAATGAATATTTATAGTCAAAAATATGACTTGTATAACCCCATGTAAAAATTGTTTTATTAAAACAATACATGTTTGTGTCATTTTTACTTTTACTTTAAATAAAAGGCATTAATGTCATTATCTTACCCAAGTGGCTCCATGGGGTCCCAAAAATCGACCCATGGGTTGTCTTGGTCAGCCATGACACATCCAATAATGGTAGGACATGTTTCAAGGTCATTTTATATTATTAAAACATTATCTTTACCTTAAATTACACTAATTACCTCTAATCGCGATTAAAAACTTAAAAGTTACTATTCACCAAAAAATTATTTTAATACCATTGAACCAAATTTTACTTCCTAATGACAACCATGTATATCATATTTTTGAAATTCAAAATACATAGGTGGTAAATTTTCATTTAAACGAAAAATTAGTTTTTTAAGTACCACTTAGTGGTTTCACTATTCATCAAAAATTGAAGTTTTTCAGAAAAATACCAAAACTTCACCCTAAGCTATATTTGATATTCTGGATTAAAAAATGATGAATATTTTACAAAATTCAAAACATATAAGTTACATTAATTAATTTAATAATTAATTCCCGCTGTCAGAGCAAATAGCGTGTTTTTATGAAACAATAAGTATCAAAAGATTGACACTACTTTAAGTCCAATTTCAAAGTGAAATTAATTCTAATGACCACCATTGGATTAAATGGTAAAAATATATTCTAATTTCACTTTAAAACCAATTCAAAAGATAATCTAATCATATAAATAAATTAGATTAAAAAGAGGTTTTGAATTAAAATACAACATTTTTCACTATTCATTAAAAAATGAACTTTATCAGAAAAATACCAAAAATTTACACAAAGTAAATTTTGATGTCCCAATTCTAAAGAAGAGTTTTATTTGGTCCAATAGAATGTATAAGAGTGACCAAAACTATATTTAAAGAGGGTTCTCCATCAAAAGGCGATAGTTCGACCTTTTAGTGAATATTAGAGTATCTATGCCAAAAATTGAATTCTTTTCTTATTTTAAGCCTTTATATTTTATTAGATATATGTAAAAACATTTAGAAAACATATATAATCATATTATAGTTATTTATATTCATTCCCGCCAATACAACGGATACGTGTTAACTACCATTTAAAATAATATTATTTTATTACTAGTGTGCAACGTAAGATTTCAAAGAAACTCGGTGTTGCGTATCAGGCACACTATCAAACATAGAAACCCCTTTAAAGTAAAATTAATATTTAATTTTTAAATATTAATAAATATGAAAATGCTTTATTATTTATTTACCTGGGATGTTACAGTGGAAGCTTGGGGTGTTACATTCTCCCCTCATTCAATAAATTGTGTCCTCGCAATTTGAAAATGTTCTTCGAAAATAAAAGGTTGAAAATAGAAAATTCCTTTGTGGAAAACCCACATCGGAAATAAGGTTAATAAAATTTTTCCTTAATAAGAGGGAAAAGGAAATGAAAAAGTCACCACCAAATTATGATCTCGATTAGGAGAACATTGGTGGCAATTAGAGACAAATAATTAGAGGAAAAAGATAAATATTTGTAGGGAGTGATTGAGGTCATCAATCACAAACAAGTATAAAATTGAGGGCCTCAAAGCCTTCAATCTATGTTGATTTAAAATATCCTCAATTCTACAAAACATAAGGTATTAGGATAACACATTTTTTTGTTTTAATATCACTTTCCTAATGTTTAAGAATTATTTTATTCATAGAATAAGAGAGAGGTGTATATATATATACTTGACAAGTAGAGTTTCAACCTTCAACTAATTTCTACCAAAAACTCATCTTTCCATCAAAAAGATAATAGGACTCAAAAATATTATATTTATCCTAATTGTACAAGGTTCCAAATATTAACACATACCATTTAGATTAGGAAAACTATTTTTAATAACCAGGGACTTCCTGTAGGCTAGTGGTAGGTAATAAAGGCATGTCGCACTATGGTTGTGGGTTCGATTCCTACAGCTTTGTTCAACGCGACGGGTTATCCCCCAACCTGCAGGTTGTCCTTTTCCTAAAACTATAGTATTATAATATTTCAAAAATAATCTTCATAAATTTTTTAACCTTAAAAAATACTATCCAAAGTTCAACTTAATCCATTCCAACCTTTATAGTTATCCAAAATACCTCCGTCCAGGCTTCCTTTAAAAGGTCTCTAAATTCCAAAATCAATTGTATCATCAGATTCCTCAAACAAAGTAAAGTTTCTCTTATTGTCACATATAAAAATATGATTACCTCCATCATATTAAAACCTTAATGAAAACAACAAGTACTACAGTACAATCCTTATATATATCACATTATTCTTATAACCAGAATATAATCCTTGAGTCCAAAAGCACCAATACATTAATTATTCCACTTCAACTATAGTAACAGCATAAGATTTTCCTTGAAACCTTGGCCTTTTCTGAGGTAAGTTTCCCTAATGATTAGGAAATTCATTTGCATAATTCCCCATTTCCCTAAAATTGTAGCATTAAACATTGATAGCCTCTTTCTTTCCCTTGCAGTCATGAGTCTGGTGACATTTTTATCCACATTTATAACAAACTCTCATTCCTTTTAGGCAAGTACCGGGGTGATTCTTCCCACAATTATTGCATAATGGAAAATACTTCTTTCCCTTTTTCCATTTATCTGTCTCTTGTTCCACCGTTCTCTTCTTCTCTGGCTTTACTTTATTGTCATAAGATTTAGAGAATTCCTTTTCTGTCTTGATAGCACATGAGACTATATCTTCGTATGTCGAGAAGGTTTGTGAGACTAATGCTCGACGGAGAAATGGTTTTAACCCATCAAAGAAACGATCAATCTTACTTATTGGGTTACGTATATAATCTGCAGCATGCCTCGCTAACCTTGTAAAGTTAGCCTCATACTTTGCGACATTCTCATCCTCCTTCTACCTCAGACTCAGAAATTGCCTTTCAATATCTGCTCGATGGTCATGTGGAAATTATTTTTCTAAGAAAATTTCCTTAAACTCCATCCATTCCATACTTGATACTTCTTCATCTTCCTTTGTGTTTTGAATCAGCGACCACCATTGATCGATATCTCCAGTGAGGCGGTAAACTGCCATGATAACCTTTTCCCTTTCACTACTCCCCAAGGCATGGAATATTTTCTCTAAGTAATTTATCCATTGCTCAGCTACTAAGGGATTTGTACTCCCACTGAATGTTGGTGGTTTTTGCCTCATGAAGTGGTCTAACATTGATCCTCCACATTGCGGATCAGGGTGCTCCATACGATTAAGGTTGTTATTCATAACCTGAGTGAGTTGTCCCAGTATGGTGATAAGCTGATCAGCACTAGTTGTATCACCATCTCCATTATAATTATCATGAGCAGGATTGAAATCCTTGCATGGAGTGCGTACATTGATAAGGTTTTCATTCCTTCAACTAGGCACCATTTCTAAACAATGTCATAAACTAGATTAGTTTATGAATCGAAATACATAATTCCATACTTGTAAAACACTTAACAAAAATTGAACTATTTATGGATATAATCCATAATCATAAAAATGTTTTTCTTTGAGGAAGTATATACTCATAAACCCTTCATAATGGTTTGAAAAGAAATCTTGAATTATCCAAATCATATCCCCCGGGAGTGTCGTAACCAAGAGTGCAGCAAGGCCCGTTGTCGTGCACCAGTTCCCGTTCGAGTCTAGCTCAAAGCGGTGTTTTCGGGTTTTACCCCTAGGTACATCTGTTCCAGAGCCGCCTCTACCTGCTCGTATCCAGACAGGGATTTATTGCATGAAAAAATTAAAAAATCTCTATAATACCAAAGTTCTAGGAAGTTCTTCTATACTAATCCTCAAAGTCTATTTTAGGTCTATGTGCCCTAATCAGAGTTTATCTAAATCTAGCTTCCAAGGTTAGTACTAAAATGCCTATGATACCAACTGTAACACCCTGACCCCAGTTACCCAGAGTCGATGCATTATTGCGTAACATTGGCATGATCACAAAAGATCAAGTCTCGAAAGACCGATTAGTTTAGTAGCCTTGGAAACACTAGATACATTCATAAAAGTTACATTACATCATAAAGTAAAACAAAACTACAACAACATCTTGTCTTCATATCCCCTCATATTATCCCTGTAGGTCATTCTTAATATACTTCTTCACATCCTGAAAAAAATTAAAACATTTAAAGGGGTGATCTCATATGCTCAGTAAGGATAACAATATAGCGGAAGCTTTCATAAATAAACATAAACATTTAAGGCATTGTATAACTGAAACAAAAGCCTTTTAATCTTGAACTTCAGCATAATATGGAAAAATAAAATGAAATAATTCCATTTACTTATTCACATGGATATTCTACTAGTCAAATAATCACATGCAATATCAATAACCACTTTCATAATGATGGAATGCATAATTCCAGACTATCATAACCACGTAGCCAAGGCCTCATGCAAAGACTACAAATAATATTTTTTCAAGGCCTCGTGCCAAGACACTAGTTTGTCTAATGAGACCTACCGATGCATCAAGGAGCTATAGCGGGCTCCACCCTTCACTTATTAATTCCAATGCATTCCTCATATGAACAGGTTTAAACATATCATAAACCATAACATAATCGTATCACATAAAACATGCATAAAGGAAACATAACATTTCCATATTTCAATCAAAAGATATCAATACAACACATTTATATAATAAAAACATTATCAAAACCATTTTCAATACCAAAATAAAAGAAAATTAAAACTTGGTATTTATTTTTCATTAAAAAAAAGTTATGGCTTGTAGAGGAAGCCGAAACTCAAATAATGGTCACAGTGGCGGAGAAGTCGTTGTCGCCGCATATGTAAGAAAAAACATACCTTTTGTCATTTAGTAAAAACACTTCGCATAAAAAGATTTCTTTTGAATAAAAGTAAAATTCAAAGGGGTTTATACACCATATAAAAGAAAGTTGTGTATAAAACAAAATATGCCTCAATGAAAGGAGATTGAGACGAAGTCCCTTACAAAGATCATTTTTTTTAAATAAAATAAATCTATTATGTGTATTCACTATAATTACACATAAAGAAAGTAAAAATACAAGATATGACATAATAATATCATGAAATAATTTTAAAGTGGTAGATTAACCCAAAGAATAGAAATTGGATTAAGAAGTTCTCTTACCTCGTGTCCGACTTGACTCGATCGTTATTTAACCTCCTGAATAATAAACTAGAGTTAATTTCTAATTGATTAAGAACCTTTTTCAAGTTCATTGTTCCTTTTATATCACTTATTACCATGTTATGAACATTATGTAATTATTTAAGTTAATAACGGTCGTTTTTTCGATCTTTAGTACTTAAGTCAAAAATAAACTTCTTATAATTACAAGTTGTTTATGTGGTAGAATATCCATTATCTCCAGAATTATATTCATGATGTAGATATCATATATATCATATATATCCAGTATATACATTCATTCATAATATTACGTAATATTTAGAGGTAAGAAATGAAATGCACCGTTCATGGAGACGGTAAGTCATATGTACGCATGAACGCTACTTTCATTTCTATTTCGTATTTAATGGAATGAAATCATAATGATATAAAGGTATATTATAATTACAATATAATATCATATATAATATCATTTACTTCATCCTTTATACATCCCACATATGGCATTAACGATTCAAATCACTTTGATGGGGCGGTAGTCCGCACTTCCTAAAATGAAATTATCGCGTTTACCCATAATGGAAATCATAAAGGTATGCCATAAATGAGAAATGCAGAAGAATAAGGAAAAAATAAAAATAAAATATATCATATATAAATATAGTGACATCTTAATGGTCACCATGAGAGGTGTTAAAAGAATATTGAACAATCATCGTTTCGTGAGGCAGAAATTCGCCAACCACAGAAACAGTATGTTCTTTAACCATTAGACGAAGGTGTGTGTAAGTGTAAATAAAATACTTCTCATAACAACAACCTAGTATATTGAATATACTGGTGTTGTTACAATATAAAGGAATAAAAAGATTTTAAGGGGTTGGAGAAGCAAAATAAAACAAAATAACATAAGATAAGACATTACCTTAAAATCGGGTAACTCTTTTGGATTTGAGCCAAAGGCTTCCTTGGGAAGACTTCTGCCCAAAGTGAGGCTTCTAGGAGTAAGAGAGGGAAGTTTAGAGAGTATTTTGGCAGAGTTTGGCCAAGCCAAATGTCTTGAACGTGTGAATAAGGTGGTAGTGGTGGGGGCCTTTTATAAGAGGAGAAGAGGGGCACTCTTCGAAAGTAATGAAATGTTACATTATTATGAAGTGCTTTTCGGATTTAAAAGGTCCCACAATTATATATTTCAAGGATAAGGTGATAAGGGTTCGAAATATACTCATCCAATTGGTTTTCGACAAGTGTAAGTCTTATATTTTACATTATCTTTTTATTTTATTTAAATCGTTAATTAATGAGGTAATCACTGCATCATCATGGTGTCATGAAAAATTTAATTTATTTAATGTCTAAAAATTATAAAAAAAATAATATGATGTGGGAAATATTTTTATATTTCCAATGAATATTTATAGTAAAAAATTTAACTTATATATCCCCATGTAATAATTTTTTTAGTAAAACAACACATGTTTGTGACAATTTTATTTTTACTTTAAATAAAAAGTTATTAATGTCTTTTTTTACCCAAGTGTCTCTATGGGGTCCCCAAGTTGACCCATTGATTTTCATAGTCATCCATGACTCGTCCAATAAGGTTAGGATAAGTGTAAAGGTATTTTCATATTTTTATAATATCATTTTTACGTTAAATTTCACTAATTACCTTTAATCGCGATTAATAAAACTTAAAAGTTACTATTCACCAAAAAATTATTTTAATCCCATTGAACCACATTTTACATCCTAATGACAACCATGTATGTCGGATTTTTTAAATTCAATTCATAGAAGCGGTAAATTTTCATTTAAACGAAAAATCAGTTTTTTAACTACCACTTAGTGGTTTCACTATTCATCAAAAATTGAAGTTTTTCAGAACAATGCCAAAATTTCACCCTATGTTATAATTGATATTCTGAATTAAAAAATTATGTCTATTTTAAAAAATTCCAAACATATAATTTTCATTAATTAATTTTATAATTAATTCCCGATGTCACAATAAATAGCGTGTTATTAAGAAACAATATATATCAAAAGATTGACAATTGTTTATGTCCAATTTCGAAGTGAAATTAATTCTAATGACCACCATTGGATAAAATGGTAAAAATATATTATAATTACACTTTAGAACCACTCAATTTTATAATTTATCACTATAAATTATTATGATTAAAAAAGTTGTTTTTAAGTATTTTTTACTATTCATCAAAAATTGGAAGTGCTCAGAAAAATACCAAAAATTCAACATAGGCTAATTTCGGTATTCTGAATCCAAAAATGAAGTCCATCTTGAAATATAAAATTTATATAATTTCAAAAAGTGGGTATTACTATTCATAACAGCTACTTTGATTGGTCGCGGTGTGTTAGAATCTCGAACATGCGTACAATGCAAGCTATTGCATTATTGAAAGAGAAGTGTATCGTGGAAGCTTGGGGTGTTACATTCTCCCCTCCTTCAATAAATTGCATACTCGCAATTTGAAAATGTTTTTTGAAAATAAAAGATTTAAAATAGAAAATTCCTTTTGTGGAAAACCGACATCGGAAATAAGGTTAATAAAATTTAGCCTTAATAAGAGGGAAAAGGAAATGAAAAAGTCACCACCAAATTATGATCTTGATTAGAAGAACATTAGTGGAAATTAGAGACAAATAATTAGAGGAAAAACGTAAATATTTGTAGGGAGTGATTGAGGTCATCAATCACAAACAAGTGTAAAATTGAGGGCCTCAAAGCCTTCAATCTATGTTGATTTAAAATATCATTAATTCTACAAAACATAAGGTATTAGGATAACACATTTTTTTGTTTTAATATCACTTTCCTAAAGTTTAAGAATTATTTTATTCATAGAATAAGATAGAGGTGTATATATATATATATACTTGACAAGTAGAGTTTCAACCTTCAACTAATTTCTACCAAAAACTCACCTTTCCCTCAAAAAGATAATAGGACTCAAAAATAATATATTTATCCTAATCGTACAAGGTTCCAAATATTAACACATACCATTTAGATTAGGAAAACTATTTTTTAATAACTAGGGACTTCCTGTAGGCTAGTGGTAGGTAATAAAGACATGTCGCACTATGGTTGTGGGTTCGATTCCTACAGCTTTGTCCGACGCGAGGGGTTATCCTCCAACCTGCAGGTTGTCCTTTTCCTAAAACTATAGTATTATAATATTCCAAAAATAATCTTCATAAATTTTTTAACCTTAAAAAATACTATCCAAAGTTCAACTTAATCCATTCCAACCTTTATAGTTATCCAAAATACCTCTGTCCAGACTTCCCCTAAAAGGTCTCTAAATTCCAAAATCAATTGTATCATCAGATTCCTCAAACAAAGTAAAGTTTCTATTATTGTCACATATAAAAATATGATTACCTTCATCATATTAAAAACTTAATGAAAAAAATAAGTACTGCAGTACAATCCTTATATATATCACATTATTCTTATAACCAGAATATAATCCTTGAGTCCAAAAGCACCAATACATTAATTATTCCACTTCAACTGTAGTAACAGCATATTATTGTCCTTGATCCCTTGGCCTTTTCTGAGGTAAGTTTCCCTGACAATTAGGAAATTCATTTGCATAATGCCCCATTTCCCTACAATTATAGGATTCAACATTGATAGCCTCTTTCTTTCCCTTGCAATCACGAGCCTGGTGACCTTTTTCTCCACATTTATAACAAACTCCCATTCCTTTTAGGCAATTACCGAGGTGATTATTCCCACAATTATAGCATAATGGAAAATCCTTCTTTCCATTTTTCCCTTTATCTGTCTCTTGTTCCACCGTTCTCTTCTTCTCTTGCTTTACTTTATTGTCATAATATTTAGAGAATTCCTTTTCTGTCTTGATAGCACATGAGACTATATCTTTGTATGTCAAGAAGGTTTGTGAGACTAATTCTCGATGGAGAAATGGTTTTAAACCATCAAAGAAATGATCAATCTTACTTATTGGGTTACGTATATAATCTTCAGCATGCCTCACTAACCATTTAAAGTTAGCCTCATACTTTGCGACATTCTCATCCTCCTTCTTCCTCAGACTCAGAAATTTCCTTTCCATATCTGCTCGATGGTCATGTGGAAAGTATTTTTCTAAGAAAATTTCCTTAAACTCCCTCCATTCCATACTTGATACTTCTTCATCTTGTTTTGTGTTTTGAATCAGCGACCACCATTGATCGGCATCTCCAGTGAGGTGGTAAACTGCCATGATAACCTTTTCCCTTTCACTACTCCCCAAGGCATGGAATGTTTTCTCTAAGGAATTTATCCATTGCTCAGCTACTAAGTTATTTGTACTCCCATTTAATGTTGGTGGTTGTTGCCTCATGAAGCGGTCTAACATTGATCCTCCACGTTGCGGATTAGGGTGCTCCATACGATTAAGGTTATTATTCATAACCTGAGTGAGTTGTCCCAGTATGGTGATTAGCTGATCAGCACCAGTTGTATCACCAGCTCCATTATAATTATCTTGAGCAGGAGTGAAATCCCTACATGGAGTGCGTACATTGATAAGGTTTTCATTCCTTCCACTAGGCACCATTTCTAAACAATTTCATAAACTAGATTAGTTTATGAATCGAAATACATAATTCCATACTTGTAAAACACTTAACATAAATTGAACTATTTATGGATATAATCCATAATCATAAAAATGTTTTTCTTTGAGGAAGTATACACTCATAAACCCTTCATAATGGTTTGTAAAGAAATCTTGAATTATCCAAAGCATATCCCCCAGGAGTGTCGTAACCAAGAGTGTAGCAAGGCCCGTTGTCGTGCACCAGTTCCCGTTCGAGTCTAGCTCAAAGCGGTGTTTTCGGGTTTTACCCCTAGGTACATCTATGCCAGAGCCGCCTCTACCTGCTCATATCCATACAGGGATGTATTGCTCGGAAAACTCACAAAATCTCTATAATACCAAAATTCTAGGAAGTTCTTCTATACTAATACTCAAAGTCTATCTTAGGGCTATGTGCTCTAATCAGAGTTTATCTAAATCTATCTTCCAAGGTTAGTACTAAACTTCCTCTGATACCAACTGTAACGCCCTGACCCCAGTTACCTAGAGTCGGTGCATTATTGCGTAACATTGGCATGATCACAAAAGATCAAGTCTCTAAAGATCGATTAGTTTAGTAGCCTTGGAAACACTAGATACATTCTTAAAAGTTACATTACATCATAAAGTAAAACAAAACTACAACAATATATTGTCTTCATATCCCCTCATACTATCCTTGTAGGTCATTCTTAATATACTTCCTCACATCCTGAAAAAAATTAAAACATTGAAAGGGGTGAGCTCAGATGCTCAGTAAGGATAACAATATAGCGGAAGATTTCATAAATAAACATAAACATTTAAGGCATTGTATAATTGTAACAAAAGCCTTTTAATATTGAACTTCATCATAATATGGAAAAATAAAATGAAATAATTCCATTTACTTATTCACATGGATATTCTACTAGTCTAATAATCACATGCAATATCAATAACCACTTTCATAATGATGGAATGCATAATGCCATACTATCATAACCACGTAGACAAGGACCCGTGCGAAGACTACAAATAAGATTTTATCAAGGCCTCGTGCCAAGACACTAGTCTGTCTCATGAGACCTACCGATGCATCGAAGAGCTATAGGGGGCTCCACCTGTCACTTATTAAGTCCAATCCATTCCTCATATGAACTGGTTTAAACATATCATAAACCATAACAAAATCATATCACATAAAACATGCATAAAAGAAACATAATATTTCCACATTTAAATCACAAGATATCAATACAACACATTGATATAATAAAAACATTATCAAAACCATTTTCAATACCAAAATAAAAGAAAATTAAAACTTGGTATGTATTTTTCATTAAAAAAAAGTTATGGCTTGTAGAGGAAGCCGAAACTGAAATAATGGTCACGGCGGCGGAGAAGTCATTGTCGCCGCATACATAAGAAAAAACATACCTTTTTTCGTTTAGTAAAAACGCTTCATATAAAAAAAAAATTTTGAATAAAAGTAAAAGTCAAAGGATTTTATACACCATATAAAAGAAAGTTGTGTATAAAACAAAATATGCCTCAATGAAAGGAGATTGAGACGAAGTCCCTTACAAAGATCATTTTTTTAAATAAAATAAATCTATTATGTGTATTCACTATAATTACACATAAAGAAAGTAAAAATACAATATAGGACACAATAATATCATGACATAATTTTAAAGTAGGAGATTAACCCAAAGAACAGAAATTGGGTTAAGAAGTTCCCTTACCTCATGTCCGACTTGACTCGGTCGTTCTTTAACCTCATGAATAATAAAATAGAGTTAATTTCTAATTGATTAAGAACCTTTTTGAAGTTAATTATTCCTTTTATATCAATTATTACCATGTTATGAACATTATGTATTTATTTAAGTTAATAACGGTCGTTTTGTCGATCTTTGGTACATGAGTCAAAAATAAACTTCTTATAATTACAAGTTGTTTATGTCATAGAATATCCATTATCTCCAGAATTATATTCATGATATAGATATCATATATATCATATATATCCATTATATACATTCATTCATAATATTACGTAACATTTAGAGGTAAGAAATGAAATGCACCGTTCATGGAGACGGTAAGTCGTACGTACGCATTAACGATACTTTCATTTCTATTTCGTATTTAATGGAATAAAATCATAATGATATAAAGGTATATTATAATTCCAGTATAATATCATATATAATATCATTTACTCCATCCTTTATACATCCCACATATGGCATTAACGATTCAAATCACTTTGAGGGGGCGGTAGTCCGCACTTCCTAAAATAAAATTATCGCGTTTACCCATAATGGAAATCATAAATGTATGCCATAAATGAGAAATTCAGAAGAATAAGGAAAACATAAACATAATATATATCATATATAAATATAGTGACATCTTAATGTCCACCATGAGAGGTGTTAAAAGAATATTGAACAATCATCATTTCGTGAGGCAGAAATTCGCCAACCACAGAAACAGTATGTTCTTTAACCATTAGACGAAGTTGTGTGTAAGTGGAAATAAATTCCTTCTCATAAAAATATCCTAGTACATTTAAGATATTGGTTTTGTTACAAAATAAAGGAATAAAAATATTTTAAGGGGTTTGAGAAGCAAAATAAAACAAAATAACATAAGAGAAGACATTACCTTAAAATCGGGTAACTCTTTTTTATTTGAGCCAAAGGCTTTTTTGCGAAGGCTTCTGCCCAAAGTGAGGCTTCTAAGAGTAAGATAGGTAAGTTGATAGAGTATTTGGGTAGAGTTTGGCCGATCCAAATGGATTGAAGGTGTGAATAAGGTGGTAGTGGTGGGGGCCTTTTATAAGAGGAGAAGAGGGTCACTCTTGGAAAGTAATGAAATGTTACATTATTATGAAGTGCTTTTCGGATTTCAAAGGTACCACAATTATATATTTCGAGGATAAGGTGATAAGGGTTCGAAATATACTCATCCAATTGGTTTTTGACAAGTTTAAGTCTTATATTTTACATTATCTTTTTATTTTATTTAAATCGTTAATTAATGAGGTAATCGCTGCATCATCATGGTGTCATAAAAAATTTAATTTATTTAATGTCTAAAAATTATAAAAAAAATGCTATGATGTAGGAAATATTTTTATCTTTCCAATTAATATTTATAGTAAAAATTGAACTTATATAACCCCATGTAATAATTGTTTTAGTAAAAGAACACATGTTTGTGACAATTTTATTTTTACTTTAAATAAAAAGTTATTAATGTCATTTTCTTACCCAAGTGTCTCCATGGGGTCCCCAAGTTGACCCATTGATTGTATTGGTCGGACATGAATCATTTAATAAGGGTAGGAAAATTTTAAATGTATTTTCATATTTTTATAATATCATTTTTACCTTAAATTTCACTAATTACCTTTAATCGCGATTAATAAAACTTAAAAGTTACTATTCACCAAAAAAAATTATTTTAATCCCATTGAACCACATTTTACATCCTAATGACAACCATATATGTTGGATTTTTTAAATTAAATTCATAGAAGCGGTAAAGTTTCATTTAAATGAAAAATCAGTTTTTTAACTACCACTTAGTGGTTTCACTATTCATCAAAAATTCAAGTTTTTTAGAACAATGCCAAAATTTCACCCTAAGCTATAATTGATATTATGAATTAAAAAATGATGTCTATTTTACAAAATTCCAAACATATAAGTTGCACTAATTAATTTTATAATTAATTTCCGTTGTCACAACAAATAGCGTGTTTTTAAGAAACAATATATATCAAAAGATTGACAATTGTTTATGTCCAATTTCAAAGTGAAATTAATTATAATGACCACCATTGTATAAAATGGTAAAAATATATTCTAATTACACTTTATAACCACTCAATTTTATAATTTATCAATATAAATTATTTTGATTAAAATAGTTTTTTTAAGTATTTTTCACTATTCATCAAAAATTGGAAGTTCTCAGAAAAATACCAAAAATTCAACATAGGCTAATTTCGGTATTCTGAATCCAAAAATGAAGTCCATTTTGAAATATAAATTTTATATAATTTCAAAAAGTGGGTATTACTATTCATAATGGCTACTTTTATTGGTCGTGGTGTGTTAGAATCTCGAACATGCGTACAATGCAAGCTATTGAATTATTGAAAGAGAAGTGTACTGTGGAAGCTTGGGGTGTTACATTATTTCCCATGAAAATGAATAAATAATATTTAAATCTTTTCAAGAATAGCAAGTGTGTCCTCTCCCTCGCCCTATAAAAGGAAAACCACTCTCCTATCCAATCCACACTTCAAGAGACATTATGTTCAGAAAATATATATATAAATAAATTCATAATATACCTACCCACATCATATAGGTATTATTTTGTGAAAAATATCAACCTTAGAGGCCTTAAGTTGTAAAGAAAAGTAGGTTGTTCAAAGAAGAGGTATGGCTTTTAACCAAATGATTTTGTTTTATTTTTTCTTCTACCTCATTCAAAACTATTCTAACCATTATGATATAATAAAATAATTATATACCATAAAATAATATGTTATTATGTTTATGTATTAACCTTAATATATATCCTTTTTCATCTAATGGGAAACAAAACCATCGTTCGTGTGTACAGTGGACTACTGCCTCATGAAAACCGATGTAATTGTTTTTCATCACCACCTCTTATGGATGGTCAAAATTATGGATATAAATGATATAATATGATATTTATGATATAAATTCAATTATATTATTTTAAAATAAAAATATTACTTCTTTATTTACAATATAAATGTAAAATAGAAACATTGCTCGTGTGTATGGTGGAATACCGCCTCGCGAGACAGTGTATTTTATTTTCCATCACCACCTTGTATGGATAATTATATAGGTATATTTAAATAAATAATATTATATTTATAATATAATCATAATTTTGGAAATTTAAAATAATACTTAACTTCTTTCCCTCATATTCATTGAAAATGGAAAGGTTTCTTATGTGTACATACGGCATACCGTCTCTATGATTGTAATGTAATTTATTTTTCATAAACCACTTACATAGTTGGTTTTAAAATTATAAATAATGTATAAAAATTATTATTATAGAATTATTAGGATTATGGAAATCATATAATCATGATTCATTCGACTATAGTCAACCTACCAGATTCATTTTGGACATATGATTTGAATATCATCAAAACATCCAAAATTAACTTAATTGATTAAGTAATTGAATATAATATTGTAATAAAAAAACTAAAAAGAATAATAAACTTGAAAATTTTTATTAAGAAGATAAATAATTAACATAAGTTTATTATACATAAATATAAAGTATATACATGATGAGTCAGATTCGAGGTAAGGGACAGTTTACCTTCAAACCTCATTTTGAGTATTTTAAATATTTATTTTAAAAATATTTTTCTTCCACATAAATATTCTTAAAATTATTTTATGAATGTATTTATATATAAATAAATGAAATATAAATGATATTTTATGTCAATTTTTATTTTTTTCAAAGTTTTTCAAAAGGAATCTTTTTTTGTATTTTATATGGAACATTTTGACTTTATTTAAAAAAAGGAAAAAATAATGTTCTATTTTAAGATATAGGACATAAAAGGTTCTTTACACCACCCCAACCACTATTTTATGTTCAGATTACTTTACAAGCTTCATTTTTTTCATAAAATAAAAACCATTATTCCCTTTGTTCTGGGTATTTTAGTTTTGAAAATGGATTTTAAAAAGGAAAGGATATTTCAATATCTGAAAGTGTTTTTTATATGGGTTTAAAATATTTTTTCATGAGTTTTATGAGTAAAAGGTGAAATGATAAAAAAAATTATCCATGTTCTAGTACTTGATCACTATGGATGATGACAGGTGATCCCAATATAGATTATATGAAGGTTGATCTTGATATATCTTGTATGATGAGTGAGCTCGATACAGCTTATACGATGGGTGAGCTCAATATAGCTCTCCAATGCATAAGGTAATGTTCCTTGTATTTAAAGGAAAGAAGGATGGAGTTAACCAAGTAAGTTTCTACTAGGTATTTAACTGGGATCCAGTTATTTCTGACACTAGTGAACATAGGTTATGAATATAATGCTCTAAGATTCCTATAAGGGTTTCAATTTTCTTACTATGGGTTTTTAAAGTTCTATTTGAGAAAAAAAGTGATTCCCCATGTGGACATGATTTATTTTATATTATTAAATATTAAGGTAAAAAAGTTAAAAAAATTATAATTTTTCATGTTTTTCACTGGACTAACATATTTCTTACTTTTATGTCCCTTACTAAACTTTTTATGTTCATCCTAATTTTTTAAATGTTTTTCACAAAGTTTAAGGATGAGTAGGAACAAAGAAGAAGTAAAGTTGAAAGTTATGAAGATTTTTCATGAAAAGAAAATGTGTTTCAATTTAAAAGTTTTATATTATGGAAAAATGGATACTTTTTGGATGTATCCACTATATAATATATAGGTTTTTTATATAAGAGTTATGACATAATTCTCTCAAACAAAGAGATCCTTTAAATGTAATAAATTGAATTATTATCTAAAAACTCGATATTGTGTAACATTTTAAGGTTGGGTCCTTATAGTTGGCATCATAAGAAAAGTTTATATAACTTTAGATGTTATGATAATATTAATAGAATACCCTTGAGAGATACTAACTTACGGTTAATATTAAATGATATATAATTTAATGATTACCGTGTTTGTTAATCTAATTTATATCTATTTATAATGGTTTTCCGTAGAGTAAATATAGAAGCTAAAGTAGGAAGGTATCAAGAGAGATATGTCCTTCCAAATTAGTATCATGGAATGGTTGGAATTGAAACTGAGCAGTTTTTTACAGTGATGGATTAGTTAAAATGGGATATAAATGGTGGTTGAATCCATATTATAGAGAAAAAAAAATTCCATAGAGGAAGATGACGATAGTTGATAATTTCATGAAATAACACCTTTTAAATTTTAGTGGAAGTTCAAATCTAGTGGTTGTAGAAGGATGGATCAATGCTATAGAAAAGATATTTTAAGTCATGGAATGTTCATAATGTCAAAAGGTAACTCTTTTCATTTACCATTTTGAAGGTGAATCTGGTTGATGGTGGTCATTTGTCAATAAAATTAGAGATATGGAAGTATTTGATTCTATGTAATGAGATTAGTTTAAGAATCTTTTCTAGATAAATATTTCTTGAGGTTTGTTTGACTCAGAATGGAGAAAAAATCATATAATTGAGGTAAAATTAATAAGATTCAGTAGTTTTATATGAAACAAGTTTTATAAGATTGGATAGGTATGTATTGAATTATAATTGGGACCTTAATAGTAAAATTAATTGATTTTAATCAGTATTGAAACCTAGTTTACTTATATCTTTAGCCTCATGGGAATTTAAAATTTATGATAAAGTTTTCCATTATGATAAGAAAGTTGATATGGAATTTTCTGACCCTTATGTTCCTCATGATGAAAAGATTAAGAATTGGTCAAGGTGGAAATCAATAGAGAAGCAGACAACTAAGAAATATGGAGGTAATCTCCCAACATGTTCCAAGTGTGGTAAAAAACATTTCAAAAAATATTTGATAGGATCTATAAATTGTTAATGGTATGGTATATATCACCAAAACCCTATAATCCTAGAGCATATGTTTATTACCATTACATTGGCATGATCACAAGGAATAAAATCCCAAAGGACCAATCGGTTTAGTAGTCTTTGTAAACCTGATACATACACCATCCTTACATTAAAACTGAATACACTAATTATAACATAATATTTTTTAAGGAAAAATTTATTCCCACCTATCATATCCTTAAATATCTTTCTTAGTACACTTCTTAGATTCCTAGGGAAAGGAAAAAAATAGTGTTGATCTCAAATTCTTGGTAATGGTAAGTACAATAGAAGAAATAATGAATCAATGAGTATAATCAATATGGCAAGGTAAAAATTAAACACACATTCCATATAATCAATAAAATAAGAAGGAATTGCATAAACAATACGGAAAGGTAAATAATAAACACACGTTCCATTAAATCAATAAACTAAGAATAAAATGCATCTATATATTTTTTCATAGTGAAAATATTATGGTAAATAATAACTAAATCTTAATAAAGGCAATGCTTAGTTATTGGATGTTATGTTTCCTAGGTACATGATACCTTTACTGACAAGTCCTTTCATAAGGAAGTTTAAAACTTACTGGGTGAAAAACCCACCAAGGCTATCCAACTGACTCATCCCATAAGACTACTTATGCATCGAGGGGATATCTATAATCGGGACCCACCCAAGTTGTACCTTTCCAAATCATTCCTCATATATCAAATAATCTATTTAATTCATGAAAAATGTGCCTTATCAAGTATTCATATTGAGTAAAATATATGTATTTATCAATATTTTCCTAGTTAATCAAATAACTATCAAGTACACACCATATATAAAAATGGAGTAGGTTTTAGGAAATAATCATATCCATGATAAATTGTATGTATATTTGGGGAAATTTAATGTTTAATGATCATTGGAAATTGAATATTTCAAGGGGACTACAAAAATGAATCAAGTAAGTGAATATCAATACTATATTTGGCCAAATAAATCATAAGACATCTAGAGAAAGAATAAGTATGGTATCAACACAATATATCCTAAGTGGAGTAAAAATAATGTGTTGTTATCATTGATGAATATAAATATAATAAAAAGATCTTAAAAATATTTTTGAGGAAAATATCCTTTTCATTTTGAAAAACATCTTGAAAATGATTTTCTTTGAAAATCACTTTTGAAAACGTTTTCTTTAAAAAATAACTTTTTAAACTTACAAAGTAATATTTTAAGATATGACGGTGAGTAAATTCATACACTATACGAGGTAAAAAGAGCATTCCTTTTGCATGGAAAAAAGGTTGGAAAAGTGCCTTGTTTGGAAAGAGGCAAGAAGATTCCTTCAAAAAAAATTAGTAAAGGTAAAAGGGGTCAAAATTTCCTTAATATATATTTTTTAATAGGTTGAAACATTTTTTAAAAGATTTTATAAAACACGTTTTGAGAGAAAACAGATTTCCGACTGAAAAGAGAAATGAAGTTGGATTTTCATAAAAATATTTTCTAAAACATTTTAAGTAAAAAATAGTGGTAAAATGGTATTATTACTTGAAAAGGGTCTTAAATAACTATATTAGAATAAAATGAAAGGTTTTATTTAATAATTATCATATAAATTCCTCTAATTTAATTTCAAGAATAAGTTATCTCGATTATAATGAGATTATTAAATAAACCCTTAAAATGATCATAATGTTGAAGTGAGAATTAATCAATGAATTGATTATTTGTATTTACTTTAAATACACATATAATAATTATAAATAAATAAATAAATATTTAAAAGTAATTATACACATAATCATAGAATATTAACAATGGTGAGGAAGTAATATAACCCAATGAAAAGGAATTGAGTTATGAAATTTCCTTACCACTTGGTAACTTTAAGTTCAAATCTCATTAGATGAAATAATTAAGATTGAAACACAAAATATAATGAAGAATGAATTATTCATGATATTAAATTTTAGTGGGAATTATATACACTATACAAATGAAATTATGTACATAACAACAATTAAGTCTCAATGAAATGTAAATTGAGGCAGAATCTCTTACTACTTGGTAACATTCAAGTAAAACCTCATAGAATGAAATAATTCAATTTGAAACTTAAAATGAAGTTAAATATTAATTATTTATGATATTAAATGTCAAAGTGATAGTATTTACACCATATATAAGAAATTAGGTGCACAATAATAAAGTATTCCTCAAATAATGGAAACTGAGATAAAGTCAATTACCTTGCGCATCTTTTTGGGTGAACGTACTTTAAAATCCTATATAATGGTTTTAATCATGTTATTAAATTATAAAAAAAACATAATAATATTTATAATATCATATATTATCTTATTATGATATCTTATTACCCATTTTCTAATAATCTTTCATTATTTTCACTATTTTGGGTGTTACTCGCCTAGTTTTTCGAGTATGCCTTGATTTGTTATTTTTCATTCCTATTAATTATATTATGATTTAATTATATCTATAAGGTAAAAAATGATTTAAATATAATATATATATTCAGTATATATGTATTTATATTTATTTATAACATTTGGTTATTGGAAATGGAATGCACTGTTCATGGAGATGGTAGGTCGTATATACGCATGAATACTACTTATGTTTTCATGTCGTATTAAAGAAAAAAAGTAAATGATATATATGTGTGTGTGTGTGTGTATTATTCCAGTATCTTATTTATGTCATATAAATCATTTATTTTTATTAAAACCATCCTTAATACATTCCATGTATAGTGTGAACGAATCACATCACTTTGAGGAGGCGATAGTCCACACATCCCCAAACGATGTTATCGTATTCCCATAAAATGGAAATCATAAAGGTATGTGATATAAAAAAATTAAATAAGCATAAAGAACTAATAAATATCATATATATCATATATAAACCATAAATCCATCATTATTGTGACCTTGAAATGTGGTAATGGAAGAACGAATGATGTCAGTTCGTGAGGCGGTAGTCCGTCGTATACACGAATGATGATTGTGTATCCCATTTGATGGATGTGTGTGAAATTGTAGGTATAAATATTATAATAACAACATATATGTATATTTAATATAATGATATTATTATATAATAATAATTGAAATGGTGGAAAAGTAAATGAAACAAAAGCAATTGTTGAAGAATGTTACCTCTTATTTGGGTAACTCCTTTTGGTTTATACAAAAAGACTTCCTTGGATGAATTTATTCACAAAGTGGGAATTCTAGGAGTATGGGATGGATTTTGGGAGATTTTTTGGGCAGCTTTTTTATCATACAAATGAATTGGCATGTGTTAATAAATAGGAGGGTGGGTGCCTTTTTATAGTGGGAGAGGAGTGGCATTCTTGTAAATATAAAAAGGTAAACACTATTGAGAGGTCTCCCTTACATCATGTGCCTCCAATAATTAACTAAATTCTATAAAATGAAGAATATTTCATAAATATGGTCATAAAATAGGTTTTGAACATTTTTCTAGGTCATTTTGGTCCTTAAATTTAAGATTTAGTCCCTTATTAAGCTTAATTTTACTTTAAACATAGTAATTAATTTTAACTGCATTCACTAATATTTTTGGTCAAAAACTAAGTTGATATTAATAAAAATTATAAATTATTATTATTCAAAATATGGAATCAATTTTCCTAAATTCCAATCACAGAACTGGCAGAAATTAATTTAAAATTAATCTCACAAATGGGACGACAGAGTGGGTTTTTAAAGTGAAAATGTCCAAAAGTTTGAAATGTTTTTATATCCAATTTCAATGTGAAATTGGTTCCAAATACCTAAATTATATTAAATGATATAAAATTTATCTAATTATACTTTAAAACCAAATCAAAACAAAATTTAACTATATAAATAAATTAGATGAAAATGCAGTTTTCAATTAAAAAACATTGTTTTTCACTATTCATCAAAATATGAAACTTCTCAGAAAAATACCTAAAAATCACCCAAAGTTGATTTTGAAATTATTATTTAAAAAACTAATTTTATTTTGAGAAATAAAATTTATAAAATTTTCAAAATTCAGTTTTAAAATAGGTGCGTCATTAAAAGGCGACAAAATTTCCTTTTAAAAAATATAATCAAGTGTAAAACTAGATTTATTCTTATCTTATGCCTATAAAATATATTTTATGAATATAAAAATATATATAGAATATATATATTTCATTAATGTCATTCACTAATAGTAATTAATTTAATTGATTATGATAAAACACCTTTGGAAGCATAAAAATAGTTCATTATAAAAACATTTTCTATATATTCAATTGGTTTTGATATTCATTTATATTTAGTTGTTAACTAATGAATTCAACAATATATTTATAAATTAGTTATTACCATTTATATCCATCAATTTATTGTCTAGGTTTTATCTTATTATATTAAATAATAATATCTTAATAATGTATTGTTGTTCGGTAAAACCCAGTCTTGCGTGTAACGCAAACTATCAAACAAAATCATTCTTATGTGTAACGCAAGTTAACTCAGTATTATGTTCATTACAAGCTGTAGAATATATTTATTTAAAATATTAAACATTTCATAAAGTCTCAAGAGGTTATATTCCTTTGTATGCTTGGTGTTGCGTTTCATACACGCTATCAAATAAAAGTTACTCTTTTAGAATTTCTGAGGCATTGCATTATCCCCACCTTAATTAAATTGCATACTCTCATTTTAAAATTGATCTTAGAAATCTAGGGTTTGATATTTGAAAATTCATTTATTGAAATCCCACATAATGAGAATAGTTAATAAAATATCCTCTTAATAATAGATAATGATAAGTACAATGGTCACATGGAATAACATATAACCAGGTCTCTAAGTAGTAGAACATTAGTGGAAATTGGAGATACATACATGTAAGAAAAGAATAAATATTTATAGAGAGTGATTGGGGTAATTGATCAAAAAAATTGAATGATCAATGGGAAGTTGAGGGCCTCAAATTCATAAATATGTGATGATTTAAAAGACTCTCAGTTCAACAAAAATTATGGTATTTGGATAACATTTTTGTTTTAAGATATTTTTCCTAATATTGAGGAATTATTTTATTGACCATGAATATAAGTAAATATACAAAATTTTATCCTTTTTTTGTGCGTTGATCAATTTTCAATTCATCCATTACTTCAAGAAATAGATATCCATAAATTAACTTTTTTTATTCTTGAATCGCTAAAATTTACTTTTTATAGATCGTAAGATCCATAAAACAAGTCTTTAGGTTTTTCTCTAACTATTTTCAAAAATTAATATGGTTAATACATTAATCTCTAACCCTAAAAATTGATACCACTGGTTCATCATTAACATTTATTCATCAAATTGTTTAGCTAAAATAAATGAGATGTTAATCAGGACATCCCATAGGCTAGTGGTATTTGTGAAACCCTTATCGTCCTTCAATCATGGGTTCAAGCCCCACCGCCACACCAGATTTGATCATTTGTCACCTAGAATATAGTTTTTCCTTTTTCTAAAACCATATTAATATAATTCATATAAATTTTCAAAAAGTATGATGGACATCCTTGAACTGAAATTAATCATTAAATGAAATTTTTACTAGGGTTTCAATAAAAAAATTTAAAAAAAATCTAATAATATTATTTGACTATTATTAAAATTTCATTAATTATCATAATAACACTAAAGTTTATCAATACCTTTAAAATTACATCTATAAAATTTAAAGTCATTATTCCTAAAATAACTTTTTCCAATAAAACTTATACTTTCCATAAGATTCTCTAAAATTTCCTTAATCTTGGTAGGATCCCTTTATATAAAACCTAAAAATAAATGTTTAAGAATTAGAATGTATGATAAAACTTAATCTCATAATCCTATAATGGTATCCATAACTCTTAAGTTAATGAATACATATCTACTTCTATGCTAATCCTCAAATTCTATCTTAAAGTTATGTTCCTTAATCTAGGTTTTCATAAATCTGGTTTCCAAGGTTGCTACTAAACTTCCTTTTATACCAACTGTAGCAGCTCAACCCCAGAATCCTGAAGCTAGTGTCTACTACTATTAAATTGGAATGATTATAAGGAATCAAATCCCTAAGTACTGATCATTTTAGTATTCTTGGTAAACCATATATATACATGATCCTTACATTAAAACTGAATACACTAATTATAACATTTTTTTAGAATAACTGTATTACCACTTAGAATATAATTGCATATCTTTCTTAGTACACTTCTTGGATTCCTGAGGAAATGAAACAAAATAAGGGTGATCTCAAATTCTCAGTAAGGGTAAGTACATTGGGAGAAATAATGAATTAATGAGCATAATCAATATGAAAAGGTAACAACTGAACACACATTCCATATAATCAATAAATTGAGAAGGAAGTGAATAAACAATATGTCAAGATAAATAACTGAACACACATGTCATTTAATCAATAAAATGAGAATAAAATGAATCTATAGATTTTTTTCATAGTGAAAATTTCATAGACAATAATAACAGAATCTGAATGAAGGCAATGCTTAATTATTGGATTCCATGTTTCCTAGGTACATGATACCTTTACCGTCAAGACCTTTCACAAGATAGTTTAAAACATACTGTGTGAAAAAAAACCCACTAAGGCTAGCCAATTGAATTGTCCCATGATACTACCAATGCATTAAGGAGATATCTATAACTGGGCCCTACCCATGTTGTACTTGTCCAAGGCATTCATCGTATATCTAATAATCGATTTAATTCATGAATAATTTACCTCATCAAATATCCATATTCAGTAAAAGATACAGATTTATCAATATTTACTTAGTTAATCAAATAACTATCAAGTATGAATTGTATATAAAAATGGTATAGGTTTTAGTAAATAATCATATCCATGATAAATGATATGTATATTTTTGGAAATTTAATGTTCAATGATCACTAGAAATTGAATATTTCAAGGGGACTACAAAAATGAATCAAGTTAATTTCAATAATATACTTGGAAAAATCAATCATAAACCATATAGATGAATAATAAGTATGGTATCAATACATCATATCTCAAGTGGAGTAAAAATAAGGTTTTGTCAATGTTGGTGAATAGAAATATAATAAAAATATCTCAAAAAATATTCTTGAGGAAAGTATCTTTTTCATTTTGAAAATAATTTTCTTTGAAAATAACTTTTTAAAAACATTTTCTTTAAAAATTAACCTTTTAAACTTGAAAAGTAAGATTTTAAGAAATGATGACGAGTAAATCCATACACATCATACAAGGTAAAAAGAGCATTCCTTTTGAATGGTAAAAAAGTTAGAAAAGTGACTTGTTCGGAAAGAGACAAGAATATTCCTTAGAAAACATTTTTAAAAGAAAAAAGAGGTAAAATTTTCTTTAATATATCATTTTGAATAGGTTTAAAATATTTTTGAACATGTTTTTATAAAAAAAATGAGATAAAACAGATTTCTAACCGAAGAGAGAAATCAAGTCGGGTTTTCATAAAACAAATTAAGTACCAAAGAGTGTAAAAATGGTACTATTAATTTAAAAATGTCATCAATAAATAGAGGAGAATAAAATAAAAGTTTTTATTAAATAATGATCATATAAATTTCTCCAATGGAATTTCAAGAATAAGAAATCTCGATTAGTATGAGACTGTGAAATAAACCCTTAAAATGATCATAACTTTGAAGTGAGAATTAATCAATGAATTGATTATGTGTATAAAATTTAAATCCACATATAATAAGTTTAAATATATCAATATATTTTCAAAGTAATTATAAACATAATCATAGAATATTAAAGACAATGATAAAGTAATATAACTCAATGAAAAAAGGTTACTTAAATGGATTTTGGAGGGAGAGGCTTGCACATCATCTTCGGCATCATCTCCCCCCATTCCCCTCTTCTTCCTTATTCCCTACCATTTATCCCTTACCTTCCTCCCCCCCCCCTTATATCTTTGTTCCTATTTCCCCCTCTCCACCGCTCTCGTCTGATCCCTTTAGTGGCCTCGGTTCCCTATGGAGCCCTCATCAACTCTTCCTATGCTCTGCCCTTCTGGTTGGCCGCATTTCCATCACCACTTTGGCCTGGTGCACCAGTTCTTCTCAGGAAGTTTTGGGATGTGCGAGTCAAGTTTCTAGGGTTTACTAGGTCTATGGATTTCATCCGGCCTTATCTTTTCTTGATGCTCTCTCTCTTAGAGATTTTTTTTTATTAGATGTGGTTGCATGTGTGCTTTTCATCTGGTAGTGGATTTGACAGTTCGGGTTGGTGGTCTTGGAAAGGATACTTATCTATTGAGGCCATTTTTTATTTAGTCGCTACTCTAGCTTCATGTTCCTTCACCACTCTCTCAATCGGTCTGCTGTGATGGTTTCAAGGAGGCTTTGGGATTTTCATTAATTTGGTCACGGTGTTCTGGGAGGTGAGTCCAGGCCTCGATCCGAGCTATGGTGGTCCTTGTTTAATGAATATCTTCAATGTGGATGGTGTTTTTTGGTGGTATGAAGGATTTCCCATCAGTTATTACGATGTCGACTTTAGATATGGTTTGGTTTTTCAAATTTCTATCATCGGTGAAAGTTTTTTATGCTTTTTCAATGATGGTTTCATTTATGGTTTGGTTTTTTTCGTGTTTATGTGTTTTGATGTTCTATGATGAACTCTATCAATATATAATATGTGGTTTTTTGATATAGGCTATGAATATGTTGATAATACAGTGACGAGGACATTGGTGACTCCATACGTTGATGGCTAGTGATGAGACACCATTTAACATGGTGTATCTTGGATAGTGATCTTCTCTGATTCTATGTTTCTCAATGCGGTTTTTTTTTTGAATTTTGAACTTTAAAATTGGGAAGTGTTTGTTTTTGGTTCCTGCATAGTTTTACGGTTACCTCTCATCCAAAAATAAGCTTTTTAAAATAAAATAAAATTTTAATTTTCAATCAATCAATGTAACCCAATGAAAAGGAATTGAGTTATGAAATTTCTTTACCACTTGGTAGCATTAAGTTCAAATCCCCTTAGATGAAATAATTCAAATTTAAAACTCAAAATACCATGAAGAATGAATTATTCATGATATTAAATTTTAAATGTCATTATATACACCATATAAATGAAATTAGGTTCATAACAACAATGAAGTCTCATTGAAATGTAAATTCATAAAGAATCCCTTATTACTTGGTAACATTTAAGTAAAAAACTATAGAATAAAATAATTCAAGTTGAAACTTAAAAAACCATGAAATATAAATTATTGATGATATTACATGTCAAAATGGTAGTATTTACACCATATATAAGAAATTAGGTTCACAATAATAAAGTATTCCTCAAAGAATGGAAATTGAGATGAAGTCCCTTGCCTTGTGCTTCCTTTTGGGTGAACATACAACTCCTGTATCATGGTTTTAATCATGTTATTAACATATACCAGAAATATAATCATATTTATACTATCATATTTTATCTTTTTATGATATCTTATTACCCATTTTATAATAATCTTTCATTATTTTACTATTTTAGGTGTTACTCTCCTAGTTTTTCGAGTATGACTCAATTTGTGATTTTTCATTACTATTACTTAGATCATGATTTAATTATCTATATAAGTTAAACCATGATTTAAATATCATATGTATTTTTATTTATAGTTATCCATTACATTTGGTTATAGTAAATGGAATGCACTGTTCATGGAGATGGTAGGTCGTATGTACGCATGAACGCTGCTTCATTCTCATGTCGTATTAAAGAAAGAAAATTAAATGATATATATATATATATTATTAAATTATCATTTTTATGTCATATATATTAAATATTTTTATTAAAAACATCCTTAATACATTTCATGTATAGTGTGAACAAATCACATCACTTTGAGGAGGCTGTAGTCCACACGTCCACAAACGATGTTATCGTATTTCAAAAAATGGAAAGCATAAAGGTATGTGTTATATAAAAATTACATATTCATAAATAAATCATATATATCATATATAAACTATAAATCTATCATTATTTCAACCTTGAAAGGTGGTAATGGAAGAGAAAACGACATCGGTTCGCAAGGCGGTAGTCCGCCGTACACACGAATGATGATTGTGTATCACATTTGATGGATATGTGTGAAAGTGTAGATAAAAATCTTATAATAACAACATATCAGTATATTTAATACACTTATGTTATTATATAATCATTATATAATAATAATTTAAGGGGTGGAGAAGTAAATGTAACAAAAGTGATTGTTGAATAACATTACCTCTTATTCGGGTAACTCCTTTTGTTTTATACCAAAAGACTTCCTTGGTTGGATTTTTTTTCCCAAAGTGAGGCTTCTAGGAGGAGTGTAGGGATATTGGAAGATTTTTTAGGAAGATTTTTTATGATCCAAATGTCTTGATAGGTGTTAATAAATGGGAGGGGTGAGTGCCATTTTATAGTGGAGGAGGAGTGGCATTTTTGTAAATATAAAAAGGTAAACACTATTGAGAGGTCTCCCTTACATCATAGGCCTCCAATAATGAACTAAATTATATAAAAGGGAGTATATAGTTGAAATATTTACATAAAATAGTTTTTTTACATGTTTATATGTCATTTTTTCCCTTAATTTTGAGGCTTAGTCCGTTGTTAAGCTTAAGTTTACCTTAATCATAGTAATTGATTTTAACTGCATTCACAAATATTTTTTGTCAAAAACTAAGTTGAACTTAATAGAAATTGTAAATTATTATAATTAAAAATATGGAATCCATTTTCCAAATTCAAATCATAATATTGGCATAAATAAATTTAAAATTAATTCCACAGACGAGATGAAAAATTGGGTTTTTAAAGTGAAAATGCCCAAAAGTTTGAAATGATTTTATATCCAATTTCAATGTGAAATTGGTTCCAATAACCTAAATTAGATTATATAATATAAAATTTATCTAACTATACTTTAAAACCAAATCAAAACATAATTTAACTATATAATTAAATTATATGAAAATGAAATTTTCAATTAAAAAACATTGTTTTTCAATATTCATCAAAATATGAAACTTCTTAGAAAAATACCAAAAATTTACCCAAAGTTAATCTTGACATTATGATTTCAAAAATTAAGTTTATTTTGAAAAATAAAATTTATATAAGTGTCAAATTTTAGTTTTAAAATAGGTGTTCCATTAAAAGGCAATAAAAATTGCCTTTTTGGAAAAATACAATTTTTAAGCGTAAAACTAGATTTATTCTTATTGTTAGGTCAAAAAGGGGCTTAGAAACCCTGAGAGGGGGTGAATCAGGATATGAATATTATTTTTTAAATTATTCTTTTCCTACTAGATCTTTACCAATTTATTATGAGGGTCAATTTATTTTCCCTTAAGTGCTTATGTTGATCTTATTCTTTCCTTATTTATCTGATGATGATGCACTGAAGGTAAAATAGGAAAGAAATCACAAGGGCACACATATTTTACTTGGTTCTGCCTCACTAGGATAAATACAAGGAGTATACAATGAAAATTTTCCGATGTACCAAATCCACTAAGGCTCACTTCCAAAATTTTGTTCAGGCTATATCACTTTTATGCTCAGACTCACTGCCTTTACAAGGTTTAAGGTCAGATCACTACTTTACCAAGGGTCACTCCTTGAGTCTCTTTCTCTAGATCACTATCAATGGAAAGGATCACCTTCTTCCTCTTACTTTTCTCACTACTCTAGAAATTATCCACACACATTTTATGGACATGTAGGTCTCTTCATTATCGATAATGAATACATCCTCAATAGAGGGTAGATGCTGTGTTGAAGTTCCACTTTCATCCACTTTATGAACAATACATTACCACATATTCACTGTTAAATACCTTATGAACACTTTTCTCAATTCCCACTACCTTCACAAATCTCTTTCACAATGCTCACTTCCTTCATGAATCTTACCTCTTTTAAAAATCTCAAACAGCCTTCACAGAGCTCCTTCCTTTTGCAAAGCTCACTTAACCTTCACAAAGCTCCCAACTTTTAGTTGGATTTTTATATCCTTCATGAACTTCATTACTTTCATGATGATGACAATTTTTGATCAGATTTTATATCCTTTACAAACTTCCTTTCTTCATGAACATTTTTTCAAGAACTACCTTCACGAACCACCTTCATGAATCCAGAGTCTTAGAATCTTCATTAAGTCTAGTTATTTTTCTAAAGAAGGTAGAGGCCTATTTATAGGTATTTCCTCTAATTCTATAACCCTCTATCCAAATAATCACCATTTAATGATGATATCCTATTTCATTCATGATTCTCCCTATCTTCACTAAGCACCATGGTAATTTCTCATTCACAAAGCTTCTCATAGTCACAGAGATTACCATCAAATCTTCACACATTAGCGATGCTCGTTCACGATGATTAACACCTTTGAAAAAAGAAATTCATGAAAACCAATCTTCATGAAACTCATTAATTTTACATATTATTACAAGTCCTTCATGGAAATCCATATTTCATGATGCCTGAGTTAACCTCTAAATTTTGAACCCAGAAATTTGGCAAACACTGGGAAACGGTGCCACCTTATGTACACAATTTTCTATACCGCTTCCAGGGAATCCATTACTTTGTCTTAGGTCTTTTTCAATATTCCATTTCAATAATATCTTTGGAACTGCACAACATACCTTGAAAACTCACTTTTTCAACAAACATAATCAACCCAAAAATACTACAATGTTAACTTGAGGGATTTTTTCCCAAAAATATTCCCCTTTGGGTTTGTTGAAAACTTTTCACATTTTGATACCTTGTTAAAGCTTATTCCATCTTCTAATAGTGTTCTCTTATTTTTATTTATATAGAGATCAAATATTTACTCAACACATCCTCTAAGCCCACACGATCCATTCTCAGTATGAGAAACAAGAGTAGCATGAAAAGTTCATCAATGAATCACTTCGTTCAAAAACCACTCATTTTCTTTCATCATGAACCCCATCTGTCATGATATATAACCTTTGATCAATCACCTTTAGCATCATCTAATTTAGTACTCCCCTTACTTCACTAGTCCCCTTATTATCTTCTCCCCCTGTCTTGATTAAGACATTTTCTCCCCTTTCATCACCACAATTTCTCTCCCATTGTCAATGAACCCTAAGGTCACTCCTTTGTGGTCTGAAACATGGTAAAGAACATAGATCTACACATTAGAGAAAAACACACCATACATCAGGAAGACTGGATCCCACATCCACACTTTTTCAAGTGTGGGGAGTTGACTTAACTCCCAAAACTAGTTGATTCCATTTAAACACTTCTTTGGATAATGCCTTTGTCAAAATGTATAAAACCTATAGTTCTGTAGGCACAAAATCTAAATTCACAACTACATGATCCACCTTCTCCTTGATAAGATGATACTTGATTTTAATGTTCTTTGTCCTTGAGTGATGGACTGGATTTTTTCTAATATTTATAGCACTTAAATTATCGTAATGGATTTCGATCAAAGACTTCACTTAAACTCCCATATCATTAAGCAGTTGCTTCATCCACAATAACTACATACATGCTTGAGTAGCCACAATATATTCAGATTTTTCAGTGCTCAACAAAATGCAATCTTGTTTATTGATTCTCCAGGAAATACACAATCCTATAAGATAAAATGAACCACCTGGAATTGATTTTCTATCATTAACTGATCTGGTCCAATATTCATCTATATAGCTCAACAACTCGTGTTATGATTTTTCATTATACAGAAAATAGAAATCCATCGTTCCCTTGATATACCCAATTATTCTTTTCACTGCAAGTAAGTGGATTTCCTTAGGATTGATTTGATACCATGATTCTTGGCATGTGGAAAAAATAATATTAGGTCTTTTCATTTTCAAGTACAATAGACTACCAATTATTTTCCTATATTTTGTTACATTAACTGCATTGACTTCACCATCCCATGATAGTTTCATCCAGGTAGCCACTGGAGTCATCATCTCCTTCTAATTATCCATTCCAAATCTTCTCAAAACATCCTAAATATATTTAGATTGATAAATAAATCTTCCATTATTTCCTTGTGTCACCAGCACCATCATCCTTTGATTACTGTCATTGTTGACATAGAGATTGTAATCAACTCCACCACATTGAAAACTAAACTCCTTTAAAAACTGATCTATCCTTGAATACGATACTCTTTGTGCTTGCTTCAACCCAATATAGTTCCTTATTCAGATGAAAAACTTTTTTCTCATCTTTATGAATGATAAAACCATATGGATTCTCAATATAAACTTCTTCTTCCAAAAACCCATTAAGAAATGTGGACTTGACATTCATCTAGAAAACATTGAACTTTCTTTGCACTGTTATGGCCAAGAATAATATGATTGCCTCTAGCACTGCAACAGGTGTGAATTTTTCATCAACATTGATACCCTATATCTGGGAGTACCCTTTGCACACTAGTCATGATTTTTTTTCGAATCATTGCTCCATATTCATTAACCTTATTGTGAAAGACCCATTTGGTCCCAATGACATTCTTATCTATTGGTCTCAAAACAATCTCACATGTTTTATTTTTCTCAACTTGGTCAATTTCTTCATTTATATCCTGAACCCATATTTCATCTCTAGAAACTTTATCAAAACATTTAGTCTCTACCTATGATAGGAAGGATGTCTATTGTAATGAATTCATTCTTCTTGTTTTAACTGGAACTACCTGATCACCAATGATGTTTTTCCTTTAAATTTCAACTTAACTCTTCAGTTTTCATGTAGATATAGATTTGAATTCCTAATTTTAATTATTCGTGTATTCTTATGAATCATCATTTTTCACTTCTACTCCCCCTTAGTCTCTTACCCCCTCATCACTTTCATCAGAAAACTGGTCAATATGTTGTTAAAGATTCTAATCATTCTCTACTATAGTGACATCATTGCTTTCAACTACTTTTCTCAGCTTCTTATTGAAAAATTTTTGATATTATCTCTTAAGTTCTTAGTATCCTAAAAATATTCAGCCCATATCATATTTTTAGAACAAAATGGATAATCATGAAATACTTGAATGTTGTTGCCTATACCATAATCTATCTTCTCTTAGTGGATAACTAACACCTGAAATGGGGAATGATACCAATGGTTATATATTCATTGAAACTTGGAACCACTAGATCATCCAATTATAGCTTTGAAATCGCTTCAATTTAAAAGAAGACTCTTTATCATATCATCTCTTTTTCCATAGCACACAACCTTCATATATAGATTTGAAAAATTGAATTATTGTATAACACCACTTGTTTAATTTGATATCATATGTGAATTTCAATTGTTCAGATTATTCTCTTTGCATGTATCTCCATTTAACTTATGCACTCATTCCCTTTCAGCACACACATCCCATGGATTGTATCTCCCCTTTAGTCCTACACAACTTCTATTAGATATTAGAAACATTTAATGCATAGGGAGAGGGGTGCTTCTAGAATCCTCAAGAATAGGATTGTTCTCGATCCTAATGGATCAACCCTTTGATACTTTCTTGCAGATAACTGTATTATTTCTGTGCTTGTTCCAACTTCCCAGCTAACTTTAATTGTTCTAGCCATATGTATAATCATTCTTTACCCACATGTTGAGTATTTTTATAATATTTAGGTTTTTTTGACTTGTCCTTTTTCAAAATTCTGTATTTACACCCATTAGTATAAATTTCCTTCATTGATGCTCCACCAATATGGCATTTTTCATGACTCATTCTTTGAGCAAGGATATTTTCACTTGTCGTATTCTCTTTCTCCTTCCTCCATCGGAGGGATCTTCCTCTTTTCTTCACTTCTTTACATGGGGCATGACATGTGAATTTTTCAAGGAATTATTTTTCATTTTTATTTTATTAGTTATCCAATCCACCATACTATTCTATGCTAGTGGTGGGTCCTCCACTGAATGTAAATTCTTCTTACTCACAACTATAGTAGCTTCTCCCTTTTTCCTCCAAGTTCATTCACATTATTTCAAAGAGATATGTTGTTAGTGTAATTAAGGAGGTGCTCAATACACCTTTTGTTGAGAACCTTATGTTTCCTCTGAGACTTTAAACTTATTTTTCAACTTATCACTTTTTCTTCCAGAATAGGATTTCTCGTTATACACCACTAGAGTTAGGGATCTCCTTTAAAGTTCCTTTTCCTTCCCTACTTTATTCCTGCAACAATATCTTTCCAAATTCCCATTATTAGAACATATAAAACATATCTCGTTAAAAAAATACCATGTGTCATCATTTCTTGGATGAGATGTTAATGCATCCAGAGTTCTTCTTCTTCAAACATTGATTCACTGGGATTATTAACACATACTTATAGTGTGTCTATGTCTTCCACAATAATTTCATCTTAAGGATTATTTCTTCTCAGAGGTGTTCCTTTTAGACTTTTCAAGAAGCTTCTACTTATTCTCATATTTATCAATATTTATGCCTTCACAATTTGAAATATAGTCCAAGGATTCAGAAAAAAAAACTTGAAGTATGACCATGTATCCCATAGAAATAGCACATGATTTCATTACTTCGTATAAAATCCTTTTTAGGTATGTATTTAGCACCTACAGGACTTTTCCTATTTCTGAATTGTTCACAACTCTCTTCCTATCATCCATGGGAGAGGGATAATCATATCCAATACCATTTTTTCCCAAATTGGATGGCCTTTGGGATGAGACAATCCTTTCATGTTTCTCCTCTAAAGTATCATATTTTCTTTTAATTTCATTATCACCTATGGTAGGATAGTCAAATACTAAGTGCAAGTCATCCTTTAATTTTGGCTTGCCTTTGGCATTAGATTACTCTACTTCTTTCTTGAATTATTCTATCTCTTCTCCTAATTGTTGAATCTTATTATCCCTAAACTCAAGTTGAGAATTATGTTCTCTTATGAGAGTCTTCCCCATAGTTATCTCATCTTCCAATTATTGGGAGATATTATCTATCATGGAAGCTTTCTCCTTTATTTTATAATTTTTCTGATTAATAGAATCATTACAGCATGAATTCTCATGATGTAGCCTTTTGTTCTCCTGAACCGGTTTAGATATCTATGTGTCATGATCATCATTTCTAGATTTCAGATTATGAATTTCTTTTGATTTCATATCTTTTCCATCATCATCATATTTCAGTTTTTTTATCTTTGAAGACATATTTTTTAGTTCTTCGGTATGGGAATTATTCTTATCCCATAGATATGTGTCCACTTCTAAAAGTATTTTATTAAAACCTTTCAACTTGTTGACTTCAATCTCCTGCACCTAGATCTATACATCTTTAGATTTATTTTCTTCAGCTATTTTCTGATCCATTTCCATTATTTTGTGGATAACTTACACTTTTGGTCCTCTTGTAGTTTCTTCATCAATGGTGGTACCAACATCACTTGGAATATTGGGTTATTAACTCATTACTATAGTATCATTGAATGATTAAATATTTTCACTATATGATTCATCCAAACCATTCTTTAGTGTCTTGTTAGTCACCTTAAACTGAATAAAATTTTTCCTATAGACACTTCTGCATTGAGGAATACCACCTGACTTCTACTTCTTCTTTGTAGTTCTTCCATTTTCCATGTAACACCGATATAAGATCAAACTAAAACTTCAATTCCAAAAGTAGAGTAAATATTTTCAAAACAAACAAATAAACAAGATTAACCTACCCTTTGATACCAATTTTTAGGTTTAAAGTGGTCCTAGATAGCCTGAGAGGGGGGGGAGAATCGGGGTATGGATATTATTTTGAAAATTATTTTGGCCCTGCTAGATCTCAACCTCTTTATTATGAGGGTCACTTTATTTTCTATTAAGTGTTTATGTTGATATTATTCTTTACTTCTTTATCTGATTATGATGCACTAAAAGTAAAACAATAAAGTAAGCATAAGGACACACTGATTTTACTTGGTTTACCCTCACTAGGCTACTGATCACATTGAGATTCACTATTCATTTCTACCCTTATATAACTGTGATAAACTGATTTTGTATCATAAATTACAAATTTAATAAAAAAATTCACTTAATATTTGATTAAATTATTTTGTTTTAATCACTGTTAAAAAGGTTAATTTCACTTGTTTGGATGATTTCATTGTAGGTGGAGGTGGTTTGGAGGGCCCAGGATGAAGTTGAAAAAAATTGGGCCAAATTGCACAGGAATCAAAGAATATATGTGGACTCAACCAAACACTTATACTAATTCGTGCATCCAATTGTGCTGATATTTTTTGATCGGATCCAAAATTCAATGGGATGCAACTTTTATGAATACACCTGATCTCAGTTCTTCCATTTGGTGGCCCAACCGGACTGATCTGTCTAGGGAACCTAATATTCCCAAAGTCAAAAGTTGTGTTCTATATTTCATCCATATCTCGAGCTTTAGACCTCCAAATTATACCAAATTTTTAGTGGAGATAGTAAATAGGTGGTGTGAAATTTTTTTATTTTTCTCAAAAATCAAAATAAAACTCTATGGATGCCTAAAACCGTAGACCAAGTGGTTTTATTTGTGTGCCCAAAACCACCTTCCACTTTTCCTATAAAATGGAACCTTGGGAACCCCATTTATAAGTTCAACCAGGAGGCAAGGTGCTGATATTTTGGAGTCCTAGAGGATTACTATCCTCGTCATATAAGTTATATAGGCCCCTATCCTCATAGCGGGTAAAGGATAAAGGAAAAGTTTCACCTGAGCCTCCTCCACACGATGGAGAGCTAAATGGTGGAAAATCATTTCAAGGGAGCTACACACACTTGGGAGGGAGTTCCAACACTTTTTATGCTATTGGTTTTGTTTAAATTGTGTGTGAATCATTTTATTTAAGTTTTATCTTAACATGATTCTTCTTTGAATTCTTTGTTTTGATTTAATCAAGTGGAACACTTTTTATTTCAACACCGATTGGGTTGAGATTTCAAGTGGGAATCTTGGGTTGATCTTATTGGACAATACGGATGTCCTTTTTCACATTCACATACATGATATTTCATTATGATTTGGTGGCCCTTGTTTTTTGCTTGAGGTCCAAATCTTGACAGCATGATTGTTGTGTCAAGGGTTGGTTCTTTGTGCATCGTTTTAAGAGGCAAGAGGCAAATCAAGATCTTGAAAACCCTCAATCCAAGAATTTCATTAAACCATGTGAACTTTTTAGAACAATGAACTATCCAATTTGTATAGTGAACTTGAAATGGCCTCCTTATCTCATAATTCTTAAAATATAACCTTTATTTATCAACTATTAAACTCTTTAATTAATTCATTTTATTTTTAAAACTATTTTCAACCCCCCCCCCCTCTTTTTGTAGTATTAATTAAAAATATAAAATTTAAACATCCAATTATCCTTGATAGATGACCTATGGTATACCCTTTACTATAAATAAGCTTTAAAAACATAATCAATTTTACATTTCATGATAACTCATTCAAATTTTAGTTCCATTTTTTGGGAGCGCTTTTTTCAGTGTGTGTTTTTTATAAAAACATTGTGTATTTTGTAATTATTTGTTCTATTATTTTATTCCTTCATTTTTTTAAGTTGATTTATAAAATATTTCTTGTGTAGGTTTTGTGCATGATGTGTTCTACTCTGGGAGATTTACCACCTTTCAAACCTAAACTGGAGAGGATCTTATGTCAGCGACACTGACACACATAGGAGAACCCTTTGAAGGACACCCAAAACATTGAAACTCTTCTCAATCCATCTTATTCTTATGGAACCCACATTAAAACTGAAATAAACTTTCATAATATGGATGAAAATAACCAAACATTAAAATAACTAACCTTTCATAATGTACATATTCATCCCACATACATTCAAATATAAGGTGAGGCACCAAATTTTGAATATAAATCCGGTTTAATTCACTTATTACCAAGATTCCATGGACTCGCGGGAGAAGAACTACATAATCATTTAAAAGAATTTAATATTATATATTCTACCTTAAAACCTACTAATTTGGATGAAGAACAAGTAAATCTTAGGGCATTCCCTTTTTCATTAGAAGACGCCACAAAATATTGGTTGTATTATGTTAATTCCCCAAATAGAAGTTGGACGGACATGAAATGCCTTTTTATTGAAAAATACTTCCCATTATCTCAAATTGAAACTATAAGAAAAGAAATATGTGGTATAATAAAATCATAAGGGAAAACACTTCATGAATACTGGGAAAGATTTAAAAGGATTTGTTTAAGTTTTTTACACCACCAAATAATTGATCATCTTTTAATACAGTGTTTTTATGAAGGTTTAATTCATATTGATCAAAACATGATTAATGCTACTATATTTGGTGCGCTAGTTTATAAAACCCCAATCTCTTCAAGGACCTTGATTGAGAACATTGTGCAGAACACTCAACAATTCGATTCAATATCTAGTGAACCCATTCAAGGTGTCCATGAGGTGAAAAGTTATGAGTTTGAGAAGAAGGTGGACATGAAGTTCGAAGAGGTAAGTACCCTAGTTCAACATATTTATCTTTACCAAGGTAAATACCAATATCCTCCTCCCATCCATTGTGGTATCATTTCTACTGACACCCACTATTTTGACTAATTACCTCAACTGAGAGAAACTTCTAAGAGTTGTGAGGCAATTTTTTCAGGTCACCCCTATAACCAACCCATTAAGCAATAACCATACTATTCATCCAATCCTGGGTGGAAATAAAACCAAGCCTATAGTCAAGGGGGGTATTCAAACCAACCTCAACAACCATGGAACCAACTAGGATAGATTAGTCGTCCACCACCACCACCTAGAAATCCTCAACCACTACAAAGGCATTTCCAACAAACCCCTCCAAAACCTGATCCTAGAATAGAATACATGATGAAACAAATGGATACAAATAATATCCAATTACAACAAACCACCCAATCATCCATACAAGACCTAAAAATATAATTAGTCCAACTCACCAACTTGGTGGGGGAAATCCAAAGTCATGGGTTGGGTAAACTACCTTCTAAACCACTAGTCAGCCCTAGGGATATGGGAAATGTCAGTGCCATCACCCTTAGGAGTGGAATACAACTAAAAAACCAAATGAACTCTCCATTAGAGTTATTCCCTCCTGAGGAATCCACTATCCCAACCACTAAAAATGGTCTAAATAGGAAAAACCTTGACCTAAGAGAATCCCTAGAAAAGAAAAGAGAGTGTTATTTGATGAACCACCAAGAAAAACCAGTCCTCTTAGATTTCCCCAAAGGGACACCCAACCAATGAAACAAAAAGAAAATTAACTTGATAAATAAATCTTGGAAACTTTCAAAAAAGTTCAAGTTAACATTCCTTTAATTGATGTCATGAAGAAAATTACACGATGCGCCATGTTTCTAAAGGAGATGTGTACACACCGAAGGTGACTTTGTGGTGATGAAAAGGTGATATTGGGGAGAAACATCTCAACATTGATAGATCCGTCACTTCCCACCAAATGAAATGATCCTATAACATTCTCGATTCGGTGTACCATAGGGGAGTATTTCTTTTTCAAAGTTATGATTGATTTGGGTGATTCTATAAATGTGATTCCTCACTCCATTTTCTCTTCAATTCAGGTCGGGGAACTGAAGACCACTGAATTTTTGTTCAACTAGAAAATTGGAGTACATCACACCCCACTAGTGAGTTAGAGGATGTTCTTGTGAGGGTGAAAATTTTAATTTTCTATGTTGACTTTTATGTGCTTAAAATGAAGATGATAGGATAAATGGACATGCCCCAATTATATTGGATATTAATTTCCTGAAAACTACCAAAACCATAATTAATGTCCACAATGGTACATTATCTATGGAGTTTGGTGGTGAAATTGTCCACTTCAATATCCTTTATGCCATGAATCACCCCTCATAAGAACATTCCTCGCTTTTAGTTAATTCTATTGATGTACTCTCATCCCCTAAAAAATATTTAATTTCCCATGATCAACTTTCTGAGTTTTTATCAGTGATATACATTCTAAGTAATTATTCATGCATTGAATTTTGTATCAGTTTATAAAAAATCCATGTATGTTCATTAATTGATGATTTTTTAGCACTGAGGATCCCATGACTATCGATGATATTGTTAATCTTGTAAAAACTCATTCTTCATCTACGAATGTTACCACTGAGCAGATAGATGAGATTAGTGACCTCTCACTTTAAAATTCACTTCCATAAATCCAAAATCCCCCAGAATTTGAACTTAAACCACTACCTCAAAATTTGAAATATTAATATCTTGAGAATAGAAACAAGATGCCTAACATAATTTCTATTTCACTCTCTCTAGAACATGAATTACAACTACTTGACCTTTTGAGGGAGTATAAACAAGCATTGGGATGGACACTTGATGAAATTCCTAGTATTAACCCATCAATGTTCACACATCATATATTGTTAAATGATAAGGTTAAACCATTGAGGTGGGAACAATGCCGACTGAACCCAAACCTCCTAGATGTTGTTAAAAAGTAGGTTATAATATTAGTGGTTGTTGGAATCATTTACCCCATCTTTTATAGCCAATGGTTCAATCCAGTGTAGGTAGTTTACAAGAAAACTAGTATAATAGTAATAAAAAATGAAGATAATGAATTGGTTCTGGCCCATGTGCATAATAGTTAGCGTGTCTGTATAGACTATCACCGACTAAACCAAAACACTAAGAAGGACCATTTCGCATTACCGTTCATTGACCAAATGCTAGAGAGGCTAGTGGGGAAGTCCCATTATTGTTTCCATGATTGTATTTTGGATACTTTCATATCCATATTTCCCCTGAGGATCATGAAAATACAGCCTTCACTTGTCACTTTGGAACATTTTCTTATAGGAGGATGTCATTTGTTCTATGCAATGATCCAAGTACTTTCCAACGATGCATGGTTGGTATTTTTTTGGATTACTTGGAGGATTGAATAGAATTATTCATGGATGATTTCTATGTTTATGGATCCTCTTTTGATAAATTTTTAAGTAGTCATGGTTATATCCTACGTCTCTATATTGAAAATAATATTGTATTAAATTATTAGAAATTCCATTTCATGGTGCGACAAGGTATAGTACTTGGACATGTCATTTCTCGGGATGGTATCCAAGTAGATAAATCAAAAGTGGATGTCATTTATTATCTACCATTCCCCAAAAATGTACAGGATGTGTGGTCTTTCCTAGTTCATGATGGATTTTACCATTGTTTCACTATGACTTTAGTAAGATTACACTCCCCCTCTCTTACTTACTCTAAAAAGAAAAGGAATTTTTTTTTGATAAATAATGTGAGAAAGATTTTAACAAATTGAAATGAAGTCTCACATCACCCTCGATAATCCAACCACCTTGGTGGAATTTGCCTTTTGAGCTCATGTGTGATGCCTCTAACTATGCAGTTGGGGTAGTCTTATCACAATGGGTTGATCGAGTTCTACATGTCATAGCCTATGCCTCACACAGACTAGACCCTACCCATGAAAACTGCACCACAACTAAAAAAGAATTCATTTCCATTGTGCTTGCCTTGGATAAATTTAGGTCATACCTTTTAGGGTCCAAATTAATTGTGTTCTCAGACCATGCAGTCATCCAATATCTTTTTAAGAAATCAGAATCCAACCCACATCTCATTCATTGGATGCTCTTACTTTAAGAATTTAATCTAATTTCTAGGGATAAAAAAGGAGCAGATAATGTGGTGGATAACCATATCAGTAGGATCCTACCATCCTCAGGCATTGACTCATCCCCCTATATTCCCATAAATGACATGTTTCTTGATGAGAAATTGTACCAAGTGCAAGATAATATTCCTTGGTATGCTGAAATTGTAAATTATTTAGTGGCATCTTGCATTCCTACTGATTTCAACAAAAACCAAGCTAACTGTCTAAAACATGAGTCACATTGGTACATATGGGATGACCCCCTACCTTTAGTTCACATGTATTGATCAAGTCCTTAGAAATTTTGTTATCGATAGTGAGTTTCAGTCGGTCCTTAGGTCCTTCCACACTCTTTCTTGTGGGGGCACTTTGGTCCCCAATGGAATGCTCGCAAGGTCCTTGATTCTGGTATCTTTTGAACAACATTATTTCAGGATGCCCATGATTTCTATAAATATTATCCTCACTATTAAATAATGGGGAATAACTCTAAAAGAAATCAAATTCCACAAAAACCCTTTCTCTTCCATGACATTTTCGATGTTTGGGGCATTGACTTTATGGGGCCATTTCCTAATTCCTTTGGAAACTTGTACATTCTTATGTCAGTTTATTACATGTCAAAATGGGTATAGGCATGATCCACAGGGAAAATTATTCCAATACATTTGTGTAATTCTTGACAACCCAAATTTTCTGTAGGTTTGGATTACCTATGTTTATCATCAGTGATTAGGGTTCTCATTTTTTTCAATAAAACAATGCAATCACTTTTTGTGTTAGTATGGGGTTGGGAATCAAGTGTCTGATACTTATCACCCACAAACCAATAATCAAGATGAGGTGTCAAATAGATAGGTAAAACAAATTCTTGAAAAAATGGTTTAACCCAATAGAAAAGATTGGATTCTTAGAGTTAATGATTCATTATGGGGATTACCGTATTTCATTTAAAACTCCCATTGGAATGTCACCTTATCAGATTGTTTTTGGAAATATTTGTCACCTCCCTATTGAGATACATCATTGGGCCTACTAGTTCATTAAACAATGCAATTCTAATATTTCTGGTGCAAGTGCTCAAAGGAAGCTGCAGATTCAGGAGTTGAAGGAAATGTGTAGAGATTTATATGGTAACTCCCGGATTTATAAGGAGTGAACCAAGGCTACCCATGACTATCTAATACTTCATCATCAATTACACATTAGGAATAAGATACTCCTTTACAATTCAAGGATGAAGTTTCATCCAGGTGAGCTATGTTTCTGCAGTTTTGGCCCATACACTGTTACTAATGTTTATCCATTTGGTGTTGTTCAAGTTCTAATTTAAGAAACAAAAAAACCTTCACTATCAATAGATAGCGGTCGAAGCACTTTCATGAATCCATTCCGGAGTCCCCGATGGAGGAACTCCAAGTTCCAAAAGCAAACTATGAATGACACCCATCCGGTTTTATCTTTCCTTCCCATGTTTTTTTTGGAAATGAGGACACTGCATACTCTAGGTGTGGGGGATGGGTACATTCATGGGTTAGTTAAGAATTTTCATCATATTTCTTATTTTTCTTTTTTTTTCTTGATAAATAGTATTGTTACATCCCCCCCCCCATCAATTTTGTTCTAGATTATTTATTTTTTATGTCCACTTAATCATAGAAAATGATGCCCACTTAATCATGGAAAATGAGGCCCACTTAATCATGGAAAATGATGCCTTCTTGATCATGTAACTTATTGTAAATGCATGAGTAATTTCCCTATTTCATGCTATTTTAACAAAAAAATCATTGATATAATGTGTGATTTGGCATGATTTTAAAATTGAGGTGTGATTTTTTCTAGTTAATTGTTTATTTGTTGATGATATAAATGGTTGTATCGTTTTGAAATCTTTGAGAATAATGGCACCCTTTGTGTGAGTAGTTTATGGGAAAATTATGTCACTTAATACCTCCACGCATCTTTTCACCCAACCATGAAGTGTGAATTTTTCCTACTCAATAGAAGGTGAATATAAGTTAGGTTAATATTTATTAGCTTTCCAAAAAAAATCTATACATTCATTCCTTATTAGATCTTTTTCATTATTGTGCCAGATTGACCTATGTGTGTGTACTTGTTATCCAACTATTGTACACCCTCAAAATAAAAAAATAAACTAAAATTAAAAAAATAAAAAATAAAAACAAAAATAAAAAAACATGGGTTGTGTCTTAGGTAGGTCAAAAAATACTATTTCTAGACCTTTGATCTTTTTATAACAATTAAAATTAGTTTTGTGAGGAGATCAAACAAGGGTTGAGTGATGAGTGTGAGATTTGTTCCAAGTTCAACTTTTGAAAAAAAAACAAAAAAATAATAAAATAGGGGAGTGGTGAATTGTAAAACATATGGGGACATCTAGGTAGGGAGCTTAAGTTTTTACTTTTTGGAAACCTTAAGTGAGTGGGTATTGAAATTTTATTGCAAATTATGTAGGCCAAGTTCAGTGGATGGAATCATTTAAGCAAAAAAAATAAAAAAAATCTATATTTACTAGACAGAAAGTGGAAATAATAGCATGAAATGGTTGTCACACACACATGTGTAGAGTTAGTCACATTTTTTACATTTGAATTATTTGATCAAATTGTTATCATTCATCTCCTTTAATTTTTTTTTTATACAATTTATGAGACATATTTTTCCATGATCACTGAGAATAACTCCTTGGTATCATTTTTTCCTTGATCACATTGCTATTAAGAATTAAATTTTCATTAAATGTTAAATCTTAATTAATTTTGGAATATCTCCATGCATATTTTTTTGCAAATGGTACTTTTTCCATGAGTGAAAATGTTTAGGTGTGTGGGTGTGATTGCGTAGAGATTCACTATCCATTTCTACTCTTATACCACTGTGATAAACTGATGTTGTATCATAAATTCAAAATTTAATAAAAAATTAAACTTCATTTTTGATTAAATTATTTTGTTTTAATCACTATAAAAAATGGTAATTTCACTTGTTTGGATGATTTCATTGCAGGTGGAGGTGATATGGAGGGCCAAGGACGAATTTGAAGAAAATTGGGCCAAATTGCGTAGGAATCCAAGAACATATGTGGACTCAACCACACACTTATACTAATCCCTACATCCAATTAGACTGATATTTTATGTGATGGTCCAAAATTCTTTGGGATACAACTTTTGTGAATACACCCAAACCCAATTCATCCATCTAGTGGCCCAACCAAGCTAAGATTTCTAGGGAACTGAATCTGCCCAAAGTCAAAAGTTGTGTTCTGTATTTCATCCATATCTCTAGTTGTCGACCTCCAAATGATACCAAATTTTTTGTAGAGATATTCAAGATGTGGGGTGAAAACTTTTTAGTTTTCTCTAAAGAAATATAAGACTTTTTGGATTCCAAAAACCACTTGGACTAGCTACATCCAAGGATCATACAACGTTAATGTGACAATGTACCAAATCCACTAAGGATTACTGCCAAAATATTGTTTAGGATAGATTAATTATATACCCAAGATTACTACCTTTACAAGTTTTATGGTTAGATCACTTCTTTAACAATGGTCACTCTCTGAGACTCTTTCTCTGGATCACTACCAATGGAAAAGATCACCTTCTTCATCTTCCTTTTCTCACTACTCTGAAAAGGATTTGTAGACAATTTATAGACATGTAGGTCCCTTCATTATCGATAATGAATACGTCCTAAATTTTAGGTATATGATCTTTTTATGTTCCACTTTTATCCGCTTGATGAACACCACTTTACCACAGATCCACTAGGCAATCCCTTTTGAACACATTTCACGATGCTCACTACCTTCACAAATCTCTTTCACGATGCTCACTTCCTTCATGAAGCTTACCTCTTTTACAAAGATCAAATAGCCTTTAAAAAGATCCTTCCTTTCATGAAGCTCGCTTAGCCTATGCAAATCTCCCAACTTTCAGTCGTCTTTTTATAGCCTTTGAAAACTTCATTACTTTCATGATGCTCATGATTTTCGGTCGGCTTTTATAGTCGTCATGAACTTCCTTTCTTCGCGAACATTTTCGCAAGAACTACCTTCACGAACCACCTTCACGAATCCCTATCCTTAAAATCTTTGTTAAGTCTTACTAGTTTTCTGAAGGGGTAGAGGTCTATTTATAGGTATTTCCTTTAATTTCATAACCTTTTATCCATATCATCACCATTTTGCAATGATCTCCCATTTCATTCTCAATTCTCCCTATCTTCATGAAGCACTATAAGAATTTCCTATTCGCAAAGCTTCTCATAGTCACAGAGATTACCATCAAATATTAACGCATTCGCGATGCTCATTCTTGATGATCAACACCTTCACAAAACAACCTTCATGAAACCTAGTCTTTGAAAAACTCATGCATTTTCTATATTATTACAATGCATTCTTGGAAATCCATATTTCACGATGCTTGATCCAACCTTCAAAATTTTGGACCCCAAAATTTTGGAAAATATTGGGAAACGGAACCACCTTATGTGGGCAATTTTCTGTACCGCTTCTAGGTCATCTATTCATTTTTTTATCTTTGTAAACTTACTCTGTCAACAATATCTCTGGAACTCCACAACATACCTTGGAACCCTTCTTTATCAACAAACATAATCAACCCAAAAATGCTGCAATGTTACCTTGAGGTATTTTTTTCCCAACAGTTATCTTATGCCTATAAAATCTATTAGATGAATATCAAAAATATTTTATTGAATATAATATATATATATATATCATTAATATCATTCACTAATAGTAATTAATTTAATTTATTATGATAAAACATATTTGGAAGCATAAAATAGTTCTTTATAAAAACATTTCCTATATATTCAATTGGTTTTGATATTCATTTATATTTAGTTATTAAAAAATTAACTCAACAATATATTTATAAATTAGTTATTCATATTTATAACCATAAATTTAATGGATAGGTTGTATCTTATTATATTAAATAATAATACCTTAATAATATATTATTGTTTGGTAAAACTCAGTCTTGTGTGTCATGAAAACTATTGAACAAAGTCGTTCTTGTGTGTAACATGAGATAACTCAGTGTTTCATGCATTACAAGCTATATAATATATTTATTTAAAATATTAAATATTTTGTAAATTATTGGGAGGTTATATTCCTTTCTACACTTATTATTGTGTGTCATACATGCTATCAAATAAAAGTTACTCTTTTAGAATTTATGAGGTGTTACATGGTATGTTTGTCCATAGGGATCATGACTAAAAAGAAAATAGTCATGAACAATCCAAGAATGTGGTAACAGATACCTAGTCAATGGTGATATTTTTTAATTGCAATGAGTTAGGGAATTATTCCAATGTGTGTCTGAAGTTAGTTACTCAAGGTGAAAATCATCAAGATCGAAAGAAAAAAAGGTGTGGAAAATCATTTTCTACTACTATAGTTGATGTTGGACCATCTAATGAAGTGGTGAAAGGTATGTTACTTGTTTATTCGAATTATGTTGATACCTTTTTTGACTCTGGATCTTCATAGTCTTTCGTTTCTATGAAATTTTCAAGTAAATTGGGAATATCACCTCATGAAAATAAGATAAAAATTTTGGTGAAAATTCTGGATGGAATTATTAAAGCAATGAAGAATTATAGGAATATTCCTATTGTTATCAGTGGGATGATTTTTCCTATAAATATTATTTAACTACACATAGTGGAGTTTGATTTTATTCTTGGTTTGGATTGGATTTCATTTTATCATGCTAAGATATATTGTAGAGCTAATAAAGTTATATTCAATGATTTCATACCTTTGATAACATATCAAGAAGCTGAGAAATTGATTAAAGTTGGAATTGAAAGTTACCTAGCTCATGTTGTTGAAAAGAAACTGTTCAAATTCGAGGTGTACTAGTAGTGGATGAATATATAGATTTATTTCCTCATGATATTTCTAGTGTTATTTCTAATCCAGAGGTTGAGTCTACTATTAACTTATTACTTGATGTTAAGCTAATTTCAAAACCCCCATATTGAATGGATCAAGTAGAACTTTTGGAACTAGAAAGAAAATTGTGGGAGTTTCTTGATAAAGGTTTCATTTATCCTAGTGATTCACCATGGGGTGCTCCTGTTTTATTTGTTAAAAATAAATATATTCTGATGAGGCTATGAATTTATTATAGATCCTTGAATAACATAACTGTTAAGAACAAGTATCTTTTATCACATATTGATGATTTGTTTGATCATCTCCAAGGAGCATAGTATTATTTGAATATTGATCATAGGTCATAATACCATCAATCGAAGGTGAAGGAGGAAGACAATACGAAGACTGTATTTCAAAATAAATATGGGAATTTTGAGTTTATGGTTATGCCTTTTGGGTTGTCTAATGCACCATTTGTATTCATGGATCTTATGAATAGAGTTTTCCAAGACTATTTGGATAATTTTTTGGTTATTTTAATTGATGATATTTTGGTATATTCACAATTTCATGAGGATCATAAAAGATGCCTAAGGATTTTGTTGCAAACATTGAAAGAAAAAAAGTTATATGGAAATTTAATAAATGTGAATTTTTGTTGTAGGATATTTCTTTCCCCTGATATATTATTTCTAAAAATGGAATAATTATTGACCCTACTAAAACTAAAATGGTTGAAGAATATCCAATACCAAAAAATTTCACAGAGATTCATAGTTTTCTTGGATTATCAGGTTACTACTGGCAGTTTGTTGAAAACTTTACTCACTTATCTATCTCACCAACTAAGTTAACTTGAAAAGGAGTTAAATTCATCTGGATGAAAGAGTGTGGTAATTTTTTCTAGGAACTAAAAAGAATATTTTTGAATGCTCTAGTTTTGGACTTACCCTCAAGAAATGGTGATTTTTTTATCTATAGAGAGGCTTTATTGAAGGGAATTTCTTGTGTTCTGATGCAGAATAATCTGGTAATTGTTTATGCTTCATATTAATTGAAACCTTGTGAGCTAAATTATCCTAAAAATGATATAGAACTATCTATTATGGTATTTTATTTAAAAATTTAGAGACATCATTAATATAGAGTGTAGTGTGAAATATATATTGATCATAAAATCTTGAAACACGTATTCAATCAGAAAGAATTAAACATGAGGCAGAGAATATGGATAGAACTAATAAAGGATTATGACTTCATGATTCATTACCATCCAGGAAAATTAAAGAGAGTATTGTTGATGCTCCTTTCCGTCACAGAGACTAACGAATTGAAAATGGAAATACCTTAAACCCAAAGTGATTCATCCTTTGAAGAAACATCAAAAATTGAAAAAGGCATGAACAACGATTCAAATGCACTTGGGTCGCGCAAGTTCCACCAAGGTCGTGCAAGTATACTTGCGCACCGCCCAATGGTCGCGCAGGTGACTTGCGTGCCCTCTTTGAATTTTGCCTAGGGTTTTCACCAGCCTATAAATACCCCCGGTGGGCCCCCCATTTGAGGAGGAAAAATTCCAGAAACTCAGATTTGAGCTCCCGGTGCCCTAGTCTCTTCTCAAAGCTTCCGAACACTTCTAAGGTAATTTCTTACCTAGAATGGAATATCTAAAGAGGGGGAGTAAGGCCTAAGTGTTGAAACTCATCAACACTTGCGCGCCTAAGTGGCATCCCTTAAGGGAAATGGCCACACTTGTGCACCACCTTACCCCTTCAACAAAACTTGCGCTCCACCCTTCTGGAATCCCTTAGGGATAGTACTAAGGGCTTGAGCCAAGTCTCGCCCAAGTATTACCTTAAGGTTTTACCATCACTCAAGTACCCATGTGTCGCGCAGGTACAGTTGCACGACCAAGACTTATGCGCCCATGCAGGACCTGCGCACCCACATAGGACTTGCGCGCCCCTCTCTTTTTGGGTGCCTCTCCTTCTATTTCACCTCTCTTATGCCTATATACCTCTCCTATTCAAGATTCATCCTTCAAAACCCTCTTTAAATCCATTTCTTTTGGAATGGATCCCTTGTTGGCTTCCTTATTTGAAAAGAATTTTGTGGAACATCTCTCAAAACCTAGTGATTTACATATATTTATGTCACTAAGGTTAGAGATTTCATTCATTCAACCTCATCCTTCAAGATGAGAGAATCCTTAATTTGGGCCTCCTTTTTAGGAGTAAGCCCCAATCCAAGTTCTCTTAATTTGGGAATCCTCCTCAGGAGTAATCCCCAGTCCAAGTTCTCTTAATTTGGGCATCCTCCTCAAGAGTAATCCCCAAGTCCCCTAACCTGGGCATCCTCCTTAGGAGTAATCCCCAGTCATAATTTCCCAAATCTGGGCATCCTCCTCAGGAGTAAGCCCCAACCATAATTTCCTGAAATTGGTCCTCCTTTTCAGGAGTAAGCCCCAATCTTCAAGTTCCCAAATATGGGAATCCTCCTTAGGAGTAAGCCCCAAATTCCAAATTCCTTTAACCTGGGCCTCCTTCTCAAGAATAATCCCCAGTCATAATTTCTCTTAACCAGTATTAATTTACCTTTTGATTTGGGCTTCCTTCTTAGGAGTAAAACCCAATCATAAGTCCCATCCTAATTTGAGCATCTTCCTCAAGAGTAAGCCCCAAGTTAGAGTATCCAAATATCCATAAAGTACATATACCTTTATGGACCTTGTTCCTGGGTTTCTTCCCTGAAGTGAAACCTAATATTCATCTATTTGGGAAGCCGTATATACCTAAGCCCCATACCATTTCTTATGATGGCACAATTGTCTGGTTTTACCAATACCTCTTGTTTCTCACACCGAGCATGACTCACGTGAGCTTAAATTGTAAAAGTAATTATGACATCTTTCTTTGAGCCATCAATCATAAATAAATCTCATACTTCTTTACTCGAACTAGGTGGGTTCTGATTCCTTTTATAAAACAAAGGATACGTAGGTAGTCCATCTGCGGGTACGATCCCAACTTTGAAATAATCCATGTCCTTCTGAATGAAAATAAACTTCAAGTTCCCCACTGAGTAGATTTAAAACCTGTATGGTCATCATAATGACCAAGATACTTTTATATAATGTATTGAAGGATACCATTGACTAAGAATCTCTAAAAAAATACGGATGATTCTCTATCGATGAAGAACCTTGAATACATATAAAAGATTTTATAAATATCATACATATTAATAATTTATTGTCAAATCTAAAGAAAAGCTCATTTTATACTTGGTAATGTAATAAGGATTCACGAACATAACTTAAATCTATAAAGAGAGTCCCGGAGTAGAAAATAATTCCCCTCAAAAAGGTTTGATGAGTCCGACCTCCCATCCTCTCGACCAATGAAAATTCTTAAGCCTCGTCGGTCCATAACTAATGAGCACATACCTTTGGAAAGTAGGTCCAAATGGATATGGAATCATTGGATGTTTATGGTTCTACGAACAAACCCATTAGAAACTGATTAGAATTTTTGAACCTTAAATCAATAAGGTCATCCCCAATTCCAGAGGAAACAAAAAAATGTTAAACCCGACGTGAATCATTAACCATGTTAAAATGATGTTTTACTTATTTGTTAGGCCCCTATTTAAAATCAATGAGAGGGAAAAAAAACAATCAATAACATATGTGCTCATCCAAAAGATGTAGTGGCCAAACTTATCTTGATTACGTCTGTTATATCAAACAGGCACTCTTTTTCAAGATCTTCTATGATACAGAAATGGATTCTCTTAAGTTCACACCTGTGAATACTTCTGTTGTGAATGCCTATACTGTGAAGGCATCTGCTGTTACTCCTTCTGGATCATCGTCTGCTCTGAGGACGACATCACCTACTCAGCGTCTTCAACGCTGGGTATCAAATGTGTTGGTTAAGAAGTACTGTCAAAACGGTACTATTCCGACTCTGGAGGTCGCTCGACAATCCCTCCAAGTCAATAATTCACCCTGGTCATCCGGACAGCGACAACCAGCGATCAAGAAGCAGCTGGTACCAACCACCGTCTCCAACTGTTTCGGGTCATTATCCATGGAACGCAATCACCATTAACTCCCATATTCTAGGGAGGTGAATGAGCAGGTCCCTTAGGGCCTTAATTCAAGGAGACAGGAGTCCTTCCCGAGGGCTCCCATCAACAATCGCCGCCAGACTCGTGCGGCAGTGCGCCCTCAACATGATCAGGGTATCGTCTCCAGGCGTTCGGCTCAGGTTCCTCGAACCCAAGCAGGAAAAACGAACCACCAAAGGTGAAATTCGGTCAATAGTGAGTGGGTTCTCATCTCTTCCATCTCCGGAGAAGTCCACCAACCTAACTTGGTGGCAAGCAACGAGCGGGCACACACACCCGTCCGTTTTAATCCCATTTTCTAGCAGACACATCTAGCAGCAGCACGCAAATATCGTCAGGCAATTCCGGCGGAGTACTATAGACAGGAACATACACCTGTTTATAAATCATCGGCTAGTCAGTAGGCTCATTTGACTACATGCGATGGAGCCCTCCAACCCGATGTGTTGACAACTGGTAAAGAGGAACATACACCTGCTTACACTCATCAATCCTGCCAATAGCCTCGTCTATCAATATTGAAGGAAGTTCGTCAACCACGTTCGGTGGAGTACAATCAGTAGGCACATACACCTGCTAGTATTGATCAAGCCTACCAACAGTCTCGTTTGGTAGCATTTGGAGAAGTCAGTCGGAAAGCTCCAGCGACAGACAGGAGGCAGAATCAACTCTCTTCCCCCACACATGAGTACTGTCAGAATTCACTGGCAGGAAAAGGAGAACAGGAGAAGGAACACACACCTACTCCAAGCACAGAATGGACGTATATCCCCGTTCCGGCAGCTGAATTCACCAAGCATATTTTATCAATGGTGAAAGAGAAAAAGCAAATCCCTGATCATATTCTGGATGCCTGCCAGGATATTATAACATCTTCAGCAGCGTCTTAGGGAAAGACACGTAAATCTATCCCTACCAGTGGAGTGACACATCAACAGTTCACTCCGGAACAGACACACACCTCTATTCCAGTCCAAGAGGGTTGTGGGGCATACTCCCCCATATCATACGGACAACCAAGTCAGGCACATACACCTAATTTTAGTGGAGATAATCAGCCTAACCTGATCATTTCTTCTGAGTAGGCACATACACCTGCTCATAATAACCATTTTCATCAACAAGTGGTTCCTAAAGTGAGTAAGAAGGCATCTAAAAAGAAGACATGCCCAGCACAGTCAAGAAATCAAGGGCCAACTTGTAACAAGGCCCTACTTGATGCTAGAGTTCTTGATGCACTCAGACAATTATCTATTGCAACTCAAGATTCTACTCTCTTAGTTCCCAATAGTGGGAACATTAATTCCGAAGTTCTGCATCAGATACTTCCTCATGAAGGCTTGCTTCATGACAATGTGGTCGATCTAGAAGTTTCATCTTCAGATGAGAGCCACAGGAACCCTCTATGTGGTCAAAAGACCAAGGAGAAAAATGTTTCATCTTTTGCTGTAACCCACCATGGTGGTCCTCCCCATGATGATGAATTTAGCTGCAAAAGTCCTCTCTGCAGTAATAATGCACGTTGCCTGGAAAATTCTCTAATGGACAATGTAGTGACGAGAAAGCCCTCTTATCTTGAGGCACTTAAAAATGTGAATCCATCCATTTCTAATGCTTTACCACTAACAGGTGAAACACTTTCTCAATCAGAAGATAGCCCGGGGTGTAGGTCATTCTCCGAACCACCCCTGGGTCATTCATCTTCTAGTTTGATTAGTAAATTCTCTACCGATCTTGTTTAATCCGATGAAGCAACAAGGAAGAACCAGCTCTGGTCTAATCAGGTAGAAGAATCTTCATTGAATGATAAAGAGTAAGTACTAAATATGATAAAACAACTGGTGAAAGGTGAAGTGCCAGTCATGTTTTGGCCTCTGGATGACTCTCAGTATGACATTCCAGAGATGTTGACGGAAGATGGAATTCATGATATTCGTCTCAACATATTGAAAACTCTTTGTCATTTGAAAAAGAAAATATTATCTTATGATGAATATGAAAATCATTTCAAGATAATAGAAGGGTTACAATGCCAAATTGACTTGGCATCTCTCTCAGTTTCTCGATATCCAAAGGCTGAAAAGCAGCAGAGGGCCCTTCAGCGTTCATGCCTTGGCGCACTAAGAAGATTGCACCAGTTAATTGTCAATGCCCCATTTGGTATTCATATCAGGGGATAGGGTTTTCATGGAGCACTACATTTCACTGTACTCTCCAGTCAGCAAATCCCATCAAAAATGGTCTCATGCAATGTTATTGCCCATGGCCAGCCACAGCCAATTGGCTTTGTTTGTAATCAAAAGCTTGCCCAAGAACAGGATTCAACTAGTTCCTCTCAAAATCAAGCATACAGAGAACAAGTTGTTGAATTACTCCTGCATCAAGAAAACGAGAATATTGAAAAGGCCTCTCATTTGGAGTAAGCACATCATCAAGTGACAGAAGTGTCAGTAATCATCCAACGGTCTTTTGAGTCGGGTGATAAAAGTGGATACAGGTTGATGCATCCAGCTAATTTTCGGAGTAAAGTCTGCAAGATCAGGAGAGATTTCAAGAAAGTCTCAGATGTAGCAACTCAAGAACCACCCCATTTTTTCAGACTAGGGACTCTTTTAACCCAACCCTCAGAATCAACAAATAGGATTCGAGAAGTTCAGCAGGAACAGCCCCAGTCCACCGAACTGGGGACTTTTTCAAATCATCAATCTCTTCCTCGGAGAAAGTCAGTATTCTCTCGATTAGGGAAGAATCCTCAAGAGGAACGAAGAGCCAAATTATCAGGAGATTCCCTCCAAATTATGGTTCGTCAATAAGTTCCTGAGGGATCAAATCGACAAAAGGCAATGTCTCATCAGGGACATGGAGGAAGAAAATATTGCAGAAATGTCGATAGAAGGGATGCAATGAATTATGCATCAATTAATGTCATCAATGCCATTGTTTCTGATCCACTAGATGAGGCTCACTCAGAGGGATCAGATTAAGAGGTTCCTACTCAAGAAGTTGTACACACAGACATAAATGAAGAAGGTGTGCATACACGAAATCAAGGGATTACCCAGAATCTAGGTAATCCTTCAAGTAACCCACTTCCCCCTCTCCGAAAGGTGTCCAATAAGGGGAAAGGAAAGAATCAGGTTACATACCCTTCCTCTGGAGAAGGCCAATCGCTCTCACTAGAGAAAATATTTTCACTACAAGAGGAAGAAATGAAGGAATTGAGGAGGTTGAACACAGAACTACTTCAAGGTAGTCTTCCTCCTAAGTGTTCTGGAGTCAGTCAGCCAAGGGAATTTGTTGCGGCTACTGAAATGGATCAAGAATATCCTCCTCTACCAGTACACCCTCACAGGTCTAATACTATGGGTCAAGTACAACAACAATTGGTAGTGCTACCATCAGTTGTAGTACCAGTCACCACATCTGTCCAAGCTCCAGTCATTGCACATGTTCAGGTCCAAGATCAACCGGATGTTTCTCAAAAGTTAATAACTATTATTGAGTCATTAACATCTTGTTTGGAAGCTATGAAGGGAAAGCGTTCTCAAATTAAACCAGAAAAGAGATCTTACCCTCAATGGGTTGATGTAATTCCTCCCCCATCAAATTTTGCAAGTACCACATTCCCAATATTTAATGGTTCAGGATACCCAGAGCAACACTTAACACATTTTGTTTCTCGTTGTGATCCTATGATGGGAACCCCTCAGCAACAGGAAGAAGTTAAGCTCAGGTGTTCTGTGCAGTCATTACAAGGACCTGCTTTTTTCTGGTACACAAGCTTGCAATCCCGGTCAATTACCGGATGGTAGGATCTCCGCAAAAGATTCCTTCTTTAATTCAGCTCAACGTTGCCAAAGACAACAGTTTTTGATCTTACAAACTGTAATAAAATGGAGAATGAAAGGGTTTCGGATTTCATTTCTCACTGGAAGGGATTAACATATTCCCTAAGCTTAGAACTCCCTCAAGAGGAATTGTTGCCAATCTGTGTGGAAAATTTACATGATGAGTTGCGCACACCGTTGATCCCTATGAAATACACAGGAGGGTTTCGAGACCTTACTTCAATCACTCAATAGATTGAAGTTTCTCTTATAAATACTAAGGATAAAGCTTATGTAATTCCATCAGCTCCAGTAAGGAGAATGAGTAAAGCAGAGACTACTACAGTTATGCTTAAACAAGCACCTGTACCTTCTTCTACTTCAAAACCTTCATCTTCTCGAAGGGCTCCACCTCCTGAGCACCAACAATAGAGGCTATTTCGTCAAGATGATCAAAGAGATCAAATACGAAAACAATTTGAGGATTTGAAGAGCAAAGTTTACTCTTTCCAAAATGAACAAGTTCCTGGTTATTTCATTTCGGCTCTGGAAAATAATTTGGTTCAATTTCCAAGGGCCAAGAGACCGAACAAGGAAGGATATGAAGATTGTCCCAGTTATTTCCCATTTCATCAAATGTTGGGGAATCCCATTCAGGAGTGTTTTGTCTTTAAGTACCTCCTACAAAAAATGGTCAACTTGGGACAAGTCAAACTGAAAGGTTCTTCATCTCAGGTATCATGTGTTACTACTACAGATCCAGAGGAAGAAGGCGAGTGGCAAGAAGTCAAGAAAAAAATGCGCAAAAATATGATGATTGGATGGTCAGAAAAACGATCAACCGAACTCATTCCATTTTGCGAACGCAATTGAAGAAACCAATTGTGTCTTCTTCCATGAATGCCAAATCAAAACCCTCTTCATCAGAGGGAAAATCCTCAAAAGGGTGGCATAATTCAAAGAAAGAGGAACAATTATAATAATATGAAATCGTGTCAAATCCCAAGTTGTATTTGACTCTAGCAGATTTTATGTCATCTACTTCGAAGCCACGGGCACTGCCCCATCAAATGGCACAGCCTAAATTGGCTAGTCAGACAGAGTCTTCATCGGATGAAGAGTTAATCTTCAGTTTTGTTAATATGATCCACTTAACAAATCCTTATTCCAATCACAGTTTTGAACTCGATGAACCTGGGTTCCCCGTATCAAACAGAGGAATCAGAGGAAGTTCCAGAGGCTCAGGGTATAGGGGAATACGTGGATCTTTCAGAGGTCACTATTCCAATTCTACCCCTACTAGAACTGTGTATGCAGCAGAAACTCATGGTAGAGACCTTCAACGAGCTCAACAAGAACAAGCAAGTTCTTCTACATAAGGCAGATTCAGTCCTGACACAGTTATTCTGGAAGATCTGTTGGAGGTTCCACCTCTTTCCTCTTAGAAATTAAATAGACATAATCGGTCTAATCTTCCAAATCCAGGAGTATTACCAACTCCTATCCCGGTACAAGATGCATCAACTTACAAAGCATCAACTTCTAAGGCACCTGTGAAACTGCATGTTCCTATTGGGAAACGCAGACCTTTAGATCAAAATTATGATGTATTGAAACACTTGGCCCAAATACTGGCCAAGTTATCAATTCTGGATTCTTTGAATTTATCAAAGGATCTTCGGGAGGCACTCATCGAGGCTTTGTCGAGTCCTCGGGAGTTTGAAACTGAAATTACTATAGCTGAAGTCTACCATGTAGAGAATAATCCTGCAGAATTCCATGCAGTGATATCTTTTACTGATGAAGATGAAGATGATGTCGTTCATGGACATATTAGACCTTTGTACTTATCTGGCAAGGTCAATGGTGTAGACGTCCTAAGAGTTTTCATTGATAATGGTTCAGGAGTTAACCTCATCCCCATTCGTACACTTCGTCGATTGGGCCTCACAGAATCTGATTTATCTCCTTCTACTTTGATGTTACAAGGATATGATAAAAATGAACAAGAACCACTAAGCGAGATTACACTCAGAACTCAGTTTGGAGACCTTGTATCCAATTCAGATTTTATGGTTGTTGATCAAGACTCAGCCTTCAACATCTTTCTTGGAAGACCCTGGCTATATCAACATGCGGTTATCCCTTCATTATACCATCAATGTCTCAAGTATTGTTTCGATGGTAAAATTGGGACATTGTGTGGTGATAAGGCCCCGTTCAAGACATGTGAATCTCAATACATTGAGGCGGAATTCTATCACATGAAGGGAAATGAGAAATCCACAACAAGGAAGGTTACCAAAGTTAATGCTCCATATGGTTTGGAAAAGATTCCAGTAAACCCATTAGCACATGTGAGTATAGATTATGTATTGCCTATCAGTCAAATTAATAGGATGGACCCAAATCAAAATACTCTTATGGAAACCTCCATAATGTCAATTACGGAAAACAAGCCAGATAGCATGGGAGAAATTGGTGATTTACCAAACAATGATGAAAGCTCAAATGGGGATGTCTTCATTTCATCTGCTGAAATCCAGAAAGTTTATACTTCTCCAACCAGGCCAGAAGAAGTTATAGCAATGTTAGAGGTGAACGATGATGTTGATTCTCAATCCATCATCTCCTCTTTATTACCCAAGGAAGACCTTTCAGCATCAATAGGGTCGGAAATGGAAGCTTCTTCTTCAAGATGTTAAAATTTTAACATCTCTTCTGATCATGGAAATTCTACTTCATCGTCTACTATGCAATTAGAAACAGAAGAAATAAGACATGTTGAAGAAGAAGATGAAGATCTTAGGGATTCTCCTCTATCATTTGAAGAGGGTATCTCTACCACCGTGGATGAACTCAGAGAAATAAATCTGGGTATAAAAGAAGATCCACGCCCCACTTTAATTAGTGCGTCCATGACTCTTGAAGAGCAAGAGATGTATATTTCCTTTTTAAAGAAAAATCGAGATATATTTGCTTGGAAATATACAGAGATGTCTAGGCTTGATCCTGATGTTGCCACTCATCGTTTGGGTTTTCCATAAGAACATCAAGGATTCAAACAAGCCGCTAGAAGAACACACCCAACCTATGCTTCCAAAATTGAGGCTGAAGTGGATAAACTTATCAAATCTAACTTCGTCATAGAAGTTCAATATCCTAAATGGTTGGATAATATTGTCCCAGTGAAAAAGAAGAATGGGAAAATTAGAGTCTGTATTGATTTCAGAGATCTTAATTGGCATTGTCCTAAGGATGATTTTCCAGTACCGATTATAGAACTCTTAATTGATGAAACAGCTGGCTATGAAGCACTTTCCTTCATGGATGGATATTCTGGATATAATCAAATATGAATGGCTCCAGAAGATAAAGAATCTACAGCCTTCAGAGCCCCTCAGGGTGTGTTTTGCTATCGGGTAATGCCCTTTGGCCTGAAGAATACAGGCGCAACATATCAGTGTGCCATGCATCGTATCTTCAAACCCTTTTTAGGGAAGTTTGTTGAATGTTATGTGGACGATTTGGTTGTTAAATCCAAACAACGTTCTAATCATTTGGCTGATTTGGAAATCATATTCTACAAACTTCGGCAACATAATTTGAAGATGAACCCCTTAAAATGTGCTTTTGGGGTAACCTCGGGAAAATTTCTCGGCTTTGTTGTACGCCATCGTGGTATCAAAGTTGATACTGAGAAGAAAAATTCAATCCTTGGTATGTCACCTCCTCAGAATTTAAAGTAATTGAGTGGACTTCAAGGACACTTAGCCTATATTCGGTGTTTCATCGCCAATTTGGCAGGCAAAAGTTTACCCTTCACCAAATTGATGAAGAAGGGAGTCACTTACAAGTGGACTAAAGAATGTCAAGAAGCATTAGATATTCTCAAGAAGTATCTCTTAAGTCCACCAGTGTTAATGCCACCTATTGAAGGAAGACCACTTATCCTCTATGTGACAGCTTTAGAGCAATCATTGGGCGCCTTTCTTGCTCAGAAGAATGGTGCTGGGAATGAAAACAGCCTCTACTATCTCAGTCGGACTATGCTTGAAGCAGAAACCCGATATTCAAATATTGAGAAGTGTTGCCTAGCATTAATATTTGCGGTTCAGAAGTTGAGACACTACCTGCAACATCACGAGGTCCAATTGGTATCTCGCAATAACCCGCTCAAATTCATCCTTAGTCGTCCAATGCTTACAGGACGTCTGGAAAGGTGGGCAGTTATTTTGCAGCAATTTGATATTTAGTATGTGTCTCAAAAGGCAATAAAGGTCCAAGATCTGGCTGATGTCCTTGCTGAGCATCCTTCAGTAGAAGATACATCTTCAGATATTGAACTTCCTGATGAGGAAATCTTCTTTATTCAAGATAGTCTTCAAACATGGGAAATGTAATTTGATGGCACTTCCAGAAGTCCAACAGGAAGGAAAATGGAAGATCCTAAGTTCAACAAAGTTGGGTTAGGAATTGTACTCATTTCCCCAGAAAAGGCAGTGCTACCTTATTACTTCTCATTGTTGGGAGATGGTAAAAATAATGAAGCAGAATACCAAGCTCTTATCACAGGATTGGAATTGGCGCTTCAAGCACAAGTGAGTCACTTAAAGGTGAAAGGTGATTCAGACCTGGTAATCAAACAAGTCAATGGAGATTATACAATCAGAAAAGAATAACTAATCCCTTTTTATGATTATGTCAGATAATTAATGGCAGAATTTCCTTCGGAACCGACATTTTCTTATGTCTCGAGATCACAAAATGCCCAAGCTAATGCACTGGCTAATATAGCCACAGCTCTGGCAGATCCAAATCGGGATGAGACAAGCATCGGTATTTCCCACCGTCCTACAATTTCACCTTATGTTCAAGCCAGAACAAAGGAAATCAATGAAATTAGTCCCATTCCTGAACCATATGGTCATACTACAGGATAGATGATACCTATCAGGGAATACCTTAAAAATGGAACACTTCCACCTGATAGAGTCGGGAGAGAACAAGTCTGGTGATGTGAGGTCAATTTCACTCTTTATGATAGTCCAGATCACTTAGAGAAAGTTCTCTACAAAAGAGGTTTTTATGGATTTCTCTTTAGATGCATTGATGGTGAAGAGACAATGGCTATCATGAAAGAAGTGCATGCAGGGGTCTGTGGTGCCCATCAGTCTGGACATAGAATATCTGATCAAATTCGAAGTCTTGGATACTTTTGGCCTTCAATGATACAAGATTGTGTTGATTTCAAAAAGAAGTGTCATTCTTGCCAAGTACATGGAAAATTCATTCATCAACCCCTAGAGTTGCTTCATACATCTAAATACTCGTGGCCATTTTCCACATGGTGAATGGATGTAGTGGGACCTTATCCTTTGGCTATAGCCAAGCAGTTGAAGTATATTCTTACTACTACTGACTTCTTTTCCAAATGGGCAGAGGCAATACCCCTCAAAGAAGTCAGTTCTAAATGCATTGTTAGCTTCATCAAGTCTAACATCATTACCAGATTTGGTGTCCCTCATACCATACTGACGGATAATGGAACCAACTTCTGTTCATCTGAGGTGAGGAAGTTGTATCAAGAATACAACATCAAATCCAATCATTCATCTCGGTATCATGCAGTGGCTAATGTCCAGATAGAAGCTTTCAACAAGACTCGTTCAAACATACTACAAAAGATGGTGGATAAAGATAAGAAATCATGGCATGATAAACTTTTTCATGCTTTATGGGCTTATCGAACCACCACCCGCACTACAACGTGGTCAACTCCATATTCATTGGTATATGGAACAGAAGCAGTCTTGCTCATTGAGGTTCAATTACCCTCGCTCATAGTATCCATTTTTGATCAATCATTTATAGATGAACAATCTCAAAAGAGATTGGATGAATTGGAACGGTTAGATGAGAAAAGATTGTGCACCCTGCACCACTTGGAAGTCTATCAGAATCGAATAGCATGAGCTTTAAAAAAAAGTTTGTCTTCATTCATTAGTTTAGGGAGAATTAGTATTAGTTCTCAGAACTCCAATGACACTAGGAAAGAAACCTCCCAAGATTGAGCCAAAATGGGAAGGACCTTATTCAATACATAAGGTCTACTCCAATGGAGCTTATTCTTTAATCTCAATGGATGGAGAACCCATCACTACTCCAACCAATGCTAGATTTCTGAAGAAGTATTTTGTGTAACATAAATGTTTTATCATCCAGCAAGATGTTAAACTACACCATCGACAGTCCAAGCATATGATCTTAAAACTATTTGCACCCATTTCGTCTAACATGACGTTAAACTGTGTTGTCCTTGCTGCAAGACTTTAAACTGCATAGTCCCTTATCGTCCAGTAAGATGTTAAACTGCATCATCATCCATGGTCCATGCATATGACCTTAAACTATTTACATCCATATCATCCAACATGACGTTAAACTGTGTTTTCCCCATCGTCTTAGCTACAGGAACCTAAATTGTACAGCACCCTTATTTTCCAACATGATGTTAAATTGTGTCCCTATATTTGTCCTGCATGACGTTAAATTGTACTGCTCATTCGTCCTATATGACGTAAAACTGAAAAAAGTCCCTAATACGTCCAACATGACGTTAAAATGTGTCCTCTTTTTTCCTTACTACATGACATTAAACTGCACAGTCCCCCTTTCGTCCAACATGACATTAAACTGTATTATCCCCATCATCCTAGCTAAATGATGCTAAACTGTACAGAAGTCCCTTAATACATCCTACATGGCATTAAACTGTATTTTTTCCCTGCTACATGACACTAAATTGTGCAGCACCTATAGTCCTCATTGCAAGACTTTAAACTGCATAGTCCCTTCATATGTCCTACATGACATTAAACTGTGCATCGTTAAGGTTGTTGCTACCTCTTGTTTCTCACACCGAGTATGACTCACGTGATCTTAGAGTAAACTTCAACCATAACACCCTCTCTGGGCCGCTAACCATGCGTAAGTCCCAACACCATTTTTTTTAGGTTGTTGTCCCCAAGAACAACTTGATCACTAATTCATTCTTTAATTGAACTACGCGGACTTTGATCCTTGCCTTCTAGGCTGGGTACATAGGAAACCTCCCAAGGTTCAAACCCAAAATCAATCTCTTCACATCGGTTCACCTTCGTCTCATATGATGTTGATTTGTGAAACTGCCCCCAGAACCAATATTTTTTACATTGGTTCACCATCATCCTTGCTATATAACGTTAAACTATTCACACTTTTGTCCTGTATGACAATAAACTACAACATTCTTTGACACCCTCACCTGAGAGGGAATCATTATTTACATTGATCTTCAATAATGTTATATTCTAAAGACTATGTGCATACATGGAAATGCCAGAACCTTTTATCTTGGGTCAAACCATCATTACACTAAAGTCCATTTTCACCCTTCACTTGTACAAACCAAATATGTACAGAGGGTATTTCAATAACTATGTGCGGCTTGATTCCCATCCTTACGGGATATATAGGAACGTTCGAGTGTCCCTCGAATCCAGCCCCAAGTCTTTGGGCCTAACCCCAAATTCCATTTTCAGCCCCCTGGATGAAAAGTCCCTATGAAAACACACATTGTGTATTCATTATTATGGTCTGAGCTCTATGACCCTAAACTAAGATCTCCCATACCTTAGTCCCACATGACGTTAAACTGTATTTCAAGAACTGTGTATGGCTTGATTCCCATCTTTATGGGATATGTAGTGAAGTCCAGCATCTCAATTCAGGACCCAACCACAACATGATTATGGTTAGCATTGGTCTGTGTATATCTACATGCATTGAACAAATGCCCATTTTTATGTGTCATACTCCTAACCTTAAATACTTCCAGATATTCATAACCCTTTTCTTGACTTCTAGTCACAAAATGTCCAATTTCTGAGAGTTCTTTTGCCTGACTATGCAGCACGTGCCCTTAGGCGGCCTTGCATAAACAGTCTACATAACAGACTTGTCAGCCAAAAGATATTATCATCTGACTATGCAGCCAATGCCCTTAAGTGGCCCTGCATAATTTAACCCCCTAACGGGTTTGTCAAATAATGGTAACTTCATTCTTGGGAAGAAAACCTCTTTTGTCCTTATTGGTCTTATCAACAATGTGTAAGGATCCACAAAAAATAGCCATCCTTAACATATTTGTCCCATGTTCTTTTTCATGATCTGAAAGTATTCAAGTCTATGGTTTATATTTCTCTTCCCTACGTTTGGGTCATACCCTCATAGGAGTGACATTCATCCAGTTCTTAGATTGTCTTTCTTGGAAATTTCTTCTCCATATTCAAGTACCTTTCTCCATACAGCAAACTCTATGCTTTGGAAAATTTTAATCTCTATAAACTTCCACTGGCTTTTTAGTAGTAGAAAAGTAAATTTTTGAGAGTTCTTTTTCCTGACTATGCAGCATGTTCCCTTAGGCGGCCTTGCATAAACAGTCTACATAACTGACTTGTCAGCCAAAATATACTATTATTTGACTATGCAACCAATGCCCTTGGGCGTCCCTACATAATTCAACCCCCTAACGGGTTTGTTAAATAATGGTAACTTCATTCTTGGGAACTACTTCTTCTAATGCCTTTTAGCCCTTTTTCGTATCATTCCTCAAATTCAAAATTTCTTAAGTCATAGTTTACATGTTTTCCTTCATACTTGAGTGTGGTAATATGTTTTCAGATAAGTTGTCAAGAAATTGAGTCAATTTTAATCCATTCGGTCAAATCTATTTTGACCTTAAACATTAGCCTTTTTATGTCCGACGTGCATGACTTTAAACTGCCCACAAAAGACAAGGGAACTCTGAATAAAAGTCAAGTCCCAGCTCACTAAACATACATTTTCGTATGATTTAGGTAATATTGATCAATTAAAAGATTCAAAGTTTGTAGGATTATTTATAATAATCCTAGAAAAAATCAAACTATGCTTACTAGGCCCATTGGCTTAGGTAAAAATTTAAAGCGGGTAGCAGGAAAATGTGTGCACAAATGATTGAAAATGAAAGTGTTTTTCCATTTGATGCACAATAATTGGAAGGACATCCACAGACTAGGGTCTCTTCTATTTTCTAAGAATTACAAAAGGCTGTCAACATAAATCTTCACTTGATTTACAGCGTCCCGAGCTTCATCAGCAGCCACTTGAAGCTCATGCACTCGACTAACTTCACTCTTTTCAGCTTGATGGATTGCTTTCTTGGCATCTGCAATGGCTTTCATACCATTCGTTTGAGCTCCTTCCAGTGAATTGTTCAGTTGATCAAGTTCCCCAGTAACAGCATCTAACTGTTGCTGAAGGTGCATCTGCTAGATGACTTTATCTTTGATCTTATGTTTCAGCTCCTTCATCTTGGTAGCATAATCAGCCTCAGCTCGGGATACCACAACCTCAAATTCACTGATATTGGCTGACAACTTCACCCTGGTCAAATCTTGACGGCACTTTTGCTCCTGCTCCCTCCTTAAGATGACTTGTTTCACTGCGGCATGGATCTATTGATATCCAAAACTGCCAAGTCCCAGCATGACAAATAGGGATGACAGTTGCGGGATCTTCGATGACAGCTCTTCTAAAGGCACTTCGGATATGGTCTTCCATATGTTCTTCCATGCCTTGCGTCATGAAAATTGGAGCGCCTTTTGTGCTTTTGGGTCCGACTCAGCATCACTGTCGTAGGGGGGAATATAATCTGAGATTAATGCACTTAGGGAAGTGCCCTGTTCTGCTCCTTCCCCCCTGACCCGTGTTTCTTCACTCTCTATTCCCATTGGGGCAGAAGCTAAGGCTTCACCTCCAGATCTAGCCACTGAAATTGATGGCCCTGCATAATCAATTGAAAGTTTTGGTTAGTTTCAAAGGATAAAAAAATTGATTAATTGTCTTGTAAATTAAGTACAGTCGCAAAAATTGTTATCTCTTACCCAACAGTAGATCTGTAACTTGAGAAGGCTCCTCCCCGTCTTTCCTAGCTTCAATAGGATTTTCAAGATGAGTTTCAGGAAGCTCTGTCAGGTTCAGCTCCACTTGATCTAATGTCTCTGCAATAGTAGGGTTTTCTGTACCCCCTTCAGGCATTGGCAGTTCAGCAGCTTGCTTAGATAGAACTGAAGATTTCAACTTATCATGATTAGAGATGTAATAAGAAGTTATTTTTAATAGGACGAAGGATAACACTCACGTCCATAATCTTCTAAATTACATGGTAATTTAACATGATCTAAAAAATCTTCAAAAGATGCGCCAAGTTCCATCATTTCATCCAATGTAATATTAGAATCCTGGTTAATCTCACCAGTGGGAGAATTTGATATGTCCTATTAGCTACCTTCATTCTACGGCCTTTGACCCTAGACATATTCTTCAGATAAAGTAGCGGCATCAGTTTCAATGGCCGCCAAAAGCTCTAGTACATGGGTTGAACCTAAAGTATCACAGAATGGAAGTTATTTGATGTTTCATTCAACATTTTATGAAGCATTGTTAACTTACCAGAAGCAGGATCTTCTCTTCTTGCAACAGCAGAAGAAAGGATACTAGAAACAAACGTTGGTGCTTCTCCAGGAGCAGCCAAGTCAGCCTGAACTTGTGATTGTTCACCAGTACCCTCTGTGGTCCTTAGAGGAGGGTCAGTCCTCTCCCTCAGATAATAAATTGAAGAATCCCCTACAATCCCAAGAAGTATGAGCAACCTTTTCATGGGTTAAGAATCATGATTATCTGAAGGACTTACCACTACTGATGAAACGTTTAGTTGTGGACTTCCTCCTTCGATGCTTTTGTTTCTTTGGATTTTTGGGAGTGTCGGCAGTCTCCTTTATAGGTACATGAATTGGAGAATGGAAAGCCATATCCAACTCTTCATCCACGGCTTACTGGTCGGGAGATATCTCGCCCGACTCGCGAGGAGCTTCAGCAGTAGCCCCGATGGCAGTACCACCAGGGTTATACTGTGGTGAAGGAACCTCATCATTTCCTTTCTTTGCAAGCTGCAGGATGAAGAGAATAATTTCCTTGAGTAACAAAGCTTTAACCGGAATCAAGTTACAAAGAAAATAAGGAAGGAGACTTACATCTTCAGGAGCCAGGTAGTCGTGCCACTCCTCATCTCTGGAACCACCATTCCCCTCAGTGGCGCCACGATCTATCATTTCCTTCACCCGCTTGGTGATAGGAATAGAATCATCGGTGGCATATATGATCATTTTCAGCTCTCTAATGTAATCCCTCACTTCATTGAGGTTATCCTTGTAATGGATATCTGTATAAGACAAATTATTCCCTATTCCAGGAAGGTGTATCCCCTCGCACAAATCCAGCTAGGAAGTTTCAGCACCGCAGTATAAACTCCGCCATGTCTGGACAGCCTCTGGTCATAGATATTCAGTATGTGTACTAGAAGGCTGTGAAGAGGGTCCTACAACCTTAGACTTCATATTCTTCCCATCTCCTGTAGCTACATATAGAGAATAAGAAAATAAGACTTGTTTATCTATAAAGTAGTGGTGATTAAATTGCCACAATGAAGTAACTCACTGGGAGTTGATGGAGTGGGTCTTTTGATTCTGACAGGGGGATTATATCTGGTGTGAGGCCGCTTTGTCGCATGTGGTGCCTCATCATCCCCATCCTGGGAATCTGATGAATTAGCTTCGGGTGGTGTAGAAGAATCACCTTCCAGATGAAGGGTTTCTTTCTCTACGGTTCTTTTCCTTTTCCCCACCTGATAAACTGGGTGATTCAACACCCCTCCAGGGTATGATGCTATCCAGTTCTCGGCATACCATGTAGTCAAGTTATTTGTCACTTTATCAACTCATAGATCAAACACTGCCCCGGTATTCTCCCTAGATGTCATCAACCATAGTTTTCAGGCAACCATCGGATGTTGCTCTGACCTGACATGCACTAGGGGAGATACAACAGTCTGCTGCAAACACCTGAATTGACGTGCAAATCTATATGGAGCATAGGCCTTGCATATAATCTCTCTGTCAATCCTGGTGACCAGCACACCATCTCTGTAGGCCAGCATGTATGCCCTCAATTCCAGGCTGGCTGTTCCATCATCAAAAAACCACCTGGTTGGCGGATTTCCATAAAAAAAGAAATTGAATTCCTTAAATAAGCTTAGCCTCACCTTCATGTCATAATAATTGAGAGCTAGTGGAGAAATTCCAGAGAATTCCTGCACTGATGGCCTGAAAGAACTTCCGGGAATCTGTACTCCGTTCTATACATTGTACGTCCTGAAGTGAGTAGCGATCCATCCCCAAAAAACTTGGAATGGTCCCACTATTCTCAAATAAGACTTACCCATAAAGACATGGAGTAATCTCCTATGAATCTTTTCTAAAATGGGGGTATCCAACCCAACTATTTTCCCCTCAGCCAACTTTGTTGCAATAACAAAGGTCCCTGGCCTAACATCTCCCTTCGAGTCCCTGACTGGAAAAAGATAAACACTGAGCCACAATGCCAAGAAGCCCGCCAGACGAGTCTTCTTTAGGATTCTCTGGTTCACTTCATATCCCCACTTCTCAAATTCTCCTACTTCCAAGGTCGGCCAGAATGTGCCTGGAGCACCCCTCTTCTCTGTTTTGGGGAAGGTGGTAGGACGAGTGGGCCCCTTCTCCTTGGGCCCCTTCCCCTTCGATCCCTTCTCCTTCGATCCCTTCTCCTTCATCTCCTTCTCCTACTTCTTGGTAAAAAAAACATATTCATCCACTCCTCTGGATGAATGTCCTTTATAGAATGAGTTAAGAAGGTCTCTGAACTCTTGAGCTTGTGAAAGATTTTCAATAATTCTCGAGCCAAAGATGGGGTCTTCTCCGAATCATTCCAAGTCACCTTGGGGGGGATGAATTCATCATACATGTCGCCCAAAATTGGAGCCCCTGAGATCTTGTGGACATCCCACAGACTGATTCCTACTTCTCCATGAGTCAGATGAAAAGAATTGGTTTCTGGGCTCCAATGGCTGAGTATCTCTGGCACAAAGTCATCATTCCTGTAAACATATTTTTGCCCAGCTCAGACGGCTTCATATATTGCAACTCCTTTCAAATGCTCAACAAACTCTGTGCAAGTTTGTCGCACCCAGTATGCCCACATCCAAGTTGGATTCACACCTCCTCCAAGATGAAAGTACCAACTCTTCTTCCAGCCTTTGGATTGATCCATCTGAGAGTTTCGGAAGATTGAGGGATAACAATGTGGTTGCAGCTCAGGCTTGTGAGGTTTCAGATCTGTGGTACATGGGATATGATGCATTATGTAAGCCTTCTCTACTGTTTCGGTATTTATAAATGATCCTCCACATGAGATATTTTCTGAAGCAAAATTGGTGTAATTCTGAAACCAAGAAATTGGGAGATAGTTCTTTTCCTCTGGAATGGAGACTTCTCGCAGATGACCATAGCCATACAAAGGTAGATAAATGCTCTGTGGGAATTCAAGATGATACTTCTTCAGATACTTGGCCAAATCTAGAGTGTTGTCGTAGACAGTATAATAATCATGGCCAATGATGCTCATCATATCATCAACTCGCTTGCTAGCCAGTTCATCAGCCATTCTGATTCTCTTGGTAGCCATTTAATCTGCACAAAAGTTGAATAATTAATTCTTAAGTTAGTTGATTTTTCATAAATTTTGTGAAGAAAATTGAAAAAATGGCTAAGTCATTAAGGCGCACAAGTCCCAAAATTGGCGCGCAAGTATAAGTGTGTCGCGCAAGTCTTGGAGCGTAGGTATCACCGCACAAGTCCAAATACCTCTACAGCAGCGCGACAGAAAAGAAATTGCAGAAAACGGAGCAACTTGTGTGGTGAAGGGAACTTGCGCGGAGAGAGCTCGAAATTTTGAAATTTGGTGCTTTGCGCGAGGAATGACCGCATATATATAGGCCAGGCCGTAACCCTGCGCGGCTCACACTTGCACATTGTAATCTGCGCACTCAACAGAACTTGCGCGCCGCATGTTCCTTGGTTTTCTTCTTTTCCTCAGAGTCACATCCTCACTTCTTTCAGATCCAACTCTGAGGGGGGACTTTTTTTGACGCTTCTTTCCGTCACAGAGTCTAACGAATTGAAAAGGGAAATACCTTGAACCCAAAGTGATTCATCCTTTCAAGAAACATCAAAAATTGACAAAGGTATGAACAAAGATTCAAATGCACTTGGGTCGCGCAAGTTCCACTAAGGTTGCGCAAGTATACTTGTGCGTCGTCCAATGGTAGCGCAGGTGACTTGTGCACCCTCTTTGAATTTCACCCAGGGTTTTCACCAGCCTATAAATACCTCCGGTGGGCCCCCATTTGAGGAGCAAAAATTCCAGAAACTCAGATTTGAGCTCCTGGTGCCCTAGTCTCTTCTCAAAGTTTCCGAGCACTTATAAGGTAATTTCTTAACTAGAACGGAATATCTAGAGAGGGGGAGTAAGGCCTAAGTGTTGAAACTCATCAACACTTGCGTGCCTAAGTGGCCAGCCCTTAAGGGAAATGGCCACACTTGCGCGCCACCTTACCCCTTCAATAGAACTTGTGTGTCACCCTTCTGGAAGCCCTTAGAGATAGTACTAAGGGCTTGAGACAAGTCTTTCCCAATTATTACCTTAAGGGTTGATCTCCGCGCAAGTACCCATGTGTCGCGCAGGTACACCTGCGCGACCAGGACTTGCGTGCCCACGCAGGACCTGCACGCCCATGCAGGACTTGCGCGCCCCTCTCTTTTTGGGTGCCTCTCCTGCCTATTTCACCTCTCTTATGCCTATCCACCTCTCTTATTCAAGATCCAGCCTTCAAAACCCTCTTTAAAGCTATTTCTTTTGGCATGGCTCCCTTGTTGGCTTCCTTATCTGAAAGGAATTCTGTGGAACATCTCTCAAAACCTAGTGATTTACATATCTTTATGTCACTAAGGTTAGATATTTCATTCATTCAACCTCATCCTTCAAGATGAGAGAATCCTTAATTTGGGCCTCCTTTTCAGGAGTAAGCCCCAATCCAAGTTCTCTTAATTTGGGCATCCTCCTCAAGAGTAAGCCCCAGTCCTGGTTCTCTTAATTTGGGAATCCTCCTTAGGAGTAATCCCCAAGTCCCCTAACCTGGGCATCCTCCTTAGGAGTAAGACACAGTCATAATTTCCCAAATCTAGGCATCCTCCTCAGGATTAATCCCCAACCATAATTTCCTAAAACTGGGCCTCTTTTTCAGGAGTAATCTCCAGTCTTCAAGTTCCCAAATATGGGCATCCTCCTTAGGAGTAAGCCCCAAATTCCAAATTCCTTTAACCTGGGCCTCCTTCTCAGGAATAAGCCCCAGTCATAATTTCTCTTAACCAGTATTAATTTACCTTTTGATTTGGGCTTCCTTCTCAGGAGTAAAACCCAATCATAAGTCCCCTCCTAATTTGAGCATCTTCCTCAGGAGTAAGCCCCAAGTTAGAGTATCCAAATCTCCATAAAGTACATATACCTTTATGGACCTTGTTCCTGGGTTTCTTCCCTGAAGTGAAACCTAATCTTCATCTATTTGGGCAGTCATATATACCTAAGTCCCATATCAATTCTTATGATGGCACAATTGTCTGTTTTTACCAATACCTCTTGTTTCTCACACCGAGCATGACTCACGTGAGCTTAGAGTGTAAAAGTAATTATGACATCTTTCTTTGAGCCATCAATCATAAATAAACCCCATACTTCTTTACTCGAACTACGTGGGTTCTGATTCCTTTTCTAAAACAAAGGATACGTAAGTAGCCCATTTGCGGGTACAATCCCAACTCTGAAATAATCCATGTCCTTCTGAATGACAATAAACTTCAAGTGCCCCACTGAGTGGCTTTAAAACTAGTATGGTCATCATAATGACCAAGAGACTTTTATATAATGTATTGAAGGATACCATTGACTAAGAATCTCTAAACAAATACAGATGATTCTCTATCGATGAAGAACCTCGAATACATATAAAAGATTCTATAAATCTCATACATATTAATCATTGATTGTCAGATCTAAAGAAAAGCTCACTTTATACTTGGTAATGTAATAAGGATTCACGAACATAACTTAAATCTATAAAGAGAGTCCCGGAGTAGATAATAATTCCCCTCAAAAAGGTGTGATGAGTCTGACCTCCCATCCTCTCGACCAATGCAAATTCTTAAGCCTCATTGGTCCATAACTAATGAGCACCTACCTTTGGAAAGTATGTCCAAATGGATATGGAATCATTGGATGTTTCCAGTTCTACAAAAAAAACCCATTAGAAACCGCTTGGAATGTTTGAACCTTAAATCAATAAGGTCATCCCTAATTCCAGAGGAAACAAGTAGTTGATTCTTTGAGTTGAAAAGATAATGCATCATTAGTTATGAAACATTTGGAACGTGATCCTTTAATTTGTGTTTTGGTGAATGTTGTTCTAGAAATTTCTTATGCAGGAACTCCCTCTATTTTTTTTAGGTGTCAGTGCATTGACAGAAAAAATTAAGTAAGCTTGAAAGGAAGATCGTGATTTTCAAGAAAAGTTGAAACTGGAAAGGAAATTTAAGTTTCCTAAATTTAATTTTGACAATGAAGGTGTTTTGAGATTTGGAAAAAGGTTTTGTGTGTCAGTTATCACCTAGTTGAAAAAGGAATGGTTGTATGAATCTCATAGTTATCTCCTTTCTATTCATTCTGACGGTACTAATATGCATAGATACCTTCACGGGTATTATTTTTTGGGATGGAATGAATAAAGATATTATAGATTTTACCATGAAATATTTGAATTTTCAATAGGTTAAAGTTGAACGACAATTGCCGAAAGAAATGTTTTAGCCTTTTACAGTGCCAGAGTGGAAATGGGAAAATTTATCAATGGATTTCATGGTTGGATTACCAAATAGATCTTGAGGTAATAATGAAATTTGGGTTATTTTTGATCGATTGACTAAATATTTACATTTCATTCCTATTCAAGATACAATGTATTTAGATCAGCTTTCTCAATTTTATCTCAAAGAGATAGTTAGGTTTCACAGAGTTCCTATCTCAATTATATCTGACTGTGATCCCAGGTTTGCTTTTAATTTTTAGAAAGGCATTCATAATTCATTGGGTACTCAATTAAATTTCATTATATTTTTTCATCATCAATATGAAGGATAGTCAGAGCAAACGGTTCAGAATTTGGAAGTCATGCTTCAAGCACGTTCAATAGATTACCAAGGAAGTTGAGATCATCATCTTTCATTAGTTGAATTTTCTTATAATAACAGTTTTCATTCTAGAATATATATGATGCCTTTTGAAGCATTATATGGAAAGCGATGTCGAACTCCATATTGTTGGCATGAAGTATACGAAAGGAAGTTATCGGGACCATAGTTTTTAGAGGAAATGGTTTGGTAGGTAAATATGATTCAGCATCACATGAGAGCTGCTCATAGTAGAAAAAATAGTTATGTAGATAACTGAAGGAAAGATATTTCTTGCGAGGTATCTGCTCATGTTTTTCTTAAAGTATCTTCATGGAAAAGTGTTATGTGTTTTGGTAAAAAAAGGAAGTTAAGTCCATGATTCATTGGACCATATGAAATATTGGATAAAGCCTGATCAATTTCCTATCGAGTGGTCTTACCTCTTATTTTATCTCAGGTACATTATGTATTTCATGTTTCATTGTTAATAAAATTTGTGTTGGATGCATCTCATGTTTTGAGCATTGAAGTAGTTCAGTTGGAAGAAAATCCTTCTTATGAGGAACATCCAGTAGAGATTCTTGACCATAGAGAGAAAGTGTTTCGGAATAAAGTGATTTACCATGTTAAAGTTTTGCGTAAAAACCATATGATTGAAGAAGCAACATGGGAATCAAAAAATACTAAGGAAAAATATTCTTAGTTGTTTAAATAATGAATAAAATTGTGAGGATGTAATTTCCAAAAGGGAGAAGAATGTAACAACCCAGGTAATGTAAATAGTAAATAAATTTCATACCTTGTTGATATTTATCAATAATATATTATATAATTTTATTCATTATAATAATATTGGGTAATTTTTTACTTAAAAGGAAAAGGCTTTATTTCTAACCAAATTGGGCTTTCATGAAATATATGGTTTTATTTAAAAATAAAATTTATAAATTTTAGAATTTGAATTTGAAAAAAATATATATAATTTTAGAATTCATCAGGAAAAAATTATCTTATAGTGAATTTTTGATAATTTTCTGAAAAGTTTGATTTTTCAAATGAATGGTGAAAATACTGCTTTTTAATGAAAAATGACTTTTCATTTTAAGAATTTTCAAAGTTTCATTTTATTTTAAAATGGTTTCATGGTAAACTTAGTTCATTTATATTATGAATAATCCAATTAAGGTATTTGGAATCAATTTTATGCCTTATTTTAGTATAAAAACTTTTTATACTTAAATGCATTTTTTCTGGAAAACTACTTTCCTTCACGTTTTGTAGGTTTGATTTTAAATTAAATTATTCTACTTCTGTGAATTGAATTTGATGAAATATATTCCATATTTCGAATCATCATTTCCAAATTTAGTAATGATTTCAATTTCATTTTTTGTCATTGTGAATAGTAGCGTCGGTAAAAAATGTGTCACCATGATAAAACAGTAAATCAAGTTAATCTAAGTTAAAACTAAGAGAAAAGGTCATAAAATTTCATATTAGTTCTTATTGGATGGATGGATTTATACCCTTATCACCTTAGTATTGAAATTGGTTTTTTTATGGGACACTTGTCCATGAAAATGACTTAATAATATTTAAATTATTTCTAAAATACCAAATGTGCCATCTTCCTCGCCTATAAAAGGATACCCTCTCTCCTCTCCTCTCCACACTTGAAGAGACATTTGGTTCAGTCAAAACCTATTCAAATCCCTTCCTAAAATCACTCCCAATTTTCTATAGGTCTTATTTTGGGTAGAATACCAACCTTAGAGGGCTTAAGGTGTAAAGCAAAGGAGGTTTTCCAAATAAGAGGTATAGCAACCGAATGTTTTAGTTTTCCTTATTCTTCTACCTCCATAAAAACTATTCTAATAATTGTGATATAATAACATAATTATATCCCATATAATGAGATTCTATTATGTTGATGTCTCAACCTTAATCAATCTCCTTCTTCTTCTAATTGGAAACAAAACCAACATTCATGTGTACGGTGGACTGCTGCCTTGTGAACTGATCTAATTTTTTTTCCATCACCACCTCTTATGACTGGTAAAAATGATGGATCTAAATGATATAATAAGATATAGATACATGATATAAATTCAATTCTAGTATGGTAAAATAAATATCTTACCTTATTTACGATTCAAATGAAAAATAAAAACATCGCTTATGTGTACGGCGGACTACCGCCTCACGAGATGATATATTTTATTTTATGTCACTGCCTCACATGGATGGTTATATAAGTAGATTTAAAGAAATAATATTATATTTATGATATAATCATCATTTTGGAAATATAAAATAATACTTACCTTCTTTCTCTCATATTTGTTGAAAAATGGAAACATTACTCATCCATATGTACGGCCTACCGTCTCCATGATTATAATGTAATTCATTTTTCATAACCACCTTATGTGGTTGGTTTTAAAAGTATATTTAATGTATAAAAATTATAATTCTAATATGATTAATATTTTGTAAATGATATAATCATGATCCAATTGACCATAGTCAACCTACCGTAGTCATTTTTCACATATGAGCAGATATCATCAAAATGTCTCACGTGAACTTAATTAATTAATTGAATATAACATAGTAATAAATAAAATAAAATGAATAATAAACTTGAAAAAGGTTATTAAGAAAGTAAATAGTTAACATAATTTTATTATTCGAGAAGATAAAGAACATATGTGACGAGTCGGACTCGAGGTAAGTGATATTTTACCTTAAAACCTCATTTTAAATATTTTAAAGATTTATTTTCTAAATATTTTTCTTCCATGTTCATATTCTTAAAATTATTTTATGAATGTATTTATATGGACATAAATTAATTATAAAGGATATTTTATGTCTCTTTTGATTTTCTTTCAAAGGTTTTTAGAAGGAATCTTTTTATGTATTTTATACGGAACGTTTTGACTTTATTTACAAAAAGAAAAAAAGGAATGTTCTATTTTAATGTATACGACGTTGATAACTTTTCCCACCATCAAAACCATTATTTTATGTTTAGATTCCTTTACAATCTTATATGTTTTCTTCAAATAAAAACCTTTCTTCCCTTTGTTCTGGTTATTTGAGCTTTGAAAATAGGTTTTTAAAAGGAAAATGCATTTTGATATCTGAAAGTGTTTTCATATGGGTTCAAAATATTTTTTCAATATTTTTATGATGAAAAGGTGAAAGCTTAAAAAAAATATTCATATTATAGTACTTGATCATTATAGATGATGACGAGTGAGCCTGATACAGCTATATGACGGGTGATCCTGATATACCTCTTCAATGCAATGGGTAATGTTCCTTGTCCTCAAAGGCAAGAAGGAGGGAGTTAATTGGGGAGGTTTATCCTGTGGATTTAACTGGTCTCTAGTTATTTCTGACATGAGTGAATACGGGTTATGAATATAATTCTCTAAGATACCTACAAGGGTTTCAATTTTCTTGCTATGGGTTTTTAAGGTTTTCTTTGAGAAAAAAGTGTTTAACCCATGTGGATATGATTTGTTTTATATTCTCAAAGAGTAATGTGAAAAGGGTAAAAATTTTATGGGTTTTCATGTTTTTCACTAGACTAATGAATTTCCTACTTTTATGTCCCTTATTAGAGTTTTTTGTGGTTATCCCACATTTTTAAATATTTTTCACAAGGTGTAAGGATGAGTAAGAACAAAGAAGAAGTCAAGATGAAAGTCATGAAGATTTTTCATAAAAAGAAAGCGTGTTTCGTTTTAAAAGTTTTATATTGTGGAATGAATGGATACTAATTGGAAGTGTCAACTTTGTAATATATGGGTTCATTATGTAGGAGTTATGACTTAATTCCCTAAAATTCTAAACTAAAAAGATCCTCAAAATCTAAAAAAGAGAATTCTTGTCTAAAAAATCAAGATCATGTAATGTTTTAAGGTTGGGTCCTTATATTACCATAATCAATAACATAAAAGGGATTCAACCTTAAAACCTTTTACCCTTTTACATTGCCACGTTAGCATGTAATTCCTTTAGTTCAACCTATATCAATCTTAGTTTAACCTAGGTTACTTTAAGTTGGGTTATCTTATACTTCTCAACTTAATCCCTCAAAGTAACTAGGAAATCAATCTTTCATAGTGGTTCGTAAAGAGAATATGATAAACCAAAGCATATCCATTGGGAGTGTATAGTCAGGTGTGCAGTCTTAGGCTCACTCATCGTGCATCGGAGTGATGATAGAGTTAATGATCAACCAAACCTTTTCAGAATGATTGCCCATAGGTGCATATGTGCCACAGTCGTATCCACTTGTCAGCATCCAGATAGGAATTTATTGTTAGGAAGACCACATACTCAAGACTTTACCAATATTTTAGGATATCATCTTATACTTAGACTCATCTCTAAGGTTTTTACTAAGGTTATCTAACCTTAATACCAAAGGTAACTAAATTAATATCTAAAAATAACTAAACCTTCTCTCTAATACCAACTGAGGTTGCCCCCTAATACCAAAGGTAACTAAACTAATCTCTCAAAATAACTAAATCTTCCATCTAATACTAACTGAGGCAACCTAAGCTAAACGTGTATTTATTCTACATCATTTCCATAATTAAAAAATTTCATTGCATAATAAACTTGACATCCTGAGAATCGAGAGGTTTAGTGTCTTTAAAGACTGGCTACATAAGCAAGTTATTTTAAAATGCTTGTGAACATTTCCTCATAATCTCATCATATTGAGTTTTCTTCTAATCATCTCCCAAGCTAAACTCATCCTCATGTCCTAGGAAATTGAAACATAAGAAAGGGGTGAGCTCAAGTGCCTAGTAAGGGAGAAATAAACATATAAACATTTACTCAGGGTGAGATCAGAAGCATGAGAAAACATAAGTAGGAGAGAAATCTCTGATTAAAAGAACATGGAATCATAAAAACGGATCATATGGCATGATATGAGACTTAAATCGTGATCTAGGGATAATAGCATAGTCTCATATCGAAGGAGTGTGGCGCCAACATAAGCATGGCAACATAACATTGTGGACCAGGCATTAGTAGATCAGACATCACAACTTGTTTCCCATTGCAGATCAAGCATCACACCCTGTTTCCTATTTTGGATCGAGCATCACTACACGTTTCACCATTATCTCATGAGATGTAGAGTTTTATCCAATGTATCGGAGGGCTATATAGGGTTCACCTATCACTTAAAGATTAACCATACACGTGTGCCACATGAAAACATCATATCATTAAAACCCAAGAATAATAATGGGTTTCACATTACATTTCAAAAGGTATCACATAAATAACCACATAAACCAAATCAATTGATATCAAATTCAATTACTCAAAAGTGGAACTTCATAAAATCATTTAGAGGGTGATTTATAAAACATGACATCATAGAAAATATAGCCCTTTTGAGATCGAGGAAAACAGAAGCCAAAACATAAAAGAGAGTAACAAAGCTTATCTTTAAAAGGAAGGTACAAAGATCACATGAATTGATACATGTTTGGATTTCAAAATAAGAAAGGAGAACATTGGCGGTAAGTGAAAACATGGACTTGAAAGAAAGAACTATTTAAGAAAAATCACACTTAAAGGGATGGGAATTATTCAAAACATATTATAATGTTGTAGAAAAGAAAATCATTCATGGAAGGGGATTTGAATTAAGAACTCATTTTCCCCAAAGAGATGAAAGTGGGCAACATCTGTGAATGGATATCATTGAATATAGGGAACATTGAAGGACGATGTTCAAAAGAAGTTGCATAACTCGGAGAAAGAGATGTGAGTTACCACTCTTACATTTACTCTTAATTCCCAAGGAAGTGTTTCAACCTCCTGTATAATATAGATAAACATCTTAATTGTCTATTTAAGAACTTTTTGTCGTATATGTTTCCATTTATACCCTTAATTTGTAATAATTCTCTTCATGTATTAGATTTTATAAAAGGGTGTTGATTGTCTGTACTAATTTTGTAATAGTGGTGTTGGGCTTTCTTATTTTTCTGAAGTTCATCATTAAAACCCATTAAAGGTACTAAAATTGATGCTCTATAATGTCTTATAATGTTATAATTCCCTTACATGAGAGTTTCGTTGCGTTTTGTGAAAGCAAATTCGATTACGAACTAGTTTTTGTTGTGATTCATGAAAGAAAATTTGATTACGAACTAGTTTCAGGATATTTATCGACATCAACAAATTGCCTTATAACAATCATTATAATAACATATCAGTATACTAATGATACTGATGTTTTATCTCCTTTGTGAAGAGGATTAAACCATTGAGGAATAGTCTTTTGAGAAGATCGAAACATCTTTAAGGTGGCTAAGAGTGTTGAGGGAAGGGTTGGACAGAATTTAGACCGAACTTAGGAGGTTGTGGTGTGAGGATAAGTGAGGAAAAGAGAGCCTCTTTTATGAGTGAAAAGTGATGAGACCAAGGTCTCAACCACACATTCTCACATTTTTAAAACATGTTTGAAGTCATTTACTATTAGATTTTTACTTTAGCCATTTAGTTTTAACTTTTGTTGCGGTAACTAGTTTTTACCAACTTATCTTTTATGCTTAAAAAATGACTTGTAATTATCTATTCTTCTTCTTGTTGCTAATTAAACTAGTGTTAATCCTTTATTCATACCAAAATATATTATATTTTAAAAAAAATAGAAAAAAAATTAATTGCTTAGTTGCACTAGTTGAATCGATATTTAAAGTGGTCTTCTTTTTGTTTTGTTCTTTTTGTTTATTATTTGAGGAATATTTATTATTTATATATCATGATGATATATTATGATTTTTATGAAGTAATGGCAAAAGCCTTGGATACATGAATATGATGTCGAAAGAATTTTTCATGATAATTTTATTGATTCCATGCCTGAATACGAGTTTTCTTATGATCTCAACTTCAAGAGTTTTAATGTGTTTCATGGTCTAACAAGTTTATTCTCTTTGTTTATCCCTTGCTAAGTTATACATGCTCATTCCACATTTTCTTATGACAAATGCTATGCTGCTCAGGATCAAAGGTGATATCACAGAGGCAGGTCGAAACGATTAGTGAATGATCATTGGTAGCTAGGAAAAACATATTGGGCTAGGAAGGTACGGGACATACCGATTAGGTTTTGCAATTCAATGGATATGAAATCATCAATGACAAGCAACCTGCATCTTTCAACCATTTCGATTGTCACTAGTCTACTTCTTGGTCCCCGCAGGACGTCCCTAGTCGTGACATCTAGGTTTGACTGGCCAGGGTTTCCCTCTAGACCTGGGGAGTCTTCTGACCCAAATCAACTATCATCTTCGGACCTGGTGAGTGAACACACAGTAAAATAAAGTATTTGGACCAAGAACGCAATCGAGCGACAAGGATGAGCATCATATTGATCAAATTCAACTCCAATGATCGAAACGAGTCGTCTCTCGTCCTCACTGCTACCGGAGTGCATCAAATAGACTCATCGTTGTTGACAGACATCATCCTATTTGACAATACGTGTGTGATAGATCATAGTGGTCAAGTGCCACACCGATCCAAAAATGTGGCTTTTGCTTTGTAATTTTTAGAGTCACGGTTCTTGATCATCTAGACTAAGGTCCCCAGCATGCAAATGATGTAATATTTATAAATATATATATATAATAATGGGATGTTATGTATAGGTCTTTACATCATTGACTTCATATACCCTCGTCAAAAACATACCCGAACATCTAACAAAACTAGAACGAATGCAACAACATGTATGCAAATCAAACATCAATCATTCACCATGAGCAAACACTCATCAGACCGCAAAGCTATCCATATTTAGCCGAGGAGAGCCATCGTCATCGCCATCATGTCATCCACAATTACATTATCCTCTGCGTCCTTATTGAACTCCTAACATGTACACGTCAAACAAATCCATTGTATCATCTTTGGGGTTCCTGCTTTTAGCCATGTACTTGTGGTGGCCAAATGACAAGGACCATCGGTTACCTCCATCGAAATCCCTCCTATAAAAATAAAAAAATCTCTGGATGCACAATCCATGACGAGTCATCCCAAACTACACTAGTCAACTTGTGAGAAAAATGTATCCCACATTGCTAATGCAACAAGGGTCGTCATTGCCCAAACGATAGTAGATGATCAGTCCCCACAAACACTTGCTTGATCTGATCATCGCTTTTCAATCAAAAAATATCAGAGATCGTTTTTATTCTCATGCCTACATGGATTACACTACTACCTTGGATTCCCCTGTGAGTAAACTCACAAACACGGTCAAAGACTTTTTTGCATGAAAAATATAGCCTAATTCATGCATGAACATTACAATAAAGTTCACTCCCATCATCACATGAAGTTCAAATATTATGATTCATGCAAAAACATCGCTATCCACATCATTATCCCCGCCACATTATTGCATGAAACTAGCCAGTACTTTTATGCACATAAATGATCATAGTCAACTCAAATCATGCATCAAGGTTATAGCATGAGGATCACAATTAAAACAATATCTCGATAAAGATTTGCCACGTTTTTGACATCCAAGCAAGCCCATGGAGAAACTCAAACTTCATATATGGACTTGGCATGAGGATTGCAATTAAAACAAGTGGGATTTTTAGTAATAAACTCGCATTGTTTTTAGTTACTCCTGGTATAGTCTTCTAGCCTACCATGCACAAATGCAAAAGGACGTATCTACAACTGCTACACTCACCAAATCATACCTTTGATCGTGTGATGCAGGGCCAACCCGGAACGCCTCAATGAATCATCCATGTAATTCTTGCTTTTCTCAAATCGAAGATGTGCCCGGAAACATGTTATTATACAACTTGGACACGACTTTACCATCTCTGTGGAGGTTCATCCACCGTGGTCGTAATACTGGAGGAAATCAAGACTGAACAGAAAATGAATAAACCAATGATTAACGGTACATCAAAGGGAAAAGAACCGGAGAATAACGAAATTAAATTAATTTTCATTAAGGACCTTAAATTTAAAAAAATGACAAACTTACTCATTCATAAATAATTAAAGGATTTAATGTAAATGAAATATAATGAAGCTGTAAATGTTTTAAGAATTACTTGGAAATGATTTAAAATTTACTTTTAAATGTAATAAAATTCAACACATTTTACAAGGGTGATATTGCTATCCACAAATAAATCCAAGGCCCTTAACTCTCGTCTAGTTGTGAACATCAAGACTACAAAAGCAAATTATTCCCAATTAAGGACCTGAAATGTAAAAAAAAATGACGTAAAAGGTGATTTTTTGTAAAGGTGAAAAATGATGAAATTATAAAAACTTAAACAATTGTGAAAGGGGCCAACGCAGAAACAAATTAATCTTGATTAAGGGGCTTAAATTTGAAAAACGACAGAAAGAAACCATTTTAGCAGAGGCAAAAATATTCCACGTAAAATGTATCCATTCATAGATAATTAAAGAATCTAAATGTAAATGTAATATAATGAAGTTGTAAATGTTTTAACAATCACTAGTAAATGTGTTGAAAGTTGTAAATTTATCCAGTTGTGAACGAAAAGACCACAAAAACAAAATAATCAAGATTAAAAACCTTAAATTTAACCTTAAAACTCAACCAATCGCGAATGGGATAACCACAAAAACAAATCAATCTTGATGAAGGACCGTTTATGTTAACAAAAATGATAGAAAAATGATAGAAAAAGACCATTTTTGTTAACAAATATGTTTCTCATAAAGCTTATTCATTCGTAAATAATTATAGAATTTAGATGTGAAAATGTAATACAATGAAGTTGTAAATTTTTTAAAATTTACTTATAAATGGATTGAAATTCAACACATTTACAAATAAAACTTGAATCTAGTGTCCTTAACTGCAATTAATTCCACAACCACACTTTCTACTATCATTCCTCAAATCTAAGACCCTTGATCAGAATCAATTTGACCCCCTAAATCAATCAAATACTTGAGACGATAAAGTGCATGTTACCTGCAGTTTTGGGGAACCCTCCAAGACACCAATGATGTTGTTCCCATCAAACTCGGTGGCAAAGACAGAAACATCTTCCAATCTTCCAGCATGATACTCAGATCATGGAGCTTGCTTTCCAGGCCAATACAACAATTGGCATGCATGGTGCACACTTGATTCAGATCCCTGCTTGGTTCACAGATCCCGCCAAAGTAGGCAGTGTCCAAAAACCATATTCTCAGCCCAATCTCCCAGATATAAGGGTCGAGCTTGATGATGTTGAGGACGTCTTGGTCATGGTATCCTGGGTGGAATACCCGGGACGAGTGCCAGAATCTGTAAAATGCTAATGACCGGTTATTGGACTTTACATAGTTGAAGCCCCCATTGGGTCTGTTCTCCAAATCATACGAGTTTCCAAGGAAATGGTCACATGCAATCTGGAAATCTGCATCCAGGTGGAAGCGTGGAAATGGGTCTCGGAACCACATCACATCTGCGTCCTGCGGGAGTAAAGAAACAGTTTAAAGCAAAGAAAATGCAGCTACAATTTTGTGTGTGCTTGTGTGTGAGAGTGAGATCGGGGGGTATGGAATGTAAAAGAAACACACATAAAGATAATAAAAAGAGTATAAATTACTATTATTAATTAAATTATAATTATTTTATTAACAATATTAATAGCTTATTAGCATTAATTAAAATAATTAATTTACATTATTTAATTATTTATTTCACCATTATATCATTCGTATTCATTTATTTTATTTTACTGTTCTTCAAAGTTTCCAACTGAAGGAATCCAGATTACTTCAATTTTGAGAAGGAATCTGGATGGCTTAAAATTAAATAATCAGGATTCTCAAGGGAATCCATTTTCACCAACCAAATAGACAAGCATTAAACCATGGGGGTTGTCTTTCCCTTAACCAGGATTCTCCATACCGAATAGGGCCTAAGAGAACCTTAGGTTGCATTTGGTCCATAAATATATATTTTCTTTTCAATTTTAATAGATTCTTTAGAAAATTTATTGAATTATATAAATGGAAGACATTTATTAAGAAATAAAAATGAACCATCATTTTTGGTTCATAACACTTTTTAGAAAACCACCACCACCACCACCTATCATACAGTCCAGCACAGAGAGAGAGAGTGAGAGAGAGAGCTGTAACATGTATAAGATGATAAGAATTAGAAAATCTCAAGCTGTGTATGGATCATGAAAATATTTTTTGATTTCATTTTTCAAAAATAGAAAATATATTGGATTGTTTTGTGTAAATGAAAAACATTCTCTAGAAAATATAAAACAGAAAATAAGACAAAATTAGAAAATAAAAAAATGATTTCATTTCTCTAGGCAAATAAAAATGCTTGAAGATCCACATAGTTTCTTGTCTTGCCTTCACTTTACAAACATTTTCATCAATAATAATGTTTTCACCATCCCGGACTTGACAATCGTCAATGTTAGGTATATCAAGGAGGGGGGAGACCAAACCATAACCCCAGACACAAACCAGTCATTTCCAGAACAACCATGGGGAAGAAGAGGAATATGGACTGAAGGTGCACTGCAAACTGTAATTCATAGTGACCTGCAATTCTTTGATTTCAGTCCAGTTAGGGTTTCACTATAGATTCTTGATGAACTGGTTGGTTGCTGTTACAGCTGGTGGGGACCCTGCCACCTGGCAGATATATTCTAGAAGGAGGGACCAATTGAAGGAGGCACGTGATGGGGCTAACTGCATGAGGGAAACTCCAACAAAATGGAGGGGAATAAAAGGGGACGTGGGGGGACCACAGGGGGGTAGTGTAGACTATTGTTAAAACAGCTCCCAGGAGCTTGGGCGGGAGAGCAGCTGGGGCCTCCCGAAGTACCTCTGTTCCCTCTTGTTTTCCTCACAGTTCAGCGGATTGGAGTCTGTAACCTGGTACGCTTTTACTGTTATATTGAATACATATATTTCTACTGCTAGTTCGGGTAGGGATATCTATCAGTTGCATCCAAAAGCAGGTAAATTTTCAAATTGTTCAAGGATTTTTAGATTGTAAAATAATTGTAATTAAAGACATAAAGCAGTCACTTCAGAAACTAGAGAAAAATACCAAAATTACAAACAATTTCAGCTCCCACAGTTCAGTTTCCCAGGGTTATGCAGTTGTTGTGTTGAGGATGGCTTCAAACCAAATAAAAAATTTAGGAAGGGAAACAAACCCAACCTAAGAAACTAGATCCCATAGACTGTTTTAAACAAAAACAATCAGTTCATCCAGCTTTTTTAGTGTCAGCCAAACTCTGCAAACTAGGGCATTTCTAACTACAAAATTAACAGAAACAGTAGGGAATGCACCAAAAGGGACATTTAAATTGCACTAGAACTTCGTAGTCACACAGAAAATCACTGCATGTTCGCATTAATATCATTTGATGCATACTAGAGCTTTTTTGAGATTGCATTAATATCATTTGATGTACACTAGAGCTTTTTTGAGATTGCATGCCGCCACATTTATTGTATGAAATTCTGGTATTTTTGGTGTTTAAATGAGTTTTAAATAGAAGTTTGTTGATTCTCTATTATTTTGTGTTGAAAATGTCATGCTTTGAATATTTGTGTGATAATGTAAATTTTTGGGCTAAATCGATCAATCGTGCTCTGCTTTAATTTCCATATGTTTTAAGAACAAATAGTTTAAATGTTTTCAGAATAATTTTAATTGATTTTTTTTTTTTGAAATTTTTTTTATAGTTTTGAATTTTGGAGTTAATATTTTCAATATTCCATATTTTTATTTTATATATAATTTTTTGGAACAAATTTTAATATTATTCTCTCAAGTTTGAAAATTTGTTGAAGAATCTGGAATTTGGCTAAATCTTTGCACTGTGTTCGTAGGAGCTAATTTCATCGTAAGAGTCATTTTGGGAGGTGCAGACTCAAGATTTTTGTGGCAACCTGAGATTTTAAAAGAACACTAGGTTCAATAACGTATACATGCAACCGAACTTAAGCGAACCACGAAATATTATTATTTAAATATGACCGCTAAAACCTAACCGTTGGAATGAAGAGTATGAATAGGATTAACCGTATTATGAAAAATATATAAAGGTCATATTCAATACAAATGTATTAATTAATGTTTAGGAAATAAATACTTGTTAAAAATTTTCTTCAAAAATGTTTTTTTTTACTTTTTGTGATCGAATATTATAATTAATTTCTGAAACTTTTAGAAGTTGTATTTAATAAAAATAATATCATTTTTGAAATCACCATATCAAAATTGGTTTAGAGTGAATTTTTAGAATTTTTCTGAAGAGATTGATTTTCCAATAAATAGTGAAAAATATTGTTTTTTATTGAAAATTGTATTTTTGTTTCAGACATTTACAAAGTTCCATTTTGTTATAAAATGGTTTCAAAGTAACAATAGTTCTCTTATATTATTAATAATCTAATTTAATACATTAGAATCAATTTTATGTTTGAATTTGGTATAAAAAACATTTTTCAACTTAAAAATATTTTTCTAAAAAACTGTTTTCCGTTGCGTTTTGCGTATTTTTCTTAAATTATTTTTTGCCACTTCTAGAAATTTAATCTTAAAAAATGAATTTCATATTTGAAGTCAGGAGGTGTAAAGGTAAAATGGGTTAATTAAGGTTAAAAATAATATGATAATGACTAAAAAATAACTCTAACACTTGCCTTAAAGTCAAAAATGTCAATTTCTTGATTTAAATATCTATAATATTTTGTGACGGATAAAAACAACTTATGTTCGGTTATAAATGGTTATTTGAAAGATAAACGATTTGTTTTTATCATGCTAATTTATTTCTATTTTTTAGTAATAAAATAATTATCTTAAATGTTTTATGCAACGACGACACGGTATTTATTCAATTAATAAAAAATTAAAATAAATGACTAAAAATATTAAAATTGATATAATTTGAATGAATTATTGTGTTCCAAGAATGTTGTAAATAAATATAACATATTAGGGATGTGTGAAAGGATTATATTCGAATCCCTTTGATGTCATGTTATTATCAAAATCAAATTAAATGAATAGTTTCAAAAATGACATTAATGATATTTTATAATAAATAATATTTTATTAAATGATTTAAAATTTCTAAAAAATTTATCTCCGGCCAAGTGATTAGGTTATGGTTGAAAATATCAATCATGGTTCATTTATGAGTAAATTATTCTTTTATAGTAACTATCTTGACCTCTAAAGAGTAAAAAACTTTGTTATCATGATAATCATCAAAAGGGTTAACTGAGGGTTAAAACAAAAAGATAAGGGTGAAAACATCACTCAAAACTTGTCCAAATTTTATTGGATGAAAAGATTTCGACTCATCCTCGTATTATCTTCAAATTATATCAATTTGAATCCATTTGTACATGAAAAATAATTTATATTAATTTAATACTTCAAGATATTTCAAGTCTCCCATCGCTTAAAAAAAGGCATATCCCCTTTTCTACACACTTCAAGAACGATTTGGTTCGGTCAAGTCATGCCCAAATTCCTTCGTAACATCTCTTCCCACATTCTAGAGGTCTTAATTTGGGCAGAATATCAACCTTAGAGGACTTAAGGTGTAAAACAAAGGAGGTTGTTCGAAGATATATAATTTTTAACCGAATATTTTAGTTTTATTACTTCTTCTACCTTCTTCAAATTTTCTTCAAACATTTGAAATAATAACACCAATATCTTCCATATATTAAGATGTTATGTTAATGACATACCCTATATCCATCTTTTCTTCCATCAAATAGAAAACGAAACCATCGTTCGTGTGTACGGCGGACTACCGCCTCATAAACCGATGTAATTCGTTTTCCATCACCGCCTCTCACAGCTGGTTATAATTATGCATTTAATGTTTATATATGATATTCATGACATATTTATCAAAAAGATAATATATCATCTACTTTCTTACATTTCATCCATTACAAAATGATAACGTCATTTGTGCGTATGCGTGGACTATCACCTCCACAAAGTGATGTGATTCATTTTCTATCACCACATAACATGGATGATATATATAAGTTATGATATAATAATCGTTCTGGAAAGATAAAATAATATTTATGTTCTTTCCATCGTGATCGTTGAAAAATGGAAACGTTACTCATGCGTACATATGACTTGTCGTCTCCATGATTGTAACGTAGTTGATTTTTCATAACTATCTTTCATGGTTGGTTTTAAAAGTATAATTGATATATAAAAAAGATAATTATGTCGTGATTATTATTCTGGAGATAGTGGAACAATGACCACTTTTACCAGTCAACTAACCAAAGTAATTTTGAACATATGAACTGAATATCATCAAAACGTACGACGTGAATTTAATTGATTAAGTAATTAAAAATAACATGGTAATAAATAAAATCAAATGAATAATAAACTTGAAAATGGTTCTTAAGAATGTAAATAATTAATATAAGTTTATTATTTGGGAAGATAAAGAACGTACGTGATGAGATGAACCTAAGGTAAGGGGTTTCTTAACACCATTTTCATTCATTCGGTTATACTTCAACTTCATTGATTATGTTATGTCATGATTATGTGTGAAATGACTTCTGATTATATTATGTTGTATTTCCACTTGTTTTGTGTGGATTTACATTTGTTACATATAATCACTTCATTGATTAAATTCTCACTCCAATGATATTATCTTTGTAAGGGATTTCTCGTCTCACTTTTGTTTCTCTGAGACATGTGTTGTATTCACCACTTTCTTCTTTCATGTGGTGTATATACTGCCCCCCTTTGATATAATATATCATGATTCCCTTTATATTAATGGTATTTAAAGATTCATTTGAAGTTATTTCTTCGGCGATTATGATTCAAAAGTTATCAAAGCGATAATGGTATATTTCACAATCTTATAATTATTCGAGATTGTTTATGTTAAGTCTTCGCTGAGAGAATTATTTGATCTTTCTATTTTAAACCCAATTTATTCTCCTCTAGTTGTTTCTAGAAATTACAAGTCTTCCATTCATTTTCCTCTCTTTAAGTACTCAAGATACCGAAATAATCATTTTATGGAAAATCGATTTTATTTTACTACTCGGTCGCGAATCTTTTTTTCTGTGTCCATATTTTCCTTAAAATGTTTTAAAGAGTGTTATTATTACTCTCCAATGATTTATTGAAGATATTTTTACCTACATTTGACTTTTTACAAAATGGTTTAAACAAAATCTTCTCGTAGTTTTCCGAGTGAGGTGTTTTTTGACTTTTTACCGAAAATGTAGAAGGAATCTTTGTTTTAACATACTCGGTGTGAACATAATTTCCCGTCGTCATGACCGTTCAATGCTTTAAAGCTTCCTTTACAAGTTTCCATGATTCTTTTCAAAGAAAATGTTTTTCCAATTATTCTGGAAATTTTAAGTGTTTAAAAGTGATTTTCAAAGTGAAGAAGGTATTTTCCTCAAGAATGGTTTTAATAATCTTTTTATGGAAAATCTATTCATCAACGACAACCCTTTATTTTTCTTATACTTCACTAGAGATATGTTGTAATGATATCATCTTTATTCTTTCTCTGAATGGTTTATGATCAGTTTGAATGGAGAAATATTAACATTTTGTATGCTACTTTATCAATACGAATGTTTATGTTGATTATTGAAGCTCCTTTGTGATGTTTTGTTTTTAATAAAGTTTTGTTTTTGTTGACAACTAACTTTTTGTAAAGAATGTTTTTGTAAAACAGGTGAAAGTTCTGTAATGAGTTTGATGAGTTCCTGAAAAGAAGAATGTTGTAAAGTCCGAAAGTTTGATGAGTTTGGTGATCTTAAAGTTCTCAACATCATGAAAATCTCATGATTCAAACTTTTGATAAAAGAAGAGAAGTTGAAGTTTTCCGAAAACAGCATATTGAACACGGAAGCACCGAACGCAAAAGTTGTCAGAAAACTGGAAGTTCGAAGATTTGCAAAGTTGTTGATCGGACGATCCATCGGACAAACCATTGGACGAATCTTTTGTTAGAAAGTCAGGAAGTTAAGAAAGTTGGTGAGTTTATACAAAGGGAAGTTTTTGATCCAAGGCATCAGATGTAGATCATCGAACAAAGAATTTTCCAGAATGCTGAAAGTGTTGTGGTTGCTGAGATCGTGTGGTTTTGAAAAATATGAAAGTAGACAATTCATCGGACGAACTGTTGATGTCAATTCATCGGACGAGCTGCTGATGTCGATTCATCGGACGAGCTGCAGATGCCAATCCATCGGGCGAGCTGCAGATGCCGATCCATCGGGCGAGCTGCAGATGCCGATCCATCGGACAAGCTGTTGATGTCGATCCATCGGACAAGCCTTTGACATCGATTCATCGGATAGAGAATTAGTAAGAATCTATGAAGTTGTTGCTAAGTTTTTGTGGTTTTGCAAAATGCGGAAGAAATGCAATGCTTCGAGAAATCAGATCTGAATTCCTGAGCAAAGACAGAGGAGATCAAGTTTGTAATCGGACACGGTTCTCCGAAAAGAGAAGATCGGATGTTGTTTTACTGAGTGACTGAAGCCTTTAGAAGTTGCAATAATATAGCAATAATGTAGTTAACCACTTTCAGTTGACTTTATGCATCGGTTTATGCAATTGCGTTTTTGTTTTAGTTTCAGTGGGTCAAGAGCAACTGCATCAAAGCCGAATATTGTTTTGAAGTGCGGATTAAGAAAATCCATCAGACGACCTTTTTATAAGAAAGTCCATCGGACGCACTTTTTTGTAAGTCCATCGGACGGACTTCTCTGAAGAATTTATAAAGTTTGAGCTGAGAAGAAAATCAATGAAGAGTGGACGTTCTTTTCCGAACGAAGAAGCTTTCACAAAGAATTGTCATCGAACGATCATTTACCGAACAGAGAATCAATTGTTTCAAAAAGATTCGAGAAAACTCCAGAAGAGTTGAAAAGCACTCAAATGAAGTTCAAATATCCGATATATTCGGATTTGTGAATTTGGGTGAGCGGAAAAATATTTCAGTTTCCCGACTTTGTTATTTCTGGAGCGCCTATAAATACAGATGCAAAGTACAATGGTACCTGTGACTGTTCACCCATGCATAAATGTTGAAACGTTGCAGATTTGGTGTCAGAACTGATTTTCCAACCAAAGTTGAGTTTCGTGTTGAAGAAAAGTTTCCGGACAAAGGCTTCGATCAGAAGATCGGACAGAGCAAAGTTCAAATTACCAAACAGAGAGAATCAGACTGAGGTGATCAGTCAGAGTTTTTTAGCAGAAGTTTGTGAAGTGCGGTTTTATTAAACAGGCAGATCAAAAAGTTTTGGAATAAGCGCAGCTTAAGTAAAGGTGCATCGAACCGGGGCTATCGAACTGGGTGCATCGGACCGGGGCTATCGAACCGGGTGCATCGGACAGAGGCCATTGGACCCAGGCACATGGACAGAGTTTCCAAACGGATCTTTGTTGGAGCAGTTTTCACAAAGTTACATCTTTCTATTGTGGCTCAAATTTTGTATGCAAAATTTGTAAACCGATAGTCAGTAAAATCATTCCTATCAAGAAATAGAAGGTGCCTAACGGGAGTTGACACAAAAGTTGTATTCATTTCTTCATAATAGTGAATTTTTATAAACCCACGGGAGTGGCTATGGCAAGGATGTAGGTAAAATTGATAAAGAAGAAACTTTAACAAGGTGCAGGGCTTAAATTTCTTAAAGTTGAAATTTGTAAAAAGACAATCACTTACTCTACCCCCAATGATTTAACGATCCTTAGGAACTTCAAGTGGTATCAGAGCGAAGGTTCCCCTGTTGAATTTTTATCATGGATAATCTCAATTCTATCAACAGTAGAGGTATTCCTACCTTCGACGCCAAAAATTATCATGGTTGGAAAAACAGAATGGTTTCCTATCTTTTGTCACTTGGCCTGAAAGTTGTTGATGTTGCTACAATTGGGTTACCACCCATTGAGAAAGATGCTCTTATGACTTTTGCTGACAAGAGAAACATTAAAGTTAATGAAAAGACTAGAAATGTTATTCTTATGTCTCTGTCAGAAAATGTTTATATGAAGGTGATGGGTCTCAAAGCATCAAAGATTATGTGGGACAAGCTCGAAAGTATTTTTGAAAGAAATACTAAAGTGAATGAAGCAAAGCTACAAATCTGGCGTAGTAAGTTTGAAGAAGAATGAGAGATGAAAAAATTGTCGATGAGAACTTCACCGGAGTGAATGAAGTTGTTTGCAACATCAGAGGTTTCAAAGATGTCTTGAAAGATTCTATAATTTTGAAGAAACTCATGAAAAACTTTCCGAACAGGTTTGATTCTAAAATCTCTGCTTTAGAAGATAAAGAAGATTTATCACTTGATGAATTGCACAACTTTTTGTTGCTTATGAAATGAGAAAAACTTCAGCATTCAAAAAGAAGATCAAATGTGAAATGGTTTTTAAAGCTATGAGAAAGATAAAAATTCAAGATGTTGAAGATGTTGATCCTTGTGATTCTGAAGATAAACAGAATGATGAGTTGAACAAAAAAATCATGTCTCTTATCTCCAAAAATTATCAAAGAGGAAGAAGAAAATATGGAGGAAAATTTTCTCTTAAATGTTTTGAGTGTCGTGGAATTGGGCATTTTTCTATGAATTGCCCCAAAAAGAAAGTTGGTGAATTTGAAGATCATTCTGAAGAAAAACCTCGGTGGAATAAGTTTGATAAACCTTCCAAGAAAGTACATTGGTGGAAAGAAGTTCACTGAAAACAGAAGAAGCATGCTGAGTAAGAAAGTTGAATCTAACTTAGATGAGATCGATTCATCAAAAGATGAAAGTTCAGAAAGAATCAGAACCTTCTTTGCAAATGTTGAGAAAAAGGAAGATTCGTCAAATAGTGGAGGTGAAGAATCTTAAAGAGAGTATCAGCTCGGATCAGAACTTGTTGCATGTCTTGAGCAAAACAGAACTCTCAAGAAAGAAATCAGATTGATGAATAAACATAATGGAAAAGTTATTGAAGGAAGAAAAGATGTTGCTAAGCGAGAAGAAGAATACATTCAAGAGATCTTAAGTTACAAACTGAGAATTGCTGAACAGGAAAAGATGGTTGAAGACTTTACTAAGAAGTTGACAACTAAGGAAGATGAAGTTAACAAAACTCAATCAAAACTCCTTGAGGCTAAAAGTACCTTGAGAAGGTTGAATGGAAATTTCAACAAGGCTTCAGAAGTAGAAGTTGGATCATCTAAAGCTGCAAAAAAAAACTCATTCCAAGAATCAGGTGAATTCTCCACCTTTCAAAAATAAAGATCCATCTGATTTTTCTAACATTTCAGGTGTTAAGAAAGTGTTGGGAAAACTTCGGTTGGCAAGGGATATGAAAAACCTATCACATCCACAAAAGTTGAAATTTTCATTTGCAAGAAAGATAGCCCACGCCCAGAGTGAGCAGAAAGAAGTTATCAACCTCGACAAAGTTTCTATAAAGAAAGATCCAACTTCAACAGAAAATCGAGATTTGATGGTTTTTGCTGGTGTTGTGGAATCTATAGGCACAGGGCGCATAACTATTGGCATAATTTGTCACTTCCCGAAAGAAGGTATGAATAATGGGGAAGCAATGGTGGAAGCGGATTGAGTAAATTTCCTAAAACACAGAAAGTTGAAAAAGTAAAATTTCAAGATGTTAGAAAACTTCCAACGGAAAACAAATTTGAGTGTCTGGAAGAAGTATGTGGAAGAAGTATGTGGAAGATGTGACCAGGTTGTCCATCATGCCAAAGAATGTATGACAACTCTTCCAGGGCAAAGTTCATATGCTAGAAAAGAAAATATGGAAAGAAGAAAGTCGAGAAAAGAGCTTTTATTGTTGAGACAACACTTAAAGCAAGTAAAAAGAACAAACCATAGATACTTGATAGTGGTTGTTCGTCACATATAACAGGTAATTTAAAAATATTGAAAAATGTTGAAAATCGTGATGGAGCAGTTACCTTCAGGAATGATGGTTCCTTAAAAATCATAAGTATTGGAACGGGTGAAATTGAAACAGAAAAGTTGAAATCTAAGGAAGTTATATTTGTTGATGGGCTAAAACACAACTTAACGTAAGTTAACTTTGTAATGATAGGAAGTGATCTTCAGAAAAGATTCATGTATTATCAAAAATGTGAAAGATGGAAAATTTGTAACCTGGGGAGAAAGAACCAGTGGAAATCTCTTTCAGATAGAAGAACTTTACAACTCATGTTACTTAAGTGCTGAAGATGAAAACAAGTTGTGGCATCACAGACTTGGTATCTTGGACAGAAAAGTATGAACAAACTTTCAAAAGTTGATGTTGTTAAAAACTTACCTTCATTGAAAAGAAAGGAATATGATGTTTGTATTAATTGTCAGAAAAGAAAGATGGTTAGTACAAGCCACAAGAAAGTAGAAATTCAATCTACTCGTCCTCTTGAACTTATTCACTTTGATTTATGTGGATCGATGAGACATCAATCAACAAAGGGGAATTTGTACTTCATCACTTTTATTGATGATTTCACCCATATTACTAACATTATGTTTATGAAGCACAAGTCAGAGGCAGTAGAAATGTTCAGAGTTTTCAAAGTTTTCATAAGGAAAGTTGAGAGAGAAATGAGTGTTTATGTAATGAAGTTCAAAACTGATAATGGAAACGAATACACATGCAATGCCTTCGAATCATATTTGAAGAAACATGAAATTAAACATCATTACAGTGCTCCATACACCCCTCAACAAAATAAAGTTGCAAAAAGGAAAAATAGAAGTTTAGTGGAAATGGGAATAAACATGTTGGCAGAATATAAACTTTCTAAGTTTTTTCTAGAGAGAAGCTATTAGCATTACTATACATGTGCAAAACAGAAGTTTGTTAATGCCGGAATGAAACAAGACTTCCTATGAAATGTGGTATAACAGAAAACCTTCAGTGAAATATTTCAAGGTTTTTGGAAGTCCATCTTTACTAAAAGTCAAAAATCCGAATCTTGAGAAATTTGATGAAAAAGCTAAGGAACTTTCATGGGATATTCCCTGAATGGAAAAAGTTACAAATGTTGGAATAAACATTTACAAAAGTTGGTGGATTCATGTGAAAGTTATTAAAAATCCAAATTCCTTAACAAAGGATGTTGAAAATGGTGAGGAAGACAAACTGAAAATTTCCAACGAAAGTGAATGTGAGTCAAAACAGATATATCAAGACTCAAGGAATCATATGATGAAGAAAGTGAACCTGAAAGAGAAACTTTGAAATCTCCTACTTTACAAAAACAAGTTAAAATTGAAAACATACTTGAAAATCAGAAAGCTCTGGTCCAGACTAAAAGAAGGTTGGAATTAAAAAATCAGACATCACTCATTTCACAGATTGAATCAGAATCAGTTTCAGAAGCAGTTGAACACAAAAAATGGGTAGATGCAATGAATGAAAAATTGGATTGAAAAACAACACTTAGAACTTGTTCCGCATCCAGTAAATAAAAATGTTATTGAAACAAAGTGAGTATACAGAAACAAAATGAATGAACATGGAGAAGTCTCAAGAAACAAAGCAAAACTAGTTTGTAAAGATTATGCACAGGTGGAAGGTGTAGATTTTGAAGAAACTTTTACCCCGTTGCAAGATCATAAACTATTAGAATGTTTCAAGCAATGGGTGCACATCGAAGTTACAAAGTTTATTGGATGGAAGTAAAGTCATCTTTCCTTAATGATGAAATTGAAGAAGTTTACATTGAGCAACCTTGTGTGTTTTTACTTGATGAAGATGTAAGTAAGGTTCGTAAATTGAAGAAAGCTTTGTATGGATTGAAACAAACCCCACGTGTTTGGCATTCCAAACATGATAATTGTTTGAGAATGTTAAATTTTTTTAAAAGAAAGGTTGATAGCAACTTATATGTGAAAGAAGTCAACTCCAGCACCCTGATTGTAATTGTGTATGTAGATGATATAATTTTTACTGGAGATGAAGAAGAGATTTGTAAATAATTTGTTGAGGAAATGAAGAAGAATTTTGAGATGTTTGGGAGAATTAACTTTATTCCTGGGTTTACAAGTGCAACAAAAGGAAAAATACATTTTTCTATCTCAAGAAAAGTATGTCGGAAAATTGTTACAGAAGTTTGGTATAGCGGAATCTAAAGAAGTTTCTACTCTCATTTTAGTTGGGATGAAGATGAGTAAAGATGAAGTTGGGAAGAGTGTGAATCAGAAATATTTTTGAAAGTTGATAGGAAGTTTGCTTTATCTAACAGCTTCAAGACCTGATATTGTTTATGTTGTGACTTTGTGTGCCAGATATCAGAGTGATCCAAAAAAATCTTATATGTTGACAGCAAAGAAAATTCTGAAATATGTTAAAGAAACAACTTCACATGAACTATTATACAAAAGAAGTTGTGACATGAACTTTCATGATTATACTGATGTTGATTGGACTAGAGATTGTAACGACGGAAAATCAACTTCAGGAGGAACATTTTTTTGGGAGAATATTGTATGAGTTGACATGGTAAGAAGAAGAGTTCAGCAACTTTGAGCACAGCAGAATCAGAATATGTTGTTATTACCCAAGATTGTACTCAAATGTTGTGGATGAAGGTTCAGCTAGAAGATTTGAAATTGAAAGTTTTTACACCATTGAAGATGCTTTGTGATAATCAGAGAGTGCAATTAATCTTTCGAAAAAATTTGTCCAACGCTCAAGATCAAAGCACATTGATATTAAGTTTCACTTCATCAAAGAAAAAATTGTTAGTGGGGATGTTTTGCGGAATATATTTCAACGAAATATCAAATTGATGATGTTTTCACAAAAGCTATGCCAAGGGAGATATTTGAAGAATTGAGGATGCAACTTCATGTCCAGCTTCCACCAAAGACTTCCTAAACATTTTAAGGAACCCCATCGTACTTTGGATTATGTTGACAAATGGGGAGAATATGTACAACCTTGTCCTGCAAGGGAGAAAAAGGTGTTTTTCTTACTTTAATGAATTTGAAGTTGTGATTATCATAAAATGAGGGAGTAAAAAAAGAGTTGAGAGAATGACAAATGTGAGTTGATAACTTGTAACAAATGTGGAAGATAAAAGTGAGGGAGATTTTATCTTAACATGGTTACAAATTTGTTAGTCACCGAGGGATGGAATTCCTTCAAAAACGTTACTTTATCCAGTAGTGTGATGCCAAGACACTCTATTTTGAGAAAGACTGTGTTTTGGTGAAAGGTGAAAAATTTAGATGTTTTGTTTTTAACAAAGTTATTTTTGTTGACAACTAACTTTTTGTAAAGAATGTTTTTGTAAAACAGGTGAAAGTTATGTAATGAGTTTGGTGAGTTGCTGAAAAGAAGAATGTTGCAAAGTCCGAAAGTTAGGAAGTTGGGAAGTTGCATAACTTTCCAAACAAAGTCCGATGATGCTTTACTGATCTTAAAGTTCTCAACATCATGAAAATATCATGATTCAAGCTTTTGATAAAAGAAGGGAAGTTGATGTTTTTTTAACACAACGTATCAGACACAGAAGCACTGGATGCAGAAGTTGTCCGAAAACTGGAAGTTCGAAGATTTGCAAAGTTGTTGATCAGACGATCCATCATACGAATCTTTTGTTAGAAAGTCAGGAAGTTAAGAAAGTTGAGTTTATACAAAAGGAAGTTTTTGATCCAAAGCATCAGACGGAGATCATTGGCCAAAGAATTTGTCAGAAAGCTGAAAGTGTTGTGGTTGCTGAGATCGTGCGGCTTTGAAAAATATGAGTAGACGATTCATCAGACGAGTTGTTGATGTCGATTCATCAGACGAGCTGTTGATGTCGATTCATTAGACGATCCGTTGATGCTGATTCATCGAACGAACTGTTGATGTTGATCAATCAGATGAGGTTTTGATGTTGATTCATTGGACAAAAAATTAGTAAGAATTTCTAAATTTGTTGTTGATGAGTGACTGTGGTTTTGCAAAATGCGGAAGAAATGCAATGCTTCAAGAAATCAGATCTGAATTCTTGAGCAAAGACAAAGGGGGAGATTAAGTTTGTAATCAAACACGGTTCTCCGAACAGACAATATTGAATGTTGTTTTAGTGAGTGATTGAAGTCTTTAGAAGTTGCAACAATATAGTCAACCATTTTCAGTTGGCTTTGGGCATCGGTTTGTGCAATTGTGTTTTTGTTTTGGTTTCAATGGGTCAAGAGCAACTGCAACAAAGTTCAATATTGTTTTGAAGTGCAGATTAAGAAAGTCCATCAAATGACCTTTTTATAAAAAAGTTCATCGGATGCACTTTTTTTAAGTAAGTTCGTCGAACGGACTTCTCTGGAGAATTTATAAAGTTTGAGCTGAGAAGAAAATCAAAGAAAGAAGAGTGGACGTTATTTTTCCGAACGAAGAAAGTTTCACAAAGAATTGTCATCAGACGATCATTTACCGGACAGAGGATCAAATGTTTCAAGAAGATTCGAGAAGACCCCGGAAGAGTTGAGAAAGTTTGAGAAGCACTCAAATGGAGTTCAAATATCCGATAAATCCGGGAAAATATTTCAGTTTCCCACCTTTGCTATTTCTGGAGCGCCTATAAATACAGATGCAAAGTACAACGGTACTTGCAACTGTTCACCCATGCATAAAAGCCGAAACGTTGCAGATTTGGTGTCCGAACTAAATTACCAACCGAAGTTGAGTTTCGTGTTGAAGAAGTGTTTCCAGACAAAAGCTTCGATCAAAAGATCGGACAAAGCAAAGTTCAGATTACCGAACATAAAGAATCGGACTGAGGGGATCAATCTGAGTTTTTTAGCAGAAGTTTGTGAAGCGCAGTTTTGTTAAACAGACAGATCAAAAAGTTTTGGAACAGGCGCAGCTTGAGTAAAGATGCATCAGACTGGGACTATCGGACTGGATGCATCAGACGGAAGCCATCGAATGCAGGCCCATTGGACAGAGTTTTCATACAGATCTTTGTTGGAGCGGTTTTCACAAAGTTACATCTTTCTATTGAGGCTCAAATTTTGTAAGCAAAATTTGTAAACTAACGGGAGTCGGTATAATCATTCTTATCGAGAGATAGAAGGTGTCTAACGGGAAGTGACAAAAAAGTTTTATTCACTTCTTTATAATAATGAATTTTCATACTCACAGGAGTAGCTATGACAATGATGTTGGTTCTCACACTGAGGTCGAACCTTATAAATCGTGTGCATTTGAGTTTACTAAAATTGATAAGGAAGAAACTCTAACAAGTTGTAGGGGTTAAGTTTCTTAAAGTTGAAATTTGTAAAAAAACAATCACTGATTCAACCCCCCCCCCCCTCTCATGATTCAACAATCCTTATGAACTTCAATTATGTATTGAATTGTTATTCTCCCCTTTTATATAATGAATGAATTGGACTTAGTAAGTGACACGAGACCCGTTATAGCCCCTTGATGCATCGGTAGGTCTCATTAGACAATCTAGTTTGAGTTTTTAGTCGAGATATTATTGACGCTGGGGTTTTTGTCACGAAACTCCAGTCAATAATTTTCCCCTTAAAAATGTAGTAAAGTGGTGACCACGGGGCTGCCTCACGAGGAGGTTGCAGACTAAGTTGTCAAACTGTCACTTCGCTAATTTGTTTTTGTTAAATGTCAGAATTAGAAATGGGGATTTGTAATGAGTTAAACTATGTTAAATTAAAGGAAAACAGATTACAACTAAAAATCTACGTTAGTAATTGGAAATCAGAAGCAAGCTGGACTAAAAAAAACAAACTAAAGAAGGCAACGGTGGACAAACTTCGATCGTCGGACACTCCATTTATCATCGTCGACAATTGATTTCCAATTGAATTATCCAATGTATACCTCAAGAGCTCAAAATATACATCTATATTGACTAGAAACCATAACGAGACCTCAATTATGAGTGTTTATCCGCTTATGAAAGTGATTCGATTACCCAAAGACCTCCAAGCAACCGAAACTAATTGACCTTGTTATGCTCAATGGGAAGACTCTGCCCAAAGAAGTTTCAACAACAAGACAACTATTTTACAATCACAAGTTGATACACATTCCAGAACAAAATAGAAGAAAATGAAAACAAGAGAGAAGGAGACCTTTTTTAATCATGCAAACAAATTTCAGAATAATTCAAAAGAAAAGAGTTTACAATGAAAAGCACGAACTCAAAAAGGGAAATGTCCTCAGATCTTCACTGCCCACCACCGCATGGAGTTTAGCCTTTCATGGCTTGATTATCATCAATAGAACTCCTCTCCTCCGGCATATCTTCTCCAACATAACTCACTCCCTCAATCCAATTATCCTTGAAATGAAAGTGGAGATGAAAAGTGTTGGACCCCATTTAAGGTTAAAGGGGTATTTCTGTTCTGAGTCCCACATTGGACTTAACACCATGTAATTAGTTTTTACTTCTCTATAAAAGAGGATCCCCACCTCACATTGAGGTAAGTGGAATTCACCCACTACATGGTATCAGAGCAATTTTTATCCCAAACCCTCCCTCCCTTGCGGATTCCCGGCGTTCTCCCGGCCCCGCCTCTCTCCCTCCTGCCCTAGCCTTTCCCGGCGGGCCTCCTCTCCTCCCGGCGCACCTCTCCTCCCGGCGCACCTCTCCTCCCGGCGCACCTCTCCTCTCCGGCCTGCACCCTCCCGACAACGCTCCCTCCCCGCGGCTCCCCGCGGCTCCCGACGCCATCACCCGCGCGCCCCCCAGTCCCGGCCAGCCCCGCCTCGCCCCGCCGGAACGCCCTCGGCCCGACGCCCGCGGCTTCCCGGCGCCTCCCGCTGCTCCAGCAGCCCTCCTCTGCGCGCTCCCTCCCGGCGGCCTCCCGCTGCTCCTGGCGCCTCCCGCTGCTCCCGGCGCCTCCCGCTGCTCCCGCGCCTCCCGCGCCTCCCTCTGCTCCCGCGCGCTCGCGGCTCCCGGCTCCCGGCGGCATCTCCCGGCTCCCGGCTCGCCCCGCCGTCCCGGCGCACCTCCTCCCGACGTCGCGCCCTCGCGCCCTGCCCTCGGCGATTCGCCCCGGCGCTCCGCCCTCAACGCCTCGCCCCGGCGTCGCGCCCTCGCGCCACGCCCTCAGCGCCCCGCCCAGGCGTCTCGCCCTCGGCCTCGCCCCGGCGCCGCGCCCTCGCCCCCCTAGCGGCTCCCTTCCCGCTGCCCTCTCCCGGCGTTGCTCCCAGTTCGGACTTCCGGCGCCCGGCGCGCCCAGGTCCAGCCCTGCCCTCGGCCCTGCGGCGCTCCTGCCCAGAACCCGTGCCCCAGCACCCGCGCCGCCCCTGCCCGGCCGCACCATCCTGAGCGCGACCCCCTGTCGCTGCTCCCTCCGGCCGCATCTCCGGGCCGCTTCCCTTCCACCGCCCGACTCCCGGCGAACGGGTCCAGCGCCCGCCCTCCATGGACGCATCCTCCGTTCTTCCGTCCCTCATCACGACCTCCTCCCGGCTTATCGATGACCGGCTGGATGCCACTAATTTTTCCGTCTGGCGGAAGACGGTCTTGATGTCCCTCCGCGGCATGGGGCTTCATTCTCATCTTGAGAAACCCCCACCTGAACTCACTGACCCTAAGTTCGACTCTTGGCAGCTGGCGGAAAGCAAAATCTTCGCCCTACTGGTCAACTCCATGGACCGCTCCGTGAAAGATGTCACCCGGACTGCCAACACCGTCAAAGAACTCTGGGATTCCTTGATTGTCATGTTCTCCGAGACCAATAACTTGGCCCGGGTCTCTGACGTTCTACAACGTCTCTCCCATATCCGCCAGCAGGATCGGACTTTCCCCACCTACTTCATGGAATGGAAGGGTCTCCGCGATGAACTACAGGAACTCTGGCCGATTCCTCAAACTTCGGCCGAAGCGCAGACTCAGCGGGACCAGCTCTGCCTATTCAATCTCCTGAATGGCCTCGCACCGGACTATGCCACGACGGCCACCGAGATGCTTGTCAGCCCGTCTACACTGGATATCCCGCAAGTCTATCATCGCCTGCAGAAGGCCCATCGGGCCCTTGCACCACCCGTCCACCTTCCTGATCACACTGCGCTCCTCGGACGTGGCGGTAGTCGTCCTACCGGCCCTCGTGGGCGCGGCCGTGGGGACGGCCGACCTCGCCCCCTCTGCCAGCATTGCGGCAAGCTCGGCCATCTGGTAGACCGTTGTTGGGTCCTGCATGGTCGTCCACGGCAGTGGCGGTGCTCAACCCGGCATCCTGCAAGATATCAAGAGCATACTTGCGCTGGCAGAGAGAAATAGTGTCCGCAGTCCGGGAGACCTCGATGCCTAGGAAGTAAGTGAGGGGACCAAGATCCTTGGTGTGAAAGTGCTGGTGAAGATGCGCCTTAAGGCTGGCGATGCCTCTGGAGTCGCTCCCTGTGATGATGATGTCATCCACATAAACCACAAGCAAGATACAGTCATGCGCCGTCGTACGGAAGAAGACGGTGTGATCCTTCATACTGCGAGAGAGGCCAAAGGCTGTGACGACCGTGCTGAAGCGGCCAAACCAAGCCCGAGGAGACTGCTTGAGGCCGTAGAGGGAGCGACGAAGACGGCAGACATGGCGGTCGGCACCAGAGGCCGAGTATCGAGCCATGGCCACTGTCACTACTGAGATCCTCTGGCTTCGTCATCTCCTCCATGAGCTCGGTTTCCCCGCATCGACTCCTGCTCATATCTGGTGTGACAATCAGGCCGCCACGAAGATTGCATCGAATCCCGTCTTCCATGAACGGACGAAGCATATCGAGGTGGATTGTCACTTTCTCCGCCACCATCTGGAGCAGCACCATATCGGCTTCGACCATATCCCGACGGCCGATCAGCTTGCCGATCTCTTCACCAAAGGTCTTCCAGGAGCTCGCCTTGAGTCTCTCACTACCCGGCTGGGTATTCACAGCCTCCCTGGCCCAGCTTGAGGGGGAGTCTGAGATGGTCCTGTGTCTTTGTTGTCTTTTTCTCTTTGTGGGACTTTATCCAATCTGGGCATGTCCAGCTTGAGGGGGAGTGTTGGACCCCATTTAAGGTTAAAGGGGTATTTCTGTTCTAAGTCCCACATTGGACTTAACACCATGTAATTAGTTTTTACTTCTCTATAAAAGAGGATCCCAACCTCACATTGAGGTAAGTGGAATTCACCCACTACAAAAAGTATAAAGGCAAAGGGGCGGGGTGGAAATCTTATGTCCAGAATCTGTATCCCGAAAGTATGCTCCAATTTGGACCTCCTCCTGGCCGAATCATGTTGAGATGTCTTCATCAATGTTGTTCGCACGCGAGTTCTATTTCTCCCTACAAAATTTGAGCTCCTTTGGACACGTGGTGAAAAAGTTATAGCCGATTTACTTAGAAAATATTTTTTGGCCGAAGTGACTCTTCAACTTCCTCCTATTTCACACGCCCATCAACCATCTTAATGACCGAATTTAAGCCTGGAATTTATCATAGAGATGCGCCTTCGAGTCCTCTCTCTTTTCCAGGTGGAATCACCGCATTTGGATACCTATGGGTCGCGTTATGCCTCGTTTATTAAAGGGGTATCAATTCTGTCCGAAAACTGAATTTCTAAATTGATTGATTTTTTTGGGCCTCCATATGGTCAATTCAGAACTTGGTCCAGTTGAAACATATGAAGCCCATAAGCAAAGGGTTCCTAAAAAAAAGAATTTTGACAATTGGTTTAGTAGATAAGTTATGCCCAAAACAACAAACCTGTGAAAAAACGTTAAAATTTCAGAATTAGGACATTTTCATAATTTAGCTCAAAACACTTCAAAATTCTAAAAATGATGCAATTTCTCATAAAATGGCACATTAGTGGGGATATATTCATTGAAATACAAATAAAAAATATTCAAAATTTCAGCTCTATCAATTCCCCACACTTAGCACTTTGACTTCCAGACAAGTGAGCACTCAAAATAAATTTCCAATGAAAATTCAAAAACACATGTCAATGAAATTCACTAGCTCAAAATGAAGGCACCCAACTTATCATGCCACTTCAACACCTTTAATTCCAAATTCTTCATTATGCTCATTCGGTCCATTCTCATTTCATTCATTCCTCCATGCATAAGCATGTCTGCCTCACTTTTTTTCTCAACACATGATTTTAATTTTGAACAAAGCTTTTCTCATCCAAATAAATGTAAGGGTCACCAGACAAATTTCTAAATCTCCACCCAATTGAGTTGAAGAATTATATCCATCATGAGGACTTAGAAAGGGTTGTTCTAGGGTTTGAAGGTTGGTGAGATTTCAAATGTGAAAAATTCTGAAACAGAAAGAGAAGGTTTGGCTCTTTATTGAAGCAAAATTGCATGATTCCAGTTTTCATTTAAGCATAGTCTTCTCATCTTTCTTCATGGCATAAAATCAGCTCCAAAACAACTTTAAAGTATTCATGGACGTCACACAACTTCTCCAAACTAGCAACAATGGCACAACAATTTCTTCTCAAAATTTCATTTTTTTTCTCTTTTAATACTCTAGATAGGCGCAGCTTTATTTCTTTGGGAGCTCCAAAAAGTCACAACTCCCTTTCCCGTGAAAACTCCAGATAGACACAACTTTCAGTAAAATACATTCAAAAGCAAAAACAGCTCTTCAAAATTTTAATTTTCACCCAAAGCAGCACCAGATGATATAGCACACCACAAACCATCTCTCTCACACTTAAGCTTTACTGAAATCATGCAATGTACTTCAAGAGCGGGTTGAATAGGAAAACTAGCTTTTAATGTGGCTATCTAATAGGCAATACATGACTACTAAGGGCTCACAAAGATCAAATGTACACGGTAGGCCGAATAAAGAGTGCAATTTTTGAATAAGGGGCTTTCAATCAAAAACGAATTGGCTCAATCATTTTGAACACAACTTCTTTAAAACTCATGGGTTTTGACAGAAAAAAAAAAAGACAAATTCTGGTTAAAACAAGCATTCTTTGGTTCACTCAAAAAGTGGGGCGAATGTGAAGATGCAAAATTGGTTTAGAATCCTCAAGGGAAAGTGATTTTCAATATTGGACATCATTCATGGTATGAAATTCAGAATTCAATGGTCTTTTCATAAATTTTCACAATTTGAATCCAGAACAAAACACATTTCAGCAATCATTTAAGTTCAGTTCCATGAATCAAGTTGTTTCTTTCATCAACAAAAATTTTCAATTCACAAAGGATATTACATTGAAGCTCACAAGTTTTTTTTTAACACAAAATTTTAAACACACAAAATTTGAAAGAAAATTTGAAAACATAAAATTGAAAAGAAAACACACAAAATCCTAAAAATGTAGCACAATGGTGACGTTGAGGTTTTTAGTCGCCTTATCCCAGACAATAATTTCCCCTTAAAAATGTAGCACAGTGGTGACCACAAGGTTGTCTCGCGAGAGGTTGCACACTAAGCCATCAAACTGTCACTTTGATAATTTGTTTTTGTAAATGTTAAAACTAAAATTGGGGATATAGATTGAGTTAAACAAACTTAAATTACAGAAAATCAGAATGCAATAAGAAATCTACGTTAGTGATTAGAAATCAGAAACAAACTAAAGAAGGCAGCGGTGGACAAACTTCGATCTTCGAGCACTCCTTTTATCATTGTCTAAATGAATTTTCAAATTATATTTCTCAATGCTCACTCAAAGACCTCCAAGTGAACACCTAAATTGCCTAGAAACCATATCGAGACCTCAAATATGGGTGTTGACCCGCTTGTCAAAGTGATCTGATTACCTGAAGACCTCCGAACAACCAAAACAGATTAAACTCATTGTGCTCAAAGGGGAGACCTCGCCCAAAAAAAATTAAAAATGAGTATAACCACTTTACTTTGACAAATTGATCAACATTCTAGATCAAAATAGAAGAAACTAAATTCAATCATGAAAAAAGACCTCCTTCAATCATGAAAACAGTTTCCAGAAAAATATAATAAGAATACAATGAAGTACCAAACTCAAAAGGGAAGAATCCTCGGATCTCCGCCGCCCACCACCACTTGGAGCTTAGACCTTTATGTCTTGATTATTCATCAATGGAACTCCTTTTCTCCATCATATCTTCTCCACCACAGCTTACTCCCTCAATCCAACCTTCCTTGGAATGATGAGGAGATGGAAATATAAAGAGGAGGGCCGGAAATCTGCTGTCCAGTTTTTGTCTGTCAGAAGTTGGCTCCTTTTTCTCCCTCTTCGAGGCCGAATCTCCCTCTGTCTTCTTCTATAAAGTTGTTTGGAATTAAATTCTCTGTCAACCCTCAAAATTTAAGATGATTTGGATACGTGGTTCAAAAGATATGAATTAATTATTGAATACAACTTTTTCTGCTCGAAGAGACCTTTAATCTTCCTCTTGTTTGACTCATTCAAAGAATACTTTAATGAGCGAATTTTCCATTAAGATTTATCATGCATGTTCACCATCGAGTCCTATTTCCTCTCCAGTTGGTTCCAACACATTTCGACACCTGTGGGCCACGCTATGCATCATTTATTGAAGGGGTATCAATTCTTTCTGAAAACTGAATTTCTAAATTGATTGAATTTTTTGGTCCTCGATATGGTCGATTCAGAACTTGGTCCAGTTAGAACATATGAAGCCCATAAACAAAGGGTTCCTATAAAAAATAATTTCAACAATTGGATCAGTAGAGAAAAAGTTATGCCCAAAACAACAAACCTGTGAAACTGTTAAAATTACAGAATTAGGGCATTTTCACAATTTAGCTCAAAACACTTCAAAATTCCAAAAATGATACAATTTCTCATAAAACGACACATTGGTGAGGATATATTCATTGAAATAAAAATAAAAAATATTTAAAATTTAACTATCACTTACCCATTTATGTAAGATTTCTTGACACGAGGCATTGACAGTAAGTTTATGATGTCTGACATTATACATAGCGACAAGCACCATGTGGAGTCGGAACCAGAAGCACGTGGAGGAGCGTTTTCTATTTGGGGAGTTTTGCTCGAGTCACTTGGAGAAGGCAATGAATAGTGACAAGCACCACGTGGAGTTATGGGATGTGAGATGATAAGCACTGGCTATGAGAAAAGAAACACGGGGGACCCTTCTAATTCGGCTTTTGCATAGGGAGGTTGGGACGGATGAGCTTTGAGAGACCCACAAAGATCCTGGCGAGGTGATTCTGCTTCATTTCTCTCACAACTTTTAGCACAATTATGATTAATCTTGATGCAAGAACAGAAACCTTTTTATCAACTCAGATTAGTCTGGATTTCCCTTGTTCATCCATTGTTCACCCATTGTCAATGCTGTTGTTTTCAATCTTGTTTGCATTTTCATCCATTTCATCACTTTCACACTTCTTTCACTTCCACATCACCACACCCAACTGCTGTTTTGCATTTGTTTGTTGTTTTTTCTTTGTTTGAATTAGCTTTTTCTTGGAATATTCAATAGCCCTTCCCTTGAGTTCAACCCTGCTTACCACTGTCCCAGTATTAAGTAGGTTTCTAAAAATTTATTTTTGATAGTAACAACAAATCACATGCCCACTCCATAGCAGCTTTAGCGAATAAGCCTTCACCTTTAATCACTCTCCTTGACATTACAACCCTAAAGAGTATAAATCTAGTAGATAATGGAACTGAAGGAAAGGTTTCGCCACAGACAAGACAACACAACAGCAACCGAATATAGCAGAAAACAAAAACTCTCTAAAATTCAAAGTTAATTGTCTAATTTTTTTTTCAAAATGCATAATCTTAAAAAAAAACTTTCTCATCTTAATATAACTAAAATATAAAATAGCTTTTAATTATTCTAAATTTACTTTTTAAAAGTATCCCAAAATCACTTGTTTTTTATGTTGAAGCAAACAAGCTCAAAAACAGTAGGTTGAGAAGCAAGGAACAACAAATGAAAGATTTGTTTCACAAGTGATGGAATAGAGCTCAACGCATGCTCCTCCAACTTCTACATTAACCAGGATATATTAACCAGAGTTGATGATGTATTTCTACTTCTCGTTAATTTCATTGAAAAATCCTAATAATGTCATCTATTCAACCAAACATTTGGCTCAATACATGTCATGTGCATGAACATGCTGAGGGGTAGGGGAGAGAGAAGTACCGTGAAGACAAAGTTATAACCCATCTCAAGTACAGATCGTAAGAAATCAATCCTTCTCCACATCATTTTCAAGTAATCCGCACTCATAAAGCTTGCCTCGGCAGAGAAATCCACTCCTTCAGTGACCAGAGCAAAGCAATGGGTGTGTAGAACCAAACAGCGAGAAAATGCCTTCTGATCTAATGCAATTATCACCAGATGGTTCAATAGTCTATGGGTGCGATCTCCAATCCTAAAGCTTTCAAGGAAAAGATCAATTACTGAATTTGGAACTGCCCATGCTTCATTTAAAGTAGTTAAAATAACAGTGTTGTCCTCTGTAGCAGCTTTCTTCAAAACCAGTCCAAGCTTATATTCTTCGCTGTCATGCTACAAAAGAAAATATAATCAAAATAAGAAAATCATTTGCCAGCAAAACCTCAATCGAATACAGAAATTCCAATAAGAATAAAATCTAAAATATTAACCATTAACCTATTTAAACCTATGAAATAATAGTTCAGAAAGCATCCACAGTAAATTTCTTTTCACATGAGATTCGCCAAGCAGGATGCTGAAACTGAAAGTGCAAAAAAAACTACCAAACATCTGTTGGTGGAAGTTAAAATCCAAAATGTGATTATCGTCCTGAAAGTGGGGGTGGGGGTGGGGCTGGGGGTGGGGGTGGGGGTGGGGGTGGAATCAGGACAGTCAACTTTTTTGAACCAACTCTCTAATTTAGCCTTTTCAAATTATTGATCTTCTTCTCGATTTGACAATAACAAGCAAACTCCATCACATCTGTCTACTTATGATTTCTTGAACTGATACTGCAAAGCATGCACATCAAACACAAGTATTTTTTACTTGGCTCACTCCAGTGAGGCTATGCCCAAGGCAAGTGAACAGCTCACGCACTGCTGTCGTGAACAGCCAGAGAATGTCGAAACAAACTGTAGGCTGTATAGAAAGTAGCAGAAAAACTGAGCCTAGAGTTACAACGTGAGAAGAAGAAGAAGACGAGGTAGAAGGAGAACTCCATGGGAAGGCTGCTACCGAAGAGCCAAGGCAGACCTCCCAAGGCTGACTTCCCAGCAGCTACCAAGCTGAAATGCCAAAAGTGATTTGTATCCTCCTCCCACAGGTCACTCCCTCTTATTTATTCTCAACCTACTTCCAACAACCCCCAACCACTAACTATAGAAAAGTACAGAACTGCCCCCCCCCACCGGCAGTTAAATACTCACTCCCACAGCCCCACTGCACACATTCCTAACAATTCCCTCCCTCCTAAAATATCACCTTGTCCCCAAGGTGTGAGGGTCAAACACGTCCTCTTTCATGGGTCCAATGAAGATTCCTCTTTCCATATGCTGAGCACGATCCCTGCCACACAAGAATTGCTGCGCCTTCACCGTTTGCTCAATAACAGCAGCACCTTGTCAATGAAAATGCAACAAGCTTTTTGTTGGCAGGCAATAACTCGATGTCCAGTTCTCGTAGCAACAAAACTACCAAGCCCAACTCCACTTTGGCCAAAGGCATGTTCTATTTCTGCTCTCGCTGCAACACTATCAAGACAGGGTGAATGTGAAGGGTCAATCAAGTACACCAAGGTCGCCGGTTGCTCTGGGGTTCAGTCATAGAAATTGATAGTCAATGCTCCATCCCAAACAGGAAAATAAACTGGCACTGATGCATCCGATACTGGATAACAATCACCACTCATGACATTGAAGTGAGTATATGAGATGCGACACAAACTTCCACAAGCATGGACATGACCCTCCATATATTGGGCAACATTACTGCTGTACATAGGGGCAGGCATTGAAGTAATCAACCAAGGTGTTTTCTCTCTATCCACTTGTCCAAGCTCCCCTTGCAGCCAAACCCACTGGGGAGTAAATTTCACAAAGGAAGAATAGGTTGACAGATTAAGAATATGGACCGATGCTTGATGAACAGCATACCAGGGGACTGCTGTTATTTGATACACGGTGAGGAATCAGGTGTCCACACAGATATGACTTAAACAGAACACCTGAACCAAATTCAGGTATGTATCCCATTTTTTTATTTCCGACCACATATATCAGTGGCTGAAATGCAACACTTGGCTCAATGAAACGACCCCATGAATCCCATCTGTTGCCAGCAACAAAAATTCATATCTATCAGCATAAGGATGGTCGCAATCCAATGGGCCAGCCTGCCCAGCACTACACTTGTAATGCTAGGTATTGAAAGAGTATTTAAATGACCACCCCCTGAATCCCAGCAGCAATGGATCCCAGCAGGAGCCACAGTCGTTGGAACCATTAACCAAGACAAATTTATCTGTTTTGCCCTAACCAATGCACCATTCAGCCAGACACCATACAGCTTCGATGGAAAAATAAACTTGTTTGGCACTACAAACCAGCCACTATTGGTACATCCAAGCCAGACTTTATAGCATCTACAAACTCGCTCGTCTTTGGAACACAAGCTATGACGGCAGCCGATGGTGGTACTGTCAGATTTCCAAATTCAGAAATGAATTTTATCAACTGCTCTCCGGTGGAGTTATGCCAAACAGATAGGAATATCCCCTTCCTCAGAACATTGCTCAAATCGCCATATGTACTGACTTGGTTTTCAAGAATTTTTGTTCCTTGGTTTTGCAAAACAAGATCAGTATCTGTTTCAAGCAGGGCTGGAGCTTTGTTAGTCCCAACTCCAGATTCACCAACATCATACCCGCACTTCCTCTGGTTCGATTCATTCCCATTCGATCCTACCATAAGTGGAGCATGCAGCTCCCCAGAAAACGAAGCTGTCTTCAGCCTTGAACTGCTCCTGGGAGACGCTGCCATGTACAGAAATTCATTACATCGACTGCGAGTATTAAACAACGACCCTGCAAGTAATCCGCACAGCCTTGGTATCCCGGCAGCATCGGCACCCTCGCTGTCACCATCCTTCAACATCCCAGCAACCAAAGGCTGGTCATCCAGTGCTCGCATAGCTTGTTGTAGAAGCCTTTGAGTTGCTCAAGCAAGCTTGGGATGTATTGCCACCTCGCCTGATAGAAATCAATTGCGAGAAAGAGAGAAATTGAAGATTCAATTGACTGTTGTGTACTTGGTTACAGCAGGTTCAGTAGGAGGAAAGAAGAAGAAAATTGTGATAAAGAAGGAAACTCCTCTAGAAGGCGCTGCTCTCGAGGCTGATGGCCTAACCCACCCACTCAGCTACTTCTGATGACTCCTAAAACAATTCGTAACCCCCACCCCCACCCACCCACTACTGTAGTTCCTATTTAATATCCCCTCACCACCCCAACAAGTCAGCTAACAACTGTCTATGACAAATTACAACATTGCCCCTGGACAATAACTACCCACACGCAGCAGCAAGCAGCCCTAGTCCCAATGGTGTAGACCCACCTTCTTATCATTCCCGCCCGCATGAAAATCCACCTTGTCCCCATGGTGGAAAGCTTGATGAATCTTCTGACACACCTTTGCTTTATCCACTTCTGATTCCACTCCATCACTATGCAGTTCCATGCATTCCCAAATCATCAGCTTTAAACCTTTTTCTGGACACTTATATCCTGGCTGAAATCTCTGTCCACAAGTGAAACACAGTCCCTTCGCTCTCCTTTCTTCGTAGTCCTCTCTGAACAAATTCCTTACCCCTTCCATTTTGGTGTAAGTTCTCCTTCCCTCTCCTTGTTGCTTCCAACTGTGGAGGAACCAACTTCACAGCATTTGTTCCCTAGTTCCGTCCCTAACCACACAGTGCACAACCCCTACCCCACGACTCAAGCTACTTGATAACGCCCTTTACTATCAATTCTCTTTCAACCCTCCTGGTCAACATCAACAATCGCGCTTTGTTCTACGGCCCGTGTGTTATCATCGTACTCCCAATTTCTAGCTTCAATACACCTATAAACAAACTCATGTACCGTTTTTCAGTGAGGTACGGAATGCGCAATGTCACTCATTCAACATTACTAAGCTTTTTTAATAAATATCTCGTGCATACAAAAATTATTAGAGCAAAATTTGCACCATCTCTAAAACAGAATATGATGAAATAATTTAAAATATATATATATATATATATATGAGTAGGAGTAAGAATTAGCGTTAATTGTAGGATAAAATCAGCCATCAAAATTTTTCCACAAAAGGACATCCCAAGCTTGTTCAAATTTCATCAAGTTATCTTCCCTCGTTCCCAGGCATCATTAGGGGTGCAAAGATAGCCTGGCCCAACCAGGTTTTTGGACCAAGCCCGGGTCAGCTTGGTTTTTTTTATTATAAAAAAATTATTGTATGATTTTTTATTAACAAATTTTTATTTTATTATTATTTTGATTAAGAAATATTTAAAACAAACATGTCGGGCCTGGTTCGAACTGGGTCAGGTGGGCCAGGGACGGACTGGCGGGCCGTTTCTACAACCCTAGGCATCATCTACTACAGAAGTTAGGATCAAAAAATCATATGTGAGGCTAAAAAATCCAAGAAGGCTAATCGATTTGATTTTTTAATCGGCTTTTGCTTGAGGTCCACTTTCTTAGCGAGTTGGCAGATCTATCAAAACAAAATGAAAGGCAAATTGTGGTAATAAATTCAAAAAAATGTTTAAATTAGGTGGCAGCCTTCATGTAATCTTCACAACCTGCCATCTTTTACCAAACAGAGGCTTGGATGAAATAAGAAAGCGATGGTTCCTGCATAATTATAGGTGACTTGTCAGGCAATGGCGATGGTTCCAGCATAGCTATAGGTCACCTGTCAGGCAATGGCGTACAGAACCCTTTCCCCTGTAAATTGCTCATTTCCTCGCTTCTATCCCACAAGAACCACAAGTTTGGCAAAGGAAAACGCTGTGTACTAGCTCAAAGCCTCGCATGAACCAATTCATATAGTTTAGAAAGTATAACTGTGATTATTCATGAACAGGACTGGGGATACCTCTCCCAATTTATAATGAGACTTATAAAAACTGGAAAACAAAGGCGCCCCCGTGAACTAACCGAGCTAATTTACCACACCTCAATGAGTTTCAAGCATTACATGATCAATACTCTATGTTTAATTTACAAGTGAACATGAACTCTACAATTCCCAACTTGGGGAGTAATTGGATGATGATGGAAAATTCTGCACGCACAGGAAAAAGAGGATTGGGCTCACCAGTGCGGGATTGCCATCCGCAGAGGGGAAAAAATTTCGCAGAGTAGCATATTGGCCGACGGAGGGGTACGGAAAGAAGGAAAGGGAATCAGCGGATCTGTAGAAAAGAACACAGGACAGCGTAGCGGCTACAATGAAGAGAACAGCGACAAGAGTCCGAGGGGTGAGGCCAGAAGCAGTCTCTGAGAACATTTTCTTGACAGCAAGTTCAGCGGCGGCGGAGGTGCTCAGAATCGCCGCCTGCGATGGCTTCCGTTGGAGCGGCGCTCGTCGGGTACCCCGGGCGGTTTTCTTCATGGGTGAATCGGAAGGAGGCCATGTTGAGAGGTAAGGACCGGTCGATTGGGAAACGTGGACCGTTTTTAACTGGGGGTGTGGGGCGAGGGAGCCGTGGTAGTTTTGTTTCAGATTGTTATTGTTTTATTTGTCGCCAATAATTTAAATTGGATGACATCATAGATTCAAAGAGTCTCGGGTTTTTTTTTTGTGTCGAAGAAGCACCCAAAACAAGTATATATAAATGAAAATATTAATAATAATGTGAATTTAAGATATTTTCATTTTTTTTTTCACGATCTCATCCCTCTAAAGATACCCTTTATGAACTGGTAATGAATAAAGGGAGATAATGACCCTCAATTCCCGCCTCCAGTAGGTTCCGGAGTGACGATCAGCACCAAGGGTATACAAAATTCACAAAATGGGAAGCATTGTCTTTTTCCAGAAAAACAAGATCGGGATATAAAATGTATCAACCTCAAAACAACTTCAAGACATATATAAAAGGAAGCCAAAATTCACTCAACATACATGTTTAAATAAAACTGTTACAATGCAATAAAATTTCAAAGTACCCAAAGTAAAACTAAGTAGTGACACAACAGCTGTTCAAAAGTCCGAGTTAGTAAGGTTCAGCATGGTCCACGTAATCCTTCTAAAAACCTGAAAGCATTTTTATATACATATGGTGAGCATACAAGTATGCTTAGTAAGAAAAAACTAAATCTCTCGTGCACAAGTGAGAGAAACAAATTAATGCGCCCGTGAGAGAGCAGCAGAACCCAACAACACATAACAGGGTGTATTAGTTATCCCGACCTCATCAAGACATGTTCACCAAATAACGCAAATCAAGTCAAATAATATAATAAGCACATCGATGATAGGGTACCCCACACCACTTTCTCACTGATTAGCTGCTCTCACATCTTAATGACAAACGTCCTGACACTCTCACCTCTTCCGAACATATCAAACCACACCCCGTTCGCACACATCTGGGTCTCACAACCACAACACATCCCGTTTGCATACACCTGGACCACTACCTGATGTTATTAATATTTTCATGACTTATTATATACCCCCTTTACTGATTTTATATGAAATGTGCATAATTTGTGTGAAATATTAATGTTTTAATACTAAGTATAATTTTTGAGCATTTTTAGAAGTAGTCTAATTGAGTCATTTTACTATTTTATTTATAACTCTCCCCATAACGATTAAAATTGCGTGGTTCTTATTTTGTAGGATTCCTAATTCAATATATAACATTTCATTAGAAGGGATCATGAGCCAATTCTGCCATTTGAAGGATCACATGAACCATACAAGATGACCCAAAGAATTTGTGAAGAAACTGAACCAGCTATGATGATTAAGTTACTGGTCTAAATCCCAAAGCCCAGATTTTATGAAACTCTACCATATGTTTTTGATTATCTAAAAGAATCATGGATAAAAATTTCAGGGCCCAAATCCAAGAACAAGGGGCCCAAATGAAGCTTTGAAATCTAGCCCACCATTCTGGCCGGGAATTAAAATCTGGACACTATTCATGACATATCTCATGATGTAATCATCAAATCGAGTTGGTATTTTGCAGTGTGAAAGAGGAGATATAGGCGACCGACTTTGTTGAAGAAATCATTCGGCTTTGAAGGCATCCTCCTATTCGAAAACCCTTTCACATTTTGGACTTCAAAAAGATTGGATTGAAATGGACAGATTAAATTTGTTTAATCAACCAGCCATAACTTTGGATCCATAGGTCCAAATGAATCCAAATTTTTAGAGAGGTTGGAAAACTTTATTATATAAAACTTTGAAGAAGGAGATATCTCGATATTCGTCTGTCTGAATAGCCAACTTGGCGATGCAAGTGGAGGGACAAATTGGGAATGAAAACAGTCTACTTCCTTGGGCTATAAATGCATCCCTCTCCTCTCCTTCAAAGGGGTTGACATTTCATAAGAGAGAAGTACATATTTTCACAAGCAAATCATTACAAAAGTCTTGGGAGGACCTTCCATACTCAAGTTTTCACTTGAGATACCCTTCCTCCTCTATTTGTTTCCTTTCACTTTTGTGTTGTTCTTCGTTTGTAATCTTGTAAGTTTGTGTTTTGTAATTCTGTTTTAATGCAAGTTTATTATTCAATATCTCTTATTCTCATCCATATTCTATAGTTTAATATTAATGTTCTTAAAATAGTTTAAATACAGTTGAATCCCCTTCTCTTCTTTTGCTTCCTCATTCAATCGAAAATCCGTTTTTTTAATTCTCATCATTGTTCGTGTGTGTGTGTTCGACGCACCACTCTTTTCTTATCCCTTTATTTTTCTTCTTTTATTAATTTATCATCATAATAATTATAACCATATTATTAAACATCTAAATGGCTGAGTAAATCTCTCATTGGGGTGAGTCAAAATTTAGGGATGTTAAGTGATTGAGAGTATTTGCTCGATGAGTATTTGTTAATTTAACATTGTGTATGTTGGACTTAACATGTCATGGATAACTGACATATTTTGTTTAACATGAGGTTTACATTGATTATTGGAACCATAAATACACTACCATAAATAATTAATGGTAATGATTAGAACCCTAAGTTAAGTTAAGGCTTGGATTAAAGCCTTAACACTAAGGAATTTCAATCAACGTTATCTTGTGAAGTGAGTGTTAATTTAAATGCAATATAAAGAAAAGCTAAAAGATATCACAAGCTTAACTCCCTAATGATGAACCCACCCCAATATTTACCAATTTGTTAAATCAATTATAGTCAATCAATCATTTCAATTAAGCTCTGCAAACAAACCCCCCTAATCAAAATACAATCAATTAAAAACAAACGACTATTACAAAGTATCATCGCCGATGATTCGACCCGAGTGCTGCTATACGCATTAGCAGAGCACCGGAACCTTAACCGGTCGATAGGCGACAATCGGTCGTGCATTTCAAATGACACCGTTTCCGGGGATGGTGATTTAAGTATTCATTAGTTTCTGGTTATTGTAAAAAAATTTGAAAAAATTGAAAAAAACACAAAGAAAAACCTGTCTTCTCATAAAAATCATAAACTGAAAAAATACAAAGAAAAACCCATCTTCCTCTTTCTTCCAAAATCTATTTGAATGCCATGTAGCCTTCCAAACAATCCCTCGGATTTTTTTTGACCCTGAAATTGAGCGAACACTTCACCAACTTAGGAGGAACATAAGAGATAATCAAATAATTCAAGAACCAGTCCTTGTCCAACCAATTGAATTAGATATGGTCAGTCTTAAGGAACAAAAACTTAAAGAACTTGTTTCCCCTAATATGAATTACCAACCTCTTGGTATTCAATATCCAAACATAGAGGTTGACTTTGAACTCAAATCGGGTTTGATTCATCTTCTCCCTCATTTCCATGGGCTAGCCAGTGAGGATCCACATCTCCACCTTAAAGAGTTTCAAGTAGTGTGCTCTACCATGAAGCATCAAGGGGTTTCTGAGGAACAAATAAAACTCCAAACATTCCCTTTCTCCCTAGCTGACACTGCCAAGTCATGGCTTTACTACCTCCCTCATGGTTCCATAACCACATGGAATGACATGAAATGACTTTTCTTAGAAAAATTCTTTTCTGTTTCTCGTACTGCTTCTATCCGAAAGGAAATAAGTGGTATTCGTCAGTTCCCAAGTGAATCACTCCATGAGTACTGGGAGAGGTTCAAAAATCTTGTTGCAATCTTCCCACATCACTAAATTCCTGACCAACTCTTTATCCAATACTTCTATGAGGGGTTATTGGATATGGAGAGAACTCTCATTGATGCTGCAAGTGGCGGTGCTCTTGTTGATAAAACTCCTGCAACTGCAAGAGATATCATAAGTAACATGGCTGAAAACACACAAAAATTCCATACTCGAGCACATGCTCAAGTAAAACAAGCCCAAGATAATCAATCAATTGAGCCGAACAAGATGACCAAGTGGATGGGTGAACTTACAGGTCTTGTGCGACAACTAGCTGTGGCTACCAAATCCCCAACCTCATCTTCTCCTCAATCAATGTTTCCTGGACCTGTCAAAAACTGTGGAATCTACAACTCTCCATCTCATCTAACTGACACATGTCCACAAATTCAAGAGGATCAATCTGATTCATCTGGACCAATGGAGATCAATGAAGCATATGCTCAGCAGAACACCAACCCTCAACTATTAGGTCGTTTTGTTAGAAACTTCAACCAACCTCACTCTGAGCCTTCTCTTCTTCCTATAATCAAGGCCTTAGGTATGGTAATCCCATATCTCATCCCCCTAAATTCCCTCCTCAAAACCCAAACCAGTTTCAATATGTTCAAGGTGTTGGTAACTTCCAACAACCTTATCCTTTTATTCCTCAACCTCAAAGGAACAATCCTCCTCCTGGATTTCATTATCCTAGCGAGCCTTCCCAATTCCAAAACCAATACAATCGCTTTCCCAAGAACCAAAATCAAGGTAATCCCAATTCGGGACAAGCCTCTTCTTCCAAGAAACCACAGGAAAGTGCAGTGGAAGATCTTTCCTCCTTCACCCGTTCCAGCCTCAAGAACATTGAAACCCAAATTGGTCAACTTGCATCCCACCTTAGTCAGCAGCAACCATCAAATTCTTCCCAAATTCCATCTCAACCATTACCCAACCCCAAGGGTAATGTAAGTGAAATTTCACTTAGATTGGGAAATCAAATTGCTATGCATCAAGATAAGTCCTCCAACCCTCCTTTGAATGTTGACCTAGAAAATGAAAATAAAAAGAAACTTGAAAAGGAATCTGAATCCATTCCCTCACCTCCTTCCATTCCACTTAGGAATCCAATTCCTTTTCCACAAGTTGTCTCTAAGTCAAAGAATTCATTTGAAACTGATCCTGAAATGCTCGACATTTTTAGACGTGTTGAAGTCAACATTCCTCTCTTAGATGCCATAAAACAAATTCCTAAGTATGCCAAGTTTCTAAAGGAATTGTGCACCCACAAGAGGCAACTTAGGACCTTTGAAAATGTTTCCACCCAGCAGTCTATTCCCATAAAGTGCAACGATCCAGGGACCTTTATGGTTCCATGACAAATTGGAAGTTATAACTTCGATGATGCACTCATAGACTTAGGAGCCTCGATTAATGTCATGCCCAAATCCATCTTCTCTAACCTTGGTCTAGGTCCCTTACATCCAATGGGTGTTGTCATTAAATTGGACAATTGAAGTATAGCCAGTCCTGAGAGAATAATTGAGGATGTCCTTATCTGAGTCAATGATCTTATCTTCCCTGCTGATTTCTATGTCCTTGACATGGAAGGTGAGAAGAACTCTTCTCGATCTCCCCTAATTCTAGGAAGACCATTCCTCATGACTGCGAGAACCAAGATTGATGTCCATTCAGACATCTTATCCATGGAATTCGGTGACCAACTGGTCAAGTTCAAAATTTTTCAAGCCATGCGATACCCATCTGAGGATCACTCTGTATTCTCAATCCATACTTCTGAGGACACTTCTAAGATTCAATTGAACCCCATTCCATCATGTTCATCATGTTTTGATGATAAAGGATCTTGTGAAATCTATAACATGATTAACAAAGTCATAAATGGTGAAGTTGATGTGGACCTTTCATTCATAGACTCTATCAATCTAGAGGATCTTGAAAACTCTCTTGAATCCCACATCAATTCTGATCTCTACTGCTCCACCTTGGATAGTATTAAGGAAAATGAATCTGAAGCAAAAGAAGTCCCTTCTTCCATTCCTTAGTTGTCTAACCCAAAAATGAAAGATAAGACTGATCTAAAACCTCTCCATGAACACCTGAAATATGCATTCCTTTTTTCTTGATCACTCATATCCTATCATTATCTCTTCTTCACTTACCAAAATTGAGGAGTCCAAACTTGTTCAGGTGTTAGAGAAAAACAAAAAGGCTTTAGGGTGGACCCTAGATAACATACCAGGAATCAACCCTGCCATTTGCATGCATCACATCCATCTTGAGGAGTCATCCAAACCAATTAGACAACCAAAAAGAAGACTCAATCCACTCATACTTGAGGTAGTTAGGGAAGAGATCACCAAGCTTCTTTAAGCTGGTATTATTACCCAATTTCTGATAGTGAATGGGTTAGTCCAATTCAATTTGTACCTAAGAAGGGTGGGATAAATGTTGTCACAAATGAACACGGGGAGGTAGTCACAACTCGAGTGAAGAAAAAATGGTGTGTGTGCCTCGAATATAGGAAATTGAATGTTGAAACAAGAAAAGATCACTACCCTCTTCCATTCCTTGATAAAATACTGGAAAGATTAGCTGGAAAGTCACAATATTTCTTTCTTGATGGATACACCGACTACTTACAAATCCCAATCGCACCTCAGGGCCAAGAAAAGACAACTTTCACATGCCCCTTTGGAACATATGCATATAGAAGAATTCCTTTTGGCCTTTTCAATTCTCCTGCAACATTCCAGAGGTGTATGATAAGTATCTTTTCCAAATTCATTGAACACTTCATGGAAGTCTTCATGGATGACTTCATCATTTATGGTGATTCATTTGAATCTTGCTTGAATTCACTCTCTATAGTCCTTCAAAAGTGTGTCAAGTGTAACATTGTGTTAAATTTTGAAAAATTTCACTTCATGGTTGCAAATGGGATTGTTCTAGGGCACATAGTTTCACAAGATGGTATTGAAGTCGATCCTTCCAAAATTGAAGTGATCCAATCACTTTCTAAACCCACTTCTGTTCGAGACATCTGTTCATTTCTCGGTCATGCCAGTTTCTATCGGAGATTCATCCATAACTTCAGTAGGATTTCCCTCCCACTCACTCGGTTGCTCCAAAATGATGTCACTTTCCATTTCAATGAGGTTTGCAAGAGAACCTTTGTTGAACTCAAAACTACTCTAACATCCGCCCCAATAATCTAACCCCAGATTGGTCCTTACCCTTTGAGTTGATGTGTGATGCTTCTGATAGAGCTGTTGGGGCTATTCTTGGTCAAAGAAGAGAAAAAATTACTCATTCCATCTATTATGCCTCAAAAACATTGGATGAAACTCAATCTCACTACACTGCCACTGAAAAAGAACTTTTAGCAGTTGTTTTTTCCTTAGATAAATTCTGACCCTATCTCTTAGGTGCCAAAATCATCATCTTCATAGACCATTCTGCTATAAAGTTCTTACTCAAGAAAAGTGATTCCAAACTGAGGCTAATAAGATGGATCCTAATGCTCCAAGAGTTTGACCTTGAAATAAAAGATATGTTGGGTCGGAACAAAAGCGGGAATGATGGCAAGAGGGGGGGTGAATTGCCTTTTAAAAAAAATAAACAAATTAAAATCAAAGTGAAAGATGCAGCGGAAATAAAGAAGGCAAGACACACAAAATTGATAACGGAGTTCGGCCAAAACCCGGCCTACGTCTCCGCTCCCAACTCAACCGTTGAGAGATTCCTACCGCTTGCTTTTCAATGGTTTTAGCAAGAAACCCACTAGGCTTTGAGGTAGCACTAGGACCTATTACAGCTTGCTTTTGTGGTTTAGCAAGAACCCACTTGCTTTTGATGGTTTAGCAAGAACCCACTATCCTTCTTACAGGTGAAGGATAGCTCACCTATGTCTCAAGATATTTAAAGGAAAGCTTGGCAACCTTGTCACACCTTAGTGGTGATGTGAAACCCAAAGAAAAGAGGGGATGAGAAAATTGGGAGTTTGTAGGCACAAACTCAAAGTTAAGCTCAAAATAAATAAAATACGAAAAACCGTGATTGGGAAGACTTGGGCGCCAATTAGATGATGGAGTTGATGTAGCGTGCTTTCCCAAGCTTCTTGAGTGGTACTCTTGGATGTGGAAATGGATGGAGCACTTGGGGTTCTCTTGGAACAATCCGCCGGAGCTTCGCCAAAAATGATCAACAATGTGTCCGGTGGCTTGTGTAAAGTTCCGGGGCTTCCTAGGCCTTTATTTATAGGCTAGGAACCTTCAAGTATCCGTTGGAGGGCTTTGGAGCCGTTGGAAAAGGCCTCGGAGCCGTTGGGAGGCTTTTGGAGTTGACTGGTCAAAGCCAACGGCTAGTTTGACCAGTGCTACCGGCTGGCCGGTGCAGGGCCACCGGCTGGCCGGTGCCTTGACAGTGGCTGAGTCTTCTTTTCCAGGCACCACCGGTCGACCGGTGCCAGAGCCACCGGCTGGCCGGTGGTGAGGCAGTAGCAAACCCTGTTCAATCTGGGTGCCACCGGCTGGCCGGTGCTTGGCCACCGGTTGGCCGGTGTGGAGGCAGTGGCTCTGCCTTCTTCCCAGGGTCCACCGGTCGACCGGTGGTGAAGCCACCGGTTGGCCGGTGGACTGATTTTCAGTCCACTTGTGTTCCTTTGCCACTTAAGCTTGCTTGGCCCAATTCCTTGGCCACCTGATTTGATTCCTATCAATCCAAAAACACTTGAAAGAGGATTAGAAAAATATGAGGGTGATTGTGATCATGAAAATAAAACCTTGAGGGGTTCGAGAGGTACAACAATCTCCCCCTATTTTGATGATCACAATCACCAAAACAATTAATGTAAAATACTGAAATTGAAAGGAAATGCTAAGCAAGATGAAAAGGATTCTCCCCCAATCAATCAAGAAATTTCTCCCCCTTTGTGATTATCAAAATAGAGTGGGGCATATAACTTGATTGAGGGAGTCGAAGAAAAACGAGATTTTAAAACAATTGAAAATGAAACTAATTGTTGGAAATTTTGAAATGAAAAATTGAATTGAAAAATTTGAATAACAGTTTGAATTGAAAGTTTTGAATCAAAAACTAATTGAAATTCGAAATTTGAAACCAAATGAAATTTTTGAAATTGAGAGTTTTGAATCAAAAAATCGATACCAACTGTTGGATATTTAAAAATGAAAATTTAATAGAAAATAGAGAATTTCGAAGCCAAGTGTTGAGTTTGAAATGAAAACTTTTAATACACAAAAAGGCTTAAAAAATCCTAACTCCCCCTAAATAAAAACAATGAATCACCGGGGAGAGGGATTTTGGAAAGAGATGATTTTAGGCCCGGAGAGACTCGCTAAGAGGGATTTTTCAATCCATACTTGTCTCATGGCGGGTCTTCTCCTATAGAATTCATCGGAATAGAAAATAGATTTGGGTTGGCCGTACCGGGCATTTTTGCAATTACACTCATAAATGAGATGCCCGAGTTTTTTGCAATAGTTACAAAATTTAAAGCTAGAGCTCCCCCTTACAAAAACAGTGGGTGCATGGGAGGAGGAGGCTTGGTTGGTATAGCCAAGTCCATTGGTGGTTCGGGAAACCCTTTGGGAACCAAGCAAATTTTTCAAATTTTGTTCACCTTGGGTGAACTTGGCTAGGGTCTCTCTAAGGTCTTTGATGGTTGATTCCATAGAATCAACATTTGGAAAATTTTGGATTTTAAGGGACATCTCCTCCTTCTCTTTGAGAAGTTGCTCTTTTTCGGAGGAGAGTTTTTTGAAAGATTTTTTCAACGCGACAAATTTAGAAGAGAGTTCATGAAAACCTTTTTCCAATTGATCTCTAGCAAATGAGAGTTCTTCATAAGAAAGATGATTTAAAGAATTTGAATTTGAAGAGCAAGAGGAGGAGGAGTCGGAAGATGTTACCTCATTACATGCCATTAGGCATTTCGTACCGTTGTCGCTCGAGGAAGAGGAGGAGGATGATGAAGAGGAGGTGTCACTCCATGTGGCCTTGAGGACCTTCTTCTTTCCTTTTTTCCTTTGGCGTGGCCCGTTTCTTGTTGAGTGGGCAATCGGGCTTGTAATGGCCCTTTTCGCCGCACCCGTAGCATTTTACCTTGGGCTCGGATCTTGCGGTGGGTTCTTGCCTTCGCGCCTTGCGAGATTTTTTCTTCTTGTGCTTCTTCATGAATTTTTGCATTTGGCGGGCGAGATTCTCCATTTCCGAGTCGCCGCTTGAAGATGATGAAGATGAGGAGGAAGAGGATGAGGAGGAGCTTACTTCCTTTTGTACCTTGAGGGCAATGTTCTTTGGTGTCTTGATTGGTGTGCCCTCCTTTTGAGCTTGCCTCCTCATCGTGATCTCATAAGTCATGAGAGATCCGATGAGCTCCTCTACCGGCATATTTTTGATGTCTTTTGCTTCTTGAATCGCCGTGACCTTCGGTGCCCATTTGCTTGGTAGGATCCATAGGATCTTCTTCACCATAGTTTCAGCTGAAACATCATCACCAAGGGACTTTCTCCCATTGCACACGTCAGTAAATCGTGTAAACATTTCAGAAATAGACTCATTTGGATGCATTGAAAAAGATTCAAAATCCTGTCTATACATATCTAATCTAGTATCCTTGACTTTATTAGTGCCTTAATGGGTCACTTCTAAAAGCTTCCAAATTTCATGTGTGGAGGTGCAAGTGGATACACGATTAAATTCATTTCTATCTAACCCGCAATGAAGAGCATTCATGGCTTTGCCATCAAGCTCAAAATTTTTAATATCGGCGGGGGTCCATTTGGATTCGTCGGGGGAAGAGAGAGTGTAACCTTGCATGACAATTTTATAAATGGGATACCCTATACTTCTAAGAAAAGTAGTCATGCGGGTTTTCCAATAATTATAGTCGGATCCATCAAAAAATGGAGCCCGACCCAAAGAGTAGCCCTCGGGGGCGAAAGAGGTAGATGCCATCAAAAAAAAGATCTTAACTTTGAAACCGGGTTAAGGAATTATTCAAACCTCCCTCTGATACCAAATGTTGGGTCGGAACAAAAGCGGGAATGATGGCAAGAGGGGGGGTGAATTGCCTTTTAAAAAAAATAAACAAATTAAAATCAAAGTGAAAGATGCAGCGGAAATAAAGAAGGCAAGACACACAAAATTGATAACGGAGTTCGGCCAAAACCCGGCCTACGTCTCCGCTCCCAACTCAACCGTTGAGAGATTCCTACCGCTTGCTTTTCAATGGTTTTAGCAAGAAACCCACTAGGCTTTGAGGTAGCACTAGGACCTATTACAGCTTGCTTTTGTGGTTTAGCAAGAACCCACTTGCTTTTGATGGTTTAGCAAGAACCCACTATCCTTCTTACAGGTGAAGGATAGCTCACCTATGTCTCAAGCTATTTAAAGGAAAGCTTGGCAACCTTGTCACACCTTAGTGGTGATGTGAAACCCAAAGAAAAGAGGGGATGAGAAAATTGGGAGTTTGTAGGCACAAACTCAAAGTTAAGCTCAAAATAAATAAAATACGAAAAACCGTGATTGGGAAGACTTGGGCGCCAATTGGATGATGGAGTTGATGTAGCGTGCTTTCCCAAGCTTCTTGAGTGGTACTCTTGGATGTGGAAATGGATGGAGCACTTGGGGTTCTCTTGGAACAATCCGCCGGAGCTTCGCCAAAAATGATCAACAATGTGTCCGGTGGCTTGTGTAAAGTTCCGGGGCTTCCTAGGCCTTTATTTATAGGCTAGGAACCTTCAAGTATCCGTTGGAGGGCTTTGGAGCCGTTGGAAAAGGCCTCGGAGCCGTTGGGAGGCTTTTGGAGTTGACTGGTCAAAGCCAACGGCTAGTTTGACCAGTGCTACCGGCTGGCCGGTGCAGGGCCACCGGCTGGCCGGTGCCTTGACAGTGGCTGAGTCTTCTTTTCCAGGCACCACCGGTCGACCGGTGCCAGAGCCACCGGCTGGCCGGTGGTGAGGCAGTAGCAAACCCTGTTCAATCTGGGTGCCACCGGCTGGCCGGTGCTTGGCCACCGGTTGGCCGGTGTGGAGGTAGTGGCTCTGCCTTCTTCCCAGGGTCCACCGGTCGACCGGTGGTGAAGCCACCGGTTGGCCGGTGGACTGATTTTCAGTCCACTTGTGTTCCTTTTCCACTTAAGCTTGCTTGGCCCAATTCCTTGGCCACCTGATTTGATTCCTATCAATCCAAAAACACTTGAAAGAGGATTAGAAAAATATGAGGGTGATTGTGATCATGAAAATAAAACCTTGAGGGGTTCGAGAGGTACAACAAGATAGACCAGGAAAAGAAAACCCTATGATTGATCACTTGAGTATAATTTCTAATTCTTCTCATTCTGAAATAATTGATCCAGAATTTCCAACTGAGCACCTTTCATATATCACTCAAAAAATACCATGGTATGCCCCAATTGTAAATTACTTGGTTTCTGGTGTTTTTCCTGAATTTTTTTCAAAAGAACAAAAAATGAAGTTGAAAAGTGATTCAAAATACTATTTTTGGGACAAAAATAAACTTTGGAAAACTGGGGATGACATGGTAATAAAAAGATGTGTCGACGAAAATGAACATTCTTCTATATTAGAATTCTGTCACTCACTTCCTGAAGGTGGCCAATTTGGACCACAAAGGACCTTACGAAAGGTCCTAGACTCTAGATTCTTCTGGCCTTCACTCTTTAAGGACTCACATGAGTTCTGTCAATCATGTCCCACTTGCCAAAAGTTTAGCACAATTTCAAAGAGAAATAAAATTCCCCAAAAGCCTTTAATTTTCTGTGAGATCTTATATGTTTGGGGTATCAATTTCATGGGACCATTCCCCCTTCCAATGGATTCTCATACATTATTCTTGCAGTTGATTATGTTTCTAGGTGGTTTGAGGCCAAAACCACTAGAAATGACGATTCACATACTGTTAGTGAGTTCCTAAAGACACACATCTTCCACAGATTTGGCACACCTCGTGCCTTGATCAGTGACTTAGGAACCTATTTTTTATAATAAAACCATGGAATATCTTTTGAAAAAGAATGGGGTTATACATAAAACTTCAACTATATATCACCCCTAAACAAATGGAATGGCTGAACTTTCTAATAGAGAAGTGAAAAGAGTGCTTGAGAGAATTATAAAACCCACTAGAAAAGACTGTCCTGAAAGACTTGGTTAAGCACTTTGGGCTTATCGAACTGCCTATAAAACACCCATTGGGATGTATCCTTTTAGGATAGTTTTTTATAAAGCATGTCATTTGTCAGTTGAAATCCAACATAAGTCATTTTGGGCAGTGAAAACTTGTAATTTTGATCATGAAAAATCCGGTGAAGAAATATTGTTGCAATTGGCTAAACTGGAGGAGCTTCGACTTGATTCTTACAAGAATTCTAATATCTACAAAGAAAAATCCAAGGCACTCCATGATAAACACATCCTAAGAAAGGTATTTCATGAAGGTGAAAAGGTAATGCTCTTCAATTCTCAATTTCGGCTTCACCCAGGTAGGCTTAATTCTCATTGGGAAGGTTCTTTTGTTATTACTAATGTTTACCCGTTTAGTGCAGTGCAAGTCCAAGACCCCTCTTCCAAAAGGACATTCACGGTTAATGGACATCGGTTAAAGCATCACCATGAGAGGATGCACAATCCTGGATCAACATCGACTTCCACTAGATCCCCAACTTCTCCAGTCGACCTACCACTAGATGGAGATGGAAACCTGCCAAATCCAAACCAGGGGGCACCACTTTCCCTTTAACTCTCTCTCTATCTCTTCCTATCTCTACCTCTTTCTTATTCTTCCTCTCTCTTTCATTTTTACCACTTTATTTATCAAAACCTTTATTTTTCACTTTCTCTTTTTTGTGGGTGTATCTTTATTAAAAACAAAAAAAAAGAATCATAACAAAAAAAATATATACAAAAAAAATCAAGAGTCATGATTACTCACCTTCCAATTTTCAAATTTTGTCCAACCATTTTGGGGAGTTAACAGACATGTTTTCACCTAATTTTTTTTTATTTTCATCATGACTTTGGATAAAAAATTTTGTGTCAAAATTAACAAATTTTGAATGCTCAATTTTGATTTGGAAAATGATTTTCCCAAATCATGTGGAACAACATTTGCTTTCATGCCAAGGCCACCTATGGCCATCTTTTCAAAATGTGTGTTTTCACCCCCATTTGAGAGTCTTGAGTTTGTGGACCTTCGAGCTGAATTTCCTACTTTAGTGTGCATTAATATGATAGAGTCATTTTTTAAACCACATGAGAATCACAATATCCAAATATCCTCCCATTTCCCTTAAATTAATCCTCCTTTTGAAAGCCCCTTTGAGCCTATGAAAATATTTTTCTTTGATAGCCACATTACAAGCCCAATACCTTTTCCCACCCAATATCAACATGGATTTTCATTGCATAATTTTTTAAAATTTAAGTGTGGGTGGGATGGATTTCATTATGGGTACCCTTTTTTGATTTCACCGTGTTATTATATGATTGAGGGCAAACATCCATTTCAGTGCGGGGGAGAGGTTTTCATTCAGTTTTTTTGGGGGAATGTAATGTACTTTCATTTATGTAATTTTGTAAATGTTATTGACAAGTGTTCACAAAAAAAAGAACAAAAGAACAAAAAAAATTGGGTTGTTTCTTGGGTAGGTCAAAAATAACTCTTCCTCAACCTTTGATCTTGTTATAACTATTACAATTAGTGTTGTGAGGAGATAAATCATGGGTTGGTATATGAGTGTGATATCTTTTCCAAGTTCAACTTTCGAAAAAATAAAAAAGAAAAGAAAAAAAGAACACTTACATTATATTCTTATGTCATTGGAAGAAGTTTTGTGGTTTTTAAATATTTCATCTTCTCATCCCCTTAAAATTTTCATCCTCTATTGTGTCTTTCTTCACACAATCATTCCCTTGTAAAATATGTGTTTTCATTTCCTTCCATGTTTTATTTCAAAAAAAATGTGCATTTCTTTTTCTATGTTGGTGTTTTAACCCTCTTCTTCTCTCTCTTGGACATTATATTCCTACCGTCCCATAGCCACAGAAAAATCCCTTAAAAGATCTCTTGATTCTTGTGCACTTTGGATAGGGATTGGAAGATGAGATCTCTTTCAAACTCTAAGATTTTAACTTTTGGTTGGTGAAAGAGTGAACCACAACAAATGAATTTTATCATCTTGAGAGGTGTGAGTTTTGAGTGTCCACATTTTCCATTTATAAATTTGAGCATGAAAAAATGAATTAGTTTTGGAACATTTTTTCTGTAACAACATGTAGTGCAATTCAAAATGGATGAGTGAAATAGACTAAACCTCCCCTGATTGGAGAAAACAAAATTTTAATATCTGTTGGTGAGTGAAAATGATTTTGTTATGTTTTTATATTTATTGAACATGAGGACATGCACAAGACTAAGTGTGGGGGATTTAATGTTATTAATATTTTCATGACTTATTATATACCCCCTTTACTTATTTTATATGAAATGTGCATAATTTGTGTGAAATATTAATGTTTTAATACTAAGTATAATTTTTGAGCATTTTTAGAAGTATTCCAATTGATTAATTTTACTATTTTATTTATAACTCTCCCCATAATGATCCAAATTATGTGGTTATTGTTTTTTAGGATTCCTAATTCAATATACAACATTTCATTAGAAGGGATCATGAGCCAATTCTGCCATTTGAAGGATCACATGGACCACACAAGATGACCCAAAGAATTTGCGAACAAACTAGACCGCCATGATGATTGAGTTACTCGTCTAAATCCCAAAGCCCAAATTTTATTAACCTCTACCATATGTTATTTATTATCCAAAAGAATCATGGATAAAAATTTCAGGGCCCAACTCCAATAACGAGGGGCCCAAATGAAGCTTTGAAATCTATCCCACCATTCTGGATGAGAATTAAAATCCGAATACTATTAATGACATATTTCATGATGTAATCATCAAATAGAGCTGAGATTTTGCAATGTGAAATAGGAGATATAGTCGGCCGACTTTGTTGAAAAAATAATTTGGCTTTAAAGGCATATTCCTATTCAAAAACCCTTTTACATTTTGGACTTCAAAAATATTAGATTGAAATGGACAGATTAAATTTTTTTAATCAATTGGCCATAACTTTGGTTCCATATGTTCAAATGACTCCAAATTTTTAGAGAGGTCTTAAAACGTTATTATATACAACTTTGAATAAGGATATATCTCGAGATTCAGCTGTCTGAATATCCAACTTGGCGATGCAAGTGAAGGGACGTATTGGGAATGAAAACAGTCCACTTCCTTAGGCTATAAATGCATCCCCCTCCTCTCCTTCAAAGGGATTGAAATTTCAGAAGATAGGAGTACATATTTTCACGACCAAATAATTTACAAAGGCTTGGGAGGACCTTCCATACTCAAGTTTTCACTTGATATACCCTTACTCCTCTCTTTGTTTCCTTTCACTTTTGTGTTGTTCTTCTTTTGTAATCTTGTAAGTTTGTGTTTTGTAATTCTGTTTTAATGAATGTTTCTTATTAAACATCTCTTATTATCATCCACCTTCTATAGTTTAATATTAATTTTCTTAAAATAGTTTAAATACAGTTTAATCCCCTTCCATTCTTTTGCTTCCTCATTCAATCGAAAGTCCGTTTTTTTTAAATTCTCATCATTGTTCGTGTGTGTGTGTTCGACACACCACTCTTTTATTATCCCTTTATTTTTCTTCTATTCTTAATTTATCATCATAATAATTATAACCAGATTATTAAACACTCAAATGTCTGAGTAAATCTCTCATTGGGGGGAGTCAAAATTTAGGGATGTTAAGTGATTGAGAGTATTTGCTCGGTGAGTATTTGTTAATTTAACATTGTGTATGTTGGACTTAACATGTCATGGATAACTGACGTATTTTATTTAACATGTGGTTTCCATGAATTATTTGAACCATAAATATACTACCATAAACAATTAATGGTAATGATTAGAACCCTAAGTTAAGTTAAGGCTTGTATTAAAGCCTTAACACTTATGAATTCCAATCAACATTATCTTGTGAAGTGAGTGTTAATTTAAATGCAATATAAAGCAAATCTCAAGGATATCACAAGCTTAAATACCTAATAATGAACTCATCCCAATCATTACCAATTTTTTAAATCAATTACATCCAATCAATCATTTTAATTAAGCTCTACAAACAAACCCCCCCTAATAAAAATACAATCAACTAAAAACAAACGACTATTACAAAGTATCGTCGCCGAGGATTCAACCTGAGTGCTGCTATACACATTAGCAGAGCACTAGAACCTTGACTGGTTGATATGCGACAATCGGCTGTGCGTTTCACTACCAAAACACATCATGTCTGCAAACACTTGGTGAAGGTTCCGGGCGCAGCGGAAGCGCGTGGGTGGATGTGACCACTTGGCTTTTTGTCATTAGAAATGATCAATCCAGGATCAATATGATGATAAACGCTAGTCTCCACAGATCGATTCACAGAAATAGACAAAGAAGAAGAAAGTTCCTGGAACCACAAAAGTGGATCGTCACAGTTTGATTGTAATTAATTTAATTAATTGACAAGAAGTACCTTTTGGGTGTTCTTTCTTCATTGATATTCTTGATCATGTTTTGATGTGATTCATCATTACATCATAGAAGCCAAGTGTAGACTTCCTCTATCAGTGATCCACACGTGCACCTCGTATCTCTGGATGTTTCCAAATGAGTCTTCGGGTGCTAGCGTGGAGAAACCTTTTCTTGAGTTGTCCGCCTTAGATCGTCTTGATCTGATGGAAGAGAATCTCTCTCAGTCTTGAGAGCGTTCTTGGAGGAGGAGGTTCTTTCGGCCTTGAAAGAATTCTCTAGAATTTTTGTGCACAATGATTCTATTGTAGGAAAAGAGTTGGGGTTGTGAGGATATTTATAATCGGGTTTGAGGTTGTAGAGTTATGAAAATAAATAAACACTTTACGCGTTTTATTTATTTCATTGACTCTTATTGAAAACCCCCATGTCGAATAATTAATTCCTTGAAATGCGCACACGCTGATTATAATAAATATCATTTAATAAAACAATATTATATCCTCAAAATCCCAACTGGAAAACTACATGGCATGTAATCATTAATACATGACGTGTACTTGTTTTTCATTTCCTTTCCAAAATAAAAACTACACGGTGTGTAATCATTAATACATGGCGTGTATATCTTGTTTTACATTTCCTTTTTCCTCTATCATTAAAATGATTTAGGCTTCCTTGAATAATTATTAAACCACGTACAGGAATAATCTTTATTCTACTTGAAATACTTGGATACACTTAGTGTGTGACCCTCTATGCCTCTTTCTCGTTGGCATTAGGCGGGCTTGCCTAAAGTCCAAGATTAATGTCTAGAAATGGGTCAAGGCACCCAAGATAAAGAAGTTGACGCCGCATTGACGTGTCACATCATACGAACACTTACTGTGTAATTTAATCCCTTTTTCTCAATATTTCATCAAGCAGGTTTCATGGCAGTGTCATAAACCTATATGCTTGATCTGTCATTCTTTGACTTCCAGAAATAAACTCGTCATGTCACCATGGCCATGGAATTTGTTCAACAGTTCTATTTCAATCAAAGGGCCTGAGATATCTACTTCCATAAATATAGAAGGTACAAATCCTTCCTCGACTTATCCATTAACAACATGTCGTTCATGACGCACCCAACGTACCCTACCTCCCGCCAACTGTCTTCGTGATGGTTTTCGTCAGCAAATCTAAGTGTGTGAGTCATGATATGAGTTAATGATAATCTTCCAGTCTAAGTACTATTACACATGCTCGCAGATAGCAATATCTGATGACATCAAAACATGCAGAATTACTACTGGCGGGTCTGTTCTCATAATCTCTCATCTTGGAGATTACCAAGTGCAAAATCCATGAGAGAGAGTCTCGTATTTTTATGAGTACTCGCACATGACGGTCTGTATACTATGTGTCCTATCATAGTATTCCATCCAACCGCTGAAATTTATTTAAGAATATTTGTTATATCATTTCAAGGTTCTCATCATAGCGGGGATCTGCCATGACCTTATCAATGCGACAAATATTCCAGGACATTATTATATTATAGCCATACAGAACAATGAAAAATATATAATAAGTGACCATTCATGTAATCAAAGTACAAAACAATTGGTTCTCAGGACACCAACCCTAACAAACTCCCACTTGGACTAGAGCCAACTAACTACGACTTTTAGTCTGTTAGACCTCACATGATGATCATGTTTCTACTGAGTCAAGGCTTTAGTCAAGGGGTCCACCACATTGTCTTATGTGGAAATACTACTCACTTCAACTTCACCTCTCTGAGAAAAATCCCTCAAGAGATGATACTTTCGAAGTATGTGCTTTGTACGCTGATGTGACCTTGGCTCTTTTGTAAGTGCCACCGCTGTAGTATTATCACAATAGAGTGTGATAGGATATTTACTTCTAAGTACTACATCCAGCTCTCAAACGACAATTCGCATCCATACTGCTTCTTTAGCTGCCTCAGAAGCTGTGATATACTCGGACTCTACTGTAGAATCTGCAACCATATCTTGCTTTGAGCTCTTCCATCTCACTGCACCTCCATTCAAACTAAAGATGTATCCAGTTTGTGACTTCATTTCATATTGATCAATCTGGAAACTAGCATCTACATGTCCTCTGATGACTAGTTCTTTATCTCCTCTATAAACCAGGAACATATCCTTAGTATGCCTCATATACTTAAGGATAGTCTTAACTGCCATCCAATGATGGTCTCCTAGATCAGCTTGATATCTACTTACCACACTTAATGCATAAGCAACATCTAAACTTGTACATAGAATATCATACATGAGTGACCCAATCGCGGATGCGTAAGGTATCCTTGCCATTTTCTCTCTTTCCTTATGTGTTTGAGGACACATTTTCTTGGAAAGATGAATGCCATGTGACACTGGTAACAATCCCCTCTTGGACTATTCTATACCGAATCTCTTTAGTATCTTGTCAATGTATGTACTTTGACTTAGGCCCAACATTATCTTGGATCTATCACGATGGATCTTGATCCCAAGAATATATGCTGCCTCACCCAAGTCTTTCATAGAGAAACATTTATCCAACCATGCCTTAACTGACTATAAGACAGGTACTTCGTTTCCAATTAGTAATATGTCATCAACATATACTATTAGGAAAACAACTGCACTTCCACTAAACCTTTTGTAGACACAAGGCTCACATTTGTTCTTAACAAATCCAAATTCCATTACGGCTTCATCAAAACGAATGTTCCATGACCTTGATGATTGCTTTAATCCATAAATGGATTTCCGCAACTTGCATACCTTGTTGGCATCCTTTAGAGTCACAAACCCTTTAGGTTGTGTTATGTAGACATCTTCCTGGAGGTTTCCATTAAGGAATGTTGTTTTGACATCCAATTGCCAAATTTCATAGTCATGGTAAGCGATAATGGCCAATAGGATTCTGATGGATTTCAGTATTGCAACCAGTGAAAAGGTTTCATCATAGTCAATTCCTTGACGTTGTCTAAAACCTTTTGCAACCTATCATGAATTATAGGTTATGACTTGCCCCTCCATGTCCAGTTTCTTCTTGAATACCCATTTATTACCAACAAGATTTACATCAACTGTAGAATCTACCAAAATCTAGACTTGATTTTGGTACATGAAATCCATTTCAGAATTCATGGCTTCTTGCCACATGGTAGCGTCTGTTCCTTCAAATGCTTCCTTGTAGGTAAGAGGATCATCATTGTCAACCAATAATGAGTCACCATCCTTGGTGACAAGAAAACCATATCATTCTGGTTCTGTCACCTCTCTCGTGCTCCTATGCAGTTCTTGTGTCTCTGGAACAAATTGTTCTTCCACGGGGCTTTGTGGAATTTGTTCTTGTACCGACTCCTGTGTATCTTGAACCTTGAATTCATCGAATTCTATCTCACTACCACTATCTCTTTTGGAGATGTTCTCCCTCTCAAGGAATATGGCGTGTCTTTCCACTGTTACCTTTTTTATCTGAGGGGTTGTATAGGTAATATTCACTTGTTTCCTTGGGATATCATATAAAGATACACTTTGTGCCTCAAGGTGCAAGTTTGTTACCTGAAGAGGCCTTAACAAATTCTTCACTACCCCACACATGTAAATTCGATAACATGGATTTTCATCCACTCCATAACTCGTATGAAATACCATTTATAGATTTAGTTGGTACTTGGTTTAGTATGTGTGCTTCTGTTTGTAATGCATATCCCCAAAAGGATAATGGAAGACTCGCATGACTCATCATTGATCTCACCATGTACAACAGGGTTCAGTTTCTCCTTTCACTTACACCATTCCACTGAGGTGTGTAAGGAGGAGTGAGTTGAGATAGAATCCCAAACTCCTGTAAGAAATCAATGAAGTCCTGATTAAGATATTCTTCTCCTCTATCTGAGCAGAGTTTCTTAATCTTCTTACCAAGCTGGTTCTCAGCTTCATTCTTGTATTATTTGAACCGATCAAAAGAATCTGACTTATACCTCATTAAGTAAATATATCCATATCTATTAAAATCATCAGTAAAAATTATGAAGTATGAGAACCCACCCCTTGCTTCAACTGGAAATGGTCCACACACATCTGTGTGAACTAATTCTAGAAGCTCTTTAACCCTTTCACCTTTCCCACTAAATGGGGCTTTGGTCATTTTTCTCTATAGACACGCATGACATACACCAAGTGGTTTTAGTTCGAAAGAATCTAAATACCCATCTTGATGTAATTTTGTCAAACGTTTCTCATTGACATGACCTATACGATGATTCCAAAGTTGGGTGTGGTATGAGTTATGTGAATTTACTTTGTCATTGATTGCCATTACTTGGTTTGTGTAGTCTAACTCATAAAGGTCGTTATATAAATGTGCCCTACCAAAACAAATGCTATCTTTATAAAAGTAGCAACATTCATTTCCAAACTTGAAGATGAATCCATCAGTATCTAATCTGGATACTGAAATAATGTTTTTAGCAACAGAAGTCACATAATAACAACCCTTTAAAACCAAGATCATTCCAGTTGGCAATGTGAGGTGGTAGTCTCTGACAGCTACAACAATGAGTCTGGATCCGTTGGCTGCTCGTAGATCCACCTCACCTCTGTCAATCTTTCTGAATCTACTTGGTTTCTATATTTGGATATAGATGTGAGCACCAAAAGTAGTATCTAATACCCAATTAGTAGAAATAGATAGATTGCATTCGATAAAAAATGCACCTGAAGCTTCCCCTTTCTTCCTTGGCTAAGTGTTGTTCTTCTTCCAGTGGCCCTTCTTGCCACATGCGAAACAAACAACCTCCTATTCTCTTGACTCTCCTTTGATCTTCCTTTTCTTGTAAGGCCTTGAAGAAGCTTTGGGCTTAAATCTCTTCACCTTCCCTTTCCCTTTATTCACCATAAGGACAGAAGGTTTATCATGCTTCATATCATTGTCCACTTGGTGAATAAGGATAAGAAGATCAGATAGAGACTTCTCAATGTTGTTCATGTTGAAATTTATAACAAAGTTAGAGAAGCTCTGGGGAAGTGATGCGAGAATGAGATCGGTACCCAGTTCCTCAGGGATTTTAAGCCCTAGAACCTCCAAGTGCTCAATATATCCAATGATCTTGACTATATGAGGCCCAGCTGGGGAACCCTCTCCAAGCTTGCTCTGAAATAGAGCCTTAGATATCTCAAACCTTTTTTTCTTTCTCTATCATGGTATAGACCATAGATGTGCTCGAGCATGCTATAGGCATCCATGTCTTCATGAGACTTAATGAGATCACTAGACATTGATGATAACATCAAACATTGAACGTCGAGTGCATCACTCAAATGTTGATCATAGACCAGGAAATCTTCATCACTTGCCCCTGGGGCAGGAGAATTAGGAAGTGAGTACTTCAGCATGTAAAACTTTCATTCATGGCGTAGGATAACCATAAGGCGCCTAAAACATTCCTAAAAGTTACTGCCGGTGAGGATATTGTCTTTATCCAAAATTTATCACAGAGAGAATGTGGTTGACGATATTTTCATATTGATTCTAGAAATTAAAAGAGCAGATTTATTAGTACTTTCTTGATTACATTTTATGAAAAATAATAAATGAATTTATTAATTCTCCCACTATTTTATCAAGTCTCAATGACCCTCACCATTGAAGTTGGAATGTCCAGTTTCTTTGACATTCTAGTGTCAAGGATCCATATTCCCCTTCTCATAACCCCAACAGGGGTTGGTCAAGCTATTTGAAGGTATTTAGGTAGGCAGGTCTTTGCCAACTGTGAGCTTACAGTTCCTTGATCTGTTGAGTGGAATCCCCAATCCTGAAATCCTGACTTGGATTTCCTCAACACTTACCTCCATTTTACAATAAGTCTAGCAAGGGATACTCCTCTTGATGTAAAATGTTTAAATCAACCCGAAACTTTCATAAGATCTTCCTTTAAAAGTAAGTGTCCCAACAAGGTCAGTAAAACACATATTTTTATTGAGTCTTTTCCTTAATCAAGTAATGGAAGGATTGGTCTGACTTAATAAAGTATTTGAGGGTTTTTATTCTTTATGCGTAGTTTTGCATTATCACATGCTTGTTAATATCAAGTGATGCTTGCTTAAGTGATTAACCATGTTCTGATATGTTTACGCATAGTCCGGTTTTTATTTTATTCCATCTTTGCATGCTTGTTTATTTCATTAATTATGTTATCATGACAACACATACATAATAAATAAACCATGCAATCAGACAGAAATAAAATAAGATGGTATGATCATGAGCTTCTATTGGTTAGCTTATCCAGCGGTTTGATAAGCTAACCCTGACCTAGGGAAAACACCTTAAACCTGATGGTTCGTGTTTTGTAGCTACAATTTGTCCACCTATGCATCTTTTTGGGTTGGTTTCGCCTCAGCTTCGTATTTTTGAACCATCTCCACTGGCTTGGGAGATCCTCCATTACATGGGGTTTACATTAAAGAAATCATGGGCACGCGGGCCCTACATTTTATTGGAATAATGCTCGCAGGCCAACGAATTTAAATTAAACAAATTTAAATGAAACCATACACACATACAAAGGGTCTTTGGTCTATCTCATGATCATCCATAACATTCAATGACATTTATGCATATTTAGAATTCAAATTCTTTTAATCGTTCTATTATTTAATATAAGTCATGATTGAATTTAATTAATTGTGATCATATAATCAATCAATTATTTATCTTAAATTCCTTTCTGAATTTCCTTGAGATTCTTCTCATCCATATTCCTTGTACGAGTCTTTGTACTTTTGGAGGAAACCTGGTGAAATTCCATTTCTGGAAAGTACACAGCGTGTAATATAGCCTACACGCCGTGTATTTTTCACCCTTTATCCAAAGTACATGCTGGTGGCTTTGGCGTGTTTTCTACACTTTAGAAATTTTGGATTACATGACATGTAGATTAATCTAACATGGCATGTAATTCCTTGTTACGTGGTTACCGGCCTGGCAATCCCATGTACGCGGAACACGACTTCTCCTTGTACACAGTTTCACCTGGACCGGATTGGACTACACGACATGTTGATTCAACATACACGACATGTATTATTATTACCACGCGCCATTCATTTCTGGTCAACATGGGGTAATAAATACTTAGGTGTACTTAATTCACACGGCGTGGTTTGGCAGACCAGTACCGGTTCGTTGAACCTAAGTACACAGCGTGTAGTTTTTGCTACATGCCGTGTATTCTTGTATTGTACGGACAGAAAGAGCGGCTCCTCCAGATGAGATCCTCATTTTTAATTTAATAAAAATTAAAATTAAAAGTTCGTTTCTGTGATGTGAATCGAGAAACCAAGAAGGAAGAACAGATCTCGTTCATTCAGTTTATAGAATGATTTATCTTGAATTGAATAAAATATAAATGCGTAAATTATCAATGAAAATTAAATAACTATAATCAACGTTTTAACCTTGCTCTGATACTATTTGAAGGTTCCGGGCGTAGCGGAAGTTCGTGGGTGGATGTTCCCACTTGGCTTTTTGTCATTAGAAATGATCAATCTGAGATCAATATGACGATAAACGCCAGTCTACACGGATCGATTCACAGAAATGGACAAAGAAGAAGAAAGGTCCTGAAACAAAAAAAGTGGATCATCATAGGTTGATTATAATTAATTTAATTAATCAACAAGAAGTATCTTTTGGGTGTTCTTTCTTCGTTGATATTCTTGATCACGTTCTAATGTGATTCGTCGTTGCATCGTAGAATCCAAGTGTAGACTTCCTCTAGCGGTGATCCATACGTGCACCTCATATCTCTGGACGTCGCCAAAGGAGTCTCCAAGTGCTAGCGTGGAGAAACCTTTGCTTGCGTTGTTCACCTTAGATCGTCTTGATCCAATGAAAGAGGATCTCTATCGGTCTTGAGAACATTCTTGGAGGAAGAGGTTCTTTCGGCCTTGAAAGAATTCTCCAGAATTGATGTGCACAATGATTCTCTTGTAGGAAAATGTTGAAAGTGGGTGCCCTAGACCCAACTTGTTTTGTACTTTGATTACTATTACATGTATTCAGTTTGTTTTTATACATGTGTTTATCTTTCCATGATAGTGTAGATACTTCTGCATCCACTTTGTTTATGGCAATGTCCTTAGATTACCTGTCGCATCGAATGGTTATAGCAGGTCCCAAGCTATAATAAGAACCCTAAGATGCCATGAAAGTAATCTTAATGTAACGTCCTATGGTCCAGTTACATCATTCTGAAAGGACACAGATGATGTGTGACAATCAGGTGTTGGGGGATCATAAACATTGAGACTTCATCTCATGAAGTTCGCACTTGATGATCTCTAACTATTGAGATAATGAGGACAAACCTTCTTAATAGGAACACCACATGTTTCTGGTGTCATTGATCATTCCTATCTATGAACATGTGTAATGGTCTCCTGACTTGAGATCATTATCAATGAATGTCATTTAATTACGTACATTTGATATAATGCGAAAACCATGGTGACAAAGTCATGGTGAGGTAGTTTGTATTGGGTACGTCATTAATGGCATGGCGTTGATTGAATGATCGAGAAAGGATTTGTCGCTTCCGAGTTTAGGAAGAGATATCTCGGGCCTGGTTGATTAGAATGGTTGCACCTTCATTAAATCCATGGCCATGGTAGTGGAAGGTAAGACCATCCGGACAAATCAACAAATAAAATAAAGCAAATAAAGAATGATGACACTAAGTATGCATTCTGCTTTATTGAGATATCGATGATGAAGAGATTAGATTACACTGACTGTGTTCGTAGGAAGGCAGTCGTTGCTTTGACTTTGCCTTATCTCTATAGGGATCTCGATGGGTTTCTAGACCCTACTCTAGGTCGGTGATATTATTCACTGCTATTGAGATAAGGGCCTAGAGGGTCACACACGATAGCACCTTGAGAATCTACCCTATTATGGGAATATGAATTTAGAAATTAGTGGGCCCCACCAAAGGGTCTGAGCACTATCCAAGTTTTATGGATCGTGTAATGGCTCGGATCTCTCTGGCCCATTCCTTTTTCAAAAAGAGGGTCATGAAGTGTTCTGGAGGGTAAAATGGACTTTTCCCACACTTTTCAGAATTTTGAAACTACACGCCGTGTAGTGTGAGTACACGTTGTGTACCCTCTTGCCAGGTATACCCCGTGTTGAAGGCCGTGTTCTTGCTGTGTGAAATAAATGAGTACACGCCATGTATCCAATACTACACGCCGTGTAGTCCCTCCCCGCGTACGCATTACCCTCAAACCGTGTGTTGACCAGTCAACAACTGTGTGCCGTGTTAGAGTCGTATCCTTACCGTGTGAAATAAATGAGTACACACCGTTTAGCCAATACTACACGTTGTGTAGTCCCTCCCCGCATATGCGTTACCTTCAAACCGTGTGTTGACCAGTCAACGACCGCGTGCCACGTTGAAGACAGTGTTGGAAGCCGTGTGGTGACCGTGTGAAATGGCTGAGTACACACCGTGTACCATAAAGTACATGTCGTGTGCTTTTTTTTCACGCCTATAAAAGGAGGGGTCCCCTCCTTCTTTTCAACTCACCCCTCTCGTCCCCATTCCTCTGAGAAAAGCTCTCCCAAGAGACTCGAAGACTCATTTTCTTCCATAACTTCTTTGCCCGAGCTCCGATTTACGATCCGTCAGCGGCCACAGGATCGTAACGACGAGGCGGAACTTCTGAGCTTGGATCTGTTGTCTTTCCTTTGGCCTTTCATTTCCAACTTCCACCCAAGGAAGTTTTTTCAGGATTTGACAGAAGTGACAGACGCCGACGGACGTCTTCTAAAGTTGATTCGGGGGAGCGTTGTGATCAGAACCTATAGAGGTAGGGATCTTACCTTCGTCTCTCTAAATTATGAATCATGTGGGGTGGGTATTCTCTTGTTTTCATGAGAAATGGTTGAACCTTTAAACGAAGATAATAACTGGTTAAAGAATGAGGATGGGTAAGTTGTTATGTTTATCTTTATATCCTATGATATTATGTTGTGAATTGAATAGGCTTATGCCTACTGAAAATCACGGTCGTTGGGGGCCTTTTCTTGCACAATTAAATGCTTCCCTATCTTTCTAGACTGTTTTATGAATAGAACTTTGTTGAATGTGGAATTTGTTTAATCACGTAAAGTTGGCTGATTTAAAATCTGGAACCCTTGTGTGATCACCCTGGTTGAACAAAATGGAATAATGAACATGTGGGTGTTGTCTTGGATACGTGGCATGTGATGGGGGTGTTTTGTGGGATGTTGTGGATCAGGTGAGTAGTGGGGTTGCGGTTGGCTTGGTTATGGGTTAGTGTGAATGCTATGTTAGTGATGGGCAGCGGGGCTGCGATAAATGGTATTAAAGGGATAATGATGTACGGTATGGTTGTGGTTATGGTGGTTGGAAGAGGGGCTGTAGGGATGGGTTTGATTGTGAACGAACTATGGGTTGTTAATAATAAATAAAAAGTGGAAGAGTTAATAAATGGTGGGGCTTGAAAATGGAACAGAAATAATAATCAATGGGGTTGGTTGGTCAATAAAAAGGGACTTGTTGTTCTTGTTTTTTACTAACTTGATTTGTGGATAGTAGGGATATGTTTTACGAACGATCGATGTGGTTGGTTGTGGATAGTTGCTCAGTATTTAAGGAACTAATAAATCAATTCTTTTGAAACATGAAAACTTAAATGGGGTTTTGGGATTGTTTGTTGTATGCATGCTTCGTGATAGCAGTGCCGAGGCACGTGCTCCATCTCTCTGTTTAGAATCCATAGGTTGGTATGAGTGTTTGGTATATATATATATATATATCTTTGTGTTTTATCTCACCCCACCCATGTTGAGCACTTAGTTCCAAACAGTCCCATTTCATGGGAGAGGGTGTTTTCCCCACAGTTACTAGCTTCTTCCTGCACCTTCTTCCCTAGACTGTGATGGCTTGAGGTGACCTTACACCCAAGAATCTTCGGGTAGGTTTCGATTGGGGTGGGTTTGGCCCAAGACTCTTCGGGCAGGTTTTCCCAAGAATCTTCAGGATGAGGCTCAGGTGTCTTTGGGTGAGAGTTCTATTACTATTACTATTTCTCGAGAACCTTCAGGATAAAGCCCTAGTGTGTGCGGGCGGGACACGTGGTTGTGAGGCCTAGGTGTGTGCGGGCGGGATACGTGGTTGTGAGGCCCAGGTGTGTGCGGGCGAGATATGTGGTTGTGAGGCCCAGGTGTGTGCGGGAAGGATACGTGGTTGTGAGGCCCAAGTGTGTGCAGGCGGGATACGTGGTTGTGAGGCCCAGGTGTGTGCAGGCGGGATATGCGGTTCTTGAGGCCCAGGTGTGTGCGAGCGGGAAGAGTGTGTCAGCGTCAGGACGTTCACCATTAGGAATAGTAGCTAACTAATGAGAAATGGTGCGGGGTACCCAATACTCTTGTTCTTATATACTACTACTACTTGTTGTGATTGTGTTTTTGGTGAGTGTGGCTGGTGAGGTTGGGTGGATAGAATTCCTTGCTAGGTTTCTTTTGTTGTTCTCACGGGACATTAGGATGTCTCCCCACTTGTGCACGAGAGCTTTAGGTTTCCCTACTGAGTATACTTGTATGCTCACCCTAAGTTTACTTTCAGGTTTTCAGGAGGACTATCAGGGCCGTGCGGGACCCTACTAGTCGGGATAGTTGGAGTTGTTGCAGTTGTTGTACTCTTGTTTCTTTTGGTATTGTACTTTTTGATCTTTCTTGTACTTGTACCTTGTTTCAGAACTATTTAAACATGCATGTGGGATTGGTTTGGGTTTATTTCTATACACTTGTTCTTTTCCTTTTTGGTGGTTATCTCATCCTATTTCCGGATCTTAAATAATAAAAAGGGTAATGCCTCCCATATTTGTGAAAACTCATACCCTTGGTGCTAGTCGCTACCCCGGGGCCTACTGGAGGCGGGACTCAGGGGTCATTATCTCCCTTTCACCATTGCCAGCTCAGGAGGGGCATCTTTGGTGGGAGGGGGTCATGACATAATGGTATCAGAGCTGATGGTTGAGATATAGGATGGAGTTTGGAGTTAGGCACAGTGAGGATTACATGGGATGGTAGGGCAACAGTGTTGGTTAATTTTGGTGCGTGACATAGGCCAGGGAAGACCGGCTAGGACACGGGATTTTAGGCCCCCCCGTGATCCGATACAAGGACTCTGAGCCTACCTAATGACTAATTGAGACTACATTGATTGCAGGGTAGAGACCCTAGGGAAGTTACATGCATCATCATGATTGGGTTTTACTTGATTTGGGTGTTCTGGGAAAGAAATTGAAATAAAATGATAAAATGAAACCATGAGAAATTCCTTACTACTTGGGCTTAGGCAATCCTTGTTTACCATACAGCTATGGCACCTAGACGTCATCCCCGGGTGACTCAGACGACCTAGGCCCAGCAGATTTAGGCGGTCGATCAATTGAGGATTGACCGAGCAGAGGAAGATAGCCAGTGGTAGAAGACTCTCCATTATTTCCAGCGTCAAACCCTCAAGAAGTACGAGGGTAGTACTTCGGATACGGAGACAGATGGGTGGCTTGAGGATCTAGGGATCACTTTTACCTTGATCCGTGCTCCAAGGGAGTACTGGGTTCCCCTAGCAGTCAGTCAGCTGAGAGGTGCGGCACGACAGTGGTGGACGCTCTACCTCAGAGAAAGGATGGAGGCAGAGGTTCCGTGGGCTGACTTTGAGAAGGAATTCCGAGAGGAATTCCTTTCTTCCATGATCAAGGTGGAGAATCGGTAGGAGTTACTCTCCCTTCAGCAGGGGAGTATGTCAGTACTAGAGTTGGGGATCAAGTTCAAAGATCTCCTACGCTTTTCTCCAGATCTCTTTCCAAATGAGGAGCCTCGGGCAAGACGTTTGGAGGAGGCGCTTTGTCCTTCGCTCCAGTATACTGTCACACCCTTCACCCTTTCGACGTACTTGGCGGTATAGAAAAAGGAAGAGGTTGTAGAGAGGATGCACTCGCTGGGAGGTGCACCACGTGAGGGGATCCAACCGGGTTCGTCGAAGGGGAAGTCAGTCAGCAGCAGGTCTCCTGCGACAGGACCTGCCAGGTTCAGGCCAGTGGGGAGCAGGCCCCAGTAGTTCCAGTTCAGATCTTCAGGTCCTCGTCCCTTTTTCACGAGCCCAAGACCGAAGTGTTTTTATTGTGGAGGGTTCGGGCACATTCAGAGTCGGTGCCCAACCCGAGCTCAGTACGGTGGAGGTGGGCAGGTTCAGCGCCCACCTCAGCAGCACCAGTTGCCGGAGATGCCCTTCCAACAGCAGCAGGACCATGCTCCCCCAAGGGAAGACTTTGCAGGAGGAGGCCGACCTTAGGGTACTCCTCAGGGACCTCGACCAGGTCGTGGTCGGGGAGGTGGAAGAAATCAGAGAGGCAGAGGAGCTGGGTGTGGATAGTTGCACGCAACAGAGTTGACAGCTCCGGCAGGACCAGAGGTGGTGCGAGGTACGATTTGTTTGTTCAGCACTCTCGTTTCTTCTTTGTTCGATTCGGGATCTTCGCACTCCTTTGTTGCACCTTCTCTAGCCCATGCTTTGGGACTAGACGTAGAGATACTTTACATACCACTGGTGCTGAGTACACCAGTTGGAGGCCAGACCAACGTATCTTGTGTTTTCCGGGGATTTGGGCTGACGTTGGGACCACATCGATCTAGTGGGGACCTTCTTCTGTTACAGATGCATCCATACGATGTCATCCTAGGAATCGACTGGTTGTTTTCTGTTAGTGCCGTTATCAATTGCTTCCGGAGAAGAGTCGTGTTCTCTGATGTGTATGGGCATTGTGTAGCTTTTGTTGGTGAGAGGAGCTATCAAGTGGGAAGTCGACGTGTGGAGCCTCTCCTTTCCTTGTTAGGCGGGTTATCAGTGGTTTCAAATGATGCAGATATAGTGGATGTCCCGGAGGTTGTTGGGGAGTTCCTCGATGTTTTTCCCGAGGAGGTTGTGACTCTACCCTCCCGACGTGACTTTGAGTTCGGGATAGACGTACAGCCTGGTGCCTGTCTGATTTCGATGGCCCCTTATCAGATGGCACCTTCGGAGTTGCGGGAGTTGCGGATTCAGATTGATGATCTGATGGAGAAGGGTTTTGTTTGACCCAGCATGTCACCATGGGGTGCTCCAGTTTTGTTCGTGAAGAAGGCATATGGTGGTCTCAGGTTATGAATAGACTACCGAAGGTTGAATTAGGTAACGGTCAATAACCGTTACCCCCTTCGAAGGATAGATGATCTCTTCGACCAGCTAAGGGGATCAGGTTGGTTTTCTAATATTGATCTACGATATGGATATCATCAGCTGAGGGTGAAGGACAATGACATCTCGAAGACGGCTTTTAGGTGTAGGTATGGGCACTTCGAGTTTTTAGTGATGTCGTTTGGATTTACGAATGCACCAGCTATGTTTATGGGACTTATGAACCTTGTCTTCCGAGAGTTTCTGGATCGGTTCGTCGTTTTGTTTATCGATGACATCCTGATATACTCAAGATCAGAGGAGGAGCACGTTGAGCATCTCAGGGCATTCTTGGAAGTCCTTAGACACCACCAACTTTATGGGAAATTGTCGAAGTGTAAGTTCTTGACACAAGAAGTACACTTCCTTGGGCAAATAGTGTCTCAGCATGGAGTGTCAGTGGACTCGTCAAAGGTGGAGGAAGTTGTTTCTTGGGCAGCACCCAAGAGCGTGGCAGAAGTTCGTAGTTTCCTAGGGTTATTAGGTTACTATCGGAGGTTTGTTTCAGACTTCTCTTGAGTTGCTGCTCCATTAACAGCTTTGACTAGGAAGAACTAGGTCTTCCTATGGAGCGAGCAGTGCCAGAAAGCTTTCAACTACCTAAAGGAGAAGTTGGTCAGTGCTCCAGTACTCAGGTTTCCAGAGGAAGGGTTGCTGTATGAGGTGTTTTGTGATGCTTCTGGACTTGGTCTGGGGTGCGTGCTGATACAGAAGAAGGGGGTGATCTGTTATGGGTCTAGGAAGTTACACCCTCACAAGGGTAACTATGCCACCCATGACCTGGAGCTTGAAACAGTAGTATTCGCACTAAAGTTGTGGCGACATTACCTCTTTGGGGAGTGCTTTGTGGTCTTCTCAGATCACAAGAGCATGCGTTATATCTTCTCTTAGCGTGACCTGAACTTACGGCAGTGGAGATGGGTCGAGTTCCTCCAAGACTATGACTTCGAGATCTCTTACACTGAAGGTAAGGGCAACGTTGTGGCTGATGCCTTGAGCAGGAAGTCATATAAGGAAGTGGTTCGGGAATCCACTGATGCTTGGAAAGAAATGGTAGAGTTGGCCGCCTTGCACTTGGATGCAAGGGTAGAAGGAGTTAGAAGCTGTTTGTTTCAGATGACGGTGCAGTCCTCCTTGTTTCAGCAAGTGGAAGAGTCTCAATGGGGGGACTCTGAGGCAGAAGTGATGCGGGATCGTGTCGATCAGGGAAACGCTCCAGAAGGATGGTCAGAGGACAACCAAGATCAGATGCTTTTCCATGGAAGGTTGTTTGTTCCGGAGGCGATGCGTGAGGGAGTTCTCTGTGAGTTCCATGGATCAGCCTTAGCGGTACATCCAGGAGTTTCAAAAATGTACCAAGTCCTAAGGGGACAGTTTTGGTGGCCTGGGGTGAAACGGGAAGTGACAGAGTTTGTGGCTAAATGCCTAGTATGACAGCAAGTGAAGGTTGAACACCATGTTCCCAGTGGTTTGTTGCATCCATTAGATGTCCCCGATTGGAAGTGGGATGACATCTCGATGGACTTCTTCACAGGACTACCCAGAGCTCAGGGAGGTTATGATGCTATCTGGGTGGTGGTGGATCGTCTGACGAAATCATCTCACTTATTAGCAATTAAGGAGTTGGTTCTGGTGAGTACCTTAACACAGAGGTACGTAGACGAGGTGGTTCATTTTCATGGAGTTCCGAAGACTATCATCTCATACCGGGATACTCGGTTTACCTCACGAGTCTGGAGGGGGCTACAACATGCTTTTGACACCCAGCTACACCTTAACACTGCTTTCCACCCCCAGACCGACGGGCAGACATAGCGGACTATCCAGACGTTGGAGGACATGCTGAGAGCATGCGTTCTAAATTTTGGAGGATCATGGGTACGACACTTTCCTTTAGTAGAGTTTGCCTATAAAAATAGCTTCCACTCTACTATTGGCATGGAACCGTATGAGGCTTTGTATGAAAGACCATGTCATTCACCCATTTTCTAGGCAGAGGTTGGTGAGACAGGTGTTCTTGGGCCAGAGGTAGTGTAGAGCACCACAAAGAAAGTCCAGCTTGTACGTGAGAGGATGAAAGCGGTTCAGGACCGAAAGAAGTCTTATGCTGATTTTCAGAGGAGGCCCTTAGAGTTCAAGGTGGTAGATCATGTGTTCTTGAAGGTTTCCCCTCGACGGGGGAAGAGGAGGTTTGGGAAGGGGATTAAGCTCTCCCCTAGGTTCATCGGACCTTTTGAGGTGCTGAGGTGAGTCGGCGAGGTGGCATATCAGCTAACCCTACCACCTCAGTTGGAGAAGGTTCATGAAGTCTTCCACGTCTCCCAGCTACGTCGATACTTACACGACGACTCTCACGTTATCGACTGGGGAGAGTTAGATATGGGAGACGACACAACCTTCAAGGAACGACCATTCAGAATCGAGGATCGTAAAGAGAAGGTGCTCCGTGGATGAACCATTCCATTGATTCGTGTGTTGTGGAGGCATGGCGGCCTCGAGGAGAGCACTTGGGAGCGAGATGCTCAGATGCACGCTCAGTACCCGGAGTTGTTTTGACTTGTGTTTTCCCTTGTTCTTCTGAGCTTTGTGTTGATGTTATACTCTGTAGCTTTGATATATGGAATTCTTGGCTTGTCGGTTGTGAGAAGTTTTGTTTCCTTGTTCCCTGGAAGTGTGTAACATGTCCGGATGTGTGGGAAAAAGGGAAAAACCTGATCCTTAATTGAGACGCATTAATGAGGATGCGATTGAACCCGTGCGGGTGAGTCAGTGCTACCTAAAGCGGATAATATCTCTACATAGGAGAAGGAATTTCCCCAAACCACATGTTCGGGCAGTGTGTTGGTTGTGTGGTGTTGGGGGATTGTAAGTTGAAAATACTAATGTATGAAAGTGGGAAGACCCAATTCTTAATTGAGACGCATTAATGAGCATGCGATTAAACCCGTGCAGGCGAGTTAGTGCCGGCTAAAGAGGATAACATCTCGACATAGGAGAAATAATTCCTAACACATATGATTAGGGTTGTTGAATGGTTTCCTGTTATAACGAGGGACCTAAGAGGTATCTTGTTGGGTTACTCTGGGTTGGATTTTGAATTCTTGGGGACGAGAATGTTTTAAGAGGTATCTGATGTAATGGACCGGATCTCTCCGGCCCATTCCTTTGTCAAAAAGAGGGTCATGAAGTGTTCTGGAGGGTAAAATGGACTTTTCCCACACTTTTCAGAATTTTGAAACTACACGCAGTGTAGTGTGAGTACACGCCGTGTACCCTCTCTTCGGGTATACCTCGTGTTGAAGGCCGTGTTCTTGCCGTGTGAAATAAATGAGTATACACCATGTATCCAATACTACACGCCGTGTAGTCCCTCCCTGCGTACGCGTTATCCTCAAACCGTGTGTTGACCAGTCAATGGCCATGTGCCGTGTTGGATCCGTGTCCTTATCGTGTGAAATAAATGAGTACACGCCATGTATCCAATACTACACACCATGTAGTCCCTCCCCGCGTATGTGTTACCTTCAAACCGTGTGTTGACCAGTCAACGGCCGCGTGCCGCATTGAAGACCGTGTTGGAAGCCGCATGGTGACCGTGTGAAATGGCCGAGTACACGCCATGTACCATAAAGTACACACTATGTACTTTTGTTTTTCACGCCTATAAAAGGAGGTGTCCCCTCCCCCTTTTCATCTCACCCCTCTCCTCCCCATTCCTCTGAGCAGAGCTCTCCCAAGAGACTCGAAGACTCCTTTTCTTCCATAACTTCTTCGTCCGAGCTCCGATTTACGATCCGTCAGCGGCCACGGGATCGTAACGACGAGGCGGAAATTCTAAGCTTAGATCTGTTGTCTTTACATCGGCCTTTACTTTCCAACTTCCACCCAAGGAAATTTTTTCGGGATTTGACAGAAGTGACAGACGCCGACGGACGTCTTCTAAAGTTGATTCGGGGGAGCGTTGTGATCAAAACCTGTTGAGGTAGGGATCTTACCTTCATCTCTCTAAATTTTGCATCATGAGGGGTGGGTATCCTCTTGTTTTCATGAGAAACGGTTGAACCTTTAAATGAAGATAATAACTGGTTAAAGAACGAGGATGGGGAAGTTGTTATGTTTATCTTTATATCATGTGATATTATGTTGTGAATTGAATAGGCTTATGCCTACTGAAAATCATGGTCGTTGGGGGCCTTTTCTTGTGAAATTAAATGATGCCCTATCTTTCTAGACCGTTTTATGAATGGAACTTTGTTGAATGTGGAATTTGGTTAATCACGTAAAGTTGGCTGATTTAAAATCTAGAACCCTTGTGTGATCACCCCGGTTGAACAAAATGGAATAATGAACATGTGGGTGTTGTCTTGGATACGTGGCATGTGATGGGGGTGTTTTGTGGGATGTTGTGGATCGGGTGAGAAGCGGGGCTACGGTTGGATTGGTTATGGGTTGGTGTGAATGCTATGTTAGTGATGGGCAGCGAGGCTGCGATAAATGGTATTAAAGGGATAATGATATACGGTATGGTTGTGGTTATGGTGGTTAGCAGCAGGGCTACAGGGATGGGTTTGATTATGAACGAACTATGGGTTGTGAATAATAAATAAAAAGTGGAAGAGTTAATAAATGGTGGGGATTGAAAATATAACAGAAATAATAATCAATGGGGTTGGTTGGTCAATAAGAAGGGACTTGTTGTGCTTGTGTTTTCCTAACTTGATTTGTGGATGGCAGGGATATGTTTTATGAACGATCGATGTGGTTGGTTGTGGATAGTTTCCCAGTAGTTAAGGAACTAATAAACTGATTTTGTTGAAACATGAAAACTTAAATGGGGTTTCGGGATTGTTCGTTGTATGCATGCTTCATGATAGCAGTGCCGAGGCACGTGCTCCGTCTCTCTGTTTAGAAGCCATAGGTTGGGCTGGGTGTTTGGTATATATATATATATATATATATATATATATCTGTATCTTTGTGTTTTATCGCACCCCACCCATGTTGATCACTTAGTGTCGAAAACTCCCATTTCATGGGAGAGGGTGTTTTCCCCATAGTTACTAGCTCCTTCCTGCTCCTTCTTCCCTAGGCTTTGATGGCTTGAGGCGACCTTCACCCAAGACTCTTCAGGTAGGTTTCGATTGGGGTGGGTTTGGCCCAAGACTCTTGGGGCATGTTTTCCCAAGAATCTTCGGGATGAGGCCCAGGTGTCTTCGAGCGAGAGTTCTATTACTATTACTATTTCCCAAGAACCTTTGGGATGAGGCCCAGGTGTGTGCGGGCGGGACACGTGGTTGTGAGGCCCATGTGTGTGCGAGTGGGATACATGGTTGTGAGGTCCAGGTGTGTGCGGGTGGGATACGTGGTTGTGAGGCCCAGGTGTGTGCTGTCGGGATACGTGGTTGTGAGGCCCAGGTGTGTGCGGGCGGGATACCTGGTTGTGAGGCCCATGTGTGTGCGGGCGGGATATGCGGTTCTTGAGGCCCAGGTGTGTGCGGGCGGGAAGAGTGTGGCAGCGTCAGGATGTTTTCCATTAGTAAGAGCAGCTAACTAATGGGAAATGGTGTGGGGTACCCAATACTATTGTTCTTATATACTACTACTACTTGTTGTGATTGTGTTTTTGGTGAGTGTGGCTGGTGAGGTTGGGTGGATATAATTCCTTGCTAGGTTTCTTCTGTTGTTCTCACGGGACATTAGGATGTCTCCCCACTTGTGTACGAGAGCTTTAGGTTTCCCTACTGAGTATACTTGTATGCTCACCCTACGTTTACTTTCAGGTTTCCAGGAGGACTACCAGGGCCATGCGGGACCCTACTAGTCAGGACAGTTGGAGTTGTTGCAGTTGTTGTACTCTTGTTTCTTTTGGTATTGTACTTTTTGAGCTTTCTTTTACTTGTACCTTGTTTCAGGACTATTTAAACATGCATGTGGTATTGGTTTGGGTTTATTTATATACACTTGTTCTTTTCCTTTTTGGTGGTTGACTCATCCTATTTCCCGATCTTAAATAATAAAAAGGGTAATGCCTCCAATATTTGTGAAAACTCATACCCTTGGTGTTAGTTGCCACCTCGGGGCCTACTAGAGGCGGGACTCGGGGGTCATTATCTCCCTTTCGCCATTTCCAGCTCAGGAGGGGCATCTTTGGTGGGAGGGGGTCATGAAAAATCGCCAAAGAATAAATAAATTCATTAATTATTATAGTTTAGCATAATTCATTGAATTTATTTATAACATGTATTTACAAGTTATATAGTAAATACATGTATTAATATTATTCGACTGGATTTAAATATCCTAGGTTCGTTTAATATTAGCAGGAGTAATGAGTCGAGTTAAAGACTCAAATTTATCACGTAATATATTTATATATTATAAGTAAGTGATAAATTGTAAATATTATTTATGGCATAATTTTATTTGTCATAAATAATTATTTATATCGCTTATATAGCGGACGTCTATTACACGGGGGTCGGGAACCTACACCGCATGTTTTAAACACTCCCTATATAAGTGAGAGAGAAGATCTTCCATGAATACTATTCATGTGTCAAGATTGAGAGAATCTCTCTCCTCTTGGAATTTAGAGAGAGACTCTCTCAAGAAAAGAAGGATCTTCAAGATCATCCATCCAGGATCAAAGCTTCCTACTTTGCGGTGATCATCGCTGCGCTGAAGTGAGCATCAAAGATCCGTGCTAGCACCCGGATCTTAACGAACGACGTGTGAGCAGATTCACAAGGCGTGTGTGGACGATCTAGAGGGCTTTGACGTCAGAGTCTTCGAGAAATGATCACCGATGTCCTACGGCAGACTTACACACGTCAATTCTGAACAAGTTAAACGTTCAATTTAATTTCTCGTGCTCTTTATAAACCTTGTGAGATCCTCAGACTAAGACGGAAAAAGATCACCGGAGTTGATAGGGTTATGTCACTCCGGTGAAGCAGGAAATTTTAAATTCCTGGACCACCGGCTTCTGTTGCGCAGTCCCGATACCCAACAGAAAAGAGTTGGGGTTATGAGGATATTTATAATCGGGTTTGAGGTTGTAGAGTTATGACAATAAATAAACATGTTATGCGTTTTATTTATTTCATTGACTCTTATTGAAAACCCCCATGTCGAATAATTAATTCTCTGACATGCGTCCATGCTTATTATAATAAATATCATTTAATAAAACAATATTATATCCTCAAAATCCTGACTGGAAAACTACATGGAGTGTAATCATTAATACACGGCGTGGACTTGTTTTCCATAAAACTACACGGTGTGTGATCATTATTACACGGCATGTACTTGTTTTTCCATGAAAAACTACACGGAGTGTAATCATTAATACACGGCGTGCATATCTTGTTTTTCATTTCCTTCTTCCTCCATCATTAAAATGATTTAGGCTTCCTTGAATAATTATTAAACCACGTACGATAATAATCTTTATTCTACTTGAGATACTTGGATACACTTAGTGTGTGACCCTCTAGGCCTCTTTCTCATTGGCATTAGGCGAGTTTGCCTAAAGTCCAAGATTACTGTCTAGCAACGGGTCAAGGCACCCAAGAGAAATAAGTTGATGCCGCATTGACGTGTCACCTCATATGAACGCTTACTGTGTAATTTAATCCCCTTGTCTCAATATATCATCAAGCAGGTTTCATGGCAGTGTCATAAACCTATATGCTTGATCTGTCATTCTTTGACTTCCAGAAATAAACTCGTCGTGTCACCATGGCCATGGAATTTTTTTGACAGTTCTATTTCAATCAAAGGGCCCGAGATATCTACTTCCATAAATATGTAAGGGAAAAATCCTTCCTCGACTTATCCATTAACAACATGTCATTCGTGACACACCCAACGTACCTTACTTCCTGCCAACTGTCTTCGTGACGGTTTTCGTCAGCAAATCTAAGTGCGCGAGTCATGACATGAGTTAATTATAATCTTCCAGTCTAAGGACCATTACACACACTCGCATATAGCAATATCTGATGACATCAAAACATGCAGAATTACTACTGGCAGGTCTGTTCTCATAATCTCCCATCTTGGAGATTACCAAGTGCGAACTCCATGAGAGAGAGTCTCGTCTTCTTACGAGTACTCACACATGACGGTCTGTATACTATGTATCCTATCATAGTATGTCATCCAACCGCAGAACTTTATTTAAGAATATTTTTTATAGCATTTTAAGGTTCTCATCAAAGCGGGGATCTGCCATGACCTTATCAATGCAACAAATATTCCAAGACATTATTATATTATAGTCATGCAGAACAATGAACAATATATAATAAGTGAACATTCATGTAATCAAAGTACAAAACAGTTGGTTCTCAGGACACAAAACCTAACACCTGGGTCACTACCACAACACATCTCATCCCAAAGACACTTGGAAAACACAACTTGTAGGTTCTGGGCGCAACAAAAGTGCGGGAGGGACGATGCCCAACTTTAAGTTTTTCAATATTCAATGAACAATCCGGAATATATATGACGATGAAATTCGTGATCCGAAAAATTGAATAAAATAAATAGGACAGAGGAATAAAAACCTGGAATCAAGAGAGAGAATCAACATATTTTGTTTATAATTAATTTAATTAAATAAAAAATACCTCCAAGATGATTTTTTCTTCGTTGATGCATTCGACCAGAGATCTGTAGGTGTACCATCGTTGTGTTGTAAAGATCAAGGGTAGATCTCCTCTATCGGTGATCCACATATGTTCCATGCATCTTTGGATTTCGTCGAAGGATTCTCTGGGTGCTAGCACGAAAGATCCTTATGCTTGCGATATCTGCCTTCGATCGCCTTGAAAACTGCTTCCAAAGCATTCTCCTTTATCTGGTGGAGGAGGATCACTCTTGTTTATGAGAGCATTTTTTGAGAGGGATGAACTCTCTAGGCTTGAGATCTTTTCTACAATTATTTGTGCACAACACAATAGGCGTCACTTAGATTTCTCTTGGCTAATTAAGAGAATAATATAACCAGACATTTATTTCATTAGGGTAATAATAAATAATATGCACAAGTGCCTTTATTTATTTCATTAATCTTAGCTAAACCCCCCATGTCAAATAATAACAGCAATATTATTATTTTATGACATGCACTTAACTTACGAGTTATAATTAAATACCATTTAATCAAATAATATTCAATATTATTATTTCTCACTAGATTATTAAACTCGATCCACCAATCCTACTCAATATTTATTAATTATTCCGCTCATAATATATTCTATTGGATAACTAGTGATAGAATAAATGCGATCATACATACATGAATAACTATTAAACCATGATCAGGAATAATATTTATTCAACTTGTTAAATAATAAATTATTTAACTGAGATACTGGATACACTTACTGTGTGACCCTCTAGGCTTCTTTCTCAATGACATTAGGCGAACCTACCTAAAGTCCAAGGTTAGTGTCTAGCAACACTCCAAAGCACCCATAGATAAATAAGTTAATACCGCAATGACATGTCACCTCATATGAATGCTTACCGTGTAATATAATCTATTTATCACAATATCTCTAATCGAGTAGGTTTCATGTCAGTGTCATCAACCTATATGCTCAATATCTATTTCTTTGACTTTTCAGAAATAGAACTTGCCTATTGATCACCATGGTCATGGATTTATTTAGGCTATATCATTTCCATCAAAGGTCCTAAGATATTATCTTCCATTAAATAACAGAAGGGATAAATCCTTTCTCGTGTTATTCATCAATGCAATATTACCCGTGATGTGCCCAATATATCCTACCTCATCGCGAATATCTATCGTCACAATTTTTATCAATACATATAAGTGTGTGAATCATAATATTCATTAATAATAATCTTAAAGTCTAAGGACCAATACACACGTCTTCAAATAGGAATATCCAATGACACTTATAAATGTGGATTTCTGACTTTTGGGTCTTGTTCTCATAATATCCTAATGGATATCACCAAGGATGTACACCATGAGAAGGTGTCTCGAAGTCTTATGAGTCTCCACCCCTGATAGAATGTATCATTTGTGTCCCTCAAATGATATAATCCATCTATAGAACATATATTCAAGAATAGTGTCATGACACTTTCGGGTTCTCATCATAACAGGGATCCATTATGACTTTTTAGCATGATAGTTGATCTTATGACATTATCACATACAATGTTACGCAGAAGAACAATAATGATGTGACAAATAATTTATTAATATTAAAAACCATGAATATAAGTTATCATAAAGTACAAAATAAGTTGGTTCTAGGGCACCAACTCTAATAGACTCTCACTTGAACTAGAGCCAACTGCTAACAACCTTCAGTCCGCTAGCTCTCACATGATACTCATGCTTCTACTGAGATAGGTATTTAGTCAAGGGGTTTGTCATGTTCTCTTTCATGGATACTATGCTCACTGCAACTTCACCCCTTTGATAAAAATACCTCAAGAGGTGATACTTCTGGAGTATGTGACTTGTTCGTTGATGTGACCTTGACTCTTTTGCAAGAGTCACCACTGTAGTATTATCAAAATACAATGTGATAGGGTCTTTAATACTAGGTACCACATCAATCTCCTGGACAAAATTCTGAATCCAGACATCTTACTTGGCTATATCAGAAGTCGTTATATACTCAGAATCCACTATAGAATCAACTACAACTAGATGCTTTGAATTCTTACATCTCACAACTCATCCATTAAGATAGAAAACATACCATGATTACGACTTCAAATCATTCTGATCTGTCTGAAAACCAGTATCAGCATACCCTCTGATGATAATCTCCTCATCTCCTCCATACACTAGGAACATATCCTTATCTCTTCTTATATACTTAAGGATAGTCTTAACAGCAGTCCAATGTTATTCTCCTAGATCTACTTGATATCTTCCTACCATGATCAATGCATAGACAACATCAAGACTAGTACATAACATGACATACATGATTGATCTTATTGCCAAAGCGTATGAAATCTTTCTCATTTTATCTTTCTCCTGTTGTGTATGGGGATACATTTTCTTAAAAATATGTAAAACATGTGACACTGGAACCAATACCCTATTGAATTGTTCCATACTAAATATCTTTAGTATCAGGTTAATATATGTACTTTGTCTTAGTCTAAGCATCCTATTGGATCTATCACGAATGATGTTGATCCCTTGAATTTAGGTTGCTTTACCTAATTCCTTCATGGAGAAGCACTTGTTAAACTAGTCCTTAACAGATTGTAAGACTAGTATGTCATTTCCAATAAGTAATATGCTGTCAACATATACTGCTAGAATAATGACCACATTCCCACTAAAACTTTTGTAAACACACAACCCGCATTCATTTTTAATGAAACCAAATTCTTTTATGTATTAATCAAATGGAATGTTCCATGACCTAGATGCTTGCTTCAATCCATAAATGGATCTCTGAAACTTAAAAATTATTTTGGAATCACCGAGTATCATAAAACCTTCTGGTTGTGTCATATAGACATCTTCCTAAAGGTTACCGTTAAGGAATGCAGTTTTGACATCCATCTGCCAAATCTCATAGTCATGGTAAGCTTCTATGGAAAATATTATTATGATAGATTTAAACATGGAAACTTACAAAAATGTTTCATTGTAATCAATTCCTTAACACTGTTTAAACCCTTTATCCACTAGCCTTGCTTTATAGGTACTTACTTTACCTTTTATGTCAAGTTTCCTCCTAAATACCCATTTATACCCAATAGGATTTACATCAATTATCACATCGACCAAAACCCAAACTTGGTTCTGATACATAGAATCCATCTTAGAATTCATAGCTTCTAACCATTTTGTAGATTCTGAGATCTCTATTACCTCCTTATAGGAGCGAGCTTCATCATTGTATAATAATAACGAGTCACCATCCTCAGTGACTAGAAAACCACATCTCTCTGGTTCTCTTACCTCTCGTACACTCCTACGTGGTACTTATATTTCAGGAACCACTTCTTCCATGAGGACCTATGGAACTTGTTCCTGTACCAAATCCTATGTATTTTGAGTATCAACTTCATCGAAGTCAATCTTGCTCCCACTATACTTTTTAAGGATGTGCTCCCTCTCAAAAAATATGGTTTGTCTGGAGACAATAACTTTCTTGTTTGAGGGGTTGTATAGGTAGTATCTTTTTGTTTCCTTGGGATACCCTATAAAGATACACTTTGTACCCTGGGGTGCTAGTTTGTTGCCTGAGAAATCCTTAACAAACGTCTCGCATCCCTATACATGTGTATGTGATAAAATGTGTTTCTTTCCACTCCATAGCTTGAAGGGAATCCCATTTTCAACTTTATTTAGTACTCGGTTTAATGTTTATGTCACATTTTGTAATGCATATACCCAAAAGGATAATGGGAGATCTGTATGAATCATCATCGACCTTACCATGTCCAACAAGATACGATTCCTCTTTTCACTAACACCATTCCACTATGGTGTATAAAGTGGATTGAGTTGAGATAGAATCCCAAACTACCGTAAAAATTTGAGGAACTCTTGGTTAAGATATTCTCCACCTCGATCTAATCGAAGCTTCTTTATCTTCTTACCAACCTTATTCTATGCTTTATTCTTTAATTCCTTAAATTTCTCAAAGGACTCTGACTTTTACCTCATCAAGTAAATATAGCCATATCTACTCAAGTCATTAGTAAAAGTTATGAAGTAAGAATATCCACATATAGCCTCTACTGGAAATGGTCTACACACATTAGTGTGTACCAATCCTAGAAGCTCTGTGGCCCTTTCACCGTGTCCACCAAATAACAGTTTGGTCATTTTCCCTTGTAAACAAGCATGACATCTATCAAGTGGTTTTAGCTTAGAAGAGTCTAAATAGCCATCTTGACATAGATTTTTCAAGCACTTCTCATTTATGTGACGAAGATGGTGATGCCATGATTAGGTGTTATATCATTCGTGTGAACATGATTCATTATCGATTACCAATACTTGTTTTTCATAATTTAATACATACATACCATTATTTAAATGTGTCATACCATAACATATGTTTTCCTTATAAAATAAACAAATTTTATTTTTGAATTTGAAAATAAACCCATCTATATCTAAACTTGATATATAAATTATGTTCTTGGTTACACTTGGTATATAATAACAGTCATGTAAAACCAAAATCATCCTAGTCGGCAATGAAAGGTGGTATCTACCAATGATAAGATCATACAATCTCGAACCATTGGCAGTTTGTAGATCTACCTCTACTTTGGAATTTTTTTGAAATCTACTTAGTTCCTGTATTTGAATACATATGTGATCACCACAAGCTGTATCTAATACCCAATGTGTAGAAATAGAAATATTTCACTCGATAACGAACACACCTTTGGATTCCCTTTGCCTCTGGGTGTAGTTTCTCTTCCAGTGGCCTGACTTGCCACATGAAAAACACACTACCTCCTTTTCCTTGCCCTGCCTATGGATCTTCTTCTTCTTGGTCGGATGGTGCTCAGAGGCTTTAGACTTTTTATAAATCTTAGGACCCTTTTCCTTGTCCTTCCTCTTCCTATTCACAATAAGGAATGCAGGTTTATCACGTCCAATTTCCTTATCCACTTGGTGAATCAGGGTCAAAAGTTATGATAGGATCTTCTCATTATTGCTTATATTATAATTCACAATAAACTAGAGAAGACCTTTGACAATGATGATAGTATGAGATCTGTACACAACTCATCTGAGACTTTAATCCCTAAGATGTACAGATGCTCAATGTAGCCGATAAGCTTGACTACATGAGGTCCAACTGGTGCAGACTCTCCAAGCTTAGTGGTGAACAAATTGTTGGAGATCTCATACCTATCTTGTATTTCCTTCTCTTGATAGAGATCCCAAAGGTGAGACATCATGCTATAAGAATCCATTTCCTCATATTTCTTAAAGAGATTATTGAATATGGATGATAACATGAAGCACTGAACATAGCATCATTCAAATGTTTCTTATATATAGAGAGCTCTTTATCACTCGCCTCATTACTAAGTGCAATTGGTAAATATTCTTCCAACACATATAGTTTTCTTTCATGGAGAAGGATGACCCATATACACCTTTTCCACTCCTAGAAATTAGTTCCGGTGAGAATATTTTCCTTCTCGAGTATGGATCACAATGATATGTTTGATGTCATTTTAATTCCTTTTCTACAAATAAGATGAGTAGAATTTTAGTACTTTATCTTGATAAATTTATACAAATAAATAAATAAATATTTATTAGTCTCCCACTATTTTACCAAAACCCAATAGCCCTCACCATTGACTTCGAAATATTCTATTACTTGGATATTCTAGTAACAAGGATCTATATTCCATTCTCATTACCCCAACTTTGGTTGGTCAAGAAACTTGAATGGTTTTAGGTAGGAATTATAAATTCCAACTGCATTAACTCACAGTTACTTGATCCATTAAGTGTAATCCCCAATCCTGAAATCATTAATTTAGATGTTCTCATCCTTTGCTTCTCAGTTACACCAAGTCATGATTTGGCAGTCAACCCTTGATTTCAACCAAGTTAATTCAACCCAAAACCTCAAATTATAATTCCCTGATAATTGAAAGCACCCCAACTTTGCCTGGTCAAACACTTTGAACTATGGTTCGATTCTAACCGAATTAATGGAAGGCTATACTAACTTAATATTTTATTAAGGAATTTTATCCTTTATATGTAAATTTATAATTATTATCTTTTCACATGCTTGTTAATATTAAGTGGGATTACTTAAGTGATTAACATGTCTTTAGATAATATTTATGCATAATCCAGTTTATTTTAGTTCCATCTTTGCATTCTTGTTAATTCATTAATTATGTGATCACGACCAAACATCCATAATAAAATAACCATGCAACTGAAATAATTAAAATAAAGGGTATGATCATGAGCTTGTTTTAATGGTTAATTTATCTAGCGGTTGATAAACTAACCATTGACCTAGGGGAGAAACACCTTGAACCAATTAGGTTCGTGTTTACATATTCCCACTTGTCCACCTTTGTATCTCCTTGGATTGGTTTCACCTTGTCTCCTAACTTGAAATGCCTCCACTAGCTTGGGAGATCCATCCATTACATATGCTTTTACTCACACACAGGTGAGGGGTAAAAGGGGGTTTACATAAAAGAAACCATAGACACACAGACCCTACATATTAATGAGGAGATAAGACACGCAGACCAACAATTTAATTTAATAATAAATTAAAAGGAAACCAATCACATACAAAGGTATGGTCTAGCTCATGATCATCCACATGCATGCAACGAACTACACATTTAATAAAAGTAGCATTCAATTATTTAACCGTTCTTATGTGAGATAAATCAATCTTGAACCGATTAATTATTATATTTAATTAATCAATACTTTTTATCTTAAACCTTTTTCTGAATTACCTTGAGATTCTCATCCATTATAATTTTCAATAAATTAATAAATTCATTAAAAATTAACTGTGTACATAACTTGTACCTTGGAGGTAACCCGGTAAATACCCATCCAAAACTACCCAACATGCATTATACTTATATAAACTTTATTCTTTGTGACATATAGCATACAAATAGAATAATAACTATAATACAACTCATACATGATGTGCAGATCTTGAATATTACACAGATGTTAATAAAATACACACACACACACACACACATATATATATTAAATTCTATCACTTGGTGTGTCCCAGATTTATTCCCACATTCAAGCACATGTCTCAAGGGTTATATAATATAATAAATTTTAAATCTGTATAACTGGTAAAAGTACACGATGTGTAGATCTGATATACAGGGAATGTATATTCTTCACTGTGTATCCAAAGTGCACACCTAGGGACTCGGCGTGTGAGGCGTACTTAGGAAATCTTGGAATACATGGTGTGTCCAGTGGGCCATACACCGTGTTGGATCCATGTTACATGGTCACCAATCGGGTAAGTCGTGTATGGAATACACGGCCCGATCCTAACTTGAAAAGGACTACATGTTGTGTCTAGTAGGACACACGGTGTGTAGTCTGGCTGACTGTGCACCGGTCTATCCTGCTCAGCACGCGATGTAAAAATTAACTAAACCACGTGTCATTAATGCACATGGGTTGAGTAATTACCGAATTACTCCTGATGCATTGAAAAAAACTACACAACGTGTAATTTTGATTTCACAATGTGTACTATTGTGTTACTTGGGTAGAATCCTTATCTCCTTTGGATGAGATCCTTGATATAATTTTAATCATAAAATTAATCATTTTTGTTAGATCTATGAGAAACAATAGAGGAAGAAATAAATCACATCATTCAGATTAAAAGGAACGATTAAACTTGAATTAAAAAAACAAAATTATAATTACGCAAATCACTAATGATTATTAAATAATTATAAACAATAATATGACCCATTTGATACCACTTGTAGGTTCTAGGCGCAGCGGAAGCACGGGAGGGACAATGCCCAACTTTAGTTTTTTCCATATTCAATAAACAATCTAGGATATACGCGATGATGAACATCGTGATCCATGGAATTGAATCTAAGAAATAGAAAAAAGGAATAGAAACCCAGAAGAAAGAGAGAGGAACAACATATTTTGTTTATAATTAATTTAATTAAATAAGAATTACCTCTAAGGTGATTCTATCTTTGTTGATGTGTTCAACCATAGATTTGCAGTTGTACCATCGTTGCATTGTAGAGATCAAGGGTAGATCTCCTTTAGTGGTAATCCACACGTGTTCCACATATATTCATACGTCACTAAAGGAGTCTTCGGGTGCTAGAACAGAAGATCCTTGCACTTGCGATGTCTACCTTTGATCACCTTGAGAACCGCTTGCAAATCATTTTTCTTGATCCGGTGGAGGAGGATCGCTCTTGTTCTTGAGAGTGTTCTTAAAGAGGGATGACATCTCTAGGATTGAGAGCTTTTCTCCAATTATTTTTACACATTACAATAGGTGTCACTTAGATTTCCCTTAGCTAATTAATAGAATAATATAACCATACATTTATTTCACTAGGGTAATAATAAATAATCTACACACGTGTCTTTATTTATTTCATTAATCCTAGCGAAACCCCCATGTAAAATAATAACAACAATATTAATATTTCCTAACATGCACTTAACTTACAAGTTATAATTAAATATTATTTAATAAAATAATATTCAATATTATTATTTCTCACTAGACCATTGAACTCATTATGCCAATCCTCCTCAATATTTATTAATTATTCTCTCACAATATATTCTCTCAAATAACTAGTGAAAGAATAAATGTGATCAGGTATACATGAATAATTATTAAACCACAACCAGAGATAATATTTATTCAACTTGTTAAATAATAAATTATTTAACTAAGATATTATATACACTTAGTGTGTGACCCTCTAGGACTCTTTCTCAATGGCATTAGGCGAACCTAAAATCCAAGGTTAGCATCTAGAAACACGCTAAGGCACCCATAGATAAAGAAAGTAATGTCGCAGCAACATTTCACCTCATGCAAATGCTTACCGTGTAATATAACCCCTTTATCACAATATCTCTAATCGTGTGGGTTTTATGTCAGTGCCATCAACTTATATGCTCGATATCTCTTTCTTTAACTTTTTGGAAATAGAACTTGCCTATTTATCACCATGGCCATAGATTTATTTAGGCTAAATAATTTCTATCAAAGGTCCTAAGATATCATATTCCATTAAAGAACATAAGGGATAAATCATTTATCACATTATTAATTAATGAAATATTACTCGTGACACACCCAACATATCATACCTCGCAACGAACATCTGTCATCACGTTTTTATTTAATACATCTAAGTTCATGACTCATAATATCCATTAATAATAATCTTAAATTATAAGGACCAATACACATGTTCGCAGATAGGAAAATCCAATGACACTTATAAATGTGGATTTCCTACTGTTGGGTCTCATTCTCATAATATCTTACTGAATATCACTAAGAGGGTACACCATGAGAAGGTGACACAAAGTCCTATGAGTATCCACCCCTGATAACCTATATCATTTGTGTCCCTAAAATGATATCATCTGGCTATAGAACATATATTCAATAATAGTTTCATATCACTTCCAGGTTCTCATCATAGCAGGGATCCATATGACCTTTTAGTGTGACAGTTACTCTTAGGACATTATCACATTCAATGCTATACAGAAGAACAATCATGATGTGATAAGAAATTTATTAATATTCAAAACCATGAGTATAAGTTATAATAAAGTACAAAGGAATTTGGTTCTTGGGCACCAACTCCAACACAACTCACCCACACACACATGGGACTCACGAACCACAACCTACTCGAAGAATCTTGGGCTATCACTGTCTGGAAGAAGGAGTAGGGAAGAGTGGGTGATCAACCATATATCCTCCCACTAGGATGTTTGGGAAAGACATCCTCCCCTATGACTATGGGGGTTTTTAGCATATAATGCAAAATTAGAGTGGGTTTCATATAGAAATCACAAGGGAAAACATGTATATATAGATATAATACCAAACACTCTTGCCCAACCTATGGGTTCTCAAACAAATAACCAACTCAAAAAACCACATTTGATGTTACCTATAAATGCACAACCACACAAAAATCCAAAAACTCAATTCATACCCCCATCCAATTCATTATCCAATTCTCATTATTTATTAAACAAATCATTTATTCATTCCATCTCTACCTGAGAAACTACTAGGAACAACACACAACAAGCCACACAGAAAAAGTCACACAGAGGAATAAGAACCATGTTAAATTAACTCACTTCACATTCCTCTTTGTTTAACACCCATTAATGACATAACATATCAATCATGAGATACAAGAAAGCTTTCAACATGTTATTTATAGAAAAGCACCCATGCCAACCACTATCATCATCATTCTTCAAAGTCATCCCACCCAATCCATCCTCTCACCAAAGAAAACCCCCAACTCGTAGCCACACCCAGTAACACATCTCATAAAAAACATTCTCAGTAGCCCTGCTGCATAACCACACCACACCCATCACATCCAGCAACACAAACATAGCACAACCCGATTACAACCCTGCTGCACAACACTGCCCATCCATTCCATGATCAATCAATATCTTAACCTAAGATTCCATTATACCACCTGAACCACTCCACATCACACAACCATGCTCATGACCATACCACCACATAAACCAAACCAAACATATTCATATTTAATAAGGATACATTCTTTAATTACACTTATTAACTTTTGGGTTCATCATAGAAATAGTTTGATCCTAGGACATCCATTTATTAGCTGAGTGTATGTGGTTAACTGATTTCATAACAATTGTTCGATAGGAAACAAACATCATGAATTCCAGAATCTATTTAGTGCACAAACAAAGACCTCCAATGACCATGATTTTCAGTAGGCATATAGCCCATACAATTCATAACATTGATCAAAATATCAATAAAACAGTAGGATCGTATGCCAGTTTCCCCAAGCCTTGCAGATTGATCTTAACCGGTTTAATTATCTTTGTTAATCATAATTCAACTATGTTCTAAAGAAACATTGATACACCCACCCCACATGATGCACATATAATAGAGAGATGAAGGAAAACCTACTTGGAATAAGAAGCGATCAATACTTCCCTAATGCGCCAAAGCAGGGGCACAATGCAGTAGAAAAACTCAAAGGGGAAAACTTAGTCCAAGGGATACAATAAAAATGCATGACTCTTCAGGGAAGAAAGGTTCGGGGTGTCTCTTACCAAGAAAAAGGGAAGCACACAAGAAATAGAAGATCTCATCTTTAGAAAGGTGAGATCCTAAATCAATGAGAGAAATGGTTTTTAAAATCCATTAAAGGTGTATCTTGACCAAGACCATACAGTTTGGAAGTCAAAGGAAGATTTAGGTTTTTAGAAGATAGATGTGATTTGAAATGGTTCCAAAAAACATTAAATATGTTATTAAATTTATTTTATTTCAAAGAAAATGTTAAAGGGTTGAAACAGGAAAAAATGGAGAAAATATGGAATTTTGACACACTGTTGGAAATGAGCTACCGTTGGATGAGTGATCAGTGTGAGTCACCAGTACGAGTCACCATTTGGTGAGCTACCGATGTGAGTCACCAGTGCGAGCTATCGGTGCGAGTCACCGATATGACTCACTGTTGGACGAGTCACCGTCGCGACCTACCGTTGTGACTCACAGGTGTGACTCACCATTCTAACTCACCGTCGTGACCCACCGGTGCGACTCACCATCACGACTCACCAGTCCTGATCCATCATCACGACCTACCGATGTGAGTCACCATTGTTGAGTCAAAACATGTTTTGACTTTCCCATTGATCTTTTTGTTTTGGAAATCACAAATTACTTCTTGTTTATCATGTATGTTGTTTTACAACGTAACCAGATATGTTGTTTTACAATCGTAATCATGAATGATGTTTATATCAAAATCATATATGTTGTTTTCTTATCATATGATTATTATTTTCAATCATAATCATATATATTGTTTTACAATCGTAATCAAGTATTTTTCTTTCCATCGTAACAACATGCATCATAACCAAGCATCGTAACCGCATGCATCGTAACCAAGCATCGTAACCAGGTTATGTATCATATTCATATTAAAAATTGTAACCAAGTTAAGTATTGTATCATAACCATGTGCATCGTAACCAGGTTAAGTATTTTATCATAACCATGTGCATCGTAACCAGGTTAAGTGTTGTATCACAATCATGCATCGTAACCAGATTGTATATTGTACATCATAACCATGATAAGAATCGTAACCATTCTTAGAATTGTAACCACGATATGAATCATAACCAATATATTCATTGTAATCATTTTAAGCTTTGTAACTATAACGTAACCACGATATGAATTGTAATCATGATAAGCATCGCAACCAAGTTATTTATCATACTTATGTAATGCATTGTACTCATGTTTTACTTCAATAATTTATACATGTTTCTCATACTCATTGTTTCATACCTTTGCACTTACTATTTTCTAACTTAAAATGATTCCGTTAATTTGGTTATATACCAATCAAAATGATGTCGTTTATTCTATTTTTTTACCATTGTAATGCTAGGTTTCCAAGTCCCTTATAATTTTTCAGAGAAATATTACTGTTGGAGGAAATATGACCGTTGGAACCTGATTCCTATAAATAGGAGGTCATTCGAACCAGAATACATAACTTTTTCTTCTATCAAGTTCTAGAGATATATAGAGTGACTTCTCTCTTGCTTTGTGCGAAAGCCTTGAAGATACAAGACGTGAACGACTTGTTCCAAGTTCTTGTATTTCTATAAGTGCTTTGTTTTTCTTTGTGTGACCGATCATTGTGATAACAATCGAGGGCTTCTGGGGATAGGAAGACGTGCTACCGATCATCGTATCAAGGGATTTCAAGTGTTTGAAAGAAATAGGTGTTGATTACCTTCTTAATCAAGGGCTTACGGGGATAGGAAAACGTCATCCTGATCATCATATCGAGGTCTTACCCAGGTGGTGGTAAGACAAATATTTTATCCTAGGTGAAATGATACCCTACCCTTTGGGATAAAAGAATTGTAATAACTTTACATTTCTGCTGCTACTTTTAATAGAAAGGGAATCATTTTGTTTCTTCTTTCTATTCATATTCTTTTACTATTGTAATTGTTTAAATTATGATTCATTAATTACATATTGTATTAAGAGATTCTGTATGCTATATGGTAGAATCGTTTACTTTTGTATTACTCTGATCATTATATTAAATTCAAATACAATTTTTTTTCATTACTTATTCTATTACATCATATCATATCCATTGAATCCAAGACCCATATGGTCATTTTTATTGGTTGTGAATTGTATTAGTTTAAGACCTCTTAAACTAAGTTCATTCTTAAGAGTTTAAATACAAATTTTTTAAACCTACAATTCACACCCTTTTGTATTGTTCCATCTAATATACATATACATATATATTATGATCCAAAAATTGGTATCATAGTAGGTTTCCACTATTTTTTTTACTTTATTTATTTCTTTCTGTAAGGAAATTGTATTTATTTTACAAATCTTTTGTTTATAACTACTTACTACACTAATATATGGAGTGGAAAAGTATTGTTTTTATAAGATGGTAGGAATGAATATTGGATCAATTGACAATATAAACCCAACCAAATCACCTATTTTTAATGGGAATGATTATGAGTACTAGAGAGATCAAATGAAGACATTTGTTATTAATATTATAGTGGAAAACTTTTTCATGCTTACCGAAGATTACAAAGTTCCAGACAAGGAAGTCAAAACCTTCACCAACCAAGAGAAACAAGAATATCAATTAAACTACAAGGTATGCAATACTTTTTTGTGTTCCATGACTAAGAATATATATAGTCAGATATCATCATGTGAAGCTTCCAACTGTATTTGGAAGAAATTAGGAGTCATGCATTTTGGTACATCTAATGTTATAGAAACAAGAAGAGCCATGCTTCAAGTTGAATATTATGGGTTTGTTTTTCCTTATGGAGAACTGGTATGCAAGATGCAACAAAGATTTATGACAATCATCAACAGTCTTAAATCCATGGGTGAAAAGGGTCTTGATGACGACACACTTGTGGACAAGATAATTGATATAGTGCCAAATGAGTGGGAATCAAAAAGGACGTCTATTGATGAAAATAGGAAAGTTACTCAAATCACTCTTGATGAATTATTTGGTACTATCTTACAACATGAGATAAGAATGAAAAGAGATGAAGATTTTAATAAGAGGAAGAATGGTAATGGAAGTGCAGCCTTTACTACTACATCTAAAGTCAAGACACTAGAAAGGGTAATAATATATAAAGCTAAGAAAACTGTTGTTATATCAGAATCAAGTGAAAGTGATCATTTAGAGAATGAAATAGCCAATATTTCTCGAAGAATTAATAATATTTTTGGAAATAAATACTTTCAGTACAGATTCAAAAAGAAA